>CM068547.1:23769320-24437696 GCA_035048495.1 Euptelea pleiosperma
CTCTACAATTATTGCCTTGCATGTACATGCAGCCAAGTACAAACAAGTGGTTATTGCTCTCATTTATCGTGAAAAGTTTATCATTATTGATCATACTCAATGTTTTAAAATTTTTGGACTGGAGGCTGAACTCAAAAAGAGGCTGGTCCAGTCTTTTCTTGTTCAACCACCAGGGCCGTCTCGACACAAGTTGGGGCCTAAGGTGAAAACTCTAAATGGGCCTTCTTTGGAGAGGAGACATTTTTTTCCAAAACACATAGCGGGTAGTTATTGGTAGATATATATGAACTCAAAAATTTTGGGGCCTTAAATTATTTGGGGGCCTAAGGCGACCGCCTTACTCACCTTATGGTTGAGCCGGCCCTGTCAACCACCAGTTCAAATCAGTTGAGTTATCTGGTTGGAATACATCTAAGAATGCATCAAGTTCAATGAGCCAACAATCCAGTTCAGACAGTTTGAAGGCTCCGGTAAATGAACAAGATGGTTAAAATGGATTTTTCAAAATTTCCCGTTTTGCTTTATGAACTAGGCCAGTTCTGATACGGGTTCTGCTCAAATCTGCTGCACTAGATCGTCCATTCAGGTTTCTAAAACACACCGCTAGTACTTATAGTTGGAAGTGCTACTTGGATAAGTCATTCTGTATATGTTTTATTCATTGGGTTTCATTGTTTTTATGTCCTTTTGATCCATGTTGAGATCAGACACCTAGTTTTGCAGTTAAGTTTATGCATCTTTCTCTCCTACTTTCTTCATATTTTTTCTATCTTTCGCCTTATTTCCTTGGAATTAATTCTGACGCCGGTACAATTTTCAGGCTCTCTGCTCCCTTAATGTTAAAAAACTGATCATACCTTCCATCTATGAACGCGTGGATAAGTGGACCAGAGGTTTTGGTTTCAAGCCTATTGAGAAATCACTCAAGCAAGAAATGAGCTCCATGAATTTGTTGATGTTCCCAGATACGGTTCTGCTGCAGAAGCCCTTATTGAAGCATGATGCCAGTGAAGGAAATAAAACAGCTGTTGCAGGTAATTTCTGTGAATGATGTTTGTTATGCTCCTCTCAATCTATATCTCCATCACCTTATTGCTTCACACGTGTTTTTGTCCTACAGCTGTGGAGGCCATAGAGCTCCAAAGCAAAGATCACCAAAATGCACTCAATGTAGTAAATAAATCTCTTTTGCCTGATCTGAATTTTCCTCCTCCCCGTGATAATGGCATAACGTGGGATGGGAAACCACGTTATGGAGTGTTCTTAACACTAGACTCCCAGGGTGGTCTCAAAATCACTCGATTGCGCATCCGAGACTAAGTTTCGAAGTTTCTGAAGTGGGTATTGTACTGCTTAATTCAAGCCTATGGACTACTACTCAGGGTTGGTTTCTTGTTTGGATCTTCTCCTTGCTTCTGGCATGATTAACAGAAAGCTCAAATTCAGGGTTGGTATGGTCAGTTCCTTCAAATATGCTGTTAAGAGCTCAATATTGCAGTTCAAAGCCCCGTGACATACTTGACATGGCTTAATGATCAAAATTTCTGATATTCTTACACCAGCTTACTACAGAGTGCTTGGAAACAAATGACAGGCAATACCACTGTTCTAATGCCTCCAACCGACGATGGCTTGGCCATTGGGGGTCATGAAAGTATGATGGAAACAATGGAGTGTCTGTGTGGCCGTTGTGAGTCCCTTGTGGTTAGCTCCTTGATGCATTTGAGGGTATAAAGGTTGTTTGTGCAATGTCCCCACATTTATATGTCCACCACAACTTGGTTTTTGGTACTGTCCCTTCTGCAGCTCTTCACATCTCTGCAAACTTACAAAACAATCAACAGCACAACTTGGTTGGAATTGTCTTTGAGCGTTGATCGTAGGTGAGAGCTCTTGAAGCTCTGTTTACAATCCTTTTATCAGTTCTTTGGCAGAGCATATAATGATATTGTTAAGTCATGCAGGAGATGATTAATTATCAGGCAGTTTGATAATGCCATTGCCTTGTTCTCTCTGTGATCCAAGCGACAGCTTCGATAAGAGCATGTGGGTGGATTTTCATCTTCTCAGTTGTGTTCATTGAGGTGAGACTACTTGAATTGATGAACTCTAGTCCCTGTCAGGTGGTGCATCGGAGCCAAATTAAAACGCGTGTTGGTTACAGTGACTCAACTCTACCACTATGATTTACGAGATCAACAGAGTTAAACTTGCAATGTACCAAATTGTGCCTCGACTTCCATGGGATACGGCGGGTAGATTTTAATTGCCCTACATTTCCTGGTATTTGCTTTGTCAACCTAAATAGAAATGCCCATGATACACAAGAAGTAGTGCATTGCTAAACAGTCTCTCAGTATTAAGCATCATCATTCTGTTTTCATTTTATATATGGAAAGGTAATCACTCATCAGGACCAAAGAGAAAACAATCAAACTGATTGATTAATCGCAGCCACCCGCTCTGTAGACTTTTTCTTGTCCCTTTGCCAGATCAATTTGGCTGCCACATTGTTCTCTAGTCCCCTTATATATCAGGATATATATATATATGAACCACAAGGCCTACTCACTTGGATATATCTTGATGGATCCTCACTGGACTCTCAGTAGTAGCTGAAAGCAGACAGAATTATAGAAGAAATCAAAAGATACATTTTATTTGATATTGTAGATTGTATTTACATGTTCGATCCTCTCCTGCAAGTTGCCATGTATATGGCTACATAATCCATTTATTTCTTTTTTTTTTGCTTGCATGCCTTACTAACTCCATATAAAACTCAAAACAATTTCTACATAAGTGGCATGAATTTATGCAAAATTACCATCATCTCTCTCTCTCTCTCTCATTTCACCAACTCAGAAACCCAATCAATATTGGGCAAATCCGGCGCCGATACGTCCCAACCAAAATTTCTCTCCCCTTCATTGCCATTCCCTATCTTTAGTCCCCTCAAAGTTTCAAGAAAGTCCCAAGTCTTTCCCAAAGGATTCTCATTTCTTGTCGACGATGCGGGCAGCGAGGCTATCATTTTCTTTCCGCTGTTCGAATTGTCTGCAATTCTCTCTCCTCCACTTGATCTCTCCATGCGAGCACGATAAGTATAATGGCATTTATATTTAGTCTCCGGTCGGAGTTGCTCCGGTGCATGAGCAAAGAAACATACCTTTCGTTGGCAAAACCTCCCAGCATTGCATAAACGCGTTCGATACCTTGCCGGGTGCAACCAGAACTCAAAGACCCCATGTGCAAACTCGCATAACTCACCTTTCTTGCATTCTCCTGTACGAAACTCGGGGCATGCAATGGCCATGTAATTGAATTTACGTGGATCACGGCGCCTTGCTTTCTCACCACGGTGAGCAAATGGGCATTCAGTCCAATCGTGGCTTCGGGTCTTTGCACATCGCTTGATCTTGAATGTGTACATGCGAAATGCATCCGTGTCAAAGATCACATTGTGTCCATCGGAGAAGTTGGGCTGTCTGATGTCCGTGAATCGCGGCTCGGAAAACTCGAAGAAGTTGTGATTGATTCCCAACATCTTTAATTGATCTCGCACTTTTTTTTTTTCCTTTTTCTTGAAGATGTTATATAGAAATTATGAAAAATTGCATGCACATGCAAAAAAATTTAAAAATTTTAAAAATTAACCAAGTCAAAATATAGAACTATCAACAACTAGCATTCCTTGATTCCTAAACTTGTAAATTTTCTGACTCCTGCAACAAGTTTCTAAGAAATTTATAATATTTTTTAAAGAAATCCAAGGAAAAAAGAGAGACCCACAAATTTTTTTTTTTTGGAAAACTGAGTCAAATCTCTGCTCTTAAACACTTGAATTTCTAAAAATAAAAATATTATTTACAAGACTGAAGAAACTGAAACAAAAAAAGAAAATCCATCACTGAAACCTAAAAAATAAATAAATAAAGAGAAACTGAAAATCTTAAGTTCATGAGAGGCTGTCCTAAACCACTCTATTTATAGCCTCTTAAGGCTCTTAACCTTAGTTGAGTTTAAAAGTAACCGTGTGGGTAACTTTCTAATCCAACATGGACTGATCATCTAACGGTAACGGACGTTCTTCAAATGGATTCCAAGTCGTAAACTTGACAGACGTTAGTGCATGCGCTCACACGTGCTGGGTGATAAGTGATTTTACTTATACGACGACAAAGTTGTAGGTATTGTTTTGTACAAGTGTTGACGCCGGTAGTTTCAGCTGTGAGTTCTAAACTGTCGCATCTGCCGCTGAATATATAGAGGTGCCTCTAAATGTGGCGAACGTTGAGAGCACTTGTAGAAACAAACAGAACTCTTTATTGTACTATCTACACCCACTCTCTAACTGCATTCTGGTTCGTTTGCACGTGTATAGAGTTATATAAGGTTGATGGTTATGATGCTATACACCTAGTGGTATATTAATATAATACCACCTCAATTCAGCTCGTTGGATATTGGAATAATGCCATTATTTATGAATGCATACCAACATGGTGCTTGTACGATCATGTTGCTTAGCAAAAACATGTTATAGCCAGGGTGAACCTTACATCCTTTGGTCAATGGATGTTGACCCAATACAAGTTCAAGTATGCCCTTAGTCTGACTTTGGAGATTGCACATTGACCCAAGATTTAAAACGTCCACCTAAGGATTGGCCAAACATACATACGGTTAGTGTCTTCTAAAATTGAGCCACGTGGCACATTTTTAGAGGACTCTGACCGTATCGATGTTTGTCCAATCCCTAGGTGGACCTATAAACCAAAAATCAGCCTGATTAGTGATTTGTAGGCGTTGGATATTTGTACCTCAAAAACTGCTCAAATTCCCACAGTTGAGATCAACCCATGAAAATAAGTCCAATCCAACGCCTAGAAATCATGGGTTGATCTCAACTGTGGGAATTTGAGCAGTTTTTGAGGTACAAATATCCAACGTCTAGAAATCACTAATCAGAGGGATTCGCCAAACATCCATACAGTCAGAGTCCTCGAAGAGTGTGCCACGTGACTCATTGTGTCATGTAACGGAAGCCTGTCATTTTTGGGCGGTAACTGGAGCCCGACCCTTTCATAAATAACCATCTTAGAGACATTAACGTCCGTCAGAGTCATCTTTCATAAATAACTAACATTCCTGTAGAACATTAACGTCCGTCAAGTCACTTCTATCCGAGGTACGCTACCGAACACTTGTGGGTGTTTTCAACATGTCAGGGTGCCCTCACAATTCGTGGGGTGCAAGTCCATTGCCTCTATTTAAATTACCAAAACACCCTGGTGTTGATGTGGCCCGAATCACCCAATAAAGGAAAAAATTTAGATGCAGAGGACTTTGGATGCAGTCAATGCAGAGGGCAGTCGTGGCCCTACATGGCTCATTTTTTGGGCCCACTAATTGCTTTATGTTTAGCCCACCCCATCGTGGATATATATACCAAAAATCAGTTTGATGGATAATTTCTAGCCATTGGGTTAAATATATTTTTCTACCCAAAAAAATATAAAAAAAAAAAAAAAACATGCTTGAATCCAACGGCTAGTATCATTCCTACAGAAGTGATACAATCTATGGCTAGAGAAAACTAATCAGACAAAATTTTGGTTTTTATATCCACCAAAAAACATTTTTAGTATGCTTTATTTAGGTTTGTTTATTTATTTATTTATTTATTCGAAATAATTTTGAATCGTTCTAAAGCAGTTTTTTGCCTTTTCCAAAAATAGAATTTTTCTTGTATTAATGCATTATCATTTGACACGGTGCACGCTTTCATAAATGCACAGCTAAAGAAGCACCCTACTAAGGTATCCACATAATGACTTTCTCGATATGCCGGTTGGATTACTTAACCAATGCACCAAGAAGGGGGTGATGTGGATACCATATATAAACGAACTAATCTTAGTCGTTCACATTTCATCGCGTCCATTAAGCCACACGCGTGGTTAAACATGTGACAGATGAACCCCTAATGTAGGACCCAATTGAGCTGACATGGCAAGAATCTCAATGAGTCAACACAAACAATCCCATTTACTGTTTTTTGCTAAATGATGATTTAATAAAAGAGGAAAAGGGAACAAACAAATAGGAGAAAGGACAAGAAAGGAAGAAAAAAAGAGAGGACATGCCTCACGGCAAGGGTGAGACACAACATGTGTGCTCGCCACCTACCGAGCCAAGCAAGCCACACAACAAGGAAAAAATCGATTTACAAAACTTTAATAAATCTTGGAAGGATCCTCAACTGACTTGAGGAAAGGACGCCCCTCAAGCTAATGCCTCGACCCACTGGAAAGGTTGGAGGCGTTCTTAGCGCAACAATCAACTCTGAAGTTGACATACTAAGAAATGAGACTTTTTCTGGTCGATCAAACTGATGAATAGAATGTCTTTTCCAAAGTTGGACTCTTGGAATTACAGTAAGAATGGAGACTATAGATTCGAGAAATAGAAAGAGCTCATTGAATCTTAATCCTTCTAAAATTGGACTTTTTCTCAGAATCTATAAGTAAAAGTCAAGAGCAAAGATATGATCCATCGAATCTCATTTCATCAGACCTCCAATTAATTCACTTGCAATTCCTTCTTCTCCACTTCTTACTTGAACGTCAGCGTGTTTTTGCATGTATCCTCTGACATTCAATCAGGATTAAAAATATATATTATTCATGTCTTTTGTGGTTTTGCATCTTCCCAACACCTTAAAGGTGTTGCTTGCTAGCATTCCTCAAATTAAAAGCAAAGAATTGAAAATAAAAATAAGATTATGCTTGTTAGAACAATCTAGGCTGATTTTTGGTGTGCAGATCCACCAAGGAGTGGGCCAAACATCCAAAAGGTCGATGTGCCCAAAAGAGATGTGGCATTCTGGGAAGGGGGACTTCAAGGAACAGCAAAAGTTGTCTTCCTTTGAATATCCCTCTTAGATTTTTTGATTTAAACATGTAAATGACATTAGGGATTCAGCTTTTCTTTAATTCTGAAGATCTATAATATGTCCATATACTAGTGGGTGGCCCATGCCGCGGCACTCCCCGACAAAGTGTTTGTCAAAATCGAGTGGGAGTTAATCTCAGCCATTGATATGAAGCATATACTGGATCTCAGCCACTATTTATTGAAGTCAGACAAGATAAGAGGGGTATAAGACAACCATTGTCACTTGTTATATAGATGCATGTGTATACACATAAACATGTCCTTCGGGTACATTTATACCTTTTTTATATGAGGAAACCTGAGGTATTCGTCGTTAATACCTTCCCGTGTGCAGTTTTTTATATGAGGCAAGTGAAGATACGTGCAGCGTTGGATGAAGTCTCAAGTTTTCTCTTTCAAATAATAACTCATGCAATAACCGGACAAAAATATGTGCAGTTGTTGCCTCGTGAACTGTGGATCTCTTGAATCCAATGGTCAATGGCCTCAAGCCGCATCGTGAACTGTGGATCTATTGAATCCAATGGTCAAGGGCTGTCCATCAATACATTGGGAGATGGGCCATAGCACTTTTTAGACTATTCTCTCAAACCTAATGGCCCCACCACCCTAATCGGGTGGAGTTTTGGTAAATAATACTGGTCTTGAAGTTAGGATCGGGCTCCAATGACTGGCCAGTTATAACAAGCTCACGGGACAGGACCGCCCTTGTCGAGCGTGGATTCCAAGAATCCAACGGTCATACGCCTTAGATTATTACCGTTTTGTTGAAAGAATGGTTTAAAAGCAACTGTTACAATGGGTTAACGGTTATCAGACTGCCATTTTTTACAGTGACGATATAGGAACTTTACCGTTATCTGATCCGGATAGTCGGGTTGGTAAATTATTCAACAAAAAATTTTGTTGGCAGGAAAGGTTGGTAAATTTTTTTATATAAATATGTAATATAAAAATACATCTGACTTTTCTCTTCGTCATCTTTGCAAAACGAAACCACACTAAAAATAGGCAAAGAAACATAAAACACATTAACAAAATATATGCATCAATATTTGCAATGGTGTATTGTTGGGCTCAAGTTGCCCAGAGCCATAACCCGAGCCTAACCCGATTTTGATCAAGTTGTCAAAATTCAAACCCGAGCCCAACGTCGGGTTGAAGCTGCCCAAGTTGCAGGCATACATGGCCAACGGCAAACTTTTGCAAACCCATCATTTAACCTTCACTGCTCACAAAGCAAGAAAAACAGCGCTCTACTATACAAGCTTCTTTCCCCGTTTAAATTCTGTTTCGCCATTCAATTCTATTTGGAACTATTTATTCTGTCAAAGCATAAGTCTTCAGATCTTTTCTTACTACTTCTCACTGGTGCTTACTACTTCTCACTGGTGCCATTGTTGTTGATGTCTCCATAGCCAAAACCTAGGTCAAAACCGAATTTGGATCCATTGGTTGAGATAAACGATTGAATATACTAGAAGAAACAAAATCAGATATAACATCTGAGCATCTAAAGGTTAATTAAAATAGAGTTTATGAAAGTTGTTTGATCATTAACAAAGACCATTGACTGCACCAGTGGGAAGAGGTGCTTCAATACAGGTTGATGGCTCAAATGGCGAAGAGAAATCATAAAGGGCATAGAGCAAGTAGACAAGCTTTAACAGAAAATACAACCCTAGATAGAGTTAGGATGATGCTGGACTTACCCAAATAATTGCAAAAAGGCACTTTGATGATGATGACTTGGCTCAAAATAGAAATGGGTACATCCATCCTAAGAGCATCTCCAAGAGCTATCTAATATTGGTTTAGCCATTTCAAAATAAAGTGAAAACCCATGAAAATGGCTCTCCTTGGCCATATTTGGAGATTAGCTAAAAGCACTCCTCACATCTCCAAGTATGGAAATCTATTTCCTTAGCTATAAGTCACTTACCATTTTTACCCTTCAAAAGCTCTCTATTTAACTTAGGTCAAAAGTAATTTTATATTTTAAAGGACAAAATAGTACTTTAATTTAAATAGTACATATACAATAGCTACCTTGCAAAAGCTGTTGAAGATGGGGAATGATTTGTTAGCCAAATATGAAGATAGGGAGTGGTTTGCTAGCCACATGAAAATAGCCAGGAGAAATTTTTTGAAGCCGCGGAAATTTAGCAGCAGTGATCATACGCCAGTTACACCTAAGTGTAGGGCAATGATAGTGCACCAGGCTGACCCTGGTGTACCTGGCGCAATATCATTGGCCACATGATTGCTGCTTCTAAATTTCCGCCGCTTTTAAAATTTTCTCCTGTTAGAGATGCTCTAAAAGAAATAGAATAGGAAAAGCTTATCCAAAGAACACTGGAAAAAGGAGTAGAGAAAAAAAAAAAAAAAAAACTTAAATTACTCTTTAAATGGTCAATTAGCAGTGTCTGTTGATTTATCTCATTAAAATTACACTGCTGTGAAGAAGCCGATGTTACATTTAAGAGTACAACATTCAGAAGGAAACCCCCATACCCTCTCTTTTCTTTTTTCTTTGTACCTATCTAAAAGAATGATGACCCCATTTCTTGCCCAACAACCAAAAATAGAAAAAGCCTGATAAAAGAAATATCCGCCGAGATTACAACAGCAGTATCAAGAAATTAGTGAGTTAGACAAGAAACTTCTCCCCATTTTCTGTCTGTTTCCTTCGAGGGCCGAGTTGTAAATAATCTCATCTTTAGCTTTGCTTAGGATCTGAGCTCTCACTTTGATATCTTTCAAGAATTATGTTACAGTTGTTCATCGTACGCGCATCAAGAAGGCTGTGATTCCAAAGTTTGATCATAAATAACCTCCAACACCTGCCCAGTCCATAAAGGTGTTAGTCTACATTTTAAATCAGGCAGTGTCCAAAAACACTGCAATTTCTTGTCACAAAAACGAGACAATGATTGTGGCATGGATGGTGTCAATGCTTAGAACCAAATTCAAATGCTTACAGCTAACTGCAGCAATCTAGTCTAAAGTCGATGCATAAAATAATTATTATTTTCCATAATGATATACTTGTAATATGATTTGAATTGGGGGGAATTCCAAGCAAGTTAGGCAACATTAAATAACTAAACATTAACTTTATTGTCATTAACAATGAAATTGCCCTAATTTCATAAAAAAACAACCTAAACCAAAACTAAATGACCATTAAATTTATATACAATAACACTGACAAAAAATATGCAACAATCCTATATTGGAAAAAATAACATTTTTATTAGAAATAATATTCGCCATTGTCTTGAGTTGCTTATACAACTAGAGAACTGCCTTTATCCTAGTTGGCCTTCAGTCTTTCACCAATAATGCTCTTACAAGAAAGCACATTCACTCATGCATAGAGTTACTTCAAAGGGAATTGTTGGAATTTGAAAAATAAAAATGCCCCATAACTGAGGCATAATGTCTTACGTCCAACAAAAACACTTGTGTCCATCCCATCCCACTAATTCATTGATCTGGATGGTTCAACCAATAGTCCAAAAATCTAGAATGATCTTAAATTCTTAATCAAGTCCATTTGTATCTTGAGTTCTATCCTATATCAAAAATGGTCCCCAACAAATTTAAGGGCAGCCAGAGGCCCCCAAAAAATGGGTGTGAATGGGGCAGCAGCAGTATTCGGGGGATTACTGTCCCCAAAGTAAAATATAGTTTTTTTTGTCATTTTGATATTTTCATCCTGTGGAAAAACATAGTCTGCTAATTTGGGTGAAGTTCTGTATTAGGTTTTCCTATTAGGCTCTGGGGACGGGACCAGTATTATAGGCTCATTTTGTATTTTTCTGATCTTTGCATGTAGTGGAAGCCCTGGATTGTTTTCATCCATAGACACACTTAGCGTGACAAATCACGTTAATATTGTGTAGTGATTGCTTGTTTTTTTTCTCTTTTTGTCTTTGTTTTTCAGTCATAGACCCTGTCAATTCCTGCTTTTGCACAAGAAACCATGAAATGAATGGCCTTTTCTCCAAAATATTAACCATATTTTGTAACCCACCAAAACTTTAGCTCTCCATCAAACAATAAGCTTGTACAGTATAATTTTTGTGAGCATCTAGACTGATGCAAGAGTCAGCGAATTGTATGGACGAGATGGACACAATGTTATGTTCTCCAATATAATTGTCCCGTCCCATACAGAAATTAAGGTGATTTAGGATCAAGCACACGGCTCAAACTTGAGGTCATGTGCTTGACGCCAGCTTCTATACAAAATTTATTTACATGTGCCAAATTTTGCAACTCTGAACAAACTACAAGTAAATGTATTAACCGATGCATATGCAAGAGAAGTTCTACCAAATCAGTGCAGGGGTTTGAACAAGGTCTTGTCCATGCAGTCTCGAGAATGCTTCACACGCCCATGGAATATGACCGTCTGCCAACACCCTGCCACCAAAAAAACCGTAGCTTTACAGATCAATAGAAAAGGAACAACAAAATTGCTTTTTCAGGAGAAACAAACTGAAGACCATGAACAACCATCATAACAAGGAGCAATGCTATAAAATGCAAAATATGAGCTAGAGCAATAGAAGCCTCACCAAAAATGGAATTCATATTTCAACTTTTGAAGGCCACATTTGATAGGGTTCGAATTTTTAAAGGTTGATTTCTTGTGAGGGTGATGTCTACGGTAAGGAGATCATCCTCACCAAAAATCAGCCTTTATAACTCATCTCCATGTGGGCCCCACGATCATGTTTGATTATATGTCGAAATATGTGTCAACCTATCCCGGAAATATGTGTCAACCTATCCCGACCTATATATACACACATACACTATGCAGATGATATTTCTAGCCTTATGAAATGGAGATTACAAGTTGAAATATACTGCTGTCCATTTTAGGGTTCAGGGTTTAGGCCGGGATAAAATGACTAATGAAATTCTTACTAATAGAATGACTAATGGACGTGGGGCCCACGTGCAGATGAGTTAAGAGCTGATATTTGGTGAGGATGATCTCCTCACCCTCCTCACCATGGAGATCATCCTTGCCAAAAATCAGTAATTTTTAAAACTTCGAACCCTATCAAAGATGGACCTAAATTTCACGGTGAAAATGGATGGTCCAAAATTTTTCAATTTGCAATCCACTTTTCACAAGGCTGCAAATGTTGGAATGGGCTGATTTTTTGTGTGGTTGATATGCATGTTGAGAAGAATATCCTCACCAAAAATCAGCTCTTAACTCATTTGAGCGTGGGCCCTACGTCCATTAGTCATTTTATCCCAGCCCATATATATATATATAACTGCAAAAGTTACGCGTGGATGACCCGCGGATCCTTCTCATCCGCTCTCTCTATATATATAGGGTTGGGATACATCGACTCATGGTTATGTGACTAATATAATGACTAATGGACGTGGGACCCACATGTAGATGAGTAAGGGCTAATTTTTTGTGATGATATTCTTCTCAACATGGATATCAACTTCACAAAAAAGCAGCTCTTTCCAACATTTGTAGCCTTATGAAATGTGGATTGTAAGTTGAAAATTTTGGACCGTCCATTTTTACTGTTAAATTAAAGTTCATCTTTGATAGGGTTCGAAGTTTAGAAATTGCTGATTTTTGGCGAGGATGATCTTCATGGTGAGAATATCATCACCACCAAAAATCAGCCCTTAACTCCTCTGCATGTGGTCCCCACGACTGCGTGTCATTTACAAGTCAAAAAGAATTAGTAAGTTTATCCCAGCCCATATATATATATATGTGTGTGTGTGTGTGTGTGTGTGTGGTGTGTGTGTATTTGATAAGAATAAATTTTGTAAATGGACATAAAGCCAAGCAAAACAAATATGAAGTCTTCAAAGAAAAGTCCTCTACATTCCCCCTTTGCCTTAGACCACATGTACATCAAACCCTTGATATCAAGAATAATCGAAGCCATATCTTTACTTTTTCCTTCAAATATCCTTTGATTCCTCTCTATCCATAGTCCCCGAGCTATAGCGAATGGTAGCATCCTCCACAAGATACGTACTCTAGCGGAAAAGGCACGAGATTGCTAACTACTAAGAAGGGACAAGAAGGACTTCGGCATTACCCATCCGATTATGAATTCCAATAAGGACCAAATCTCCTACACTACCTCACAATGTAGCATCAGATGATTTACTAATTCGCCACTATGCTTGCACATCACGCAATAGTCTATTATAATAAACCCTCTAGATCCCAGATTATCCACAGTCAAAATTTTTTCCTTTGATGTCAACCAAATGAAGAGCGCCACCTTAGTAGGGATTTTAGATCTCCATACCAGGGAGGCAGGATAGGTGGACTCAGTAGGAACACCTAGCCCCTCATAAAAAGAACGAACAGAAAATACTCCTTCCTTAGTCCATGTCCATATCCGTTTGTCATGAACCGATGGGCGAAGTATAATATCCTGCAGACTTGAGAATCCGTACTTACCCCTAATGACCCTACGCCATTGACTTGTATCCTCCACCCCAAACCTCCACAGCCATTTACCCAGTAGAGCTCGATTCATTACCTTGATTCTCTTAATCCTCAGACCCCCCGATGTCTTATCTTCGCATATTGACTTCCATGCCACTAAATGGATTTTATGTGTATCCATCTTATCATGCCACAAAAAGCCCCTCATAAACTTCTCCAAGATTTTCGCCACGCTATTGGGTACTGTGAACATGGAAAGATGATATATAGGCAAGCTAGAGAGAGTACTTTTTATCAACACCATTATACCCCTTTCAAACAAGTATCTTGCTTTATACAAGGCTAGTCTCCTCATAAAACATTCGATCACTGGATCCCATAGGGGTTTGGATCTGTAATGGGCCCCTAACGGAAGACCCAAGTATGTAGATGGCAATGTTTTATTTTTTATCAATGTGACAACTGAAAATCCCTGCCAGACCGGATATGTTATCAACCTCCCCCACTCCATACACCTTGCTTTTAGTTAGGTTTATATGCAACCCTGATACCACCTCAAAGCAACACAAAAGGCCTCTTAGAAATCTCACATGTGATTCAGATGGACCAAGAAACACTAGAGTATCGTCTGCAAACTGCAAATGTGATATAACCGGATCTCCAGTAGCTGCCTCGAAACCCTCTAGCTCGCCAATGTCCACCGCTCTAGTTATCATCCGCCCCAAGGCCTCCGGCGCCATAATGAATAAGAATGGAGATAGCAGTCACCCTGTCTAAAACAAAAGGAGTTCCACCACTCTTCCACCTTATTCTTGAAAAGTGGACACACTAATCAAATATTTATAATCTAAATGGTGTAGGGCGAGAACTAAAACCCCCACAATCTAAAATTAGAGGGCTATGATCTGAGGCATGCCTCGGAATTGCCACCAAAGAAACCCCTGGAAAATATTCTTCCCAGCTTGGAGTAACTAAAAATATGTCCAATCTACATAATATTGGACTATCTTGGTTATTGGTCCAAGTAAAAAGATCTCCCATAGGAATATCCATAAGACAATTCATGTTGATAAAATTCCCAAAGTCCATCATACTCTTGGTTATTCTACCCTCAACATTCTTCTCATGAACGAATCGTATCACATTAAAGTCTCCCCGATGCACCAAAGATCGTCCCATAAACCCTTAATATCTTCCATTTCTTCACAAAAGTGATCTCGTTGACTTCTGAGCAACAGCCCATATACCCCTAAACAAACCCAATACATTTGATCTCCTACGCATCTGCACCGAATGGACATCGAATAAGCTCAACCATTGTATCTTCTACGGTTCTACCTCAAGAACTTTGTGATTCCAAATCATCACTATACCTCCTGATGACCCAATAGCCAGTGAATCTTGCCAACCACAATCCGAGAAACCACATATTTCCTTCACAAAAGAATAATCTATCTTCTCCATTTTCGTTTCCTGAATCAACACCAGATTAGCACCCCATCTTTTAATCATACTATTTACCACTCCCTTCTATCTTTACTACCAGTCCATGCACATTCCATGTCATCATTTTTAGCTTCATTGATCACCTCATGTTCTTCTCCCTCTTCTACGACTTCAATACACCAATTCTCCTGAATTAAAAGGACAAACCAAGTTTTGCATCTCCGTCACCAATCTTGCTGGTTTATCCGTAAGAATTTTGTGTCCAACTAACCTTTGATTCCCCCCTTCTGTAACTATTTTAGCCATATCCTCTATCACCTTGCTCTCTGAGTGTTCTAACAGAAGTACAATCTCTTTAGGAGCATTATTTGGGACCTTCTCGCATACAAAATCATCCAGCCATGTGGTCTGATCCTTACTAGATATAACCCCTTTCCCCATAGAAATACCAATCATGGATAAGAATAAATTCAAAAGCTCGGTTTCTCACCCTCCTGCCGAAATTCCAAGAGATGATGCTAATTTTAAAAAATTCGATTGAAACCATACTGACAATTCGTCCCCAGATGACTGCAACCTTGTAGGCATCCACCGTACCAAAACTTGATTCCCATGTCCTTGTCCTCCCAAAATAGTATGAACATCACTATTCTTAGATTGCATAACTTCTGCTTCCCAATCATAATACCCGTCAGCCCCATGAACCACCCATGTCTCTTGTCCTTCTCGATCCAATGCTCTCATACCCACCATGCAAACATCCACCTCCGACATGCCATAACCCTTCTACCCTCTTGTCTCCATAATTGTAGCACTTCTCCCCTCCATTGGATGTATAACTCTCTTCCATTGGCATATTCCTTTACTGCATTTGGCTTTATTCATATCACTTCTAGCAAGTTCCTCAATCCCTACCTCGACTTCATGTTCGCTTCCAGCTCTGAACTCAAATTCCCCAATACCCCCACTTCAAGATGATTCCCCATGATAATATCCCCCCTAGCCCTCAAAACCCCCAACATCAGATGGAATGGACCCAAATATTGTGCGAGAATCGGGAATAAGAGAATCAGGGAGAGGGATTAAGGTTTTCAGTGGGGTACCTTGCATAGTCGATGGAGCTTTGATACACCTACTAGGAACATATTCAGAGCTTGTATGTAACTCAGGATGTCTATCCCTATCCCCGATTCCACTGACGTCGACGATTGTCTCCCACTTCGTCGACGAAGGATGAGAGTCTGTTCGATGATTTTTCTTTGGGTTGATATACAATTTTACTATTATTTTTATCGCTTAATTTATACGGTGTCTGGGCCACTTCTTAAAACCCCGACCCATAATTCCTTTCATTTGCTTCCGATTATACCAACCTTGGGTCCATTTATTTAAGTTAGACCCAGATCAAACCCACGACCCATACTCGTGACCCTTCGCCCAATCCCATTCGAGGTATTTCATCACAATCCTCATATCACCGTCCACTATGACGACCTACATATATATATATATATATAGGACTGCGATAAATTGATAAATTAGTGATTAATAAATTATATTTGAAGCTTATAATGTTATCGAATGATTTATCTTATAACTTCTTAAGTTATTCATAATATAATAGAATCATTAAGCTTTGTTTCTGAAATTTCCTGTTTGCTTCTTGTTTTTTGATAAGTTAAACTTTATTAAGGGCCGGAAAGGACAGGCCGAAAGCAAAGAAAACAAACAACCTTAAGCCTATAGGTCGAGATGACCTACTCTAGGCAAAGGCAGAGCAAAACAAAAATAGACTAACAACCATAAATCCCGATCAACTCCCCTCCCGAGTACAAATAAAATCCCAGCGGAAGACAAAATCTTCAAAAAACAAACCCTTGCACTCCGAGAAGGCCTTAGACCACATAAACATTAAGCCCTTAATGTTGAGAATTATAGAATGCACATCCGCTTGCTTCCCTTCAAAAGCTCTCTGGCTCCTCTCCCTCCAAATACTCCAGATAATCGCTAAGGGGGTCATTCTCCATAAAATATTCCCTCTGGCTGAGAAAACTTTAGTGATCCAGCTAAAGAGAAGGGATTTGAGGGATGCCGGCATGACCCAACTCACCCCGAATTCTCTCAAAAAAGATCTCAAAATAACCGTAGCCAGCTCACAATGCAACAAGAGGTGATCCACTGATTCCCCATCAGACCTACACATCCAACAATAGTTGACCATGATGATCCCTCTAGCCATAAGATGATCCACCGTAAGGATCTTATCAAGAGATGCTTCCCATGTAAAGAAAGCAACTTTAGTGGGGACCTTGGATTTCAACACCATGGTAGCTGGAAAGGGCACGTCCTCATTTCTTTGCATAGCTTCGTAAAAAGAACTCACCGTGAAGGACCCCCCCTTTGTTCCAAATCCAAACTCTCCTGTCCTGCACCATTGGGCTAAGGTGTGTATCCTGTAGTCTCAATAATATACTGGATAAAGGATCTATCTCCCAGTCATTAAGGTTCCTTCTAAAGCCCAGATTCCACCCTACCGACTCCCCTTCATTCTGAAAGAAGTCCTGGATAGATCCCATTTTCCTCTCTGAAATGGAATATAACTCCGAGTAGTCTTCCTTTAGGGGATTGTCTCCATTCCAGGTATCCTCCCAGAACCTGATTCTATTGCCCACTCCAACCTCGAATCGAACACCCTTATCAAAGGCCTTGGTCACCTTGAGAATCCCCCTCCACACACTGCATCCATACGGGTTTCTAGCCTCCCGACTATTCCAGGCATAGGGAGAAACCCCGTACTTGCCAGCCATAACTCTTCTCCAAAAGATAGTGTCCTCAGTCCCAAATCTCCATAACCACTTACCCAAAAGGGCCAGGTTCATGTATTTGAGGTGCTTTATTCCCAGACCCCCTATGTCTTTGGCCTTACACACCTTGTCCCATCTCACCAGGTGAAATTTATAATCAATTGAGCATCCCTTCCACAAGAAATCTCTCATGATCTTATCCACAATGAGTAACACACTACTCGGGATCAGAAAGAGAAACATAAAGTAGATGGTTAGGCTTGAGAAAGAGCTTTTTATCAGCACCAATCTTCCCCCTTTTGATAGATATTTGGATTTCCACTTAGCTAGTCTCCTCCCAAAGCTTTCGATAACAGGCCTCCAAAGGTCCTTGGACCTGTATGCTGCCCCAAGTGGCAACCCCAAATAAGTAGAAGGGAATTTGTCAATGCGGCAATTTAGGATGTTTACCATACCCTCCATATCCCTTACCTCTCCAATGGGGAACGATTTACTCTTGGACAAGTTCACCCGAAGACTTGAGACAACTTCAAAACATCCTAGGACTCCTTTGAGAAATCTCAGTTGAGGCAACACTGGGTCAAGAAAGATGAGGATGTCATCGGCAAACTGGAGGTGGGAAATATTAGGAAGCCCAGGAGCTGTACTGAACCCAACCAGCTCTCCCAAAACCACGACTTTAGATATCAGTCTACTTAGGGCTTCCGTCACCACAATGAATAGAAACGGGGAGAGGAGATCGCCTTGTCGTAAACCTCTTGAGCTTTTAAAGTAACCCGCAGGGGAGCCATTGACAAGGATAGAAAAGGAGGCCGAAGAGATGCATCTCCATATCCACTTTCTCCATTTACCCCCAAATCCCATTCTGCCCAGTAAGTAATCCAAGAAAGCCCAGTTAACGTGGTCGTAGGCCTTCTCCATGTCAATCTTGCAGACGAGTCCGGCGTTACCAGACTTGATTCTCGAGTCGATACATTCGTTGGCGATGAGAACTCCGTCAAGAATCTGTCTTCCTCTCACAAAAGCTCCTTGGTTAGGCGATATGACCGAAGATAGGACCTCTCTGACTCTTAATGCCAGCACCTTTGCAATAATTTTGTAGGCACTACCGACCAAACTAATGGGCCTGTAGTCCGAAATGTCCTCCGCCCCCGTGGTCTTCGGAAGCAGGGCTATGAAAGTGCTGTTAGATGGGAAATCTAGGAAACCTTCTTGGAATTCCACCACCACCTTCATAAAATCGGCTGAAATGATGTCCCAACAGTGCTTGTAAAAAGCTATGGAGAAGCCGTCTGGGCCTAGAGCCTTGTCGTTAGCCAAGGTAGATAGGGCATTCACCACTTCCTACTCCACAATAGGTCTCTCCAGCCTCTCCCTATCTCCCGTACTAATCTGATCAAACTGTATACCTTTTAGGGATGGCCTATAGGACATCGGCTCTGTGTACATTTCTGAATAAAACTCAACTGCCCCCTGCCTAATACTTTCTTCATCTTCCTTCATGACCCCCTTAATTCTAATGCGAGGGATGTAATTCCTCCTTCTATTGGCATTCGCAACCTTATGGAAAAACTTCGTATTCTAGTCTCCCTCCTTTAGCCACCTGACTCTGGATTTCTGTCCCTAACTTATCTCCTCCATCTTCACCAAGTTCTGATACTCACCCTTCAAGTTGGTTCTCTCCCAAAGACAGGTTGCCATCTTCCTCCTTATTGTCCAGCACAGCAATCTTTTCTAAAGCCCATGATCAATACGGCCAAATGTCTCCCGATTCCAAGATTTGATCCTTTCTTTAAACGCCTTGAGCTTGCATCTGAAGACCGCCCCCGCCTTTCCTTCAAAAGAAAATGAACTCCACCACTCCTCCACTTTAGCTTTAAAATGTGGATCATGCAGTCACATATTTTCAAAACGGAAAAGCGATGGTCTCGATCTAAATCCCCCACAACCTAACAACAAGGGAGTATGATCTGAAGCCGGTTTAGGGATCGCCATTAGAGAAGCCTCATGGAAGTGATCTTCCCAACTGTGGGAAACAAGGAACCTATCCAGCTTGCATAAGGTCGGCCTAGCTTGGTTGTTAGACCAAGTATATTTAGCTCCTCCCAAGGGAAGATCCATGAGGGCCTGACTATTTATAAACTCCCCAAAGTCTTTCATGGTCCTGGTCATCCTTCATCCGACATTCTTCTCGTGAGGAAAACGAACGACATTGAAATCTCCTCCAATGCACCACGAATCGTCCCAAAGACCTGCTATGTCTTCCATCTCTTCCCAAAACTGGTGTCTACCCCTGCTGTCCGATGGGCCATAAACCCCTGTCAGAATCCACCACAATTGATCCTCCGCACCTCTGCATCTAATGGAGACTGAGAAAGCTCCTATTAGAACGTCGTCCACCTCTAGAGCCCTCCTGTCCCATATGATAATAACACCCCCTGCAGTACCAACAGCTGGTAATTCTTGCCACCCAAAGTCCCCATTGCCACAGATCTCCTTAATGACCCCCCCATCCACCTTTTCTAATTTGATCTCTTGAAGCATTATCACCTTGGCTCCCCATCTATTAATCAGACTTTTGACAACCATTCTTCTATCTCTATTTCCCAGACCCCTAACATTCCACAATAAGATGTTGAGCTTCATTTATCACTTCTCTGCTTCCGCCCACTTCTTCGGCTCCTATACACCAAGGGATCTCCTGAATTAAAAGGGCACTCCAAACGTTGTAACTCTCTAGGTACTTTAACGTTCCTGACCAGTTGCAAAGAGACCTCTGGGTGCTCCGTATCTTCCTTCCCTGACCCCTTTTCTACATGGTCGCCTAGCCCAGCCCCCTCCTTTTCCCCAGTCACAAAAGGTGTACTACAATATATGGGTTCCACTGGCTTAATAACCTTCTCCTTCGACCCACTCCTTTCTTTTCCTTCCTGATTGGTACCAGGTTGCAGCAGTAAGCACTTTGATTCCTCTGGAACCCCCAAGATCGCTAGGATCAGTTTTCTAACCTCTTCCTCATGCCCTTTGAAGGATAGACCCAAAGACTCCCCTAGTGATAAAATGTTACGTCTGAACCATGAATTAAGGTCCTGCTCGATGGAATTAAAAGACTCAGGTGTTCTAGGAATCCCATCTAATCCGATCGACCTTAGTAAGGATCTCACACCGTTATGGTCTTTTCCTGGTTCAATCAAAGGAGAGCTCTCCAGAGGTGAGACTCTTGAGTGAGAAGTTGTTAGAATCATCTCGTTGTCTATTCGACTCACTTTCTTCTTCTCGGAATTCCCCTCTTTAGCATCATCGGTGCATTCCTCAATTGACTCTACTACATAGGATTCCCCTTCTTGAACCCCTGCCGCTGGTATCTCCTCTCCCATATCTGGGTGTGGCGAACTACATTCCCCTTGTTCCATACCCCCAGGCCGCGAACTGGTCTTAGAAAGACCAGGCGGAAAAGAAAAGAACCCAGAGTCTTGATGGATGGGGGAAAGGAGAGTAGAGGGGGAGACCTTACCTTTTTGCCTATCTGCCTTCAGGCTTCTCTTCTTATCGCTGGACTGAAAAGCATATGTCTTTTCTGGTCAAGATGAGGCTACTGTAGCTATAGACGAAGGGTCACTTTGCTTCTTGGAAAAATTTTCGGTGGAGATCCCAGATCCATGTGTATAAGTAGGAGCTTTGAGTGAGCGACCCGGATCCCTGTTAAGGGACTCTCGCCTCTTATGAAACTTTCACGGTCCACCGAACAGTACCGCCCGCAACTTGAAGTGGTTAGGCCCATTAGGCCCACTTGGCCCACTTCCAAACCTCTTGCCTTTTTTGCCCCTATCGTGCTCCTTCCACGTGTATGGCTTCGGATCCTTCCCGCGTGGCGATAAGATCTCTCTAGACTCGGCTTTGAAATTCAAAGACGATTTCTTCTCTCACACTCTTCCTTCTGCTGTTGTTCTAGCGTACGACAAGTCGTATCTCTCTTCTATTGGTTCGGCGACTTCCAACCCTACAAAGCTAGCTACGTGGTGGTTCAGCTTTTCGGTGACTGGTTCGGTGCCGGTGAACTCCTCCGCCTCTGTCCGTCGGCTCCCTTTACCGCCATCGTGTCCCTCCCATATGTTTTTCTTCCATCTTCCTTCTTCCCAGGGTCTAATTCCCTGTGTAATGTAACTAGCTTTGTCGATCGGCTTACCTCCATTCGAGAAGCCGGGGAAAATCAGATCAAGACTAACAGAGAACGTTGTCTCTCGATCCTGAACATCCACGATCCTGGGAATATCTCTAGCCTTCCCTCTGACCTTCAAACACAGGTCACTGAAGTCCGAACTTGCTAAAGAAGCCACGTCTACATCCACTAAGCCTCCCGCTCTCCTGCCAATGGCTTCAAACACCTGTTTATTCCACAGATGGAAAGGAAGTCCTTGAATCGAAACCCAAACTGGAGAGGAGTTCCAACTTGAAGAGATACTGTTTATCAAGGGCCACCATCTGCTCAGGTAGATGATGTTGTGACCCACCCTGATTGACGTCAACTTGCATAAGAAATCCAAAGTGGTATAATCATCTACGAAGAACAGTCTTCTCTTCTCCCCGCATGGGATAAAGTAGAATAAATCCGAAGTTCCGGAGATCCAAGTTAAAGCCACCGCTATGTCCTCCCAGTTCGAGTCGCTAGCCGAAGATTCGCAAATGATAGCATGGTTCCATCGTTCCTCCGACCTGTGCTCTTGGCTTGCACTGGCAATACATGACTCCCGGGATTCCTCCTCGAGGTTGTGTTCTTCAAGCTGTAACCGAGATTTCTCCCTCCTATCCTCGCACAGCGATGACTTCCTAAGTTCTGGCTGTACCCCTGTATTAGATAGCAGATTCTGGAGACAAGTAGCCACTGCCGACCATCCTCCCCCTTTTGACCCTTCTGGAAAACAGAACACCAGGTTTCTACCCCTTGTTGTGAATTCAACCAGCTGGATAAATTGTCCATTACCATTACTTTTCGCCTCTGCTATAAAGGTCCTACCCCTCAGCACATTTAGCTTTTTACCACTTATTAATGGCATAATACATGTTTGCTTCTTGTTTAGCGAATCAAGAGTACGTTGCAAACAAGTTCGGGTTTCTATCAACTTAGAACGGCGAGTCCTAAGAGCTCCCAAATTAAAAGTGCAGTTCTAGAGTGGAAGCATCACCCTACTAGGGAGTTTTCTGCAACTAAGTATTAGACTGCATTATACAGCATTGTGGCATCACGCTTTACAAATTACATATAGATTTGTAAAACTAGATTATATATACAAGCCCCCCAAAAAAATAATGTTATCAGATATGTAGAAATACGTATTTATCTTGTATAGGGGTAGTTCTGTAAATACCTCTTATGAGGGATATACTTGTCCTCTTTATGTAACCCTATTTTATAAATAAGATTTATGGGGTCATTGTGAATTAAGCACAATTGACATCCTTTCTCCCAATTTCACAAGGGATTCAAATCAGGAAGCTATCAGCAGGTGCTGACGTCATCTGTACGGCGTCGATGACGTCATCAGCCGTACAGACAAGGTACTCCTCTTAATCCCAAACTCTAGATCCATATAGATCTTGATTTTTAGAGTTTTTTGGTATTTTTTGTTTGATTTTTTGAGAACATCTAGAGTGTTTTTTGTTCATTCTTCACAAAAATTGAAAAAAATCGAGTTTCTAGTCCAACCGTTTTTTAGGGTTCATAACAGCCTTGTTTGGGGGTTCTCTCACTTCGTTTAATCCTCATATATCTAACCTACATGAGGATATGCTCCTCTTTGCATTCCATTAAGGAATGAAGATTTTGTGAGAGGTTTTCCCACCTCCTAGTACCGCCGGTGACGTCGTAGGTCCTTATGGACTGTTCGGTTCAGCCCTAAACCTGCTCAAATCGACCCCAAACCTTACCAAAAATTATTTTGTGGCCTTAGGATGCTTCCCTACATCTCTATGCCGATCCTCTCCTTTATTCGGCTCTTTATTGTCCTTTTTTGAGCTCCATATGGGTGTTTTATCCTCACCGGCAATCATTGAGACTTGTTTTTTCTCTTAAATCCCTGTTCCTTGGCTTTGTTTAGCCTCCTTTGGTTACTTGGAAGGATCCTTGGGTCCTACATGCCTATTAGGATCTCTTCAAGTGTTCTGTTGGCCGTCGATGTGGTTTTTTAGCCCTCTATGGACCTAAATCTGGCCGTATCCATAGTTCTTCATGGCAGATCCTCCACCACCTTCCTAGGTTTCTCCATCCGGGTCAGACGTGAGCACAGAAGTTCACTCCAGTGGAGTTGGAGACCCTATAGTGCAGCACTTAGCCTATGAGAACCCAAGTTTGCAGACCACCTCAGTGAAGTTAGATGGCAAGAACTACTTACGCTGGGCTCAGGCTGCACGGTTGTTCATTGGGGGCCGTGGAAAACTTGGCCACACTACAGGAGATACGGTTGAGCCTCCCAGATCTGATCCCTCTTATCGACCGTGGCAGACAAATGATCTTACTGTCATGTCATTGCTCATCAACTCTATGGAGCCTGATATCAGTGAGAGTTTCTTATTCATGCACACAACGCAAGAGATTTGGGAGATCACTGAGAAGACCTATTCGCAGCAGCAGAACGATGGACGAGCATTTCAGCTGCGACAGACTATCTCCCACTTCCGGCAAGGGGAGAAGTCTCTTTCTCCATACTATACTGCTCTTCGTACCTTGTGGCAAGAGTTTGATCATTATTACTCCTATCAGCCTCTCAATCCCACAGAGATTACCCCCTTTCGTCAATATATAGAGAACGGCCGGATCTTTGATTTTCTTGCTGGCCTCTATCCTTCTTATGAGCTGGCTCGTGTTCAGATCTTGAGTAGCAGGGTGGATCTTCCCTCTCTCAGTGAGGTGTACGCCTATCTTCAGAGTGAATAGAGTAGGCGGATCTCTCTTCAGAGTGAGCATCTCCTTCCAGAGCGATCAGCGCTAGCTGCCTCTCCTGCTTATCAGCCTCAGCAGTCACAGCAGCCTCAAAGAGGCTCCTCTTATCAGACTCCTATCTCAGCTCCATCCTATGCTCCTACTGGACCTTCTTCTGGGAAGTCCTTGACTAGAGAAATGCCCAAGTGCAATTTCTGTGGCAAGTTAAGGCATGTGCGTGCCAAATGTTGGAAGTTACATGGTCGCCCTAGCCAGCCAGGGTCTTCTAGTGCTCATACTGCCAGTGTGGATACTTCGGGTTTAGCTCCTCCTGGACAGTCTCTGACTATCTCTCCGATTGGTGGTATCTCAGCCACAGAGCTTGCAGGCCTTCAATAATTGCTTCAGCAGCCGGATGGTCCTTCTGCCACATCGTCCACTCTTTTGCCCAATCAGGTAACCCTAGACCTGATCATCATGTGTCTCTTCCATCGTACAGTCCCACTTGGATCATTGATTCTGGGGCTTCAGAACACATTACGGGCATGTCTTCCTTATTTTCCAGTTATACCATCTGTTCTGGCCGTGATAAGGTGAAGACAGCTGATGGCACCTTATCTTCTGTGTCTAGGAAAGGGAATATCCTTCCCTTTCCCCAATTGCTTCTTTCATCTGTTTTGCATGTTCCCAGATTTACTTCTAACCTACTTTCTGTTAGTGCTTTGATTAAAACCCTAAACTGCAGCGTCACTTTTTCCCCTACTTCTTGTGTCTTTCAGGACCTAGAGACAAGGACGATAGGCACTAGACATGAAGCTAATGGCCTCTACCTTCTGGATGGACACCTTCAGGGTTTTCATTCCATCTTTCAGGGTTTTCATAAGATGATCCAAACCCAGTATGGTATCTCCATCAAGGTTCTTCGTACTGACTAGGGTAGAGAATATATGTTTGGGGGCCTTCGACACTACTTTCTTGACCATGGGATTTGTCATCAAAATTCTTGTAGCTACACCCCTCAACAGAATAGTGTAGCAGAGAGAAAAATGCGACATTTGACTGAGATAGCTAGATATCTTTTGATTGGCTCTCATGTCCCCAAGACATATTGGTCCGATGTGTAGACGACTGCCTACTTGAGTAATAGAATACCCTCTCGTGTTCTCAATTTTTTTTTTTTGATAAGTATAGAATTTTATTTCAAGCAAACAGCAAACCAAGTGCGGTAGGAGAGGTCGAGCTAACCTCCCCCCGCACCCCATACAACAAGGAGACCCCGGCCCTTAGCTAACAGTCAGCGCCACGGCATATAATGTCCCAACGGAACACAAAGTCTTCAAAAAATAACCCTCTACACTCTGTATACAATTTAGACCATAGGAACAAGAGCCCTTTAATGTTGATGATGATAACCCCCAGTTCCTCACTTTTCCTTTCAAAGACTCATCGATTCCTCTCTTTCCATATCCCCCAGAAGATAGCCATCGGGAGCAATTTCCACATGATCCTTCCTCTTTGGGTAAATGCTGTCGTCCACCAACTCCCAAGGAGATCAATCACAAAGCCCGATATCACGCAACTCATCCCAAACTCCTGGAGGAAGGCATGCCAAATCTCTCTTGCTATCTGGCAATGCAGGAGGAGGTGGTTCACATCTTCTCCACTCTGCTTACACATATAGCAGTAGTCTACCAAGATGAAGCCTCTGGCCTTCAGATGGTTGATAGTCGTAATCCTACCCAGGGCGGCTGTCCACACAAAGAAAGCCACTTTAGTCGGAATCTTAGACTTCCACACCAAGGATAACGGAAGCTGAGGGTTATTCCCACCTTGGAGCACTTCATAGAAAGATCTCACTGAAAACTTCCCATTCTTCGCCTTCTTCCAAATCCTCTTGTCATGTCCTACTGGGGACAGCATCACCTCCTGTAGTTTGACAAGCAATCTAGCTAGGGGTTCTATCTCCCAGTCGTTAAGATTTCTTCTGAGCCCTAAGTTCCACGACATCTCCTCCCCGTTTCTCTGAGCACACTCCATGATAGCCCAATTTTTCCTATCTGAGGTTCTTTCCCCTGATTCTCCTCTTTTCTATGTTCCTCCTCGCATCTTTGGGTATGTATGTTATGTACATATCCTTGGTCCTCATCGCACCAAACTAGATCCCAAAGTACTCAAGTGCGTCTTTCTCGGTTACTCCTCTACCCATAAAGGGTACAAGTGTTACCATCCATCCTCTGGGAAGAAGTTTGTATGTATAGATGTCACCTTCCGTGAGGAGCTTTCTTTTTTCTCTCCCACCTCTCTTCAGGAGGAGAGTAGTAATGAAGAGAGGTGGAATGTTCCTCTTCCTGCTATATCCCTATCTCCTCCTCTAGAGTTTGAGAGGCCTCCACCCACTCATACTACTAGTGTGATTGATAGTGCTCCTAGAACTCATAAGGAACTCAAAGTCTATAGCAGAAGGGCGACAGTCACAGCTGATCCAGGACCAGTGGTTCATTCCTCGGATCCAGGTAATCCTCCATCTGTCCCTATACCTGTCATTCCCTTGTCTACTAATGATTCTGGTCTTCCTATTGCTATTAGAAAAGGCATCAGTGTACTCAACATCCTTTGAGCAACTTCGTTTCCTACGATGCCTTATCACCTTCATAAAGAGCCTTTATCACATCAGTTTCCACCATTCCCACTCCCTCTTCCGTGGCAGAAGGGTTAGCACACCCTAGATGGAAAGCTGTTATGGTAGAAGAAATGAAGGCAATGGATAAGAACAAAACTTGGGAGCTTGTTGACTTGCCAAGAGGCAAGAAGCCGGTTGGATGCAAATGGGTGTTCACAGTGAAGTACAAGGCCGATAGGTCAGTAGAGAAGTACAAGGTCAGACTGGTTGCCAAAGGGTACACTCAGACCTACGGGATTTACTATATAGAGACCTTTGCACCTGTGGCAAAGATGAACTCCATCAGGGTTTTGTTGTCTGTAGCAGCAAACCAAGCATGGCCTTTGCATCAGTTGGATGTGAAGAATGCGTTCCTTCATGGTGATCCGCATGAAGAGGTCTACATGGTACCTCCTCCAGGGTTCACTCCCCCAGGGGGCAACAGCAAGGTGTGTCGTCTAAGGAAAGCCCTCTATGGGCTTAAGCAATCCCCCAGAGCTTGGTTTGAGAGGTTCGCTTTAGCAGTGAAGAAGCTGGGATATACTTAAAGCCAAGCCGATCACACCCTATTTGTGAAGCACTTAGGGAAGAGCACTACGGCCCTCATAGTCTATGTTAACGATATCATTCTGACAGGGAACGATGCAGAGGAGGTGATCAAGCTAAATGATCATCTAGCAGGCGAGTTTGAGACCAAAGATCTGGGACTCCTCAAGTACTTTCTTGGCATAGATGTTGCAAGATCCAACCAAGGGATCTTCATCTCACAAAGGAAGTATGTCCTAGATCTATTGAAGGACTCTGGCAAGCTGGGAGCTAAGCCAATGGAGACCCCCATAGAGCAGAATCACCAGTTAGCCGACTCGAGTAGTATACCTTTACAGAATGTGGAGAGCTTTCAGAGATTGGTTGGAAGGTTGATCCACCTCTCCTTGACTCGTCTAGACATTGCCTATGCAGTCAGTGTTATCAGTCAGTACATGCATTCTCCTAGGGAGATTTACTTAGAGGCAGCTCACAGGATATTGAGATACCTCAAGTCTGCCCCTGGCCAAGGTCTCCTTTTTCAGAAGAATGGCCACATGAGAGTAGAATCATATACTGATGCAGACTGGGTTGGTTCTAAGGATGACAGGAGATCTACCTCAGGCTATTGCACCTTTGTGGGAGGCAATCTAGTTACCTGAAGAAGCAAGAAGCAACCAGTAGTTACCAGATCCAGTGCAGAGGCAGAATTTAGGGCAATGGCCCATGGCTTGTGTAAGATACTCTAGCTGAAAATGTTGGTGGTTGAACATGGCTTTCTAGTCTTGGAACCCATGAGCTTGTACTATGACAACAATGCGGCTATCAGCATTGCTCGCAATCCGGTGCAACATGATCGGGCCAAGCACATTGAAGTGGATCGCCACTTCATTCGGGAGAAGATTGTATCTGGGGAGGTTTGTACCCCCTTTGTGAAGACAAATGAGCAAGTAGCAGATGTCTTCACCAAAGGAGTTCCCAATTAACAACTTCATAGATGTTTATGCAAGTTGGGCATGAAAGATATCTATGCGCCAACTTGGGGGAGGGGGGGGGGGAGTATTATCAGATACGTAGAAATACGTATTTATCTTGTATGGGGGTATTTCTGTAAATACCTCTTATGAGGGGTATACTTGTCCTTTTTATGTAACCCTTTTTTATAAATAAGATTTATGGGGTCATTGTGAATTAAGCACAATTGACATCCTTTCTCCCTCTCTTCTCTACTCTCTATTCTCTCTTCTCCAAACCTAACCCTAACCCTAATTCCTCAAATTCAACCAATAGTAGTAGATTATACAGATGGAAAATGTTGGGATACTAAATGGTCCAAGTATAATGATAAGAGATCTCTTGTCCATGCACTCATTCCACATGGTCCAATGTACAAGGCCCGCCTTTAAGTACCCTCAAAATAGCAAAATCTTAACCATCCAATCAACTGCATCCTCTTGTACAGCCAAGAGCAGTCTTGAGAGAAAGTGGTGCATTTAATAGATGGTTTGGATCATCCAATTGAGTTTGAGAACCTATCTGCTAATGCACCTATGAAAGGACCAAAACATTGCAGACAACTTTAACGACACATGTTATAAGTCACATTTTATTAGATGGTTTAGATCATCCAATTGAGTTTGAGAACTTATCTGTTAATGCACCTATGAAAGGACCAAAACATTGCAGACAACTTTAATGACACGTGTTGCAAGTCACATTTTTAACACGAGTCAATGATGATTAGATTAGGTCAAGGAGGATATTCCTAAAGTTTGGAAGAACAGGGGGGTATTACTAATTATTTATATTTTCATGGGAGATGTTGCAAGAATCCCCAAATTTAAAATCTACAATGTTAAAATGTTCTTTTAACAATATGTTATGTCGAAATTTAAGACATTATAAGGGGCCGAACCTTCCATTCGTTAGAAACCCATCCAAACCCCATTTAATCTTCAGAAAAAAATATTAATATTATTTATTAAAAAATAGATAAAGATGCTTGAACATAGTAGTTTATAATCTGTATCATTTTAAGCATGTATTTTACATTCTGGTACACTTATATGTAGCTCCAATGATGTTTAATATAATGTTTACCTGACCTTCCCATGTGTCGTATACTATTCTATTTGGATATATATACTTAATGTGACATGATTCTATTTGGATATACAATGTGCATATGCATAAAGAACCTCCTCCAAGGTTGATGTTAATGTGTTATGTGGCAACTGTGGTCCTTGTCTAGGCCATTGAACTTGTTGATCATCTCTTCTACTAGCTATAACCCTAACCTTACGATGTTCCAAGGGTCGAGCGGAAGGTCAGATTGGTAACCAAGACTGTCATGTGGCATACATCCATATCAAGCATAGCAAAATTCCTATGGGTTAACCATTACTGGCCAATAAACAAGCAACAGAAGAAAGCTCGAGATGATAATTGGAGAATACCTTTGTTTCCTCACAAAAGAGTTCCAAAGATGCATGATCTGCTTCTCATCTTTAGTCACATCAACAAAATCATCAAGCATCTGCAACATTATGGTTTGATAATATTTGTTATAGATCGCTACATTAGGATACAGATAGGGACATCTCATATGTAAAATTACAATAAGAGTCTATTATAGAAGTTGGTAACTGTAAAACCTTGAAAACTCCATTTGATTTTTTTGGACTTTTCTTTTTCTGAATCAGATGGCATCATTTAATTGTTAGAACATCAAAGTCAAATTTCATCGAATTTCAATAGAATTGAATTTTCAGGGTTTAGGGCCATTTTGTGCGGGGCCCACATGGGTTTAGTGGGACTTACGAGATCTTAGGACTATTTTGAGTCCCACATGTTTAAACATAGCAAGAATAATTAATTTAATTTTAATGTGAATTTTAACCTATGTTACTTATCATTAATGTTTATGTATAGTATTATGTATGGTATTAATGTCTGTGTACGTAATACACCTACAACCTTATGTTAATTGATTAGAAGCATGGTAATGACCTATGATTATATTTAATTAAATTGAGGTGAGATTCATAATAGAGGGTATATACATAGTATATGTATTTCATTTACTATTAAGTGTTGGGCCTTAAGCCCAAAACCCATTAAAACCTACATATAACATAATAAATGTATTGATTTTTTAACTGTAAATCTGGTATTGTGATGATTATGCGCACGATTATGATGTTTGATAGCTTGTTCTATATTTGAGATCCCCTATGTGGATATTATCATTTCAGTGATTGATTCGTTATATGTTAAGGCACGCATTGTATATAATGTCGAGAAGCGATTAAGCAAGTTGCGAGTGAGTTCTCCAGGGTGAAAGACCTCTATACGGGCATGGTTTAAAATTTCGGAATGTTTCGTTTCGTTTCGTAAGGAAACCGAAAAATGTTTCGTTTCGTTTCGTAATGTTTCGGTTTGTTTCGCCGAGACAAACCGAGACAATCCGATACAATCCTAAAAAATAAAAATAAATAAAAAATATAATTTAATGATTTTGAATAATATTTCATAATGTTTCGTAATGTTTCGGAATGTTTTGTAATGTTTCGTAATATTTCGTAATGTTTCGGAAATTTCATTTTTTCAATATTTCGTTTCGTTTCGTTTCGGAGTTTGTCTCGGTTTTTCACTTGACCGAGATATTCCTCCAAACGAAATTTTAAACCTTGTATACGAGTGAATGAGACACTCTGTATGGGTTGTATATTTTTTTGTTCCATGTTAATATATTCATTACGATCATGATATTACTGTTTGACAATTTCATATATCCGAACATGTCTGTATATTTTGTATTAGTTGAATCATGTATTGGGGTGAAAAACCCGAATGAGCGTTTGACTCACTCCTACATCCACCATTTTCAGATTTAGATGAGACCGAGACGTACCAAAGATACGAGGAAGAACTGCAACCCGTGGACGAATTGGACGAGGAGACGAACGAACCAGAGGAGCAGGAACCGGATTTTGAAGAGGCAAATTATTAGTGACTTTTTTTTATTTCATTGCTTATGAACTCATATAATAAATTTCGTCATTTTATGTTACTTGGATTGTAGGGTGGATGAGAGTCTTGAGACCTTTTGGTGATTCGAGATCCGTAGATCACCGATTCTTTTTGACATTATGGTTTTAGACTTTATGTGGTATTGATGAGGTTAGCTACTAGAGATTATGATTATAAGATCTTAGCAAAATTTTGAACTGTTGATGTCTCGTTTTAAATTTGTGAATTACTGTTTTTCTTTATTTATTTTCACACTTAAATTCAGATAAATGGGTCGATCCACGGGTATTCGGGTCGAGTCATGGATCACAGATTTGAGGCGTGACAATAGTCATTTAGAAAATGTCATTGGACCCGCCAATGGTGGGTCACACCAAGAAATGTCTTAGGTACAATTATACCAGATCTGCTTCTCTTTGGCCACATCAACAAAATCATCAAGAAATGTCTTAGATCCAACTCAACCAAATCAAATGATCATAACCGTCCAATATATTGGATCTTTACAGACAATCATGTAAAATCCAGCCAAACTAGATGTTCCAATGGTTGCTATGACTCATCCAAAAATCCAAACACTGCTTTTAGGTTTTAGCCTTTAGGTCTAGGATATCCCAAAGGAGGAGCCCATTACGATGGACCTTGACCCCTCCATGTAAATGGTGCTTCTTGACTCTGACTACGTATTCACTTTTAGAACATTTGGCTAGTCTTGAAAACGTGCAAGGCAGGCACAGCCAAATTTTGCTGCTCAAACAAAACTAAAATAATTTTTTGATAAGTAACAAAACTAAAATAAATAGATAAAAAGAAACAATAAATTTGATGGAATCCGTGTAACATACCCTTCGATCTTCAAAATCCGCAATGTCATCATCAACTTCATCCTCGCTATCCCGATCTGATAATACTTGCTCCAATGCCATTGGCTTCAAGTACAAAATAAGAACCAATTTTCAAAAGAGCTCATGCATGCATTGAGAGCGACCATGTAGTTTCTATTTATATTGTTCGTGAACAAAGAGTCTGACAAAATTGTTATGATATAGAAATCTAATTAAAACCTTATAACAGTGATTAGAAATAGTTGAACAAGTCAAAAGGGGACAAACATCTCTTGAAGATCCCCATTCCCCAGAAATGCAAATCAGACATACATGCAACAACCAGTAATTCATGCATAAAAGTTCCTGAATAGTTTTGCAATCCAAACGGAAAGCACAATAAACCTGAAAAGAGTCGGACACAATAATGGTGTCATTCATTATAAATTTGTACGATTATAATAACAATCCTAATTGAAGTTAAGAAAGATAATAACAAAAGAAAATGAAAATTCATGTTTTTTGAGCTTCCACCAAGATTTTTTTGGCTTTTTTTCCATCCTGTCATTTCCATTTATTCCACTCTTATCTTCTCTTTTTCTCCTATGTATTATCATCCAATTGACAAACGACATAATCCACCATCGAAGAAACAGAATGGAGGGACCCAAAACCAGGTTCAGTTTATACCGGACCTAGCTACACGAAAGATGCCAAAACCTGTCCGATCTGGACACTCAAACTGTTGGACCACTCAAACCGGGCAGGACAGTATAGAACCAGCTGAGTTTGACCTACTTCACTAGGTATCCGGCCTGGCTGAAACAAAGATAGCATTTCATTTCCAGTTGTTTACTTGTTCCACCAAATAAAATATTGGGAGATCCATTGATCAGAGACCAAATCCAAGATATATTGATGCCGGATGATGGATCAATCCTACACGTCTCAATGACGTCGCTCGGCAAAAACCCTACATAAAGGCTCAATAGAAAATTCTCTACTAACTGAATCAAAATTCATTCATCATAATCAACTGATTTTTACAGCAATAATGACCCATGTTTATAAACTCTACTCCCTGCTAACACTAATACTCTAACATACTGATAGCAAAATAATTAATTAAATCCTAATCAAAACTTGTTGAAGTCTCTCGTCTTCTTTCTTCCCTGAAAGGCCTCTTTTGTTGGGAGATCTGATTCGGTGTGGCGCAAGTGCATCAAGGCAGTGATGCTCCTGCAGCATGGAAAGAACTCAACCTCGAGTTCAAGCATTTCTGGCTTTGCCTCCTCAAGACTTGTACCCTTGTTTTTCATAATTCAATCATTGTAGTCGATGATTCTCTTCCTCCTTCCTTCTCGCGATCGGATTTTGTCTACAACTGGCAGACATTCCAAACCAGCCTTCTAGTTATGGTTTGGCAGTGGATCAATAAATTTGCCCTTTTTTATCTATACTTTCTATCATCATTGACTTCAACGGTGAAGAAAATAATCACAAAAATATTTCTACTTGATAATTTTTTTTATTGATAATGAAAATGTACGTAAAAGGGAAATGTACGTATTTAGATAAAAGCATTCTCAAATAGAAAAATAACAGATTGTGCACCAAGATAGAGAGAGCTAATGGCTAAGCCTCCATGAATAACAAATTCCCAATTGCTAGCACAATCCTTCATCTTGATTTCTCAAACATCGTTCCAAAATGGGATAACCATTCTACGATGGATGAGGTGATTTACTTGATGAATTTTTATGGAAATTCCAGAATAGTTATCGTTTTGATGTTTCATGGATTTTCCTTGTTTAATATGTTGCCTAATTTGCAGACTTTTAACTAAACAAGGTCAAAACTTTTGTGAATGACATACCCTTCGAATGTTGACAGCATCATGTCCCCGCTACTTTACCCGATAAGTTCAGAATATTTTAAGATTACTGTCAAACACAAGGTGGTATTTCCAAGACATTGTTCGCGGAGTCAATAACAGGCTCACTCGGTAGCAAACCCCAGCTTACCCACCAAAATAGGAAAAAAAAAGGGGGGCAACACTATAAGATTTCAAGTGCACTACCATTACAAAAGATGAGAAAATATATTTATCAAAAAAGAAAAGATGAAAGGATACAGCAGATAATAGCTAGGACATGTATGATAAAGCCAACAACGCACACACAAACTAAGCAGCAGCAAAATTATTGATCAAGTGAAAGAGTCACATATCACCTGAGCTCTATGAGAGTGAAAGAACTGCCGCTTCTGCAGCAGTACACGACTGGAAAAATAGAACTGGATCAGTTAAAACAGGATAAAGGAATCACAGACACATAAAACATGGACTTGGCAAAAATGACCACCATTTGTGAAGGGTACAAAAAGTTTTGTGCCCTTCACATTATATCATAATAATGACCACTATGAGTTTATCAAAACCATTTAACCAGCGGGCAACTACTTGGATAAGCAAAACTGCCCTTCACATTAGATCATAATAACGGCCCCCATGAGTTTATCCAAATTATTTAACCAGCGGGCAACTTCTTGGATAAGCAAAATAATGGGTCATGTATGGCCTCTCAAAGGTCCATAAATGGCCTCTTGGATAAGAAAAATAATGGTCTAGACACCTACTTTCTCTTCATGTTTTAGTAGGCTTATTTCTCTTTTCGTTTTAGTAGGCTTACTGTATCTATGATGACCATAGTTACAAATACGATTTGAGCTCCCTTCAATTTGCTAAACTTTTCTATTTTGAAAGTAGACTTCCAAAATTACCACTGTAAAATTTTATCAAAATCTAGTTTTATTCAATAGTTCAAACAGGCGTCTAAAGTCAATACATTTAGGTTCTGCACCTACCAGATTATTTTGAAAAACTGAATAATCTTTTTTGTGATATTATTATAAATAAATAAATTGTCGCCTAGGTGTCGCCTCACCCGAAGGACCCCTGCCACCTAACGCTTTCACTTAACAGATTCAATAGTCCAGCCTAATCAAGAAATCCAACAGAAATATTGAAGCATGCATTCTTCTTTGGCATGAGGTAGAAAAAATAAAAAGAAAAAGAAATCCTGTTGAATGCATACAGAAATTTCTAATTCAAAACTGAGATATCCCCAGAGGTGGCTTACAATTTAAAGAATCCAGAATGCTGCATAGGTACACTATATACATGCTACAGCATCCAGATCCACGGACACGGAATTCTAGTTTGACCAAGTGTCTATATAGAGGCATGTACTCTTCCACCACATGGGAAGCAGGGTAATAAACTTCGATTTCGCCCTAAACTCTGTTCAGTTAAAATTCAAAATTAATTGAAAAAAGTTCAATTTGACATGGAGTTCAGTAAAAATTCACCAACATAGAGAAGTTTGGACTTTGATGCATTATACATTTGTGATGTTAATTTAACTTGCATGTATGAAAGAGACATGAAATTACAACGAATAGTAAATTTTACTGGTGAACAACTTGAAAGAATTGAACCCCATGAACATTTAATCTTTGATTTCAACCCCTACAAGTTGTTTCTGACTCGAAAATTCTTAATGGATAACTTACATGTATGAAAGAAACATGAAATTACAACGAATAGTAAATTTTACTGGTGAACTACTTGAAAGAATTGAACCCAATGAACATTTAATCTTTGATTTCAACCCCTACAAGTTGTTTCTGACTCGAAAATTCTTAATGGAGCGATCCTTTTTCATCTAAGAACCTTCCGAAAACGAGAAAATGTAGAAAAAATAGGGATAAATATGTTTTAAACATTTTTTCATCTATGTTGAGTTTCAGTTTAAATAGTTTTTTTTGGATAATACAAGGAGTTAGCTCCTATATATAATGGAGTATGGAAATCCATACGGTAGCAGTTAAAAATTGAGAAGAACGACAGGTTGGAAAATTCTTAAAAATTGACAAGGATAATCTTTCTACAAAAGGACTCTTGGAGAACGATTACCACATTCCGGGAATGAAGAAAAACTTGGTTTCATTGGTTTTAAATAGTAAATTGTGCCGAAATATTATAGGTAAACTTAACTTCAACAGGTCATAAATCAACAAAATTTGCCAAAACTTCAGCTAATTGTAATACCATGGTGGCCAAAAGAGCTTTTGGAATGCAAGCAGAAGTATGTCAAAAAAGTTCAAATTTGACGAACATACTTTCTAGGATCAGATCGTTCAATGGATATCTTCCTTGTCTTTGCAAATTGTAGCATGGCAGGGGGTGCAAGATTGCTTCCAGATACTGGTTGTACACATTCAGGGCCCACGGAAGACTGAGCTGTGGCAGTTGAAACACCTGTAAGATTGGGACTGGATGCAACACGTTCCGTGCACTCTGCAACACAAGGATTCTCTGGGCCATTGCTCTCCATGTTATGCCTTCCGTTCTGCAAATCACTCTCACTGAGAAAATCCTTGGGAGCCTTCTCCCTTTCTTTACTGGAATAAGCATCTGAACCATGAAGTTGATATTTTAGTCAGTCCTAAAGGGAGCATACAAGAAAAGAGGCACACTTAAGCCAGGAAGGCTTCTTCCAACCTGCCTGTGCTGCATAAATAGCACAAATCTAGAGTGGGACCCATCATTTTATAGTTTCCTACCAGGAAGATTTACAGATAATTGACCTGATTAAATGAACGTTGAACATCCAATTTGGACTTTTTATAAACTGGTCCCCATACCTTTTACTGATTGTCCAAACCAAGCACAGGTCATCCAGTTGAGAGCATCCATTCAGGTTAATATTGGCCCAGAGGATCCCCATTGTGGAATGAATAAAATGGCAAGTCCCAACAGCCTCAAATGTGTGCCATGTGTACAGCACAGGAAGGTAGACGGATTACAAGCATCCCCCTATACTGACACAAGTCCTTGGGAGAAAAATAAATCAAGAGAGTATGCATTCCAATAGTTTACCAACCATTCTCAGATTTTTGAAGAGAGAGTTGATTTGAAGGCTCAGCATCCATTGGAGATGTGGTAATAGGTATGGGAAAAGAACTTGTACCAGCATCCTTTTCCAGAAGACCGTCGCGACATCCTTCCCCAGCTACTTCAGTTGAGTCTGATTTCAAGACAAGTGGATGTACATGCTTTGCATTTTGAAATACATCCCTTGATCTTCTACGCCTTCGCGGTTTTGAGCTGCCCCAACAATTGAATTCGTTCTTTCAGTTCTTGGCCTTCTTTGACCAAGTAAAAAGAATTTTACCCAAAGAAACTTATATTGGGAACCGAACCAAAGATCTAGAAATTACCAGAAGGAGAACGTTTGTAGCCTTGGATCAACTCCATCCGCAACAATCTGAATGAGAAAACATGAATTGGAATTTTAGAGAAAAAACATAAAAATAAATGATTTTTCAAGCTTATGCCAATTGTGTCAATAGTTTTGGTTGAAGGAAAAAAAAAATCAACATGGACATCCTAGTTAAAGGAATATGAAGGATTGGGGTTGTTCAACATGAATACTTTCTTAACGGCAATATCTGATTCAATATCCATGAATAATACTACAAAAGTAATTTGTTTCAAGTTGAAAATAGAGTTTCTGACCTCAGATCTCCAAATATCAGTTTTCACAGAGACATTCACCGCCTGGTACTCTTCAGTTACCTACAAGATAATTAGGCGTTTAAATAGTGTGGTCTACAAGAGTTTAATGATTGGAATATCACTGGAGATTACGGAAGTTTACCAACCCAAAACTCAAAATTGAATAGGTCATGGGATGCGAGCAAGTGATATCGAAGACCCTACAAACCAAAATCAAGTTTTTTAAATGCCAAGGACAAAAATCTGAATATCCGCACTTTATTTATAACCAAATGAAGCAACAATAATAAGAATGGGTACCAGAAATATATACAACCTTAAAGCTTGCACATTGAACCAAGCAAAAAGGACAGGAGAAGTCTTCAGTAACTGCAATATCACAGCATTTGAATATTAAGTACTAGTAACAGTTAAAAAAGATACAAGATGCTAGCTTCAAGATTGCTAGTCCTATTATTAATGAATCAGGCATCGAGTTACAGCCAAGCCCATTGATAGTGCCAATGAGAATGCGTGCTCAGGTGCTGGAAACAGGAAAGAGGTAGTGAGACAAGATTTGAAGAAGCATGCATTAACAAATGATAACTGAAAAGGCAAAAAAATGATTCGGGTAGCCAATCCCAAAAAGCTGGACTAAGGCTTTGTTGATTGTTGATTGACTAATTGAGGCATCCAGAAGTATTACACCTACCAACCAAGATTGTGCCAGGAAAGCTGCTACACAACTATTCCCTGAAGAAGATCTCATTGTGAATCAATGAAGTAATATTTATATTTGCTAAAAGGAGAACCTGTGCATAGTGGAATCCTAGAACTAACTACATGCACCCAAAACTGGAAACCCTTTTTTTATGACCAGAAGTTACTCTTCATAGGATTCTAAGGCTGCTCATATAAATGATAGTTAATTCTATGCACTTCATCATCATCTACACCTTATCCCAACTATCTGGGGGGCCACATAAATCCTAATTCGACATTCAACTCTATTGAAGGCTATATCTTCTATCAAGGCATGTCTTCGAAATAGAATAGGGTTATGTCAGGTTGACAGCCAGTGTAAATCATGTAAAATCTCTTCACATGAATTCAAATTAATACTATACACTTGTGGCATGATAATTACAATAAGATACCATCTCTTCACAATGATATTCAAGTGCATCTCAGCTGGCATCACATCATAAAGTTAAAAGCATTGTTTCTCATCATCGTAACACGTTGTCTATTGATGGATAAATAAGATTTTATCTGAGAAAGGAAGGAGAGAATCCCATTGTACAAGAGAAGCCAAAAAAAAAAAAAAAAAAGAGAGGAGAGCTAGTGAGGAAAGCCATTACTAACTACACATAAAGAATATAAAAGGCCTAAACAAAGCTACCGAAGCCCATAACAATCTCATCCCATATAAAGACAAAATTCTCGAAATGATGACCTTAAAATCTTTGAGGGAAGACCAATGGAAAAACGGTTTTTGGTCTTCAAAAGCATCCCAACCTTGTCCGCAAAAAATTTGGTGGTTCCTGTCCTTCCAAATTATCCAGCATATAGAAAAAAGGAACTAATCTATGAAGATGACATCCACGAGCTATGTTACATGGGTACGGCAGAGACATGACCAGGGCAACATGAATACAGCATCAATTTTGAAGTGTACGAGTAACATAGACTACGAATATTGAAGGCATCAGACTACCATCCAACAATGCTCAAAGACAGTTTTTGGGATAGTCCAGCTAATGCCGAAAAGCTGAAAGAAAGCTTGCCACACTACGCTGGTAAATCTGCAATGAAGAAGCTAATGACCCATTGACTTGTTGTTGGACCTACAAAGGAATCATATGTTGGGAATGATCTTCCTATTGATCAAACGGTCAACTATAAGGATTCTGTTGTGTACCACTGTAAAGCAGAGAAGACCACCTTGGATGGGATTGAAGAACTCCACACAAAGGTGGCAAGAAAGGGAAAATGGTCTGCGTTAGAATCGCTAAGAAAAGTGAGTGCATTCTCTTATTAGCAATACTCCAAGTTAGCAATTGATAATCTCTTATCAGCCCAGTATTGACCACAAGCTCTTCACCAAGACAGCTGAGACACATTATATCTTCAATTTCCCAATCGTTTATATTTTTTAAGCCAACTTCATATTGCATTACCATCTGCCATCACATAAAACCCTCTATCATAAGGTACCTTTTAGATCCAACATAGCATAGAAGGAAGAAAAGGAGCGTCCACAGCAAATTATCCCCACGCCAAAATAACAATACCTAAATCTCACTCTATTGCCTACAACAATTTTGAATCAGAGGCTTTCTGAAAAACATCATAATGTTTTGAGATACCTTTTTCACATGCCCACACCAGATATGAGCGATGGACTGCTGTCCCATCCATTGTTTGTATTACCATACTTCCTTTCAATGTCCCTCCATAAGCTTCCGGGCTTCTGTACTAACCTCCAAAGCCATATACCCAAGAATGCTCTCTTCATGTCCCCAAAAGACCTTAACAGAGACCATCCTACGTGCCCACCACCCCCCACCCCCAGGCTTTCACTTCCAATCTGCAATGTGATAATTACGAACATCGTCCATTCTGTTCCACAAGTTCCTTTCCAACATCTCCAAATTATTAGAAATAGAAGTTGGGATGGAAAATAAGGACAACTAGTGGATAGGGAAATTAGAGAGAGTGCTTTCTGATGAGATAACATGCCATCTGAAGAAAAGTAGCCCTTCTTCAAAGATGCCAACCTTGTTTTAGACCTTTATATCACTGGGTCCTCAGTAGTCTTTGATCTGTAGGTAACACCTAAAAGTAGGCTTAGATATGAAGTGGAGAGACATCCCACCTTAAAACCCAAGCTACTGGCTAGCTACTCCAACTTGAGACACTTGACTACATCATTACCCAAAACACCTAGCTTCTTGGATGATAAATTGATGCACAATATAAAAATTGGCACGGGCCAATATAGAACTTAGAAGTTATGGAATGGGGTCATTTTTGGCGAGGATGGTATCTATGGTGAGGAGATCATCCTCACAAAAGTTCAAATAATTCCAATATTCGTAGACTGGTTTAGAAGTTGAAGAATTGTAGATCGTCTATTTTTACTGTTAACTTGAAAACTACATTTGATAATGGACTGATTTTTTATAGGAGTGATATATATATATACACACCCACCTTAAAGCCTTACATAACCCCTCCTACTTTTTCTGGTCATTCTACTTAAAAAACTTTATGACAATAATGAGAAGAAAATGAGACAAAGGATCACCTTGTCTTAAGGCCGCCAGGGACTTACTGACCATAATCAAAAAAGAAGCCGAGAAACAATTTAATCTATTTCAATCCAAAACCCATTCTTTTAAGCATGTGATCTAAGAAGCTCCAGTTAACTTGGTTAAATGCCTTTTACAGGCCAACTTCACAAATTATACTCAGCTCTCTTGAAAGGAGTTTCATCTGTTCGCTATGAAAACTCCATCCAGAATTTGCATATCCTTGATAAGAAGATATGAGTGATCCCAACGCCTTTTTGATTCTTGAAGCTAATGATTTAGCTAAAATCTTGTTCTCATCCGTCAACTGTGAGAACTCCATCGAACATTTGCCTCTCCTTGATAAGAAGATATGATTTATCCCAACACCATTTTGATTCTTGAAGCTAAAGATTTAGCTATAATCTTGTACACCATACCAACCAAGTTAATTGGACTAGGCCTGAGCAAAATAGTGGGGATGGTGGAGATCTGCACCTTTACCGCTCCCTCGAGCTTGACTCCCAGGTGGACAGACTTAGGGCTACTGGTGAGTGGTTCTGGCTCATGGCAGATTAACCAAGAGTGTTCAGTAGACAACAAGCCACATAACCGCCTTCTGAAGAGGGAAGCACCGTTCCCTAAGGGTAACCCCTCAATTCGAAATAAGATTAATAAGGTGCTATTCGAGCTCCAAACAAGGTTTGCATCTCCTTAAAATTCCTTCAACACACTCATGAAGTCATCCGTAATTATTTTCCAACAAATTTTGAAAAAAAAAACGATCAAGAAATTGTCCAACATTGGAGCACTATCTCCACTCAAATCTCCAACCGATTTTAGAATATCCTCCTCATCAAATGTTTATTCTAACCAATTGCATTGTTCCAAATTAATACGACCAAAATCAAGCCCATCAAGAGTAAGCCCAGAAGTCCGTGGTTAGATATAATTTAGAGTAATACTCCACAATGGCCTTTCAAATCTCCCTCTCATCCTCTATAAGAAAACAGAAACCATAAGCTGGGAAATGTTGTTACACATCTTCACATCGACTATATGACAAAAAAAACTTGGCATTTTTTGTATTACTCCTTTAAGCAGTCCACCCTCAATTTTTGTCACCAAATAATCCCATCCATCCTAACTAGCTTCAAGGATTCATTCTTGGCTTTGAACTCCTTCTAATCTCAACTAAAGAAATGGATCCAAGCTCCCCCTTTCTGTTGAGGGAAACTATCTCTGAAAGAAGGCCACCCATCTTATGGCTGTAATACCCTGAACTTTAATTCAGGGGTATTATCAATAAGGGTAAATTTGGCATTTCAAAAATTTCTGAACCTTTACTTTCCGTTTACAAAAACGATCATGTCACGTAGAATAAGTGCAAGAACTTAGTCAGAACATTGATATCATGACAAGTAGGAAATCTCACTGCAATGACACGTGTAGTGAATTATACATGTGTGTACTTGTGCTAGGATAGTATAGGGACATTTTGTGTACTTACCAACAAACTTAACTAAGACCATAATAAATTTTGTGATTTTAGGACCCACCGATGACCCTAACCTGCCATAAATAACCTAACAAGATAATCAGGAAAATTACTATCATTTTCATCACTGAACCCAAACCAAACATAATTGGACCTCACGCATACCTTAGTTCACTAATATTTAATTGAACTCAACACCTTCAATAATTGGTAGGACTCACAGATAAGTTTTGGATTAACCATTTAGGTCATTTGACTTTTTGTACTTAAAAGAATAATTTAGATAATTAGCTTGATTATTAGTCATAACCCTCACTTGATCACCCCATTAATCCAATTACGAGTTGTTAAGATAGTGTAGACCCTAAGATGTAAGATTGCTACGGTATATAGGTGTTAAGATGAGGTACACCACTTTTCGGACCTTAATTCGTGTATATAACCATATATTGTACCATAGTGGCCTTAATTGTAATTAATTTCAAGAGAGGGATTATTTCAAAAAGGCTCAGTCTCCAGTTACCGCCCTAAAATGACAGGCTCCGATTACAAGACATGATATAAGCCACATGGCACACTCTTAGAAGACTTTGACCGTATGGATGTTTGGCCAATCCCTAAGTGGACCTACAAACCAAAAATCAGCCTGATTAGTAATTTATAGGCGTTGGATTGGACTTATTTTCATTGGTTGATCTGAACTGTGGGAATTTGCTCAGTATTTGAGGTACAAAGATCCAACGTCTAGAAATCACTAATCAAGCTGATTTTTGGTTTGTAGGTCCACCTAGGGATTGGCCAAACATTCATACGGTCTCAGTCATCCAAGAGTGTGCCACGTGGCTCATATTGTGTCATGTAATCGGAGCCTGTCATCTTAGGGCAGTAACTGGAGCCCGACCCTTTCAAAAATAATGATATTTTATTGAGGTATGCCACCTAGGCATTTCCAGTGAGCACGTTTTCAATGTTTAGAATTCCTAAGGATTCCCATCATTTTGATATTTTACAAGATCTTATTTCAAAAGAATTTAAAAGTTAATGATATTTAAAAAGGATTTTCGTAAAAGGAATTTTTGAGAATTAAAATACCTTTCTTAAGGGTGGGGACGTGTCCACCATGGGACCCACACCTTTGCACATGTTTTTGACTCTTAGGGGATCTCCCAAGATCTTTCATAATAGTTGCTTTAGAATTTTTGTTTTTGGGAAACTTTCCCAAGGATATTAGTAATAGGTTGGAATCTTACAAATTTTGGTAACCCATATAGTTTCCAACGGTTTTCCCCAAATCTTGCATATCTCTTTCAAATTTTGGACATTCTAGAAACTCATTAGAAATTGGAAAGGGGTTAAAACCCATTTACCAACTAGTGAGAAGTGTTAACTACATATCTTTGGAAATCTTTTTAAAAGATATTTTGAAAACAAAATAAAAAGTTTTTGAGCAATTTTTAGAAATAACAGGCCAAAAAGTGTAGGCCTTATTAATCAACTAATGGAGTCCAATCCAATTATAGAAATCATTGGGAGATTGAGAATCCCGTACTTTCCCAAAACTTTTTAACCCATGATGCTCTATTTAGAAGTTCTCATCAATTGAATGTTAGACAATCAATGCTATCTTGTGGTAAATATGGGGCGAAAGCTCACGGTTTGTTAAACTGACAAATTTGACAAAGTTCGTGGAGCCCGGTGAAGAAGAATATATTTGGGAGGAAGAACATGTAACCGAGGTGGAATTGGAAGAATAATTAACTCTTTGACTTTTATTTAATGTTCAGGATTATATTAATTTTTATTTCATGTTTAGTTGATGGTTGGAACATGTGAGACTTGATTGGTTATTTTAAATTCTCAAACATTTAACGGAAGCTATGTGAATTTATTTGACAAATTTTTGACCGAAGATGACTTTGATCATAGCAGGACCCAGTAGGCGGTACAAGGTTGGCGAAGGACAAAGAGAACAGCAAGGTGACGGATGTCGACAAGACCAGGGCGTTGAAGATTGATCCAGACTTGATCTCTACGGCGGATTATGACCCAAGACGCACGTCATTGACTTGGACAACGATCCAGTACCGCCATCATCAAGACGTTGCTGACAACTTCACATGAGAAACCTCTCCTGCATGTTCTCGCATTAGTGGGCTATATCATTAGATAGTTTAGGGTTGATTACTTTAAACGCTTCCGCATTTTTATTGTTTATTTTTACAACTGATATTATGGATTCGATTTAATGAAATGGCTAATATAATTGACGGTTAACTTATCAAAAAATATATATATATATATATAATTGATGGTTACAATCCTTATTAGATAGTAATTTATCATACCTTGGAATGGGCAATGGTCGATCCATGGATATTCGGGTCGGTCCAAGATACCCATTCCATGCTATCATGCCCCAAATTCGAGTATCCTGGTGAAGTGAATCATGGATCGCGGTCTAATACGATTAAGAGGGGGGTACACCATGGAATTTGACAATCACACAGACATAGAGATGTGCTAAAGTCGGTAAGTTATTTGTTGACTTTATAGCCAGGAAACATGTTGATTTTGCAGCCAATCTACAATTATCCAAGCCGCATCTAGGCTTCTCTGGGTCTTAGGTAACCCCATCATGAAGCCCATCGTAATATGCTATCACTTCCACTCTGCCATTGGGAGTGGTTGCAGTAACCCTATCAGTCGCTGATGATCCGCCTTCACTAGTTGACAAGTGATGCACTTAGAGACAAAGGTCGTAATGTCTCTCTTCATTTCTCTCCGCCAAAACTGTCATCGCACTTGGTAGCTCCCAGATGTATTGTGAACTTCAATCGTGAAGTACAGTCTCCCATGCAATCTGAGACTGTCATCTGGCTGAATGGTCCATCCTTCTGGTCCTTTGTTGGCGGGGATGTCTGCTCGGATTAGTTCCAACTCTGAATTCTTCGTCTAGGACTCTAAATCTTTTCTTCGAATTCGAAAATAGAGTATGATTCAAAGTTGGCTCCGAGATTGCCTCCTAAAACACATTAGATCAGCCTAATTCTCAACTATCAACTTAATTATTGGACCATGTGACACAAGCACCTGATGCGGAGATCTAACCTTACAAGGTTTACCAGAGACGCAGGAAGAAGTAGGAGTAGGCCCATGTTTGCATATGACACGTCACTGAAGACCCCACGCTGGGAAGTACACATGGATGGATTTAGAACATGATAGGAGCATTCTTAAAAGGCATCTTTATGATTTGGAGCGTGATTGGAGAATCCTTGGATGGCACCTTTTTTAGTTTCTTAGTATTTTATTTTGTTTATTTTTTTTATTTTTGGACACCCACGTTTGGGCATTAGAGGGGAACGATTTCTCTTTGGGACATATTGGGTATTTTTATGTTTGTTGGTCATTCCTTAGTACTTTGTTATGTTCGTAGCGTCTAATCTCAGCCATTTCTTACTTTCAATGGTTAGGATTATTCTTAGGGCTTAGAGAGTCCTTTAAATGCTTGTGTACTCTCATTTGAGAAGGTTAATGAATGATTATGGATTAAAGAGTCTCTTTTGCGCAGTGTCCCAGAGATTGGATTAGTGTGAGGCCAAAGAGGTTGAATCCCCACGTGTTCTATAGATATTCTCCATGACTCCCCATTATAGGTATTTGATTTTCGATTTTTATGCATTCACAGCTAAATCTCTCTAACCATTTTTCAAATGTGCTTGGATCTTATGGCCGAAACTCTTTTGATCCAGATCTACGGCACGTTTCACCCATAGTTCGGGCCTGTAATTGAAAATAGACCAAACCCTGAAACCCACTCCTCAGATCGAGGAATGGGTATTCCAAGCAAATCAACGCTCGGAATAACCCCAAACTTTGGTCGATCCTTCATTAGACCATACTAGAAGGAGCGGTTTCATCAGTGGGCCAAGATCACGGCACAATCTCAACCTTCCGTTTGATCTCCCGCTCGATTTGGCCCGATTTTCCTTCTGATTGCCCAGGTTTCTTCGTAAATGAGATTTGATGGTTATTTTGGCTCTAATCATGTTTGTGAGCCATAAATAATCATATTAAGATTGCTAGAATTCATTTGCTTGCTTTTGACCAACTCTGGCTTTGATCTGTGAATCTCGTGCATTAAATACTTGATCTATTGAACCCGTTGGGCTTTAAAACTTCTTAGAAATCCTGGATGATCGTTTAAGGAACTCTTAATTGATTACTGGATTGGTTCCCTAGGCTAGTGGAAGCCAGACTTCCATAAACCTTCGCTAATTAATTTTGTTAGGTTTGCACTGCAACATTGTGGCATGATCTTGACTTTGCGTAAACCTCCACGCTGATTTTAATTGATTTGCATAATGACCAACTAATTTATTATAATTTTTTATGTTCTCAGTAATTTTATTTAATCTCAGCTTCATTAGTTAGGTTCATATCATTAATCTTGCATCAGCACCACAAGGGGGAGATCCATTAAATGATTTTTATCAACAAAATCAATGACGTCCCTCATATTTTAGTGATTTTGCTTCCTCTCTTTTCTATTATGAGAACTTGATGACATTAAAATACTCAATACAAGCAGTGATGTCCCACAAATCATGAACATTATTTAGCTCTTCCCAAAAATTATAATGAAGCTTCTCATCCATGGGCTGTACACCTGATAATATCCAAGAGAATTCGTCTCTACGCTAACAAAGGATATAAATTGAGAAAGCCCTTGCTCCATTGCCAGAAAATCATATGACCGGAAGTGTACACCATCCAAAGCTTCTCCTTTCCATATCTCCTCCACAATACCATCATTCAATTTTTTGGTTTCTTGAAGCAATACTACATCTGCCTTCCACTTCTTAATGATGCTTCTAGTTCCCTATATTTACCATCAAAATTGATGCTGCAAGGAAGGCAAAATTCCTAGATTTTTTGTCTACTTACTAAGTTCACCTTCCATGCGGTGATTAGAACTATAGCGTTTAGATTAAGGCTATCTGAAAATCCATGATTTTTTATGAAACCCACTTTGGGACCCCATTGGCCTGCATGCGTACCCTCTCATCGCACAAACAAGGACTTTGAGTGGCCAGTATGGTTGAGCTTCTCAAAGTTCTATCCCAGGATTGTCACTCAAGGCCAGGATTTCCCACCCAGAGATATCAACATGATCACAAAGAACCTCAAAATTCGATTGATAATCCATTGCATAATTTGCATTGCAGGAGAGAGAAGAGCTGCAAACTCCGATAAGCTCATATACCTACTCATCATCCACAAAAGATGTGTGCCTGAGTTCTGAAAGACTAACTTTTTGAGAGGATCAATCATTTAGCCGTTCAGTCTATATAATCAAAGCCTAGAACAAAGGGTTAGGGATGCGGAAAATATGCTTAGTACCACTGATCACAATCTCTATTATATTTGCATCTAGGATGGTCTCCGGCTCGTCTTAGTCGAAACAAATATCTCCTGTTGATCTTCCAAATCGGAGATATGAAGAGAAACAGCAGTCAAAACTTCACTCTTCAATATATGTTGAAACTTGAAAGAAGACTCTTGTGAGAGCATTCTCCTTTATTTTTCGTCCAAATAAGATGAAGTTGCCGGTCTTGAGGAACTGGAGTTAGCATACCATATTTTGGTTTCATCCTCGATTTTTTTGCCCTTACGTGATGTAGTAAAACATTGAAGATACAAGGTAAAATATTTGGGTAGCATCGTCGATTTCTTTGCCCTTAGGAAATTTAGTAGAATATAAAAGACAGCCACTACCTTCGGGTAAATTACAGTTTGGCTCCTAGTGCACCAAAATAATTTATACCCAAAGCCCTACTTCTACTGTGAACCCCACCACTACAGACGATATTGGACCTCAAAACATCTGATCCTATATAAGCGTCTCCTCCTCAACCATGTGTCATGAAGTGAGCACCTGTTACATGGAGTGCCTTTGGTTGATTGCTTCCATTTTAGAAATGCAGGAAGTGGGCTCACCTCTGCATATTTTCAGAAAAAAACTCCCTCCTTATCCACATGAGCATCACTTGTGTGTCTATCAACCTCAGTTCTCTCTGTCTGCAAAGCATCGTACTGGTATCTCTGGTCCTTGCGCTACTACATGCTGCCTCTTGCAGCTTTATTTTGAAATTGACAGAGCCATTTGACATGGTTGACACTCCACCCTTTGAAGGTTTGATAAACATTTTGCCATGTTGACCTTGGCAATGGACGGTTTGGATGTGTTATAAAATTCCTAAGATACAGAGTTCAGATGCGTTACAACATTCCCAACTTTAGTCCAGCCGCGTGCCAAGAAGATTTAGAACCCCTGAAAGAGAGTCCACCTCATGCATGCCTACCTCGTTAACTTCAACATATAATTGGACTTGCTCCACATGTCCATCTTCAACCTTCAGCAACCAATAGTTTGAATAACTTCCTCCAACCAAATAGGCCAGATCAAAAGGTTTGCCAGCAACTGTTGTGACCTTGGCATCTGATGGAGCGACTCCAACCACCGGCAGCTCTTCCAGACCACACCAAAACACAACATACAGATGAATCGACCAGAATATATATGGATGTATGTGAATCCCTATTGCATTTCACCAAGATATGTGCCCACTACAATCATTTGACCTTCATGGTCGCTTGATCGACTCTGATGAAACCTCCACACAAATCTCCAATGGATTGGAATGTAACTAGGCTCCACAAGTGGAGGAGAAGACCAAAATCTTAATCCATCTCCTGGTCTCAACTTGCCCTCAACAAAACAACTGGCTCTCCAACTCCATACACCGAGGAGGAAAGATCCTAGGCTTCTCTTCACCACTTTGACCTTCATGGCCGCTTGATCGACTCTGATGAAGCCTCCACACAAATCTCCAATGGCTTGGAATGTAACTAGGCTCCACAAGTGGAGGAGAAGACCAAAATCTTAATCCATCCCTGGTCTCAACTTTCCCTCACCAGAACAACTGGCTCTCCGACTCCACACACCAAGGAGGAAAGATCCTAGGCTTCTCTTCACCACCTCTAAAGATTCTTTGAAGAAGAATAGAAATAGAATATCACACATTTTACTACCTTTGACACCTGCCGGAACCGTTCAATGTTGGTTAACCTATGGCTGAAGCTCCCTTATATCTTGGGAGCAAGATTTAAGGGATTGCATCCTTTCGTCAACACCATAACTTTCCAAGAAAATGTAGTTTCCAAACCTTCAGGCCAAGGTTGTACAGCCACCCATATCAGGCCATATCTTGAACCGGGCTACCTTCTCATGACTTTTGCCTCCTTGCTACGAAAAGAATGAATCCTGAGAAATATTCCCTCTATTGTTTCAGTCAAGGGTCAAGCCATAGGCATTCTTTAACCTCTAGAGAGTATCGTCGACCTGAAGGCCAATGGGAATGATACTATACTAGTTGCAAAGCCAGATCTAACTTTGTGCCCGTAAAATTCCCCTAGCCAATAGCCATCCCTTTGCTGTACCAGATCTATCACATCTGTGGTCTCACCAAACATAGCAAAACCTAACTGCCAATCCTGCAATGCCTCGATGTCTGTGATCCATGGAGGAATCGCCATGGAGAATACCATCTCTCAACAATAGAAAGTTGATTGTCAGAAATTCATGCAGAAGACATACTGTGAAGATACATTATAAGATCGTAACTTATAAGACCATCTCTCATCATTGCAATATGTACATTTATACAAGACGTAACATATAATAGTTTCAGAATTCTTAGTTTCTTGGTTATGTTACTATTAGCTAGATTAGTAGACCATCAGATAACAGCATTATTGATATGATTTCTAACTTGACTGGATAAAAAAAACCAAAGAATAAACTTGGGAATTAAAAGGTAGATCATTCAGAAACTGGATATTCTTGATAGCAGAATTTCCAGCATTGCATTAGCTCACAATTATATTTATGAATATTGTACATAGATGAATTGACCATGTTCAAAATCCTATATCAACAAATTCACATTCCTACCTCTACAAATGAGCTCCTATGCAATGGAGATCCGCGACTGGCATTTTCAAAAGTGAAAAAGCAATAAATCAAATTGTCAAACATCAAGTTCTTCAATTTATTGAGGTAGAATTTACTCATTAAAAAAACAATTCTTGTGGTAGAATTTTGACTCTAAAAGACTATCTCACGATTGCATTTAAATCATGATACAGGAATATTCTAAACAGAAAAAAAAAAAATCATGAATGTAGAGAGATGGAAGCATGAACTTGTCCATATATCAGGCTTGCAAAGCGAGTCCCGAACAGGCTTCGAATAAACCACTTTGGCACATTATCACAGCATAATTTTGTGGTGCTGATTTATAAGGTATATTAATAAATCAGAAATAAGTGCATCCCGACTGAACCTAGGTGTAAGCTCAATAGGTGATAAATTATAGTCAATTACAATTTTTTTCATGTACAACATATTGGCAGCACAATTGAGAGAGAGTGCACTGGTGTGGCTCCAAGGATGATGAGATGAAGACCGAAAATGATGTGGATCAAGGTAGTGAAAAAAGAATTGATGGCCTATCTGATGACATAAAATACACACCTATGAAATGTATAAACTAGTTAGTTAATATGGAAGTGTCACGTAGACATGGCTAGTGCAGTGTCAACAAGTAAAATGACCCTATACTCATTCTTATATCATAGCTTGAACCAAAAGCCTGCTGCATAGCTTCACCAACATGGCAAAGTACAACAATTAAATCCTAAAACCACTGTCTATAGTTCAAAAATACCCCCAGAAGGGAGCTTGGTGTTGTTTTACAGACAAAAGAATAAAAGAGGCTAGAATGGAACACTACCAAAAAGAACAAGAACCAAACATACTAAAATAATATAAGAAACTTGCACGAGCAAGTCCATGAAAAAATCAACCTTCACACAATATGATTATCCAAGCAAAATTTTCAAAAGACTACTTATAACTTAATCTGTTCACTAAATAGAATAAATTAAAAAAAAATCCCTGAAGAGATAAGTCAGGAAAAGATGACCAGCCATACCTTCAGTCTTTTGTAGCTTGTTGTTATAGTACTTATAATTGAAAATGACATTTCCAGTTCTCAACCTAGACAGTACAAGCACACAAAATTATTAAGAAATATTCAAATAGACAAACAAAAAAGATAAACTGTGTTCCAGAGAAGAACTAAAATAATAATGTGGAAGCATGCAGCAAAACAATAAACGCATCAAATTACATGCTTCTTGCTTTCTTTGTTCGATAATGAGATTGAATTGTATTGAAGTATACAGAAATTTACATGAGTACGGAAAGCTGATGTGGGAGAGGCAGTTCTGTCCACTCTTAATATCGTACAGAAGCCTAACTACGTCTCTTAATCGTACCCTAGGATTTATTAGCAGAGGAATAAGTGACATTAAAAAGAAGAGGACAGAAAAATAGAAAGAGACGAAGTGGAAGGATCATACCACTTCAGAAAAGCTTGAGGTTATGATATCACATCATCGACAAATCAATCCTCAAATTTGGACATCACACCCACAAAGCAGCAATGCTCAAAATCTTCTTCAACTATCTTTTGGGTCTCCCTAACATATATTTATTAAGAGAGAAATTGGTCTCTCTAAACAATTACTAGCCTATTAGGAAACTATAACTAGATAAGCAGTGACCTCTATAGTAAACAAAATATTTCCTAAAAATTTAAAAGAAAAAAAAATAGAAATGAAATAGTAAACAAAGGAAATTCTTCCACATAAGTGGGTCCCATGATGATGTCACTCCCTTTTACTTATCCTCTTTCCTGTCTTAGTTTAGGCACAGTCCATCTAATGAGTTAGGCACATAATGAAGCTGTCAAGAACCCCAAGGATGGGAAGATTTCAGCCATGGGCGGACATCGTCAATTGCCCCACGTGTAAAGAACTCGACCTCGTCAACTTAAGTCACTAAGCGCGTGTCTCCTTACCATTAATTTCCATTGGTCAACTTTGCCCTGAATTGTGCTAACCCTTGCAGTCCTTCTGATGGCATAGATCCTTTTCAACTTCTTTAGTACATGCATTATTCGCAGGCTTCTTACATGGAAGGCTTTGAGGGGCATGAAACAACTCAATCTTGAAAACTACCTTTTTTTAGGTTTCCTAAACTACGAAAACTACGTTTTTTAGGCTTCTTACAAGGAATGGCATTCAGGGTCTGAACTGAACACGGGAATCTTTCTTCATAGATACAAGACATTCGTTGCTGAGCTAAAAAAGATCTTATTCTGTGGGCATTAGCGGACCTTTTTAATTCTTCACCTGGTCCTTAGTAGCATTTGTTAGGCTTACTTTGGAAATGCGTTAAAACAAGCATATAGGTTCGCCTTTCTAATAGAAGAAGAGTCTATAATTAGATACACGAATATTTAATTAGCCAAATCATCTGAAGCATGAACAGAATCACCTTTGTTCTGATGGCATAACGAGTTAAGCGAGTTCCTTTTTTATTTTCAAAGGTGATCCCTTTCTTTCCCCGGGGTTCAGTACTGCTAACTATGTTAGGAGGATGTCGTCCCCTCAGGACTACCAGTAGCTTCGGTTGTTGAATCTTGTGCAAGTGTCGGTTGTTGTTGTATTGGCTGCAAGCAGAACGTAGACGCTTTGGGTGTGTGTTGTCCATGCACTCTCGCGTCGTGTAATGTCGTATGTACGATAGAGGTGGTGTGGTGATTGATCTCAATGCTAATGGTTATCCCCAAGGTTCAATAGCCTTCAATATGATTTCCTTCTCCTTGTGCTTGAACAAATATGTATAAGCCCAACCATGTCGTATAACCACAAATGCCACATTAATATGTGCGCCATCATAAGAATGAAATCGCACCAAATTTTATCGGAATCTAGTCCCGAAGAGAAAGAGACAAGGCATGGTTGTATACCAGAATCTTCAAATTGTCATTTACACAAGTGACCATATGATCATGGATGTGGCTCCATTGGTAGCTTTTGTTTATTGACTTCCTATTCCACAATATTGTTTCCCTAACTACTATTATCAACAACTGCAGCACATAATTTGTTTTCACACTTAACTGTACTTTTAGAGGGATGTAGTGGTGCTTCCAATCCTCCTTGCCCGCTTGTTGCGATTGCTTGATTAACACCCTCTCCAACACAAGTATGTCTCCATTGATTAAGGCATTGAGTTCAAAGTGTTTTTTGTCATCATTCACTTTGTTACCTTCTTCTCCCAAGATGCTTCCATGAGAGCTGTGTGTTTACTTGGACATTAAAAAGCAAGTGTCCCCGTCATCTGCGTTTATAGGATATGCGTCTGTCGTTTACTTTCAATGGTCTAACTCATATTACATTCTTTTCATGATTAACATAGGTTTCAAGTCTCCCATTTGTTCTCACATCAAGGGAGAGATTCCCACAAGTTCTTCCAAGTATTTCTTTGATCTTTGGTTGAATATTCATCTCTTATCCCTGTTCTTTAATCTTTTTTGCTCTTTTTACTATTCATCGTACACTGTTCACCCTCCATAATTTTCTGTTTTTTAGTGCTGAACTTCTGCACTTTTACCCTAGCCATGTGAACCCTAACCCTAATGTTCCACTTTCCCTCGACTTACCCTAACCCATCCTTACCATTACCGGACCTCTCCATCACCTCTTACACCCACATCACCTGCTCGGCTGCTCCCATCACCCTATATAGCCCCAAAACTAATACCGCCACCCTACAAAACCAAGAACCCTTGCTGCTGCCAGTTCTAGGATCCCCAAACCCTGCCTCCGCCACTTCTCTCAACCCTAAAATCGCAGCTACTGTCCCTTAATCCATAGATCTGTAGCTGCCGGCTCCCATAACCCTCAATATTGCAGATGTTTCCCTCCTTAAGTCTTAAACCTGCTGCCACCTTCCCCACAAACCCTAATACCTGCACTCACCATCCCCCCATATCCTTCATACTGGCCGAAACCCTCTTGGGTCCATTTTCTGTCACGCTCCACCCATAGTTTGGGGATTCAGCCAATCATGAGCCCCGTGCTGCTGATTGGTCGTCCATATGCCCTTTAATCCTTTATCCCTAGTGTTACATCCCTAAACCTTAACCCTTAGACACCAACCGAACCTATATGCGACTGGTTCAAGTCTGATTATGTTGTGGGCAATGTAAAAGCTGCTGGAAATAGATTCCCTTCACTTCTTTAAGTCATCAAATGTACCACCTTTGATCTCATGTGAACTTTCTGGTTCCTTTTGATGGATTGAACCTTAAACCATCTTTCAAATCCTTGAATAGGTTCAATGAAAATCAATTTGGATTCTATTGGTTGACCCTAAGCTTGTTGGAAGTTCCACCTTCCATTAGATCCGTGCCTGTTAAAGCAACGAGTCTAATATTGTGGATTGTCCGTGAAAGCCTTGAACTTGATGAATTTATTTGCTTGAATCTGAATGTGTGTGTGTGATAAGCACGGAGGTTTATGTTCTTATTGTTCTTAATGATTCCTTGTTAATCTCAGCTTTAGATCTTAGGCCATCACGTCCGTCCTGCATCAGTGTCGCTTCCGCCCTTCCATGCTTCTGACTTGGGAGGGAGCGCTATAGACTTGCGATTCTAAGATGGCAAAAACACAGTGATTCTGAGATGACAAAAACACAAAATTGATTTGAGCCAGACTCTTTGATTCATTAAACAAGAATCTAACAGGAAATTTCGAAAATGAAGCTCAATGATTCTCTTATGTTGTTAAGAACTTAAGAAGCTATGAAGATGACATATCCTACCACAAAAACAACGTTTCAAATTGAATGTATCATATCATTTGGACAAGTGACAAATAAAATGCATATGTATATCTTTTTAAAATAATTTAATTCTTAATATGTGTATATATATATATATATCCCTAGCATTCCAAACCCTAGGGCCTGCTTCATGCCACTAAGATTGATACTTCATCACCTTCAAATTCGCCAGGTGTCACCATCTCATAAAATTTGTTGGCCTACCCTTCCACTATTTTGTTTGATATATATATACCTAGCATTCCAAACCATGGAGCCTGCTTCGTGCAACTAAGGTTGATAATTCATCACCTTCAAATTCATCAAGTGTCACCATCTCATAAAATTTGTTGGTATACCCTTCCACTATCGTCACGCGCCCCAGGTTCTAACTTCCCCATGTAAAGGCCCTACATTTGTTTCTTATAATTAATGCCCCACCAAATCAACATCTTAGCAGTGGCGAATTGAATTTTATGACCCTCTGTCAACTCATGCCAACCAAAAAAGTTCTCAGCACTCGATGTCCAATCCACGAAATTTATGCCTCTCAATTCATGTCAGGTGAACAATTTCTCTGAGGCTCTTGAAAATACTGTCTCAACTTGTCGAGGATGAGAATCAAACCGCTCTTCATGATTTATTGGTTGATTTATCGAAGGGATTCAATTTTCTTGTGCAACTAAGTTGTCCACGATGTCAACTCAAGGTAGAGGTGCTTGAGTTCCATTAGCCAAATCATTTATGGGTGTGCGTTGATCAATAATTCTATTAACCATCGTAATTGATCAATGTAAGTTCTCATGGCTCAGTGCAATTTGAATTTCCTCGATCCTCTATTGAAAATGTTGTCCTAACTATTGAATGAGTTAAGATAATTCTAGTAAGCTTTTCTCTTGCACACCCATACAAGATCACAGTCCATATGACATCTCATCTTGGTGCACATCCATTAATTTTCCTTGATATTACATGTTGCTTCTTGCTTTCTTGCAGAATCAGTAACTCCCAAATGCTTGTCTACGGATTTTTTAGTGGGCTGGTCTAACGTGCCAAGTTTGTGGACTTTATGGGCCTAAGCTGCGGGTATAGTAGACATACAAGAGGTGTGGGCATGTAAAATGGGCCTTGAAGTTCCACAGGGATAAGATATCTATTCAAGCACCCTATTAGTGAGTTGAAGTCCCACTTTGCCTTGAATTGTGCTAACACAATTAGTGCAAATGAGAAATTTCCAATCACCTGACTGACGGACTAAGGCAGGCAAATGGTAGACGTTTTGCTATATCTTTTCCTTTTCAGCGAAGGCTGCTACTCATACCTTCTCACGTCGTCCCATTTCCTGACTTATGAATCCTCATTGTGAAAAGATAAGAGAAAAAGTTAGATACAATGTAACTAACAATTCAATTTCAGCCAAGCAGCTTACTAAATTTTCCAAATGCAATTATCACACTCGTGGATTAAACATATATTAGCTTAAGATTGATATTGCCTTCATATTTCCCTGCAAAGTTTATATTTTACACTTTCAAAATTCAAGAATTAATAAACCAACAATGAATATGAGAGACATCATACATATCTTTAGAGAATATCATTCAGGAGATGAATTTTTCTCTGGATAATTTAAATCCATAAAGACAAATCAACTATCCATCATCTATCCTACTGATCATAATATTTTGGGGCACGGGGGCACGACAGTTGGTGGGGTACAGTCGTTCACATGTATGGTTTATACTGAATTCTTTTCCTCCCCTCCAAGAATCAGCCTGCTAGAGGACCATGTTGGGTTTGATTTTGGATGTGGTCAAATGCAGAATGGCTCGTCTATGGCAGGTTTCTGTGCGATACTTTTTTTTTTCATCGCTGTCGGGACGGAGTTATATGACACTGGGCCAGATGAAACCAATAAAGAAACAAACCTACTATCCTATGTTATTCTACCTCTATCATTTTTGTTTGTGCTCTGTTGTAAGAAAAGTGATGTCTAAGAAAGAGCTCCAATGTGATTGAATGCCAACCACCCAACATTGTTAACAATGACTCCTGAACCATGAAAGTATATGTGATGACCAAAACTATGCAGATTATGCATCGAATCAGAATTTTTGAAGAAAAGGAGTCCAGAAATGAAAATTTATTTACCGGATAATGTGAGATAATGATGAAGTAGGAACGTTGTCATATGCATATGAATTATAAGGAGATCTCTCTTTTGCCCCAACTTCTTGTGCAGAAACATTAACTTTCACTTGCTGTTATGAACTCTCTCGGGAAAGGAAAGAAGTTTCAATCATTAGAATAGGCAACACAAAAGTCATTTATCATCTGTATAAAAACAAGAAACCAGGGGCAGGAACACACCATGGTTCCAGAATTATGTGGATTCTGAAATGATATACAATTACCCTCATCCAAACAACTTGGCTGCAAGAAAAAATGACGTCAAAATACAACGGAATTCTTCTACACACCTAATAACAGACCAATCCTACACAATCAAAGCAAGTAAGATAATCATTAGAGAAATTTGTCAACAAAGCTTCATTGTTTCAATATATCAAATAAAGGTCACCACTCCTTACTTTTCTTGGTAATTTTCATTCCCTTACTGGAATTCAATACCATATTCACTCAACCACCCCCTCATATCATTAACTACTTACTCTTATTTGCATTTCGGTATTTACCTATGCTTGAAAACATATCAAAATAGATAGAATGATGCTTGGTCCATGCCAGCAACATGGCACATATCTATGATGTGAAATGAAATAACACACCATTGAACTTTGCTTCTTGCTTATCAAAAAAAAAAAAAAATCAAAAGACTTTGCTTCTAACAATTTTCAAAGGCAGATTACGAGAAGTGACGAGTTGAAACAAAACCACAAAATCAAATCACATTGACACAAACTTAACACGTGATCTCAGTTTTTACATATTCATTTTAGATTTGATAAAAATTCCACACATGCATTGCATCATCAACTGATGACACATGTCAAAAAAAGAAAGAGATTCATTCAATGTCATTTCTTGGGCTTTAGAAAGGTGGTCCACGGCCGCTTGCTACACCATTGATCATGTTATTGATCAAAACCATAGCTTATTTTTTATACATCCTGGGGCTCCCCCGGTTGTCAAGGCATGCAAGTAGGTGCTACGCGAGAACCCAAACCCATGTGACAAAGCACCTAGGCCAATCAAGCAATGGAAGCTCCTACGAGGGTTGTTAATGGGTTGGGTTCGAACTTCAAGCCTAGCTGGGCTCTGCCCAAGCCCACAGCAGAACACAAGAGTTAGGCCCAAACCCGGCCCAGTCCCTGAAGAGACTAAATATCTTTGGCCCAAGCCTGGCCCAAGAATAGATACAACAGACCAGACAATTGGATTTGAGTGGCCTAAGCTTATTTTTCACCAAAATCCAAGCCCATCCTGGACAATTATGAAGCGGGTGGGGCATAAAAGCCCATCGGGCCAGCCTTACACAGTAACACCCTACTGTTGGGTTACTAGATCATTGCCTCAACAATGACGCAAGCTCCAAAGCAACTTGACGAACCCATACATTCTCTTATTTTATATTATGCTCCAAAATTTTATTATTACATTACTAATCAGAAAATTTATTACCGTACATACTAGATTATGCTTATATATAACAAAATGGGTGAGAGCTCAATCACCCGGCAACTTTGTTAGGTGCATAGGTGACAAAAAGGGTGTGGCCTAGGCATGCCTAGACTTTAGTCAACCTTAATACATACCCTCAACAGCGGTAAGAAATTGCTAATTCATAGTGTGAGCAAAGTGTAAGTAGACCTCCTTTGCAAATATGGAATCATGATCCTTTGACATTTTCACTTCTGCAGTAAATTTCATATTTACAGTATAACTATAAAAACAAATGTCAAACCATACTTAACAGTAATGATATCATCTACTCAGTACTGAGTTGGACATGAACTATTATAAATACTAGGGGACCGACACATGCGATGCACGTGCACCTTACACATGGCATACTCTTAGAGATCGATGACCGTATTAGATGTTTCGCTCATCCATAGGTGGATCTACATATAAAAATTCATCCTGATTAGTTATTTCTATCCATTGGATTTGAGTCTTTTTCATGGGTTTTTTTAACCGTGGATTTCGAGTATCATTTGGCCAGTGACAAAACGACACCACTATGCAACATGATAACATGCATGGCTCTTGAACCATATGATCCTTACTATTTTAATAATGGTATGTACGGTAAGTTAATTACCTATCTTTTTGGGTTTTTTGTTCTTTTAAAACATCCATGTTAATGACGGACCATATTATGAGCCACTTGGCACACTCTTGGAGATCACTGACTGTATGGATGTTTGACCCATCCCTAGTTGGACCTAAATACCAAAATTTATCCTGATTAGTAATTTGTATCCGTTGGATTAGAGTTCTTTTCATGGCTTATTTTCAATCGTGGATTTAAAGCATTATGATCCAAAGGTTAGGAATCACTAATTAGACCGATTTTTATTACATAAGTCCATCTAGGGATGTTCCAAACATCCATACCGTTATTAGCCTCTAATAGTATGCCATGTGGCTCACATTGTGGGTCCGTCATCAAATTTGATGATGGATACCATCCATCTAATTTTTTTAAGGGACAGAGTTCAGGTCTACGTGGGAAGTCAATAAATACTTTAACAGCTGATTTGAAATGTGGAAATGTTGAATGACCAAAGCACCCTTTTAAATTAAAAAATTTCTAAAAACTGAAAGAAGCAATGTTTGTCAATTTAAGGAACTTTAGGGTCATATTAGGAATCCAGATTTTTTATTTTTTTAACATTTAGTGAGCTACAGGGTGACGTGTTATTTGACACCAAAAAGGCCGGAAAGCCCCCGCTAAGTAAATAAATTGAAGAGAAGGAACAAAACAAGCATAGGGGCAATTGTGGAAATATGGAAAATGTCAAACCATAACGCCAGATGGGCCTTCGTCCATTAATTAGTAGAATAGATGTAGCAACACAATGTCTTATGCAATGTAGTTCTCTGAAAAAAATCTAAAAAGTGAATGTAAATCACTCACACAGCAACAACAGCTCCAAAAATGGGTATAGAAAAATTACTCAAAGTCTCAAACAGCTTTTCATTGCTAGCATACCTCCAAAAAGCAGCAGTGCATATCAACAGTTGACAGTATCTCAGCTCTATCCCCCAAACTCAATTTTACACACTTCTCCCAGGACAAATAGAGTGAGTCCATCGGTATCTTACCCCATAGGCAATATCCTCCAATATTTGCTGTCAGATAAAAATATGGATCAAATTGTGTTTGTAAGTTTCTATGAATACAGCAATGAATGTTGATCTATGTATGAATATCACAAGCATCTTGAAGAAAACCATGCCTGACAAAAATGGAAAAATTCAAAGGCATAACGGCAAGCAACTGTGATAATGGGTAACCAATAAAAAATAAATTTAGAGAGTGAGACTAGGCAAAAGCAAAACAACTAAAACAATTCAGAATAGTAAGAAATCATCTACAAACAACAAAATATCATTTCTTCGTTAAATTTTCATATAATACTTTCTATGCGTTCAGTTCTCTAATGCTACCTAACTACTCTACGTCTTTGAAGTTCCCTATTGCTCCTTTTAATACATTATCCTTTTTTTCTTTAATAATTCATTATCTTTAGCCAATGGCTGTGGATAATGGAACGTAAACACAATCACATTGTGGAACTTGCAATAAACATTATGTTACTATTATTTTGTTTTTGTATTCTTAATTTATTTTATAAGTCATTATGCTAAATTTTTAACCAACTTGTTCTAAGTAAAACACACCTAATGTGCGCACTTGGTGGAATTTAAACCCATGATCTTCTAACAAGACACTCCTAATGTATATTCTCGATAAAAGAAATTAGATACATATGTTTATATCAAAATAGAGTATCTATATCGAGTACTTAGAATGCAGGTTTACAAGAAAGACTCCGGTTCGGCCCGATAGCACTATAAGTCAAGCCTTTCGACCCTAAATAATCTATATCATGTGGTTTGTAATAAAACATTGTTGCATGTATATGTTTCTAATTTGTTCTGATTTTTCTAATATTTTTTCAGATTTTTTCAAAGCGTTCCGATATGGTTTCATCCATTTCACCAGGTTACTGAAACCTACACCTTTGAACCATGATCCAAAAGACCAAAGAGAATGGAAGCTATAGGAATGTTGTGATATCCCAAACCACGCCTTGTGACATTTGCGAAGGATTGCAAAAGAGAATTTTGTAATTTGAACCAAAATAGTGCCTAAATTTTCCCTTAAGTTTCTTGGTGGTAGTTTCTCCAATCAATGGTTCTCGGGTGGCCAAGGTCAAAACATTTTGATGCAAAAAATATGTTGAACATGTTTGTCTTAAAACGTCTCAATCTGAGACTAGAGTCAGAGTTGAGACAATGCAACTTTAATCATTACCCTAACTTCCCAGCTTTTCTTTTTTCCCTTTTTATTGGGGATCAAGAGCTTCTCAGCTTGTTTCATGAAACAGTTATAGTTCTTTCAAATTATTTGTCATTTGCATGAAGAGGCCTTGGGGATAAAATGTCTAATTATTTCAATGTCCTTCGAAGTACTTAAGGGTTTAAACAAGGGTGAAGGTAGCCTAAGCACTGTGCATAGGGCTAGGCTAGCTCCCAAAGATAACCCAGAGTTTATGTAATGTTACACATTAATATCACGTGTAGGCATGAAATGCTAGGTCAGCTCTTAATGAAACAACAGCCCCAAAAGCACACCAATTTATTGATTCTAAACCCTGGGATTTAGGGCTAGGCTAGCTCCCAAAGATAACCCGTGGTTTATGTCATGTTACACTCATTAATACAACATGTAGGGATGAAATGCTGGGTCAACTCTTAATGAAACCGCAGCCCAAAAAGCACATCAATTGATTGATTCTAGTTGTCAGATTTGAATTTTTTGTTTCATAGGCAACTCAATTTTGATACATTTTTTCTTCATGGACAGCAAGGTAGTTAAAGGCGCACTTAAGGCGCTAGGACCTCTAGTGCCTGAGGCGTAAGGCGAGGCATGCGCCTGATTGAAGCGATGCACAATATTAAAAATTATAATAAATATAATAAATATAAAAAATAAAGAAAAATAACAAAATAAGTAATCATTAGGCCATAAAACATAAAAGATAGCAAATGTCGAAAATCTCAAGTAACCCAAAAGTAGTTCTACTTAACATTGTCATTATCTAAATACAAAACAAGTAATCAAAAAGCCATAAAACATAAAAGATAGCAAATGTTCAAAATTTCAAATAGCCCACAATTAGTTCTAGTTAACATCGTCATCATTTAAAATATAATCATTAGCTTCATCCCATCATCATCAGATGTGTTAGCATCCTCAATATATTCTTCTTCTTCTATCTCCTCCGAATTGGGCTCTTTCTCTTCCGACTCCCTTATTAAAGCCCTTGCTCTTACTCTTGACCTTGATTGTGATCCAATATTTGATGTTGATTCATCAACTCCAGCAGCTCTCGCAACAACACTCCATGTCAAGCTATCATCCTTAAACACCAATTCATCTTCTGTCACTCCACCTTCTGTTTCCATCTCCTCAAGTAGCCATTCATTGCTTTCATCAATGTCTTTCAATGAGATAGATTCAATTGTATCTCTCCTATCATACCGATGTTAAATATAATAGGCCAAAGAACAAATTTTTTTTACAAAAAAACATGTATTTTATTGAGGCGGCGCCTGATGCACCTGGAACCTAGTTTGAAGTGCGCGTCTTGAGCATAAGGCGCGTGCCTTACTAAACGCGCCTCACAATGACCCTTGTAAGGCGCTTTAGGTGTGCCTTGCGCCTCAGCCTGAGGTGCGCGCCTTGACTACAGAGGCTGCTACAAAACTAGTTCTAGGCCCATGGAGAAAAGACTCGAACCAGATTACTATGATCACTCAATTGGCACGATTTCAAGCTCTGATCCCGTCGTGATGTGGCCCCAACATTTCACGGGTCAAAGAGGGGCCAATAACTGCCATGAGCCATAGATCGAGGACAAGCATTGGGCAACCTCCCTATACATGATGCTTACTTAGGCTACCTTCCCCTTGAAACAGTGGATATAAAGATGCTTTAACATGCCCATGTATGGGATGCCTTTATGCAGGGCAGATAGCTTGGTAAACATATTAGAGTTAGTTTAATTTCATAAGAAGCTATCTAAGATCGCCAGAGGACATTATGACTTTTGGAGACTAATTTTTGCATTGGAGTGGTGCTTGTGAAGAGAGATTTGTAGACATGTTTTTGATGGATTTCCTTCTAAACTAGTTCTTTATTCGCTATCAGTTCTTTAATATTAGTCTCCAATAAAGATAGCTATCTGGCGCATTTTTCCAATGTCTCGTTCCATCTCAGTAAAGACATTTCGTTGTCAGCTTATTAAGATGCCGAACAAGACAAAGATTTTAAACCTCGAATACTCCTAACAAAAGTTTAGTAGGAATTTTCCAACTTTCAGTTTTTCAGTTTTCTAGGCAGTGCAAAGTATCAATCATTATAAAATTTCCAACCCACAACTTTTTGAGGCAATTCAAAGCACTAACAATAGCAAAATAAGCAATTTCTCAGTGTTTGAAACAGTTCTACATGTGAACTATGAACCATATAGCATAAAAGGCATGCATCATGAACATAGCATGCACTACGCCTAAAAACTCTACAAACCATATTAAATATTAAGTGCGTCTAAAAAATATCTTACATGGAAGTGTAATATCCACATGGTCTTTGAGAAGATTTCTTTCGCGCAAAGAATTTTTTCTTTCCCCTGCAAGAAAATTGAAATGTGACCAAGTATAGCACTTGAAAACCTATGCTAAACCCTCACAATCAATCATATTGGGATGTTCATCATTTTCTACCACAGCTGACGAGTAAGATGGTGAGTTTTCCAGCTTTGGCCTCGGCTGACAACTTATTAATCTCAGGGAGAATAAAACTTGCTTCAGTTCGATCCCTCCTCTCAAATTCACTGGAAGCAGTTAGGATACATGCCTGACTTATGCAATAAACTGCAGAATGCTGTTTTAAAACCACGTCAGAGCAGATGCCATAAAAATTGAATAAAATGAAGGGATTGATTAGCAAGTTAGCATAATGAAAAGACAAATCATTTGACAATGCAGTACCCTTGGAATTGCAATATCAGAAACAGGTCTCGCCAACAGGATATATAATGGTAAAATGCTTTGTGCTTGCACTCCATCATTCACAGTCCCGGAAAGGGATATGGTCATTTGTATCCTACAAAGTCAACCAACGACAATCTAGTCAGTGTCCTCAAATTTGAAAGATATTACCAAAGTATGTGAAGACAATAAGGAAGAGATAATCCCATTACCAAATACTGATAGTAAACAAGAAAAACTATGACAAAATCAAACCTAAATTAAGTAAAAAAAAAAAGCAAGAGATTTCTCACATAATCGTCACATAGTTAAGTAAACCACTCAGCGAAATACTAATTGCTGTTATATTAGCTTTTTATGAAGCCTTCAACAGAAGTTACAGAAGCCCTAGAACAAAGTCACCGGGAATGCTTGGCATTTCCAGGATAGGCAAAGAAACATAAAGTAGAATGCCCACCATAATATATGCTTTCAGCAGCCTGGCACTAGAAACACAAAAGGTAGAAGATACCACATTATTGTGAAGATAATAACAAAACTTCTTTTATATAAATTCTTTTCGACTAAACAGAATTCCGATTTTGGAATAATGGTTTTAAGTCCCAAAATGCAACCCAAGAAAATAATGCACGCAAACATATCACCTGTCATATAACAGGACTGTTTGCCTCTTTGTTCCGCACACCTAAAAACTGTAAATCAAACTTGTTTACAATAATTTCCTTACAAACCCAACTGAAGCTATTAGGTCCAACCAAAAGTACAAAGACTTAAATGCTGCACGATTCTGGTGCAGGCTTCGTCTTGATGTAAATTATAGAGATAGAAAGAGAGGCCTCTGTAAAAACTTGCCGAAAGTTAGAGAATCTATTATTCATAATAATGAAGAGATCGCATAATTACACCTATGCAGATGCTTATGTTAAGTAAATGCCACATTTGTAAGAGCTAAAAGCCTAACAGTGACCTAACACAGTTCATTAACAATTTAAATCACAAAATATAGTTCTAAAACTGATAATTTTTTCTTTTAAATATGCCAAATGGATATAACACGTCATATGATTATTGGACATCAACTATTATGCACCCAAGACTCCCAAATACAGTGAAATTCACATACCAAAATGAGCATTTCAAAATGTCCATTTGTCTTGAGTACTTCTAAGCTCTAGGCACACACTTATACAAGGAACATACGCTTCAGAGAAGACCATGATGGAACAAAGAGCTCTTTTGTTTTCATTGCTGAGATCATGACTCTATTACAAACACTAAATGCTCTGGCATTTAACCAACCACATCCCTCACTCACCATTTAAATGATTTAGTTTCTATCTTTTTCATTTTTATTTATAGTAGCATAACAAGGGTCAGCTCAATTACAACTTGGGCCCATAGCTCAATTGGCTTAGCATTCTGTACTGCAACCATTAGGTTGAGGGCCAGATCCCAGCTTAGAGAGCAGAGAAAAAAGGGGGAGGGGTCATCTGGACTACTGACTGAGTCTCACACTAGTATGAGATAACTCAATCTGGCTGTTTAGCATACTGACTCTTAACATCAATATTCTAATGGGGACACAATTCCCTCTTGAAGAGAAGTGTCCTGAAAGAATGTTATTCCATAAAAAACCCTAATCCAGTAGACCATTTGACAGCTTACCATACATGCATAAAGAGTGTATAATGGAACATAAAGTAGCCTCAAAAGCACAACCAAATAATATATAGAGATAAAGGCCTGTTTATGAAGAAAGCAGTTTGGAGGCCAAAGAAAAGTGGTGGTTTTGGGTTAGGAAAACTGGTGGTATGAATAAAGCTCTTCTTGGAAAGTGGCAGTGGAGAGGAGATTTAGAAGGGAGAACTATATATGGCATACTGTCATACGTTCGGAAGGAGCGTGATTAGGATAGCAGAGATGTTGTGCTGCCTTATAGGGTGTGGTTGTGTGGAAAGGAATAATGAAGCAATTCGAAGATTTCAGCAAAGATACCCATTACAAAATTGGCAATGGCAAAAAAGTAAAGTTCTGGAAGATCATTTTATGAAATCTTGGAAGAATTTTCTGAAGAATGTTTCCCAGTTAGATCTGGGGGGCACTTGATCCCCCTAAATATTGAATTCTTAGCACGGACATTGGCTCAAGATAAAATAATCATAGTGGGCCATCATATTCATCAAAGCCATTTAATCTCTAATAGATATTCTATGTGCATAGAACTAGAGGAGAATGTCAAGCACGTTTTAAGCATTGAAGGGTGAGGCACGATGTTTGAAAGTTCTTTCTGATACTCTTTAATACAGAATGGGTCTTCCTCAAGATATGGTTGATCTTTTTGAGGGATGGGAGACAAGCCCCTTTCGCCCTAGATAAAATTTGGCACATTCTTCCGTATACTTTATGTTGGGAGTTATGGACGGAGAGACATGGAAGAAATTTTGAAGACAAATGGACATATGTGCCAGTCTTATGTAATATGATTCGGTCCTTATGGTGTAGTAGGTCCTTTATTTGTTAAGTTTAGATTTTTCACCAAATCCGATTCTGTTGCAAATTGGTATAACATTATCAAAGGCGGCTTTAAAGAGAACAAGCATTGTCCGAATTGGAGGTACCAAAGAAAGGATGGCTAAAATTAAACATTGATGGTTGTGCTCTTGGGCCCCCAGGTCTGGCTAAGATAGATGGGGTGTTTAGGAATGATCAGGGTGAGATTTTAAAGGTTTTCTAGGGTGCGATAGGGGCAGTGGCTACTAATGAAGCGGAGACAAGGACGGTTCTCCAAGGCCTAAAAATCTTCAAAGATAACTTCTTCGGTCCACTTTTGGTGGAAGATGATTCAGCAAATGGTATTAAACAAACAATTGTGATCATCCTTGGAGCCTATCTTTAGAGTGAGTTTGAGGTTGAACCACTGTCTTCTCTCACTCTCTTAAAGGAGCCAATGATCTAGCTGATTCCCTTTCTAAAGGAGGCCTTAATAGAGAATCTATGTATGTGAGAAGAACTTTTCAATTCTCTCTGTAATTTCTTTGTCCGTATTAATACAATCTCCCTGTTAATTAACAAAAAAAAGGCCTGTTTGGTTCACCATTATTGCCAGAGACATTAAGAATTGCTGAGGTTACTGGCAATTATTTTAAAATGGAAAATATGTTACCTTCTTTTGCGCTTTGCCTGTATTTTGTAGTGCAAACATCTTTGAAGAAAGGACGGCTACAGCAGAAAAGGTTACAGATAGAATCATACACTGGAACACTAAAACAACACTAATAAACCAGAAGAACAGTGAACAAAAGGCGGAACTTTTGCAATGAAAAGCTGCACATTTGATTGATCTCATATACACAAAACTTACATTTCGTAAAGCACGGCGTTGGAGAATATTATAGAGTTCAACAGGCTTGCAATAGATTGATAGGCTCTCTTCAGCTGCAACTGCCTCTTCTGCAGACAAATGGACCCGAGAATCTTGACGACACATCTGATCTACAATCCTAGAATGGCTGGAATTGTAACCAGAATTCCTGTGCCATGCACGCGAATAAGATGCCAATACTTCCATTTATACTCCAATTCTCATATTGTAAGTAAGCTATGCCTGTACGATCAGAAAATTTGAATTGTCTTACTAACATCCGAAAAAGTATGGCTATTGCCGATTCCATTTAAATGAGAAACATGGATTCCTCCACCTGGTATAAGAAGATCTTTTGTGATATATCCAGGAACCAATTTTTTTTTAGTGTTGCAAAAGATGCATAAATCGCATACAAACAGTTGAGAAAAATTACAAAGCTCAGAAACAGCACCAAAGTGACTAATGAACTGCCAAAGTACTCACCAAAAATGTGAAAGTATATCGAAAAAACAGCTAGACTGAGCTTACTCCTAGAAAATACAGTGGACCGGAGACAAATTCCACAAACCTTGTATTGCAGAATAATCTCCCTGTTGCATAAAGAACAATAAATAGGTGCGTGCACAGAATAACTGTGGCTTTATAGTTTTTTAACAATATATAATACTGGTGTGAACTGCAGCAAAGATATACGTTCTATATCAACACTAAATGTAATTAGACATGGGACTCCACCTTGATTGCAAGGTGACATGATGGTTCCATTTCTTAATCGTTTTTTGATATGGTAAAGTTGGTGGTCTAAAGTAACAGTAATCCACAAAAGAAACAGAACTCTTATTTGTTGTATAATTATATCAATTTTCTGAGTCAAACTGTAGATTAATGTAAACTTTCATTCAAAGCAATAAAAAATTATGTCATGTACATGGTAGCCGCGGGTGGGGGTGGGGGAGAGAGCTTGGATGCAGAAGCAGTGAAGTGGGTGCTGGAAACCAGTTTTAATTGAAATGTTTTCAGAAGCAGGAGCGGGAGCGAGATTTTAGAGTGGGAGCAGAAGTGGCACATAGGATAGGTGGTTGGCTCCTACAACTAAAGTTATGTAAGAACCTTTCTCTTGTATTAAAAAATTGGAATGGCTTTCAGAGTTTCTTTGGAGAAGGAAAAATAATAATTCCTGCAAAACAATGAAAATTTTGGTTGATTTCCTTCTTTTCACATTATTCAAAGTTTAGAAAGGTATGCAGTGATACCCTTTAAATTTTCAATAGCTGGGATCCAAATTAAATAAATCACACAGCAATAGCTGATGGTTTTCTCAAAAGTTTCAGATATTGACTCACATACAGGAATGCAGAAAAGAAGGTGAGGAAGTCATAAAATAGAACTCTGGTACTCACTAAAAATATTCTCACAAAAAAAAAGCTAAATAATTATATCGGAGATTAAAAAAACTCTAGCCAAAAAATAGTAGACCAGGTAAAATAGGAAAGTTCTTGAATGGAGAACGCAAGTTCTACAATCTGTCTGCACATTACAAAGCATGACAGAATGTATTAAATGGCTTTTCAGATGAGAACCAATAAATACTCGACAATATCTACAGGACTTAATAAGTTAACTATGCTTAAACGAAAGATTACCAATACCAAAAAAACACTATTCATGAAGATGAAAGTTGCATTGCAATTAAAACTGATATTAGAAGCATGCTTAGTACATACCAAAAACCAATAAAAAGTATTGAAGTAGTAAGATTAGGGTCACGAGTGTATCAATGAAATATTGAAATATTGAAATATAAAAATCAGCTCTGCCAGACCCTCCCTCACCCCAGGAAGATTTTAAAAAACTACAGAACCAGAATTTAACATAGGAATTCCTTTTGTGTGAACAGTCAGCCAATTACAGAAGTAATGAGTCATGCATTATCTCTGTGACAGGCCTCTAGAACAAATATTTATTTAAAAAACTACAGAACCAGAATTTAACATAGGAATTCCTTGTGTGAACAGTCAGCCAATTACAGAAGTAATGAGTCATGCATTATCTGTGACAGGCCTCTAGAACAAATATTTATTAAGCCATAAATAAAGCTAGTGCAAATTAACAGATAAATGGCACGGCTAATATGGTGGAGAAGATAATTCAAGGAATCTTTATAGATGAAAATGGGGAGATTCTTAGGTCTACTTGGGTCCTATTGGGTAATGAAGCAGAAACCGAAGTTCTTTCTCAAGGGCTTTAAATCTTCAAGGAGCGCTTTTCAAGTCCTTTGGTGGTGGAAGATGACTGATCAAATCGCTACTCAAAGGGCGGTTAAATAGGGGGATGGTCTGTAGAAGCGGGTGAATAGCATTGATCATATCCCAGAATTTCTTTGAGGATGGTCACTGATCTTCACTCAAACACTTGGGAAGACAAATCCCTAGTTAAATCTATTGTAAATAGACTTTTGTTACATAGGAATTCCCTAAACTGAATTCTCTACTTCAATTTCTTTTCTTAACAAAATCTCATCATTCACACACAGCATCACAAAAATTATTGTCCATTTTCAGGGATTAAATTTCAATTGATAAAAGTTCTTGTGGCGAATGACATGTCAAGACATGGAACTGATGATCATGGCTGTGTATGTCATCCAACTATACGAGCTTGCCACCCAAAAAATGGTAGACATCTGATGATGATCCCCTTATACCATTGTAAGCAAGGAAGGAGCCATGTTCCATTCCAAGTTGCATGTATGCCATCTAAATTGGTACCAACGTAAATGGGAAAAATATATTTAGATACATAAATTTTGGGGGTTTATTTCTTTGCGCTGTTCATTTTATTATTTCTTCATCATAATTGATTAAAGAAACTATTCATTTATAGTCTTTAGCCTACACAATAAGCGGGATCTTTGATGCACAGGCCTGCCGCCAGAGCCCCCAATCACAGCCTCTTGCTACTTGTTAAAATATATAACAAAATGTCAATGCCAAAAACAGCTGACCATGGCTGGGATGAACATTGAGACAAAAACCTTATACTAGAATAACCAAGTGGAAGAGATTACTTGAAAAAATCAGGACAACAAATACTTATAACAAAAAATTACATTTAGGAGAAAGCAAACATACGTGGTTTCATGAGCCACCAAAGGTAAGCCTGGCATTCTGGTTAAACAATGTCCAGATATAGAGCAACTTCATAGCTCTTTGAACCGTCCTGGGATAAGTCTGTCCTACTCCAAACCAGCTGCAGATTAACCGTGTTGAAATTCTTTTGAATGGAAACTCCAGTGCACAAATGCTATTTTGGTCTACCAGACATAAATAAGTGCAGGGCATAAGACAAACAGATTCGAGAAAGAAAAAGTACAGAGCAATGATGATTCCAATATTGAATTTGAAAGACACTAGGCTTATGTGATGGGATGAGTCATATAGATACTGTTAAATGTACATTTTAAACAACAAGTTGTTGAGAAATCACAATTAGCTAGCCATCATCTCATGACAAAAAGCGAGCTAAAACAACAGGTCTCAGTATGCTTCCCCACATAAACCCTCTTCTATAACATGTCTCATAAAATCTTTTTGTAAATTGCTTTATTAAAGGAAGCAAAATATGGAGAAAATAGGAAATCAAGTTTTGATATACAGGGGATGTTGATTGACTCCTTGAAAGCCTACAAGCTCATTGGCACTTCTTTAAAAATGAGAAAGAAAACATTGAAAACAAAGTAAATCTCATGAATGTTTTCCAAGGTATTAGCAAGATGCTAAGGTCCTGTAAGTCTGTTTGAATCTCAAAAATTTCATCCAAGGACCCTCCACCGTAATGGGATTAGAGTAACTTTACAAGAAAATCTTTGTTCCATAGTTGCCAAAGAGGGAAATGAATGCAGGAAATGGTGCAAGAAACAAACACCGAATGAGTCCAAAAAGTTTTACCCGATGCAGAAAGAGGGAAACATAAAGAAAATGACAAAGGAAACAATGGGGGAAACACGCAAGAAATGAGATCAGAAATGCACTAGAAACAACAAAATAAGCATACAATAAGTGGAATATCATGTTATGCCTCATCCAATAGGTGCCTTATTAATATTATGGTCCTTCGTGCTTAGCCAAGTATACAAGTGTATACAATTAAAAACTGCATATCTCGAGTTTTTGCACATTTTCCACGCGTTTCCAGAGTGTTGTCCACATCTCATACAAGGATTTTTGCATTTTCCCACACGTTTTCCATGCATTTCTCGTTTACTAGAAACCACATCAAATTTGTTCCCCAAAATATTTCTTAAAAAATGCATGTTTGGTCAAGAAACGTATTTCTGCAACTATAGTCTTCCAAAAAGAGTATTTGCCTCTAATGCATTGGAACCCTTTATCCTGAACAAGGTATTAAATTTTGAAAATTTTACGACATACTTCGTTCTAATGAAATATTTCAAAATCACTATTCATTTCGACCAAAAGTTTGATGAACAGTGTATTTTGGCAGAAATTTTACAATCACATTACGTAAGTTGCATTATTTTGTCGCATTATGCTGACATTTTCAAAATTAAAGAAACCAAACTTTTCAACCCATAGAAATCCATCCAGACCCTATTGTTTCTTCGAAGATTGATTTCTACATACATTTTGGGTAAAACAGTATCAATCCACTTGGATTAAAACTTTCAATAACTTGTTCTTTCGATTGACAGAGAGATTGAAGCCAAATTTGGGGTTTTCTACCAATTTCAAGCTATTAAACGAGGACACTCCATTTTCTAGGAATTCGCCATGTCGGACACCTTGCCGTATTCACGTGTCAAACACATGCTGACACACCTTTTCAAACAAAATTCAATTTATTCAAATATTCCATTTTCAGTTACTATTTATACATGGCTGATGTGAGTTTAATGTACATCAGCTTAATCTAAATATATGTATATTCGACTTGGACTAAAGTATTTAAAATATATCTTTCAACGTAAGTAATGAAATGTACGGACATGTTGACGTATCAGGTTTGTGGGGGTCAGCGTTTCTGACACTCTGTATCCATGTTGAACACCGACACACGTGCATGTCTTTGTTACTTAGATTTTGTAGTTGTTTGATGGATAGGATCAGGACAAGTAAATGCATAAGATCTACAAAATTGACACTTCACATCCATATCGGACAAAACTGAACGAAACCAAACCAAACCCTTTGAAACCAAACTGAGACAAAAAAAAAATGTTTTTTTCTGTTTTCTGCTATAGGGGGGTTAGAAGGAAGAGGAGGAGGAGGAGGAGGAGAAGAAGAAGAAGAGGAGGAGGATGAGTGGCCGAGGGCAAGAGGTGTACTTCGAGGAGCAAGGAACGAAACCCTATAATGTTTTTGTTGCTTTCTGTTATAAGGGGTTTATGAGAAGGAGTAAGGGCCGAGAGCAAGAGGAGTACTTGGAGGAGCTAGGAACGAAACCCTGTGAAACCAAACTGAGACACACAAAAAAATGTTTTTTGCTATAGGAGAAGAAGAAGAAGACGAGGGCTGAGGGCAAAAGGTACTTGTTTTTTCTGTTTTCTGTTATGGGAGGGTTAGGAGGAGGGCCGAGGGCTGTGTTGCATAGATTCGTCCAACCAGCTTCCGAATCCGTCGTCATTTAAAAATCAACCCATGAAAACGATTCCAATCAAATGCTTAGAAATCACTAATCAGACTGATTTCTTAGAAAAAGAAGAAGGATACGAGAAAAAAGGAAAAAAATTTTGAAGAAACCATGGATGAAGATACAAAAAGTGTATTTCTAATCGTAACTAGATCTTCAATTTTTGGTTTCTATAGGGGAAATTGAAGCGAAATAGCTATTAAATGATGACTTTGGTTTACTAGAGCCATCGGCATATTACTTCAGCTCGGTGGAAACACAATTCTTTTCCTCAAATGAAAAAAAGAAAAAGCCTTACCTAAGAGTCGCCGGAAGATCACCGGAGGATCACCGGAGGGCCGCGGTGCCGAGAGGTCGCCGGATGGCTGCCGATGTTGGATGGAAAGGGAGGGAGCTTCGTCTTCTTCGTCAGTTTAGGGTTTGAGTAAACCCCGTAATCGAAAGATTAACAACCCCCTCCCTCTTCAGTAGTCGAAAGGGGTTTTTTAATAGGAAAAAGCTGTAACAAGGTATACCTTATTGGCATGCGGAACCACGATTTTTTTTACTCACCGCTGCCATCGTGGGCCCACTGGTCGTCGTGGATGTTTAGCCCACCCCTTGGACGCACCAAAAATCACACTGGTTGGGAATCTCAAACCGTTATATTTTAGTACTTTTTAAGGCGTGATTATAGCCGTTGAATTTAGCATTTTTAAAATAATGAAACCAACGGATAAAAATCATCAAACAAGCTGAATTTTGGTAAGAATGTCTACTAAAGGGTGGGTTAAACATCCATGCGGTCAATGGCCCAGATTGTACCGGTGACGGCGGTGACTAACAAAATCATGCATCATCACGCCAAAAAGCGTTAAGGTATGGACAAATCTAGTCTGCAACTGTTTAGGGACTTAAAAGTATGTAAACATTGTATCCACCATTGAATGCTCCTTGAAAAATGTGTTTTTAATTTATAAAATATTTTATTTCTAAAAACATTAAATAACACATTTTTCAAGGGATATCCAACAGTACGGACAATGTTTGCATACTTTTAAGGCTGCAAACGTTGGACAAATTTAGTTTATCTACCCCTTATACTTCCAAACTTCAGGATCACTGTGGGGAAAATTTACAATTCCCATACAATCCCCAAGGTTTCGGGTACTTGCGTTTGAAATGAGCTGGCGGAATGGGTCGACTATGCATCTCGACTAACACCTGAAGAAGAGGTGAGTTATGGACGTAGGTCTTGATCTCTTGATGTTTCTCTTCGAGGTTACTTCGGCTACGTCTACTCTTCTCGCCTTTCGATTTGAGCCCAGGGTGGGCAGTGTACCTGTAGATAGCACTCCGACGATCAAGTTAACAATAAATCTAAAAAGGAATAAATCTAAAAAGGCCTCCCTTTTTTTATCAAGAAACTCTTTGTATTGATCAAGGAAGAAGATGAGACCAATCATTCTTTGAGAAGCTGAGAATTGGTTCGGATCTTCCACCTTTCCTTGTGGTATATCCTCATTTTTCTCCCTCCCATTTCATTAGATAACCCTCATATTTATAGGAAAGCTCACCAGGAGAGTTTCGGTACTCCAAAGTGTTTATCCGCCTTGATCGCGCATTTTAGTTACGATCTGTCTATTTCTCTTAGGTGATCTGAGTAACTGTTTCAGTGAGATTATAGTCTTTGAGTGGAACAAATCTAGGGCTGTCTTCTTCGGGCCTAGATTTGCAATCTCTTAGTGAATTTGGCCTTTGAGCATATCTCGGAGAGCTTGTTAGTTGCATATTCTATTCATGCTTTAATGCGTCAGATATTATCCAATCACTGGAATGCCATCGGCATAATTTCCATCATAACGGTTTTGAGCGTTGAAAGTAGCATGATCTCTGACTGCAACGGCTCTACCGAGGTTTTTGAATGGATGATGATGGCCGGCAAAGGACCAACCCTCAATTGATGTATACGGCATTCGCCGATTCTCTTGCCGGTGTGATTCATATCTTGTCGAGCTATTTAAGATGTCATCCAACATCTCTTCTTGATGATGCTTATGACATCGGCGCCTAGGGGTATGATCATATAAGTCGGATGCGACTGGATTGGTCCGACATATCCTCGGAACAAGTCAGACGTATTTTGTATACTGCCATAATGATGACACGTCTCCAACCTAGTTGCTCGAAAATTAGTGTACCCACAATCACTCCCCCCCCTTTCTCTCCCCCTTTGACCCTTTTTAAAATTTCCTTTTAATTACCAAGTTAAGTCCTAGAAGAGGGTGAATATAACTATTTTTAATTCCTCTGCTAATTCTTTATGGATAAAAAATTATTAATCACACAAGGCGGAAAAGGATCAAGTAATTAAAATATGAATCATCCATAGAGCATAAATATAGGAAAAACTGATAAACAAATATATAAACATTCACAATCATACAAGACTCAGATTTATAGTAGTTCGGTGACTCCGCACCTACGTCCACTGTCAAATACTCACCACAAGTAGTATTATATTATGTCAATCATGCATTACAACATTTTCAATCGAAATAAATAATCAACCAACTAAGATTCACTTAGTCTCAATCTAACGAGAATCGCTTCTTGCTCACCTAGATAATTAGCCAAAGCCAGTAGTCTATTTAGAGAAATCATCTTCTCATAGATCTACAATCCTCAACTCGACCTATACGAGAATCACTTCTCAATTCACCTAAAGAGTCACACTAGGCCCGTAGTATTTTAGAGAAACAGATTTCTCAAGGATTCCACCTTCCTCAACTCAATTTGATGAGTACTCACTCATCCACCAATCACAAATAATTCAGGTTTGATAATATTGAATTCACTCTAAAATATTTATTTTAGGAGATACTTACCTTTTGATGAATTCGATAGAATGGTGAATCCTCGTATAAGAATTCGTCACAGAGACTCTCTGCCAACAACGATCATTTTCTTAAAAGAAGATGATTGTAGGAAACAATACCCTTCGTAGTCTTTTCAAACAATTATAGCAGCCTTCACAATAGATGAACCAAATTTGCTCATGTGAAGCTCTATCAAACAATCTAGAGCCTTCACAAAGGATGTACAGATTTGCATAAGTGAAGCTCTCACAAATTCCAGATCTTTGGACTCAAAGAATGATAATTAAATAATATAGTATAAAGATCTCTTGATTGGGTTAATTCTAATGAAGGAAGATGTCTCTTATTTATAAGCAGGCATCCCATCAATAGAACCGTACCGAATATAGCCGTTTAGAGGGCCAAAATGCACTTATTATCGCATAAGAGATTTTTTCAAACGAAATCCGAAATGGACGGGGTCTACCGCACTATTAGCTGGTCGACTGGACCTCAGTCGACTGAGCCTTTAGTCAGTCGCCTGCTCAGGTTTTCATACCAAAATTCTGAAAATGAGAGTTAGGGTCGATCGGACCCTTTTGGCCGATCGACCGGACCTTCGGTCGCCCGCTCATAAAGGCCGGTCGGCCGAACAACTTTGTTCATAACCGAACACTACCAAAGTTTTTAGAATTTCTCTTCTCGTCTCACACACGATTCCTAACTAACACTGAACCATCTAGGGTAAATCAATATCCGCTGGCAACACGCGGTTTTACCCTTAGATTTGCGTAAGTAACCACAACACGAGTTTCTTCATAGTTGAACGTTCGTTGAGTGAGAACGTACTTGAGCTTTTGACTTTGTCTTCAGTTGAGCTTGATCACTTGACTTTGTCTTCAGTTCAGCTTGATAATCTTGACTTTGTCTTCAGTTGATCTTGAACACTTGGGTTGACTTTTCTTCAGCGCTAATCCTTCTTTGATTTGTTTTGTCGAAGTCCACTTGATCTTTGACACTTTAGTTTTCAGGGGATTCGAGGCACAACGATATATATATATATATATATATATATTACCGAAGAACTAAGTATTCATGGGATTTGACAACCGAGACTTTTCACCTTTGACCTAGTGCTACCCCTTGTACTTTCAAATTTTAGGATTACCCCCTTTATACTTAAACTTCCGGGCCAAACATCCATACTCAATGGTCTTTAAGAGTGTGCCATGTGGCGAGTCCGACTCCTCATAACCGTGTCGGACTCTGACACGTGTGTGTCCATGCAAACAGACCAAGGGCAAGAGGCGTACTTGGAGGAGCAAGCCCTGAAATGTACTTCTCTAGTTGGACATGGTTATTTCTGCAAAACTAAAACTAAAAAGTAAAGTTAGGGCTTTATAAATTTCTTTTTTTCGAGACTGATTTGACTCCCCGAGTGTTATGACCAAGTTGGATGAAACGTTTCAGATGATACCAACGAAACCCTAAAGTTTTAACCGCAACTTACCAAAATTGACAGAAACTAAGACCAAACACCATAAAGTTTTATTTTTGGGACTATTTTGACTCACCGATTGTTATAACTAGATCCGCTAAGTTAGACGAAACATTTCAGACAATACACATATCTTGACTCACCTCGTGCCGAAACCAAAATGTTTAAAGCGAAACATTAGTTTTAGCTCACCTCAAACGCTTTGGTTTTGACTAAAGCTTTAAAAAAAACCATGTTACTCGATTTACATCTTGGTCTGATTACCTTTTTTCCAAAACTACTTTATAATTTTAAATATTTATTATTTTTTCAAAAAAATAATTTAAATTTAAAGAAGATCTCAATTGTTATAAATTGATTGTAGATATGACTTGTGAATTACTAAAATGAAAGTATGATTGATTAGTTATCTACTTGTCATATTCTCGTAAAATAAATGTTGGGTGTGGTCTTTTGAAAATGATTATTTTTAAAGAAAATCGAGTTCACGAAACGTAACGGTGGCATGTGAATCACGTTGATCAAATAGTTACTACTAAGACAATGGATTTTATTGAAAAATGTTACATCATTACCTTGGCTAAATATTAAGGGATAGTTCTTGTCATGCCCCGAACCCGGGTATCCAGATTCGACTCGAAAAATCCATAGGCCGACCCTTAACCTGAGTTTGGAGGTGATCTACGAATGATCCCTAATGGTCGTCATGACGTAGTTAGACCATCAAGGCTCACTCCACAAACAACAAACAAATCGATGTTCAAGTGTTAATATTCATATGTTTTCTTAAATTATTTAGTGAAACCCCCTTGTTTGTGTAAGGAAGACACATTTCTCTCCAGCGGGCAACCTACAAAGGGTATCTTCTGTATTTCCAACAATCATTACCGGCCATCTCCATACTGTGGTGGTGGTGTTGGTAGGCTGGCCTACAGTCCTTGGTGGTGTGAGGGGGTTACATGAAAGGAGAGAGAGAAGGGCATAATAGTATTTGTATGATGGTTGTGATGGACACGTGTGCTATGTGACGTGGTAGTGTGAGTCAATGACGCAAAGTTTGGTCAAAGGGGTATTCCCGTTGTTTGAAAGCTCGGGCGGGGGAGGGGGGGGGGTAGTAGAAAATACTTTCACTAAATTACCCTTTCTTAATTTATGCTTATAGAATTTTTTTTGAACCAGCCACGTTTTGATTCAGTCGATCAGTACGTGGCCCTACATTGTAGTGCATGTTTTTCGGCCTACTCGCTGCATGGACGTTTAGCTCATCCTTGGTGGATATACACACCGAAAATCACCCTCATAATCTCTCTCTCTCTCTCACAGTAATAACTGGGGTCCCTCTGTGGATTGAAAGGAGAAGCACTGCTGCTCTTGCAATTTATTTTGTGCTATGTTTTTTTTTTCCGCCATCACCCATAAGAATAATAGCTCAGAATTACCAAAGCTCAGGGTTACTTTGGTAATTAATAACTAATGCTCTGTTTACGTGCAAAATGAAAAAAAAACTCAGAAAAACAATACCACAATCAATAAAAGAATATGAACTTCTATAGATTTTAAATAGGGAAAACAGAGAATCTACAAAAATATCTGAAAATAAGAAATGAAAACAATGTCTGATCTCATTAAAGTAAAGTAAACAGAAAACTCTAAGTAGAAACGAAGATGGAAAAACATAATGATTGATCATGATTTCACCCGATCCTATGACTAGCTACAACGAAGTATACGCAAGATCATCTCCGTTTTTATTGAAGATCTTATCGAATTCAATTTTTTTGAAGACGGAAACAATAGATCAAGATGAATAATTGAATAAAAAATTTACCTACCTCGAATTCTTGCAACTTCTTGAATTCCGGCCACTCGATCGTTCTCGAAAAATCATCTCTCTTGCAAATTTTTCAATTCTGGCATGTCGAACTTTCTCTTAAAATCCTCTTTCTCCCACTCTCTCTCTTAGTCAGAACTAACAATGGACTACGAATTGAAACTTGAACCACGTATTTATAGGCTTATAAACAGAGAGGGAAATGTATACTGAGATTCTGACGTGCCATTCTGACGTGGAACACTGATCAACAGCAACGGAACAGCTCTAACAGAAATTGTCAAGCCATTTTGAGGGAGACAGATGCTCCGTTTACGATCTTTATTTTATTTTGGCCACGTAACAGAACGTAGAGTATTTCATACAAACATAAGGGTATATGCGTAAAAGAAAATATGCCCGTTGCCCTTGATTTGCTGCCAAATCTGATAGGCTATATGCCACGTGAGCAAAAAGTAAAAATTATTTGTGCCAAGAACACGAGAAAATATCAACTGTTATTCGGGACTTCAAAATTTGAAGTCTCTCGCCATGTGGAGCTCAATCTAGCTGTTGAAATTATTTTCATGGGTTGATTTTAACCATGTGAATTTTAACATTATTGACCATTATTTGAGGTACAAAAATGCAAAGGTTTGAAATCGCTAATCAAGCTAATTTTTGGTTTGTAGGTCCAACTAGGGATTGGGAAAACATCCATATGGTCAGAGTCCTCTAAGAGTATGCCACGAGGCTCAATTGGGCTCTTTTTTTATCCAACGTCCACAAATTGGAATAAAACTAGTTTGCACGGGTTGATTTTAACCATAGGAATTATTGAGCGTTATCTGGGTGCAAAGATCCAAAGGTTCTAAATCACGGACAAATCTAGTATGCTTAAGTATGCAAACATTGTATTCACCATTGAATGCTCCTTGAAAAACGTATTTTTTAATTTATAAAATAATTTTTTTAAGCGTTGAAATAACACTTTTTTCAAGGTACATCCAATAGTACTGACAATGTTTGCATACTTTGAAGCAAGGTTTAAAGCGGAATGTTATAACGGTATAACGGACTGGGGGCATTACCGTTTTTCTGTTATAACGAAAAAAATGTTCAGGGGCAAAAACGGAAATCTCCCTAGCCCGGTGCGAAGGAGGGAGTAAGCTACCTGTTTGCTCGTCAAACATGAAATCTCCCTAGCCCTTCAGCTTCACTAATACCCCGGCCACGTTCTACACCCTTATGACGCATGCTCTTTGTAGAGCCAAATACATATTGATTTTTATCTCCTTGGTATGGAGAATAATGTGGTTAAATTATTTAACCAAGACCCTTATGGGTGAAAGGAAAATCGACTCCAAACTACCCTACTTGTAATGTTTACAAGTGAGTAAAGTTTGTGAAAAAACTTTAGTCCCACATTGGAAAAGAACAAGATTGGATTGCAACTTATATATAGAAGTTGTTCCATAGAGACTTGTAAGCACAAAGAAAATTGTGGGCGGGCTCACGCGCACATGGGGGCCCATGAGGAATAAAAGGATTTGGATCTTAGGATTCAAAATTCATTAATGCGCGTCCGCTAGCGGCGTGCGTCTTGCATGCGCGTAAGGGGGTGCAAATCCTGACTTTAAGCCTTAAGCCTCACGTGGGGCTTTCCTTCTAGACTCGGACAAATTCATTATATTCTCTGGTTCATTGAATATGGGAATAACATTGAGTTTTACTTTGATTCATTCTTTTACTTTATTCTCTTCTTCTATTTTCTGTGAATATATCATACAGATAACATGTAGATCATATGGAAGAGATGGCTAAGCTCAAACTCCAAACGAAGTAAATCAAATAGAGAGGAAAGAAGAATGCCTTATGCCATTCATCAACTTCCTTTCCCCTTCGTCTATTCTCCTCTCCAAAGGAGGTTGCTTGCTTCGATGGCGCTTCCGACTACTGAGTGAGGGCTTGTTTCCGTGGTTCATGTAAAAACCAATCCGTTAAAAGCTATCTTTGGTCCATATATAGCTAGCAACTCACACCGTACCAAGCGCGACAGCCTCACCCCCTCGGGGACAAAATCTAAGCTTTTGATATGTCAGCCAAACAGCCTAGATGGAATGTGTATGGAAGAAAGGGCTTCTCAATAGGAATTCTCCTTCTCTTCTTGTGTAGCCTGCATTTCATCAAGATGAGGTGCTTCGGAAGACGCATGAGCCACCTGAATTCGTAGCAACAGATTTGAATGTTGGGGACCTTCAATCTGTCTTTCATTAAGGCTCTTTGTCAAGTGAGGGTTTAGATCACATGATTCAGTTAGGTGAGATTTTGATGGGGATTCGGAGGCATGGAAGGTCTGAGTTAGTCAATCCTTAACCTTTTTGATTTGTCTCTTTGTTTGAGGTTTGTTTTCCATTCATGCCTGTATGACTTATTTCCTCTACTTTTGACTTCAGCTTTTGTATTCCCGTACTCCATAAGGGGCATAACTCTAACGCGCCCCCCCTCGAATGATCGGTGCGGCGGTTAAGCATCCTTAGGTGAAAGAGTGATCTTTCAGGATTGGTTGTTGTGGGGACAAAATTTGATTTTGTCGGAAGGGGCGGTGAGTTATAAAGTGCAAGTGTAACTGGTTATTATCAAAGTACAGTCTATGCCTCGAGCGTTCTTTGCATGTATTCTTTTATGAGGGAACGTTTTCTTGGGAAAGTAGGACGAGCCTGATGGAACGGAATGAAACCTAGTAAAGCGCCTTATGTGATGGTTGCAATGGATTTTGTTTCCATCGAGAAAGACTACCGCGCGACTAGAACATCGCTTGCTAGCGCGCTCATCCATTGCCGCCCTTTCTCATTACCATCTACTACCCTTTCTTTCCTCCTGCTATTCACGCATGAAGATCGCATGCACTCCCTACATGTCATGCATGTGAACACAAACAAACAAACGTGGTAGTGTTATTCTTGGGTCCAAACCTTGTTAGAACCATAACCAAGGTTTAAAAGAGGCCGTTGTAACGATATAATAGACTGGAGGCGTTACCGTTAAAATGGCTGTTAAAACGAATTGTAACGGACAAGGGAAAAATGGAATTTACCCGAATTTAACGGAAATTAACTGAAATAACGGGAAAAGAAGGAAAAAAATGGTGCTGGAATTCAAAATTTGAATCTCAAATTTTGAAAGACGAGAAAAACGAAAATAACAACAATTTTTTTCAAAAAATAACGGCCGTTAAAATGAAAATAACGATGTTTTTTTAAACGTAATTTTCATATTATAACAGTCGTTGTTTTCAAATATAAAAACGGTATGTAACGTAATGGGGAAGGTATGCTTCCGTTATAACGACTGTTTTTTATACCATGAATTAAAAGACTCCTTCACGGGCTGAAATATGTAGCTCAAACTCAGCCCACCTATAATTCGTGTCGGATGTCAATCCGCACTCAGGATTAGGGTTAGTGCAATAAAGAACAATCAAACATGGAAATTGCTCGAGAATATGGAGAGGTGAGAATGGGTGGGAGAGATTGGATTTAAAACAATTTTTGATTTTCTTGAGAACAATGAAATTTAACAAAGAAGCAAATAAATCAACACCAAGACAATTAATGACATAAAAAACTAACTTTTATTAAAAATTCTAGAAATAACAATGCTTTTGAATAAACAAATTACATTAGAAAGTAGAAAAATGAACTAAAAAGCATGTAAAACCTAGAGAGAGAAAGTAACTAAAGAGAGTGAAAGATAGAGAATAAGGATTTTAGAGAAATAAAAAGAGAGAAGGAGAAAGAAACCTAGCCTAGAGAGAGAAACTAAAGTTAGAGAAAGAGAAAAATATAGAGAGAGAAACAACTATGAGAACTAGAGAAAGAAAATTATTGAGAGAGAAATCTAGAGAGGAAAAGAAGGTAGAGAGAGATGAGGTTAGAGATAAAAGATTTAGAGAGCGAAAGAGAATTCTAGATAGAGAAAGAAAGACAAAGTGAGACTGAATGAGGGTTAAAAGAGAAAATGTGGATGAAAAGTAGGGAAAGAAAGAATGATACCTTCCAAACTTACTAGAGATTGGCCCGATTGGCCATTAATGAAGGGGGTTCAGCCATGGTTGGGCATGTGATGAAGGTGGTGGTAGCGGTAGGTGGAGCATGAACCTCTGGAGTTACAGGTGGTGGTGTGGAGGAGAAGCACGCTACAAGGAGTTGCAGGCGGTGGAGGAAGGAGCCGCGAGTTGTAGGTGCATTGGTGGTGCGATCTGCTGGTGCAGTGTGGAGAAGGACCTGTAGGACCAGTTGGAATGGCGAGTTACAAACTGGTGTGATGAGGGCGGAGGTGCTGATGGTTGGTGGTGACGATGCACCAGTCCAAGAAGCCAATCTCTTCTTCATTTCTTCTTATCTTTCTTCTTCCTTTTTTTTTTCTTAAGAAAAGGTGGAGCTGCATCGTTGAGGGGGCTTTATTCCTCGGAGTTGCAGTGGTGAGGGGAGGTGAGATAGTTGCAGATCTGCAACTGAGTTGCAGGCGATTTGAAGGTGCACCGAAAGTGAAGGAGACGGTGACGAAGGACATATGTGCATGTGATGTTAATATGTTTCGCTGCTGACTAGTGGAGGAGGCGTACCAGGTTGCTTGAGAGGGTGATAGTAGAAGGAGGCAGTGATGAATGGAGGCAGCAGGCTGTACTCCAATGGTGGTGGTATTGCAGGCGGTGGAGCGAGAATAAGAAGAAGAAGAAGAATTTAGGATGTGAATTAGAGATGATGGCTCACGGCTAGGGTTTTTTTTTGAATATATAGAGGGTGTGGGATATCGGCCACGTGGTGGAGTGATTGTGGGTCCCCCTATCATACTAACTATTCTCCCAAACCGTCCAATGTTCCCTTAATGACACCCATAAAAATCTCTCTTGTGCATTTTCTATTTTAAAAAGAAACCTCCACTTTCTAAAAGATATTTTGGTAATTCTCCCCCACCAATTATATTCTTCCAAAAATCATTTCATAACCATTTCATTCTTTTATTTCCAAAACCCCTTTTCAAAGGTTTTTTTTTCCAAAATATCACCAACTTATTTCCACTTTTGAAATCTTTTCTTCTGTAAAAAAAGTTAACCTTGTGAAACAATTTTAAAACAAATATTCTATTTTTGTAAAACCATAGTTCCACCGGACTTATCTTTTGGTCCACAATCTTGGTGGCCCATTACATGAGTGAAGGATTGGAAGATAAGGATGTTAGATCAGGTGTCGATCGGATGGTGAGAATTACGATTGGACAAATGATCATATGGCTAGAATGATGATGTGGGTGGTGATGATTGGATGGATGATCGGATAGATCATCGGACAGTGGAGATTGGCCAAGATAGGTCGTAGGATCGAGTGATTACGAAGGGCAAGAGGATCGAATTATTGAGATTTGAGGGTAGAGAGAGAATGTGGGTTTAAAGAGAAGAGAGATAAAATATTACAAAATAAAGAGAAAATGCTAGTAGGGATTCCAACATTCTGAGAGGGTATCTCCCTATTCTTTGCAGCATTTTCCGAGGATGGTGATACCAATTCCCTTTACTTTCTTTTTCTTTTTTCAACTGGTTTGTCTTTCTGACATTGCTTTCTCAGCTTTCTTTTTCTGTTTATTTTCTATTTCTTTTTTTCTTTCTTTCTTTTCTACTCATGTTTTTTTTTTCCTTTTTTTAATTGGTATCAAAGCGGGTTATTCAACAAAAGGTTTAATCACCTGAAGTTAGTTCCTACAAGACCAATCCATTCTTTTTATTTACAAAGATGCAAAGAGAATGTGAAAACACATCCAGACCTCCATTATCTGATGGAGATGACTATGGCTATTGGAAAGCAAAAATGAGGGCTTTCCTCAAATTGATTGATAAGAGAGTTTGGATGTCTGTAGTGGATGGTTGGTCACCACCTATTATAATACCCCAAACTTTCGTTCTAGGGTATTATGGTGATTTCACAAAAAAAAACTTTTAAACTTCTGTTGTTATATTTATATTTAAATATTATGTATAAACATGTGTATCAATTTTGAATGCAATCTGACATCTTCAAAAATTAGGATTTTATTAGACCCGCAAGAGTAGACTAAAACTCTCATAAAAAATTTATTTGACCTCTGATCGACAAACGGACAGTTCTGACACGATCGTATACTTATATAGATTTTAAATATCTGATAATATGACCAACTTTATTTTTCTTATTTTTAGGCTAAATTTTAGGTGGGACCTGCATCTTATGGTTTCTAGACCTTGTAAAGAGACTTTAAAACTATAACGAACGTTTTTGATAAAAAATATATTTTTGTAATTTTTGAACTTTTCCGCTATTTTAAAATTTTTAAATAAATTTAAAATAAGTACGGGACCTGCAGAACAAGTTTCGAGTCAATCTGACGAGAGGTTGACCATTTTTTGGGACTTTGACTAATTGCTGAAATTTTGTGTATTAAAATATTTTATTTGAATCTTAGGTGTGTGACAAGTATCAACATCTTATTAATTATGAACTTTTAAATTATATGATATGATTGATATGAATTAATGAATGATTGTTATGTATTAATATATTATAAAGTATAATTTAATGCTCATATATATTAATCATATCAAACCATCACCTTTTGAGAGAAAATGACATAATTATAATTAATAACTATTTTAATTATTAATATAAGTAATTACATTATTAGTTGAGTTATAATTGTTGGGTGGGCTCGTAAGGCCAATTTAGAGTCTTTTTGGGCTTACGAATAACCTTAATTGAAGCCTAGTTGATACATATGGGCCTTGAGCTCAGTTCTAACCCATTAGTAATTTAAAATATGAGTTTTGAAGGGTTGAAAAAGTCACCCCTTTGAGAGCTATGAATTTCACCAATTCCCTTTTGTTGCTCAACAACTTAAGAGAATCTCTATCAATGCAAATTTCAAACCTTCTATCCATTGTGTTATTTAAATAAGGCAATCTAATAGAATTATCAATAGCCAATATTTTTGGATCCCATTGTTGTATTCAAAATCATCTCTTCTCTTTCCTCAATTCTTTCTCTTTTTATCTCTTTAAAGCTTCTATTAAAAACCTATAACAAAACTCCATCAAAGAAGTGGGAGAGCTTCGATTGAGCATTCATCCGAACTCCGATTGAACTTGAAGTAGAATGGAGAATTGAAGGGAACACCGAGGAAAATAACATACTTCGAGGAGAGTCAAATCCGACCACTTTCAAATCTAGAGAAAATTTCAATTTTCCATTAAAGAAAACTAAAAAGGTGTGTGATAACCGTGAGTGGTTCTAACCATGTCTATTTTATCCTTCTATAATTATTTACCTATGTGATGTGTATGTTTAAATTATCTATTTTCCATGATATTTGAATGATGTTGGTCATATGTGATTATTACTTTTAATGGAATATGATGATGAGATGATAGTTTTGCGTGATTATGTAATGATTTTATTATGAGCTTGCGATGAGCATGATTGGATGGATTTGGCCATGACGAGTTTCACAATGGACCGTACGGCCATACCCTATGGATTTATATATCATTTGGAGTATTATGATGGCCTATGACCTCATTCTTGCATTGGGCATCTTGGGGGGAGTTGTGCATTGTGATGAAGCTATATTATTTAGACTAGTAAGGAAAAGAGATGGAAACCCATGTGGTTGAATATCTAAAAATTAAAAAGGGCTAGAGCCTTAGGGTGTAAAACCTCAAATTCTATATTTCCTATAGAAGGGCGCTTGTGTGGTCAATCTCCCCATGGTAGGGAAGGAGTTGGAGACCCGTGTGTGGTTTGAATGAACGGGGGTGAGTGCGTCTATCATGCATGTTACCGACTTATTTATCTTTGTTCATGATTTAGATTATTTAACATGTGCTTAACATGATAAATTATTATGGCATTATAAAATACATGTTGGACTACACGTGGTACACTGAGTCCTTTTGGACTCACGGCATTTGCCGACACATTTTTTGGATTTGGCCGTTGATTTCTATGAAGACTCGGATGATTGGGTAGAACCAAATTTGGAGGTTCTACATGATGATGTTTGCGATAATGATGATATTTATGTGGAGGAGGGCTAGATAGCCCTAGACTCATTTTGGACACTTTTATATGTTTTGGTTACTTAGAATAAAAACAAGCTTGTTTTAGCTTGATTTTTGAGGGTTTGTCCTTATTTTATTTTATAACATGTTTAAGTTTTGAACATGATTTGATTGAATTTATGATATAATTTCTTATTATATTTTTGATAATTATGAGCATGTTTTAAATGATAAAATGAGTGCCCTAGTACAATCCTATTTAGACCGGTACACATATCGGGTGCTAATAGACTTGGTCACCAAAATGTAATACGAAATAGTTACCCATTATTCTATCTTATGGTGCATTTTTGGATGCCTAGATGTTAGAAATTAGTTTCTGACCACTAGGTACTTTTCGAAGTCCACTTAGTTAGATTTCTGGAACAGTTTTTATAATGCAGTAATTCGACTAGAACAAAACGTTATGACTGAAATACTGAACATATCTCAAATCTGCCAGATTCCAAGTTCTGACTTGCAGTCTAATTTCAGATGTGCAGATGACCTTTATGGGTTTTGATTCAAAATAATGTTTCGAATAGCTTTGAGTAATATTTTCGGAAATATTTACAGTTTCTACAGATTCCATCTGTGCTAAAAGTTATGGTCACAACACTAGCAGTATATCAGAAAAAGCTGAGTTTAGGTTCTGTGTTGTGTAGCAATTTCGAAAGGGAAGATGATTCTTTCTCAAATTTGTGCAAAATAACTAATCATAGATCTCTATGAGACCTTTCCAAAAATGTATAGACCATTCACAGATTTTTAATAACGAAGGAGATATAGTCAAAATAGTGCCTTAGTGCCTTGTTTAGACTTGGTCAAATTCTGACTTTTTGCCTTAGGCCAAATTTTGAGACCTAACCGAGTCAACTGGGTTGACTCACATTTAGACCGTATGGACTTAATAGGTTACCCTAGACTAGACTTAAGAGAATTAAATTTATTTAATTAGTTCATAATGAACCTCATATAGATTGTAGAACAACCTAGTTGATCAACGTACTTAATTTAACTCTGATAATTAAACAATCGCGTTGGATCATTCTAGAGTTACTTCCTTACCTAGATATTGTTATACTTAGTGAGTTTTCGAATGAACTTTAGTAGTCTAATTCACCTAATTGGACCATTAGGGGGACATTCATAGATCCCCTCTAGGTTTGGGTACAAGTCGATCCATGAATTTTTGGGTATCCGGAATTGGGCATGACACCTACTATCACTGTGAGTGAGAAAGTGAGTCTCAAGTCTAAAGCTGATTAGATTAAAGTTGACATAGACTTGTGTTGTCTAAATAGTAAAGGGCTGAACGCCATATTCAATGCAGTGGATAGGAATGAGTTTCGAAGAATCTTTACCTGCACACTTGCTAAGGAGGTATGGGACATTTTAAAGGTCACTCATGAAGGTACGTCAGCTGTAAAAATTCTGAAACTTCAAATGCTGACTACTAAATTTGAATTCATAAGAATGGAGGAGAATGAGACTTTCACTGATATGGTGAACTCTGCCCACAACTTGGGTGAGAGTATTCCGAAACCAAAAGTGGTTCAAAAAATACTTTGATCTTTGCCTGATAGATTTCAAGGAAAGGTGACGGCAATAAATGAGAGGAAAGATGTTGACTCCATTAAAATTGATGAATTGGTTGGATCTCTCCAAACGTATGAGATGAATCTAAGACAACCAAAAAAAGCAAAGGGCTTGGCACTTGGAGTTGCAGAAGCTCAAGACTCAGAGTCGGATGTCGACTTTGAAGTTGAGATGGCCTTGTTTGTCAAGAAGTCCAAAAAGTTTTTTCGATTTAAAAATGATAACTTCAAAAATAATTTTTTTAACAAAACAAAGGACCACGCTAAACCTAATGAGAGAGGTAGTAAAGGTGACAAACCAACTAGAGGCAACCGCTCCAATGAGCCTCAATGCTTTAAGTGCCAAGGGTTTGGTCATTTGCAAATATTTGCCCCAACAAAGAAGAGTATAAAGGAAAGGCTAAAGCCTTTAATGCTACCTGGGATATAGAGTTAAAAGATGACTTTGATGACTCTAACAGCAATGAAAGGACTGATAAGTTTACAGCCTTTGTTGCTAGATTGGTGAGTCCATCTGGATCTCATGAAGAATCCAGAATAGATGATGTTAAGAGTTATGAGGACTCCTACAATGAGATTCTCAAACTGAAAAGGGATACGAGTAGTTTTTCCTCTAGCACTGCTAAATTTGATGAAATTCTGCAGGTTGGAAAATACTATGGAGATAATAGTGGTTTGGGTTACAAACCTAATCGAGACTCTATGCCTACCTCAAAGACGATGTTTGTCAAAGAGAAAATCTTTTCTACTCTTATTACTGACTAGTCTAAAATTGTTAAAAACAATCGCCCCTGCGCGTATTGTAAAACATTAAGTCATGTGATAAAAGACTGCCATAAGTTGAGGAGAGGACACCAGACTTCTTCTTAGATGAATAATTCTATTAAGAAAGAGGTGAACTTGACTCGGAATGTGAGTAGTAAGAAGAATCTTCTGAAGGAAAATCATGAGCGTTACAATCTGAACTTTTTATCGAAGAAGATGAAAGACCTACTGGAAAGGTATAAAATTTTGAGCAGGGAGATTGAGTCCATTGAGAAAATTAAATGTCCTCAGAGTTACACAACTCAAAAGAGGAGTGAACCCAAGAGAAAGGGTCAACCTACTAGAATCACATCTGTGTGGGTTATGAAGGATACCTTGAAGAAAAATTCCTATACTATTCCTGCCATGTTCTCTTCTAAGCAATAAGCTCTTCATCCGTATATGTCTTCATTCTTATTCTGAGATTTGGGATGATTTTTTTTTTGTTTTATAGATTTTGTTTTCTATTTGTTTTTATTTGCTTTGTTTTCAAAAGAATAAAAAATAAAAAAAATTTTAGAAAATCAAAAGGATTGGTGTTAAGTAAAATATTGAGTTTTTTGTTCTAATGAATACTGTTAAATTTGATGGGCAATAATTTCTAAAAATGTTCTAAAAAACCAAGACTTAACATTAAAAGTAAAATTTGATAATCTATGTATTAAATCTCTGTATTATTATTATGATTAGTCAGTTTTACAAGTTTGATACAGCTTTATCTGATAATTCTTCACATGCACATTAATTTTTACTGGTGGGTACGAATCTGATAGAGGTATAAGATCTTGTATTTTTGGGATTAGGAATTAAAAAGTTTCGGTTATCAAATCCCATGAATACTTAGTTCTTTGGTAATATATATCACTGTGTCTCGAATCCCCTGAAGACTAAAGTATCAAAGATCAAGTGGACTTCGACAAAACAAATCAAAGAAGAATTAAAGCTGAAGAAAAATCAACCCAAGTGTTCAAGATCAACTGAAGACAAAGTCAAGTGTTGAAGATCAACTAAAGACAAAGTCAAGTGATCAAGCTCAATTGAAGACAAAGTCAAAACTCAAGTACATTCTTACTCAACGAACGTTCAATTATGAAGAAACTCGTGTTGCAGTTACTTATGTAAATCTAAAGGTACACCGTGCGTTGCCAGCGGATCTTGATTTACCATACATTGTTAGGTGATAGTTAGGAATCGTGTGCGTGTCAAAAAGAGAAATTCTAAAACTTTAGAAGTGTTCGGTTATGGACAAACTGGTCTGGCCGACCAACCTGTTTGAGAGGGCGACCGAAGGTTCGGTCGACCGGTCAAAAGGGTCCGATCGACCCTAACTCTCTGGTTCAAAAATTTGTCGTGTTAACCTGAGCGGGCGATCGACTAAAAGCTCGGTCGCCTGGCCAATAGTGGGGTTGACCTTTGCCCATTTCAGATCTCGTTTGACAAAATCTCTTAAGCGATTATAAGCGCATTTTGGCCCTTCAAATGGCTATATTCGGTACAGTTATATTGATGGGAGGCTTACTTATAAATAAGAGCCCTCTCCCTTCATTAGAATTGAAATTCCCTTTTAATTACTAGGTTAAATCCTAGAGGGGGGTGAATAGGACAATTTTTAATTCCTCTGCGAATTCTTTATGGATTAAAAAATTATTGATCACACAAGACGGAAAAGGATTAAGTAATTAATATATCAATTATCCACAGAAGCATAGATTTAAGAAATAATTATGCAAACATTCACAATCACACGAGACTCAGATTTATAGTGGTTCAGTGGCTCCGCACCTACGTCCACTGTCCAATACTCACCACGAGTAGTATTATATTATTTCAATCATGCATTACAACATTTTCAATCGAAATAAATAATCAATCAACTAAGATTACTCTTAGTCTTAATCTAATGAGAATCGCTTCTCGCTCACCTAGAGAGTCAGCCTTGGCCAGTAGTATATTTAGAGAAATTCATTTATCTTGGATCTACAATCCACAACTCAGTTAGATGAGTCCATACTCATCCGCCAATCACAAAATAACAGTGTTCATAAATATCGAATTCTATCAATAAGGTATTGGTTCATAGAAACGCTTACCTCTCGATGAATACGATCGAATGGAAAATCCTTTGGAGAAGAATTTGCCCAAGAGACGCTTTGCCAAGAATAATCCTCTTCTTGGAAGAAGATTATTGCAGACTAACAATACCAAATAGTCTCTTCCAAACACTTAGAGACTTCACAACGAATTCTCAGCTTTGCTCTGGTGAAGCTCTCACAAATTCCAAATCTCTAGACTTAAAAATGATAATCAAGTAAAGTAAAGTAGAGATCTCTTAATTGGGTTAATTCTATCAAAGGGAGAGGGCTTTTATTTATAAGCAGGCCTCCTTTTGCTAGAACCGTACTGAATATAGCCATTTGAATGACCAAAATGCGCTTCTAATTGCATAAAAGATTTCGTCAAACGAGATCTGAAATTGGCGGAGTCGACCGCATTATTGGCCAGTCGACCAGGCCTTGGTCGACCGAGCCTTTAGTCGATCGCCCGCTCAGGCTTTAAGCCAACAATCTCGAACCCGAGAGTTAGGGTCGACCGGACCCTTTTGACCGGTCGACCGGACCTTCGGTCTCCTGCACAAATGAGCCGGTCGGCCGGACAGTTTTGTCCATAGCCGAATGCTACCAAATTCTTAGAATTTCTCTTCTCATCACACGCACAAACCCTAACCAAAATTTAACCATCTAGGGTACAGCAAAGTCTGCTGGCAACGCGTGGTTTTACCCTAAGATTTGCGTAAGTAACCGCAACACGAGTTTCTTCATAGTTGAACGTTCGTTGAGTGAGAACGTACTTGAGCTTTTGACTTTATCTTTAGTTGAGCTTGATCATTTGACTTTGTCTTCAGTTGTACTTGATAATCTTGACTTTGTCTTCAGTTGATCTTGAACACTTGGGTTATTTTTTCTTCAGCTTTAATCTTTCTTTTGTTTTGTCGAAGTTCACTTGATTTTTGATGCTCCAGTCTTCAGGGGATTCAGGCACAACAATACATATATTTACCGAAGAACTAAGTATTCCTAAAATTTGACAACCGAGACTTTTCAATCTCCCCCTTTGTCAATGCCAAGACAAAAACAAATACTTACCCAATTATATTACACTTTTTGCCTATTACAAAACAAATAAAAAAAAATGCTCCCCCTAAGTACAATGAGGCAACGCTGTAGCTCGCGATTAGTATCGTGATTGATACCACACTTATTGCAAACAACCTGTTGCTACAAAATAAACAACTCGACAAAAAAATCTTTGACAATAGCTTCTCATTAATATATTAGTCAAAAACTACAAAAAACGTCTTCTCAGTACATTTAGTCAAATAGAAGTAAATAAGAATCACAAATATTTTATGACAAGCAGTTAAATAAGATAGTAAAAGCAACAAGTGCTATTATCAATGTAATCCACATTATAAAGGATTTCTCCCCCTTTTTGTCATACATTGACAAAGGGAAGAACTCCAACCTGTGAGGATAAAGAATATAAGACAATGCTAATCAATCATACAGAAAAAAAAAATCATACCAAATTATACTAAAATATATCATAATGTAAACCAGTCAACATAGTGACCAATATCCAACATCCACACAAAGTAGCCAAAGTATATAAGTATCGAATAGTACAGACCAATAGTATCAAATAATATATCAACACAATATGTACTACTGATCTATAAAGAGAGAAAAAGCAAAGCGTGCTCTAGTCATAATCATCCTCATCGTCATCGCCATCACCGTCATCGTCATCTGCATCATCTCCTTTTTCTTCATCTTCGTCCTCATCTTCATCTTCTTTTTTGTCATCGCCAGTTGCTGAAGGCATAATCGTTTCCTCTGGTGAAGACTCTGGATAGTCAGGATGCTGAGACCTAAGGAATGAAGTCATACGCAGCTGATGTCGAGAAAATTTGTCAATCGACGCACAAAGATTGTCTAACTTGGATGAGAGACTTGCAATAGATGCAAATACAGAGGAACGACGGGATCCAGAACTCGAAGTAGAAGCAGAAACAGGAGCAGACATAGACGATTCACCAACCAACATCTTGCTAAAAGTAGCTTGATTGATAGGTGAAATGGGATGCATAGTTTCATCAAAGTCTAAAATAGGAACTTTGTAATGACTCAGAATTTTTGAAACTAAAATGCCAAAAGGCAAAGACCGCTTGTGATTCTCAAGCGCCAAATTCTCAATCATGAGATAAAAAATTACTGATGGACCACAAATTTTCGTACCTTGAGAGACACAATACAAAAGATATTGGATATAGGGTCCAATTTCACTCCGATGTCCCGCCTTAGGGACCATGTTGTAGGAGAAAATCAAACCTATCAAATGATACATGGGAAGTAATTCCCTTGTAGCCAAATCAGATGATTAATGAACTACTTTTCCACAAATGGCTCTTGAAATAGCCTTTTTGTTCTTGAGAGGTAGGGAAGGTGGAAAAGTTCCTCTATTAGGCACTCGAGGAAGACCTGTTATCTTTGAGATCAAAGATAACGTAATTTTAAAATGAACACTTCGAACCTTAGAATAAAGAAAAGGACAATCTGGATCATGATTATTCAAATTACAATAGAACATCTTGACTAACTCAGGATATGCAACACCAGAAATTGACAAAAATTTAGACCAACCTACTGAATTAAGAAGGTTGGGAATCCCAGTCATTGTCAACTCTTTCTCGATGACCCCACGCTTAATGGCAACGACTCTTTTGATATAGTTCTTCATGAAGTTAGCCCTAGCTATAGGATTGATGAACAAGCTAAGGGGATAGGGATCACTAGAAGATGATTCCTCTCATGCTCTTTTCTCCTTTGAAGTCATTTAGAAATCACAAAGAAAATTTCACCACAGAAAATGATGAAAATAAGAATCTCTAGAAGGAGATTAGAGTAGAAAGCTAAGAATTACTCAAAGAGGATGGGAGACTCCAAAAACAATTTCTAGGGTTTCAAATAAAGTAATAAATGACCCAAAAATCAATTAGGAACTATATATAAACAAAGGCGGTGAACAGGGCATGAGTCAACCCGCCCGTGAAAAGTATAAGCCGTTCGGGTGCGAGGCGCGGTCGATCGGTCGTAATGGTCGGTCGACCGGACCAAATGTTTGGTAGGCCCGTCCCCGCAACCAATCAAATGGCAAAAACCCAACAAATATATCTGGTCGACTGGACCTTTTGTTCGGTCGACCTAGCATCGCAAATTATAAATTCGCAAACCTAAACGCCTAAAAAAGAACTCCAATGGCCTGACTATTGTGAATATCATTTTAAATACAAAATCATCCAAAAATAAAATTTCCCAAATAATCAAAATTTTCAAAGAATACCAAATAAATTTCCAAATTATATTAGCCAATCATTATTTCAAATGAGTCGACTCAAGAATTAACTGAAATATTTATACTATGATTTTCAATGATAATTAAATATTTCAGTCAATATCAATACAAATCAATCAATGGGATAGATTCTGATAGATTTTCTCAGGTATTCGTATCTGAGCGAATCCAAAGGTTTAGTCAAAATATCAGCCAGTTGAATTTCAGTATTTAGATACTCTAATGAAATTATCTGTTCTTCAACCAACTCTCGAATAAAATGATGTCTGATATTTATGTGTTTGGTTCTAGAGTGTTGTACAGGATTTTTAGAAATACAAATCGCACTCGTATTATCATAGAATAAATTCATAGATTCTTGATTGATTCCATAATTTAACAACATTTATTTCATCAAAATCAATTAGGCACAGCAACTGCCTGCAGCAATATATTTTGCTTCGGCAGTAGACAAGATATAGCATTCTGTTTCTTGCTGTGCCAAGCGACCAAACAATTTCTAGTATAGAAACACCCACCACTGGTGCTCTTACGATCATCAGCATTTTCTGTCCAATCGACATCTGAATAGCTAGCAATTTCACTGTTAGTCTCAAGAGGATACTAGAGACCATATTCGATAGTACCACTGACATATTTAATGATTCTTTTAACAGTTGAGAGATGATATTCTTTTGGATCAGATTGATATCTAGCACAGGCTCCTACACTGAAAGCAATATCAGGTCTGCTAGCTGTGAGATATAGAAGACTACCAATCATACTCCTGTACAGAGTCTGATCAGCAGATTTACCACTCAAATCCTTGGTGAGTTTAATACTAGTGCTCATAGGAGTGTGAGTAGATTTAGATGATTCTAAGCCATATTTTTTAAGCAATTCTTTAGAATATTTAGATTGAGAAAGAAAATGCCATTTTCTAATTGTTTAACTTGAAGACCTAGAAAGAAATTCAGTTCACCTTCCATGCTCATTTCAAATTTAGATTTCATGGCTTGAGCAAATTCTAAAGCATGTATCTCAGTGGTTGAGCCAAAAACAATATCATCAACATATATTTGGGATATCAAAATATCATTCTCTCTTTTCTTAATGAATAATGTTTTATCAACCGTTTGTCTTGTGAATCCATTCTCTAATAGAAATTGAGTTAATCTTCCATACCAAGCTCTTGGTGCTTGTTTCAACATATACAATGCTTTCTTAAGTCTATAGACATGATTACTTTTATGAGGGTCTTCAAAACCTTTAGGTTGTTTTACATAGACTTATTCTTCCAAAATTCCATTCAGAAAAGCATTCTTAACATCCATTTGATAGAGTTTAAATTTTAGGACACAGGTTAATGCTAAAAGAATCCTAATTGATTCTAGTCTAGCCACTGGGGCGAACGTCTGATCAAAATCAATCCCTTTAACTTGAGAGTATCCTTGAGCCACTAATCTGGCTTTGTTTCTAGTTATAATTCCGTTCTTATCAAGTTTATTCTTATATATCCATTTAGTTCCTATCATATTTTTATCCAATGGTCTAGGGGTTAGAAACCAAACATCATTTCTCTTAAATTGATTCAACTCTTCTTGCATAGCATTTATCCAATGTTCATTTAAGAGAGCTTCTTTAATATTTTCTGATTCAATCTTAGAGGTAAAGCATAAATGACTGGATATATTTTCCAATCGACGTCTTGTACGTACACCACTATCCTTGTCTCTAATCATTTCTGAACTAGGATGATTTTTAATGTATTTCCATTCTTTGGGTTTTTCTGGATTATAAATATTAGATCTACTTTTCTCAGTATTCGTAGGTTCTACCATCTCATTTGTATTATCACCAATTTTTGGAGATTCATCATTAATGACCACATTGACTGATTCTTCTATGGTTAAGGTTCTCTTGTTAAAGATCCTATAAGCTCTGCTTCTGGTAGAATATCCTAGAAAAATACATTCATCGCTTTTGGATTCAAACTTTCTAAGGTTTTCTCTGTCTCTTAGCATATAGCATGTACTCCCAAAGATCCTGAAATACTTCACATTTGGTTTAACTCCAATCCAAATTTCATAGGCTGTCTGTAGAGTTCCTGTTCTCAAATAAACATGATTGATTGTATAGCATGCAGTATTGATTGTTTCAGCCCACAAATTTCCTGTTAGATTTTTGCTAGTTAGCATAACTCTGTCCATTTTCTCAAGAGTCTTATTTTTCATTTCAGCCACACCATTCTTCTGAGGTGTTTTGGCTAAGTCTTTAAAGTTAATGTGTCCCAGACGTTGGTGCCATAGTTCGGCCTCATTTGATAGTGTCATGTTGCACATAATCGAACCACCAGTCTTAATAACATAGCAATTATCAGTAGTCCTTCTTCCTTGAATAATAACTTTGTTGGAAGATTTTTCTATGATTTCATACTTTTTTTTTGAAAACTTGCAGATATGATCTTTGTCACAAATTTGACTAATGCTTCGAAGATTATGTTTTAGACCATCCACACATAAGACATTTTCAATCTTAGGTATTTGTGGGGGAAAAATATCTGATCTAACCCACACAATCTTCAAGGTCAGACGATTCGGATTTTGGTGATGATCGGACGACTCTGATGCTCCAGGATGAAACTGCTTTCTCCTCCGCGAAGGATAGGATGATCTCCAGATGAGATATGGTTGTACCTGTTGACAATACTCCGACGCTCAAGTCAACTTAGGAATGGTAACAGGGTTCATGAAAATAGTAAAATATTTCAGAGTTTAGGCTATCTGGATCTGGAGAGCAAGATCCTTTTCTCAGTTCTGAGGGTCTCATATTTATACCCTTAAAACCGGTGTGACTCACCTTCCACGTGCCTAATCGTTATCCATCAATGATGACTTGGATGGATTCTGTTATAAAACATAATCTTCTTGTTAGATCTTGACTTCCTTGATTCGGTTATACCTGAAATAACTGAAGTGACGCTGAGGCAGCATCCTTCGTGTCAGGTATTCGGACAAGGGGATGTCAAAATCGTGATAGTTCAACTAGCTGCCATGTGGCCAATATTCATTGGTTAAGAAACTGACTATATTCAGAATACTTACCTCGTACGTAGGAACCTGTAATATTGCCGAGATAAGATTATGATCGATCCCGTCACGTAAGTCATTTGACCTTATCTAACCTTGCCGGGGTAAGATGGAAATAGATCCCGTCAAGTAAGTCTTTCGACCTTGTCAGGATATATGCATCCAGCAAGTCATATCAACACGCGTGCTGTCTATCAACACACGTCATCTTTTCACGACCGCACGTGCCAAGCCAGTGACATGCGTCAATATTTGACTTGCTGAAAAATACGGCACCCACATCGCCCTCCTTTTTGAGAAGATCGAGAAGTTGCCATCGTATCTTCTGAAAAAGATCCTGACCTTCCACGTCCTACTCTAGTTTCCTGGCCGTTGGATCATCCATCAATCATTCAACCGTTGCCCTTTTCATTTAATACTGCGCCCATCGTTGCTGTATCCATGAGACGTGTCTGTACTAGCGTGCTGCCCAACGTACGGTCGTCGAATGGAATGATTGACTGGTACAATGCCCGAAGGAACAGGTAACCGAACCGTCGAGCGATAGCTTTTTGAATTTTGGCGTCAGGGGTTAGATATCGCCAGACTGTCGGTTTGCTATAACCAGATTTTCATCTATAAATAGCTCATTTCCCCTCATTTATTCATTTGTTTTCTTCGATCGGTGTTCTACAATAATTCAAGCTTTAAGCCCAGGCTGTTCTTCATTTCTGTTATCTCTGCTTGTTGCCATTGGACTGTAACGGTACTCTTCTCTTACCTGTTATCTCCTCTGTTCTACCTTCATCTTCTTCTTATTTACTACAAATGGCTAGGGGTAGAGTAGTGCTCGAAGATACCGAGGAAATGGTTCCCAGAGAACCAGTAGAAACTACCACCACTGTAGAGGAAGAGATCTCCTCTGACTCATTAGATCGGGCAATAGATGCGTATAGAGAGGAACCGATAGTCCCTCAGGAGATCATTAGGGTCCCTACTCATGAAACGACCCGTATATAGTGGGTTTGAGGAGGGAATTTGCCATTCCTTCCTCTGTTTTCATCAAACTTGGTTCTCGTCACGGGGAAGATACCAACCCTAACGAAATCAGCATCACTCGACTTCAATTGAAGTTCGGGTTAACTCTTCCTCTTACTCCTCTAGTGAGGGAAGTACTCTGGTTCTATGATCGGGCTCCCGGCCAGATGCAAAAAAATTTCTAGCGTCTGATGAATAGGATAGAGTATTTCAACTCTACAAATGAATACCAGATTAGTCTCTCTGAGATCGATTATCTGTACATTCTGAGGAGGTGCCCGGACTCCTTCGATACAGATTTGTTCTGGTTTGTAGCTGCTCGGAAGAAGGAACATAAGATAGTTGAGAGCTTGCCTGATAGTCATAAAGGATAGCACTCTGATCCTCTGCTGATGACTGGATCTTGGGAATTTGATGAAAGTGTGGAGGGGAGCTCCAGCAGCCATAGAGTCCGTACAAGCTTTAACTTGTCGGGTAAGCTCCTCTTTGTGTCTCGTCAATCTCCTTTAGACCGACATAATCAATCTACTGACCTGTCGCCTTTCTTCTCTGCTGTAGACTACGTCAGACGTCCTTGGAGATATCCTCAGGATATAGCAGACATAGTCAAATATATTCTGAGGAAAATCTCGAAGGTAGTAAAGCAATGGTCCCTGGTGGGATTGATTGATAATAACAAAAAGTCTTCAACTGCTAGTCCCGTCGTCCCGCGTGACCAACGGATAGCTGCCCCTGATTATTCACATAAGCGTCCTATTCCCGAGATCACTATGGGGGAGGCCGCGTCCCGGGAAGAAGTGGATGTAAGCTCCGAGGTCCCCCTAATAAAAAGACCTCGTCATACTCGGAAGGCGCCAGTCCATATAGATTCTCCAATAAGTCGGGTCGCGTCTGCTCCTTATCCCGTAGCAAAATTTTTTAGACATCCAGATGGTCGTCAGGAACCTCTGAATGATTTTGCCCGAAAACTCGTTCGGTTGGAAGAGGCAGAGTTATCTTCCTCTATTCCCGAGATGTTTATCTCATACTCTTTATGATTGACTAACTCGTTATCTCCACTGCAGATGGAGGGTAGAATGGCCGAAATGCGGAAGGACGCTTTTGCTGCCCCTGCTCTGGCGCCAAGGAAGAAAAGAAGACTGGTCAAGGGATTAGCTCCCGAATTAGAAGCATCGCTTACTCGGGATGGTATGGTGACTACTAAGGCCAATCTGACTGGTGATTCTTCATTGACTCTACCTTCTGTGGCCCCAGATTCTCCTTCATTAGCCGCCATACCTATTGCTTCTCCCTCGATCGCCATTACGAGGTCTCCTCCTGGATTCCATCTTTCTCCAGGACTTCAACAAACATCTACCCCTCCATCAACCTCTTGTCCAACAGATGCTGCCGGGCCCAGTCATTCAATAGGTGAGCATATTCGTTCTCCTTCATTCCCGTCTGGTACAGTATTTGACTTGATTGATACATGGGTTACACTGAAAGAATTGTGGCGCCAAGATAACCCCATTGTAGGTCTATGGGATTTCAACGGCGAGGAACCTTATATCATGAATGCTGGTTGCCTGCCTAATGGGAAGCCCATTTCGGAGCAAAGCTCCATTGCTGATGCCGGGGTGGCTACAATATTGATCGAACGGATCTGTCTCCCACAGGACAGATTACGTTATATTGACATGCCATCCCCGAAAGTGCCATGTGAAGTCCTCAGTCGCTCTCTTCTGGAGGTAATTGTTCTTCGGAGTGCTTCTTCTGATGAACTCTTAGATCATATATTAACATTTTTATTTTCTTTGCAGAGTATCCATGCTTATGTAGGTCTGAGGGATTACCTCGGCAACCTCCTCCAAAATTACACCGCCCTTGTCGAGAAATCAAGCGCGTCTGAAGCTAAACTTAAACTCGCCGAGGAACAAGTTCAAGCTGCCAACCTATCTGCCGAAGTCTCAAAAACTAAGGCTGAGATATGGAAAAGTTGGCTCTCGAAGCCCTTGCCTCAAAGAAGAAAGCTGAAGATAACTTGATTAAGGTCAAGGCGGAATGTGCAAAATTCAAGGAGAGAGCCAGCCGCCTACAAGAGGATTTGGAAAAGATGACTGTTGAGAGGGATGAAACCAAGCAAGCATCCGACGCCCTCCAATAGGAATCTTATGACAAAGGGTATCGGGAAGGCTTCGCCAAATGTGAGCTATGATGAAACATGGGGAAGAAGATGAAGATCCCGTTCAAGAAATGGTTCTGCCCGAACCAGTTTTCGGGATGAATATTCCCGAGGAAATATCCCGAGAACTTCATCCAACCATCTAGGTTCCTGAAGTCACTCCAGATCCTTCTTAGATAGAAGTGGTGACTCTAGGAGAAGATATCATGGTAAATCCTGTTATTCAGCCGGCTGGCGGGCAGGATGTGATGTCTTCTCTATGATTTTTGTAATCTGATTTGCCCAGGGGGCCTTAAAATGTAGATGCCATTTATGGCTTTTGACTTAATGAAAAAACTCTTTTTTAATTTTTTAATTTTTTTTATTTCGATATGAATTCGAAATTTGCTTTCTTTAATTCATAGTTCAGCTGGGATTTTCATCCTGCCTACCTGATTTATATATTTGAATCCTTAACAGGGCACAAAGCCATGACGCAAAAGAATTCAAGGCTCCCGGCTAGGACTTCATAGTTGACGGGAATCTCGTTAATTCTAATCACATGACTTAGAATATTTAGATCATCCCGGCCTTCCGGTTTGTACACTTGAATTCTTATCAAGGCAAGAAGCCAAGATGTGTTAGAATCTAAGGCTCTCGGCTAGGACTTCATAGTCGACGGGAATCTCGTTAATTCTAGTCGCATGACTTAGAATATTTAGATCATCCCGGCTTTCCGGTTTGTATATTTGAATTCTTATCAAGGCAAGAAGCCAAGATGTGTTAGAATCCAAGGCTCCCGGCTAGGACTTCATAGTCGACGGGAAGCTCGTTAATTCTAGTCGCATGACTTAGAATATTTAGATCATCCCGGCCTTTCGGTTTGTATACTTGAATTCTTATCAAGGCAAGAAGCCATGATGTGTAAGAATCCAAGGCTCCCGGCTAGGACTTCATAGTCGATGGGAATCTCGTTAATTCTAGTCGCATGACTTAGAATATTTAGATCATCCCGGCCTTCCGGTTTGTACACTTGAATTCTTATCAAGGCAAGAAGCCAAGATGTGTTAGAATCCAAGGCTCCCGGCTAGGACTTCATAGTCGACGGGAATCTTATTAATTCTAGTTGCATGACTAAGAATATTTAGATCATCCCGGCTTTTCGGTTTGTATACTTGAATTCTTATCAAGGCAAGAAGCCAAGATGTATAAGAATCCAAGGCTCTCGGCTAGGACTTTAGAGTTGATGATGATGCTTCTTGTATGAGAAATTTGGAGTCATCTTTCTTGATAGAAGATGCGCATATTAAACGCGTTCCACGGCCTTTCGAATACATCTCCATCTTGTGTTTTCAAGTAATATGCCCCGTTTTGCCCAATCCTGTCAATAAGGTAAGGACCTTCCCAATTGGCACCCAATTTGCCACTTCCAGGCTCTCTGGTATTGTCAAATACTTTCCTTAATACCAAATCTCCAACTTTGAAGGTCCTGCGTCTGACACGGCGATTATACGATCGATTGATGGTTTGCTGATAATTTGCCAATCTTACAACCGCTTGTTCATGCCGTTCTTCTAGCAAATCATTATCTCGAGCCAGGATCTCCTCATTCTGTCCAGTATTGACAGCCTGAGTACGAGATGTCGGGACAACAACTTCTGTAAGGATCACTGCTTCTGACCCATAGGCCAGGAAAAATGGAGATTCTCCTATAGTCCTTCTCGGGGTAGTTCGATATGCCCATAGTACTCCTGACAATTCTTCTGCCCATTTTTCCTTTGCCTGATCCAGCCTCTTCTTCAAATTTTTGAGTATGACTCGATTTGCCCTTTTAGCGAGTCCATTACTCTGGGGGTATCTCAGAGCAGATAATCGCTTCTTTATATTCAAAGCTTGACACAGAGCTTTGACCTCGTTGGAATCAAACTGGGTTCCATTGTCCGTGACAATCTCCTGCAGAATGCCGAATCGGCAGATGATATTCTCCCACAAGAACCTCTTAACATGTGAAGACTGCACCTGAACTAATGGAACTGCTTCGATCCACTTTGTGAAGTAATCTGTGGCTACCAGTAAGAACCTGACGTTCCCTGGGGCTGTCGGGAATGGTCCGATTATATCCAATCCCCATTTTGCAAATGGCCATGGACTGAATACAGGATGTAACTCTTCGGCGGAAACTTTGATCAATGGAGAATATTTCTGGCACTTCTCACATTTCTTGACAAGCAACTTGGCATCTTTCTGCATATAGGGCCAAAAATAACCTTGGCTGATGGCTTTATGTGCCAAGGTCCTAGCCCCCGAGTGATTTCCACATTCACCCGCGTGTATCTCAAGAAGAACTTGCTGAGATTCACTGGGGGTAAGGCATTTGAGGAGGGGGCCTGATGCTAATTTTCTATAGAAATCTGGCCTACCATGGTGTATCTTCTCCCAAGCCTCTGAATTCTTTTCGCCGCATCTCTCCCAGACGGGAGGTCTCCATTCTGTAAATACCTTCGAAAATCATCCATCTAGCTTGGCTCATGATCAACCTCAATTGGGGCTAAGTACATCTCAACAGGCATAGGAATACTTGGAAATTCTTAATAGTCCACGGGTATGGTTCTTGACTCAGTACCTCCCAACATAGTGGATAGATAGGCCAAGGCATCAACATGTCAATTTTCCATTCGAGGTAATTGATGAACCTCTAGGTTATCGAACCGTCCTGCCAATTGTTGGATGATATCCAAATAGGCTCCCATCCTCTCATCTCGGGCTAGATATGTCCCAGCATATTGACTGACGACCAACTAAGAATCAGTATATACGGTAATATCCTTTATTCCGAGATCTAGTGTTGTTTGAAGCCCTGAAATCATTGCTTCATATTCTGCTTTGTTATTGGATGCCACGAACCCGAGTTTAACAGATTTTTCCAATCTAGTGTTCTCGGGTGTGACCAGGACAACTCCTATACCCGATCCACTCTCGCTGGCCGATCCATTAGTAAACAACCTCCACCCCGTCTTAGGATTCAACATCTCTAGCATCTTGGGAAGTGGAAGAACTTCTCTGTCCTCGCCCCCAGTGTCTGCCACATCTTGGACTGGGAAATCAGCCAAAAACCCGGCTAAGGCATGTTCCTTCTCGGACGTCCTTGGTGAGAATTGAATGTCATACTGAGCCAAATAGATGGCCCATTTAGCCATTTTTCCTGATAAACCAATCTTACCGAGTATAGATTTCAAAGGGTACTCTGTGTAGACCGTGATAGTTCTTCCTTCGAACTAAGGTTTAAGACACCTAGAAGCATAAATCAAAGCAAGAGCAGCTTTCTCGATTGTGGCATATCTTATTTCTGCTCCAATAAAAGTTTTACTGGTAAAATATACTGGCCATTCTTCTCGGTCGAGCTCACGGAAGAGGACGACGCTGATAGATTCATCAGTAGTAGCCAAATAGAGACCTAGAGGCTCCCCTTGATCGGGTTTAGAAAGAATTGGAGGTTGGGAGAGATAGTGTTTAAGCTTTTGGAAGGCTTCATCACATTCCTTCATCCAGTCAAACCTCCCATTTTTCTTCAAGAGCCTGAATAAAGGTCTGCATCTATCTGACGATCTCGCTATGAAGCGATTCAATGCAGCTATCCTCCCGGCTAGCTTTTGGACTTCCTTCCTGTTCTTTGGTGAAGGCATTTCCGTCAAGGCCCTGATCTGCTCGGGATTAGCTTCAATTCCTCGCCTTGTAATGAGATAACCTAGAAACTTCCTAGAGGTCACTCTAAAGACGCATTTGGTAGGATTGAGCTTCATTTGATACTCCTGTAGGCGGTCGAATGTTTTCCCGAGATCTCCTAGATGAGGTTCCCAGATCCTCATTTTAACCATCATATCATCTATATAGACTTCCATTGTCACGCCAATCATGTCATGGAACATTTTGTTGACGAGGTGCTGATAAGTGGCTCCTGCATTTTTGAGGCTAAAAGGCATAACTTTGTAACAAAAGACACCCCTATCAGTCGTGAAGGCCGTCATCTCCTGGTCTGGCTCATACAACAGAATCTGATTGTAGCTCGAGTATCTATCAATGAAAGACAAGATTTCATATCCCGAGGTGGCGTCGACAAGTTGATCAATCCTCGGCAAAAGATATGGATCTTTAGGGCAAGCCTTATTCAAATGGGTGAAGTCTATGCAAACTCTGATCTTCCCATTCTTCTTTGGAACAGCCACTATGTTGGCTAACCATTGAGCATTGTTGACTTCACGGATGAACCCGGCCTTCAAGAGTTTATCAATCTCCTCTTGGACTGCCTGCTGCTTCTTGGGAGCAATTCTTCGAGGTCTTTGCTTCACAGGTAAATGCTTACTATTTACCTGTAAATGATGACAAGAGATGTCGGGAGGAATACCTGGCATATCACTGAATGACCATGCGAAAACATCCATATAAGATTTCAGAAAATCAGTGTAGGATATCTTGTCAGGATATATGCATCCAGCAAGTCATATGACCTTGCCGGGATGAGATGGAAATAGATCCCGTCAAGTAAGTCTGTCGACTTTGTTGGGATATAGGCATCCAGTAAGTCATATGACCTTGCCGGGATGAGATAGAAATAGATCCCGTTAAGTAAGTCTGTCGACCTTGTCTGGATATAGGCATCCAGTATGTCATATGACCTTGCCAGGAGGAGTTGAATATTCATCTCGCCAATGAGATCAATAATTGATATGTCGGGCAAGATTGAATGCTTCCCGACATATTAAAGGTTGAAGCATTAATGCGCTTTGTTAGCACTGTCTCAATATGCCGATCATTCCATCATGACACATGGCACTTCCAATTAATGGAAGCTGTGTGACACGATGGGGCGGTTTATGGCTCCTGATGATGCCTTCGGCGCATTCAATCTTGCGTGCTGTCTATCAACACACGTCATCTTTTCACGACCGCACGTGCCAAGCCAGTGACACACGTCAATATTTGACTTGCTAGAAAATACGGCACCCACAGTATTCATGGACCTTGGATAGTCCCTTTACCAATTATTTTAGCACTACTGCCACTCCAAATATAACCTCACCATCATGACATTCATCAAGAAAATAGAAATGAGATTTTTCTCCAGTCATATGTCTGGAGCATCTACTATCTAAATACCACTTAGAAGTTTCATTAGCAATAAGAGCAGTATGGATGACTAAATATTTTTCAACATTTTTCTTATTCCAAATTTTCATAAAAGCATTACTAGACTGATTGAACTGAGAGTTATTAAAATTCTCTTTTCTATTTTTAGCTTTAGCATTTAAGTCTGCTATCTTTTTAAACAATTCCTTTCATTTGTTTAGTTTTTTGGTTTTCTTTAAACTTTTTAAATCATTCTTTTCCTTTTTCTTTTGGAATTCTAATTTCTTTTCAAGAATATGACAATTGTATTTTGTATGTCCAGAATGTCTACAATAATGACAAATAATATTTAGTTTAATTTGTTCATCTTGAGTTGAATCCAAAGTAGCTTTTACAAAAATAGTTTTGGAATTTGAATTTTTAGTTGATTTTCCAGTGTAACCAAGTCCTCTCCTATCATTGTTTGCTTTCCCCTTGTTTAATAAATTTTTCAGTATAGAATTTCCTTGAGTGATGTTTCTAATTAAAGTTGTATTTTTCATTTCAAAATCATTTCTTTTAAGACTTAATTTCTCAATTTATTTTTCAAGTTCATTTTCTCTGTTTAAGATTTGAGTTATTTCATCTTCCTTGTTCATTACAGTGTGATATAGATCTCTTGACTCAATTTTTAGTGAAGCATTTTCGCAACACAAATTAGTTTTATCTTTCTTTAGATTATCACAAGATTTTGCCTGAATTAAGATTTCCTTATACAAATTATCAAAAGCAACTTGAATGTCTTCTTCACTTTCATCATCACTTAAATCGGTTTCATGTTCCATTATAGCATTTTCAGAATTATAATTTTTATTCAGATTAGCTACAGTCATTAGTGCTCTAATATTAGATGATTCTTCTCTACCACTTGATGTGTTCGTTTCATTATCGAAATCATCACTATTTATGTCCCAAGCATTCGCTTTCATAGCTTTAGTTTTTCCTTTCTTAATATTATTAGGACAGTCAGTAGAGATATGACCAAACCCCCTACATTTATAACATTGTATTTCATCTTTGTTGTTTTCTCCCTTTTTGTATTTTTCAAATTTTTTAAAAGGCTTTCTATTCTTTTGTGTAAAATTTTTCTTGTCCTTGTTTCTGAAAAATTTTCTGAATTTTTTAGCAAAGAGGGCAACTTCATCATCAATGTTATTAGACTCATCAGAGTCACTTTCTTCTCTCAATTATTTTTTAGAGGTTTTTAGAGCTAATCCTTTCTTTTTGGGTGTATGAAGTTTCAGTTCAAATGTTTGAATTGATCCTATCAGTTCTTCTAATCTTATCAGATCAACATTCTTACTTTCTTCAATAGCTATAATTTTATGATGAAATCTATCAGGTAATGACCTCAGAATTTTTCTAACAATTTCAGGCTCAAGAATGGCTTCACCAAGACCCCACATGGAGTTAAATTTTTCACTCAGCTTGGTGTAGTAGTCTGTGAAACTTTCATCTTCATTCATTCTAATAATTTCAAATTGAGTTGTGAGCATTTGAAGTTTTGACACTTTGACAGAATTTGTTCCTTAATGGTCATTTCCAAAATGTCCCATGCTTGTTTTGAGGTTTCACAAGCAATTATCCTTTTGAATTCATCAGGAGATAAAGCACAATGTATTGCATTCAATGCACGATTATTATATTGGTATGCATCTTTATCTCCTATACTCCAGTCTCTTTTTGGTTTAACAGTAATAGTAGTTGATTCTCCAACAGTTGTTGCTACAGTAGGGGATGTCCATCCCATTTATACTATTTCCCAAATCCGTTCATCCAGGAATTTTAAGAAAATCCTCATTCTAGCCTTCCAATAAGCGTAATTAGTATCATTAAATAGAGGAGGTCTAGACACAGAGTAACCCTCTTGACTCATGGTTATTCTAAGGGAACTAAGGATCACACTTGGGTTGTTTAAGCCCTTCACAAAGTGACCTTGCTCTGATACTAATTGAAATTCTCTTTTAATTCCCAGGTTAAGTCCTAGAGGGGGGTGAATGGGACAATTTTTAATTCCTCTGCGAATTCTTATGGATTAAAAAATTATTGATCACACAAGGTGGAAAAGGATCAAGAAATTAATATATCAATCATCCACAGAAGCATAGATTTGAAAAATAATTATACAAACATTCATAATCACATGAGACTCAGATTTATAGTGGTTCGGTGACTCCGCACCTACGTCTACTGTCCAATACTCACCACGAGTAGTATTATATTATTTCAATCATGCATTACAACATTTCCAATCGAAATAAATAATCAACCAACTATGATTATTCTTAGTCTCAATCTAACGAGAATCGCTTCTCGCTCACCTAGAGAGTCAGCCTAGGCCAATAGTCTATTCATAGAAATTCTTTTCTCTTGGATCTATAATCTACAACTCAGTTAGATGAGTCCACACTCATCCACCAATCACAAAATAATAGTGTTCACAAATATTGAATTCTATCAACAGGTATTGGTTCATAGAAACGCTTACCTCTCGATGAATATGATCGAATGAAAATCCTTTGGAGAAGAATTTGCCCAAGAGACGCTCTGCCAAGAGTAATCCTATTCTTGGAAGAAGATTCTTGCAGACTAACAATACCAAATAGTTTCTTCCAAACACTTAGAGACTTTACAATGAATTCTCAGCTTTGCTCTAGTGAAGCTCTCACAAATTTCAGATCTCTGGACTTAAAAATGATAATCAGGTAAAGTAAAGTAGAGATCTCTTAATTGGGTTAATTCTATCAAAGTGAGAGGGCTCTTATTTATAAGCAGGCCTCCTTTTGCTAGAACCGTACCGGATGTAGTCGTTTGAAGGACCAAAATGCGCTTCTAATCGCATAAAAGATTTTGTCAAACAAGATTCGAAACTGGAGGGGTCGACAACATTATTGGCTAGTCGACCGGGCCTTGGTCAACCGAGCCTTTAGTCGGTCGCCCGCTCAGGCTTTAAGCCAACAATCTCGAACTTGAGAGTTAGGGTCGATCGGATCTTCGGTCGCCCGCACAAATGAGCCGGTCGGTCGGACAGTTTTGTCCATAGTCGAATGCTACCAAATTCTAAGAATTTCTCTTCTCATCACACACACAAACCCTAACCAAAATTTAACCATCTAGGGTACAACAAAATCCGCTGACAACGTGCGATTTTACCCTCAGATTTGCGTAAGTAATCGCAACACGAGTTTCTTCATAGTTGAACGTTCGTTGAGTGAGAACGTACTTGAGCTTTTGACTTTGTCTTCAGTTATCATTGATTATCTTGACTTTGTCTTCAGTTGATCTTGAACACTTGGGTTGTCTTTTATTCAGCTTTAATCCTTCTTTTGTTTTGTTGAAGTCCACTTGATTTTTGATCCCTTAGTCTTCAGGGGATTCAGGCACAACAATACATATATTTACCAAAGAACTAAGTATTCCTGGAATTTGACAACCGAGACTTTTCAAGAATTAACCCAATCAAGAGATCTCTATACTACATTCTTTGATTATCATTCGTTGAGTTTAGAGATCTAAAATTTGTGAGAGCTTGACTAGAGCAAAGCTGAATATTCGTTGTGAAGGCTCTAAGTGTTTGGAAGAGGCTATTTGGTATTATTATTTTGTAAGCATCTTCTTCCAAGAAGATGATTACTCTTGGCAGAGTGTCTCTTAGGCGAATTCTTCTCCAAAGGATTTTTCATTCGATCGTATTCATCGAAAGGTAAGTGTTTCTATGATCGAATACCTTTTTGATAGAATTCAAAATTTTGGAACACTGTGTATTTTGTGATTGGTGGATGAGTGAGGACTTATCTAACTGAGTTGTGGATTGTAGATCCATGAGAAAAAAATTTCTCTAAATAGACTACTAGCTTAGGCTGACTCTCTAAGTAAGCGAGAAGTGATTCTCGTTAAATTAAAACTAAGTGATATCTTAGTTAATTATTTATTTCAATTGGATATGTTGTAATGTATGATTGAGATAATATGAGATTATTCGTGTCGAGTATTGGACAGTGGACATAGGTGCGGAGTCACCGAACCACTATAAATCTAAGTCTCGTGTGATTGTGAATGTTTGCATATTTGTTTCTCAGATTTTTTCATATCTATGTTCTTTAGATGATTCATATTTTAATTGTTTGATCTTTTTTCGCCTTGTGTGATCAATAATTTTTTAATCCATAAAGAATTCACAGAGGAATTAAAAATTGTTCTATTCACCCCCTTCTAGGACTTAACTTGGTAATTAAAAAAGAATTTCAGGAATAAACTTCTATTGATTATAACTTCAAATTAGTAGTGTTCCTACCCTCAGTTGATTTCGAAACTTCACTATAATCAACTATTGGCTTCTTATTTTGAGAGTGATTTTCAAGGAAAAAGTTACCTTAAAAAACTAGAGTGTAAGCCATCTGTATGGCCCTGTTAAAATTGAAGTCTGATTCTATTTGCTCAGGAAAGGCTACCTATTTAAGAAGCGTGACAGCTACAATTGACACAAGTGAAAAATAACCAATTTGCTAGAAAAATTCGTATCCATTAGCAAATACACTTAAATAATAGTGTTATGTGAGAACCCTATAATTTTTAATGAGACTTTTATAATCGAATATAGGATACCTCTAGATTCTAATTAATATGAGAAATTATAGTTGAAATCTATCATGTACCACGGTTAAAATCAATTTACTCAAACACTTGACGATATTACTTATTGATATTTAAATCTAAGTTTACTAGTGTTTGTGACTTGGTCTAACTTTTCGAGAGTTAATATTATCGATGCATCAAAATTAATCTAAAATGTTTTAGTCAAATTTTTGAATAACTCTATTGTTAGTGCCTATCAAATTTAATATTTCATGGATATAAATTTATAATTCTTCTAAATATCTGATCTTGATTGACAATCTTTTCTTGAGCATTTAAATCGATTATTCTTTTGAGGAAAGATGTGTTTTGGAAGCTATAATATTTGTGATTTTTATTGAAAAATTTTTAGAAAAATTTATTTGGGAATTTTTTTTGTGAAAAACATATCTAAGTGTAGGTCCAATCGATTGAACATGTTTCCAATCGATTAGACTGCGCGAACCCCCAATTTTTAAAACCCAAATCTATTCCTCCGCCTCCCAATCTGTTGTACTTATCCGATCTACAGGTTTTTTTGTGAGGATTGGCTCCCTGATTCACTAGTTTCTACTTCACCCTCTAAATTTTCTCATTTTGGTTTTATTGTGAAGGCATGGGATTTTTCTGGTATTTTCTTCTATTTCTTGTGCTCATGGCTGATGGCACACGGCGTAGGAGGCTTGTAGTTCACTCTGACGTTGAGGAGGAAGAGTTTATGGATCCCTAGCCAAGATAGTCCGTTCAGGCTAGGAGAGGTGATCATCCTCCATCTTCACACCCTCTGGAAAGGGGTTAATCGTGTAGGGGACAGAGGAGAGCTGGTAGAGAGCAAGGTTGTGCGTCATCTTCCAGTGTCGTTCGATCACCATCTCTTGAGGTTAGTGAAGCTCCACCTGTTTTTCTTTCTGAAAATGCTCAGATTCATTTTAGGCATTTCTCGTGTCGGACTTTCACTACTGAGAGATTCATTGATCTCGAGGAGCTTTCAGGTACCCTAGTCCATTCCATTTTCATAAATAGGAGTTGGTTACCCATTCTTCGCCAGCAAGGTCTATATTATTCTACCTTGGTACAACTTTTTTATGGCAATATGCTCTCTGTTCAGTGTGATGATTCGAGACACTTATCATTTCAGACTTAATGTCTCTGGGGTTCATATGACGATTACTCCTGATTTGATGTCTACTATTCTTGAGATTCCTCGTCATACTGCTCGAGTTGAGTATCTTCCGAGGACTAGGGAGTTGACCACGTCTCGAGTCACCTTGACCGAGACTCTTTGTGGTAGGATTTTTGATTGGGTGTCTGATATTCCTCTTACTAGTCTTCTTCATGAGTATCGTTTGTTGCATACAGTTTGTGGATACCACATTGATCCACTAGGTCATGGAGCACAGATGAACATTAATAGACTACAACTTCTGTATTACCTTGGTACCGGGTTCAGCATTGACCTTCCTAGATTCATGTTTTGGGTCGTCATTGCTCGTGAACCATCCGTACTTTTTGTATCCTCTTCTAGTGAGTGCCATTCTTCTTCATCTAGATGCACTTATTCTTGATTCCATTCTTATTGCTAGATCTATGGGACCCATTGGTTGCTTTACTATTCGTAAGAGCTCATCCCAGGTTAGGAGAGTCGTAGGGAGAAAGCAGGAGCCCCCTAGTGATGACAGCATTGATGATCTTTTAGCAGACGACAGAGCTCCTCTAGAGTAGGTATTTGGAGATCAGCATGCAGGAATGCACCCACAAGTCACGCTAGAGACTCTTGATCATCGGATGGATGTATTTGATCAGAGACTTGGCGCCTATGAGGAGAGGACCTCACAACATTTACGTCGTACTGAAGACCATAAGGACTCCGAGTTTGATAGGATGACTGGCACTCTGACCAATATACAAAGCTATATGGAGCATCCATTTTCTCTGATGGTATTTGTTATGAGACCTCCCTTCCCAGAGCCCGATCATCATGATGGTTGATATTCGCTCAAAAGTGCTTATTTTAAGCAATTATCTTTTTAGCGTTATCGCACTCTCTTACGTAAAATTGCCATTTTTATCAACTTTTTACGTAAGAGTTTCTTTAGTTAGGTAGAACACACTTTTCTAGGCAAAATGGTGTATTTGAATGAATTAAACACATTCTCGGAAGTCGAGATATAAAGCCGTTCTAATTACGCGCTTTTCCTGTTGTAGGAAACCCGATTGGACAAATTTATGGATTGTGGGCCCACGCTGACTACCAGAGCCTCTGATCAAAGCATAGAGAGCCAGTGGACTTAGACAAGAAGATGTAGGCCAAAGACGGGAAGTGCTGGAGGATCAAAAGAGTCGAGAGACGACCAAAAGAGAAGGAGAGACAAACCTTCAAAGAAGAGACCAAAGAGATTAAAGCTTATCAACTAACATAAGATGAGGACTTGCTCAGTTGGTAAAGCATGCAGAAGACCAAGTCAGAGACCAGGGTTCAAGACCCTCTGTTAGCATTTTCTCTTTATTTTGTAATATTTTCTCTCTCATCTCTCTAAACCCTTATTCTCTCCCTCATCTCAATTTCAAAGCTCTATTGTTGGAAACTTTCCATTCTTACATTTTAGTTATTTTTAGAACTTTTTAATGCCTCGGACGACAGAGTGCAACTTGTAATAACTTAGGACACTTTCTATTTTTTGAATATCTCCTAGTAGATCTTGTTCTAGGGTTTGCTAGAAACCCTAGATTGAGTATAAAATAGCCAAAAAAAATCGAAAATCCAAAAATATTAGGGTTGTTACATTCTGCGAATTTTTAGAAATATTACAATAGAGGATTTGGAATTTTTTGAAAGATTCCAAAAAATTAAAATTTCGCCAAATTAGGGTTTCCACAATTAAACACTTCCACTTTTAGAATTTTTATCTTTAGAAATCCTCTAAATTTGGAAAAGTCTGCAAAAGGAAATACCCTAAATTTAGCAAAATTCTAAATTTGGGAAACTTCCCAAATTGTAAGGGATTTCTAATCTAACTTGTTTTAGAAGATTTCCAAAGTTCGGGAAACATTTTAAATATAGAAATTATCCAATTTGGAAATTTCTAAGTTCGAATCCCAACCCGAATTTGGAAACTAATTCAACACTTGCCTAAATTATGTGCTTGCTCTGTGAACCCTAAAAATGCAAAAATCTTTCAAGTAGAATCGCAAATACCTAGACCGTGCGATCTAACTTTTTTGTAGTGTACGATCCAAGAGTGGGTAGGGAGCGAAAGCTCAAAGAATTAGAATCGGGCCCAAGCCCATTTTGATACTTTTCCCTATCCCACGGAGGCGACTCCGTGGCATGGCCCACATGAGGTAAGTCCTTTCCCTCGCCTTGAGTGCGATACTATGCAATTGGGTGAATCAAAGTGCTGCGTGTTTATTTACTTTCGCAAAAAGTTTATCGACTTGCGTGGATGGCCGTTAATAATTGAACCCTAATTGAGCCGACCTAGTGATTAAATGTTTTTGTCACGGAATTCCCAAATGGGAGATTGTAAGGAATATTTTCATATTCAATTTGGCAAAGATTCCATTTGAGATAAAAACAGTCTTGTAACTGTTCCTACGAGCACTAGTGTAGTGTGAAGATGTTGTGGTACGTATACTTCGCCGACTACGTGAAGACTAGAAGACAGAGACAACAAGAATCAGATGGTTGATGACATGAGTCATCTAAGTAACTGCCCATTTGTCGGTTATAGATCGTGTTCGCTTGATCAGGAAGGTAAGTGACTTAGTGGCCATAGGAATAGGTTTAAAATGAATAAAATATAATAGTCAAACCTAGTCATTAGACAGACCCGAGTCTTAGTCAAAGATATTAACTTATGGGAGAGTCCGATCATTTGGAACTTGTCCAATTGATTGGACATAGCCCAATCAATTGAAGGACTCTGTAAAATTGATGGGAAGCTATGAGGCAGAACATGATAAATGCCCAATCGATTGGAGACTTCTGTAAAATCGATTAGAGGCTACGAGGCAGAACATGATTAAAGCCCAATCGATTGGACACATTTGTAAAATTGATTGGAGTCTACGAGACAGAACATGATCATAGCCCAATCGATTGGAGACCTCTGCAAAATCGATTGGAGCCTTCGGGACAAAATTATTTGAGGCCAATTGATTGGACACTAAACCTAATCGATTGGACATAGCCCAATCGATTGGACCCAGAGTACAATCGATTGGACTTAGGATGATTTGAGTATTTTTTATATCTGAAATTCTTGGTTCCACTCTCCCACGTTCTACAAGACTAAGGGTCACGAATTCTATAAATACAACCCTTCTATACATTCTCTAAATATACACAGAGTGACATAATACTTCAAGAGAGAGAAGAAAATGTATATTTTAGAGTGTCCACTCGAAGAGTAAGAAGCTTGTTTCTCATTCACATCTTGTGAGCTTGTTACTCTTTTTGATCAAAGCTAAGTGCTTGATCCATTCCTCAGCTTAGGTCTGCGACTTAGATATTCGACCTAGTAGCATGAGTAGACTAGTGTAACTCAACACCTTTGAGCAACCTAGGGTTCAGGGTGTACTAAATCCTTCACCTTCGACAAAGACGGGAGTGTTGAGAATTAAGATCAGAGCAACCGATCGACAGTAGGTTTAGGGTGTACCAAACTGAACAAGTGGGTAAGGCTTCTTGGCTAGAAGGGCACGCGTGGTTTCGTAGCATTGATTCAGAGGACGTGGACGCATCAGCAGTAGGCATTGGCTAAGGTTGGAAGCTGTATTTGTAATGGTGCTGCGTAAGTAACCTTTGTTTCATTTAACTTTTCAGTTAGTGATACTTTCCGTCTGGATGTGGTCCCGTGGCTTTTTTATTGGCTAAGGTTTTCACATAAAAATCTCTTGTCTTGTGTGATTGTTTGTTTGTATTCCACTATCTATCTTGATTAGACCAAACGACGAAAAGAAAATATACCATGGAGGTATATTCGATTTAAGTCGGTTGTGATAATCTTTGATCAAACAACTAAGGCATGCGATTTTGTTCTTCTACCATAAACCAGTAAAATTGTGTAGGTATAATTAATTTTAAATACCTAATCAACCCTCCTTCTAGGTATTTTGGATTAAAGAGAATAGACCGGTTGTTATTTCAACGATGCACCAGGTGTGTCGTTCATTTACAAAAGTGACACACTTTGTGCGTCATTTTTTTTTATTATAATTCTAGTGTAATGAATGCGAGTAATAATGACATAGTAGCAACTTAGAGAAACCATATCAATCAATTTTAATGGTAACTTATTGCAAGTACTGTGTTGTTGCTATATACTTAATTTAATTGTACAAGATGAATTATAAATAATTAAACACTCTATAGATAGAATTAGAGATACTGCAATATATACATGTTAGTCTTGAAATAGAATCAAACATTTTAAGACTTCTTGTAAAACTGTAGGACTAAGACCTAAAAGAATACCACTAGATGTTTAATATAGATGGAATGCTATATATAATAGGGACGGGATATTGGCACCCGCGTTTTCGCTCAGAAAACCCAGATACTCAGTACACCCACCTAAATTTGATCATTAACTCTTCACACCCAATTCACTCATTACACCCAATCACCCAAAACAAAACTCATGAGTTATACACCAAGGACCACCAAAACCAACTTGCTCTTTGCCCTTCTTCCATCGACGAAAACCCCGTAGTCTCAACTTAGTCTTATACTTTATCTCCTTTTTCATCCTCATTGCTCTACCTAGTCGAGATCTTCTCTCCTTCCCCAGTCTTCCATCGATTGAAACCATCGTTCATCCACCCCACCAAATCCAACCAAGTGTCCACCAAATCCTTCCCAAGGTTGCCACCACTGACACTACATCTCCACCGATACTATATATCCGCCCACAAGCCATTCCAAGAAGGGCTCTAGTGACAGCGAGACCACAAAATCTGATAAGTTGAAAACGCTAAAATCCGGTAAGTTAAATGTATTTCGCTTATTTCGAGTGAAATTTCAGTGTTTTTAATCATAGTTGATGTACACTGTATATTCCATTTTAATGTTATAGGTATTTTTCATATATGTTGCACACTATATATTTGATAAAATGTTTAAGAGATCATTTTATCTTGGTCTCACACCATGTGTTTGATCTAATGTCACAAACATCTAAGGTATGTTGCAATTATGCGATTTGTGGTTGTTAGCTTTTCATTTTCAAACATATAATTGAAATTCGACAAGATGCTAGTACAATGCCGAGATTACAAAGATATACGTAAGAAACTAGTACCTTTGGTCCTAGAAGAATTCATCCAACAGCATCTGAAAGAAGACGCCGTGCACGACCACTTCCTCAAACTGTAAAGGAACCACTAGAAGAATAAGTCGATGAACCACAAAAAAAAGAAGAAGAAGAAGAAGAAGATGGAGAGCAAGAACAAGATGAACAAGAACAAGATGAACAAGATAGTGGTAGGGAAGAAGATGAAGAAGATGAAGAAGGGGAAGAAGAGGAAGAAGAACATAAAGAAGACCTGTACCATTTCCCAGAGGTCCTGCAGACCCCTCAATATTAAAAATTTTTGCAACACAAGTTGCACACGACATATGGTAGGAAACGGTAAACCCACGTAGTACTTATATTTCATAAATCTTGTAGTCATGTTTTGATAATGTTGACTATATGCTAATACATTTTTTCATCTACAGGAACAAGGTCCGTTTAAATGTCATCGACACACGTTAAAATGGAAGTGTGGGATTGGACTTCAGAGCCACGTCATTTCAGGAAGATGGTGGAAAATTCAGGATTGGTAAATGTCATCAGATATTCATATAGAATAATTAATCGGGTGATTATATCAGGTTTTATTAAGTGATGACACCCTGAGATGAATACATTCCATCTTTCATTTGGTGAGATGACCATCACATTTGATGACGTAACTCAGATAATGGGCATCTGTTCATGGTCATGCGGTGACAGGGATCTCTAACTCGTCTACAATTGATGCTGTTAAGTTGGTTGTTGAGACATTGGGGATTCCGAAAGAAATAGCCAAAGAAGAGATAGAAAGCAACAAGGGATCCGTAGTGAGGATGAGGTGGCTACGAGATAATTTACAGGGAGTTGATAAGAAAGCATCTCGAAAGGAAATGGATTGTGCTGTTAGGGGATTTTTATTGTATGTGCTAGGATGTTCTTTATTCTGTGACAAGACTGGGAATAGGGTTTATATTCACTACCTTCGATTGTTGAGAGACTTTAATAAAATTGATGAATATACGTGGGGAGCAGGTGCTCTCACATTTATGTACAGGCAATTAGGTCTTGCCATAAGGTGCGGAGTAAAACAGATAGTCGGTTCTCTAACACTACTAGAGGTATATCTCTAAGACATACTTAAATTGTGTATCGTTATTCTCTAGTTATTTTGATCATTTCTGCTGTTATGTAGGCATGGGTTTATGAACGCTTTCCAACAATGAGACTCAACCCAGACTTGGATTACAAAGTTGGTGCACCATGAGTGAAACGATGGTGTCCAACTGTACCAACAGGAAATCAAAAGAGAAATTTGATACTACTTCAAGAGGCACTCGATGCCTCAGAATCATATGAAGTAAGCTACAATATATTTTGTTATATTTGTATTATGTTTTGACACTTATATTCGTATTTTAATTATATTGCAGGTCGTGTGGCAACTGTACAAAGACATGGGTGATGCATATCCCTTTGTTAAGATTTCTTACTTTTGTGGTTACGTGCATTTTTACTAAACCATTGAACCCTACAACCTCATCGGGTTCTGCGACAATTTGGTTATGTTCTGTCCATTCCTCATGCTCCCTATGAGTCTAATCGTGTGCAACAAGGACCCACCAGCAAGCAATATAAGGTGGATTACATTTTCCTCGATCAATATTGGGATCAATGGCCTGATCACGTAATATCTAAATGCAGATGCGGAGCAACGGTTCAGAATCCTTGGGATTGTACAAGCGACTATCTACAGTGGTTTAAAAGGATTTCTCACGTTGCCATCCAGAACCCAACAAATAATACTGGGTGCCTTCCACATAAGCCACCCACAGCATATCAGAGGTATGTTACAAATACGGACGAGGCATTGAATCTCCTCCAACAATCGATTCAAATGGGCGAACATGATACGTTGGAGACGATGCAAGAAAGGAACATGCAGCTCTATAGGCTTCTTGGAGGTGTTGATGTCGGTGAGGGTTTTAACAGTGGAAGGGCTCCAGCAGTGGAAAGGAAAAGGGCAAGGGGAAGGCTAAGACATGATTGTATTTTTGTATATTTTATTTGGCCTGCGAGCCATACATTAATTTGGATGGTTGGCCTTCGGGCATTGACTACTATTATTTTTGTCATTGAACTGATATAATTCTGGAAATCTTATTGATAACATAAAAATGATATAATTAAACTTATGGCATATAGTTTAGTATATTGGACACAATGGCTCATGTATACTTTAATCACATCTAAGTGGTCCTACACGCCAACATTGACCAGCATTGGTAATGGCACGACAAGTGGATGGAAGTCCCAAAACTAAATAGAAAAAGTGTCACAATCGGCACTAGAGTACCGATTAAACCTAAAATGACCCAACACCCCTACCAAAAATAACTAGACCTATCGACACCCCTGCCGAAATCAACTAGAAATATCGGCATTGTGCGCGGTAAATGAGGTCGAACATATGGGGTATTCATGGCCAGGGCACCGAACATAATTGATTTTTTACTATATTTTACGCATTTCTCGGTCGACAATGGCTTCAACTCTCGGTGACCCAACCGAGTCCTTTGAAGGCGAATCGAGCTTCAATCCATTTTGTATAACAAAATAGGATGCCAATTGTCCATCGTCAAACTTGGTCCCCTTATCTGGGTAGGTGATCGCGTCCCTTTAAGGCCACTCGATGGGGCTGCCGAGTATCGTTTATGAAACTCGGTGGAGAAATTCGTAAAGAAACAAAAAAAATTGATTTTTGTTCGGCTATGTAGTCGCAAGGTGGCTGCTATAGTCAGCACCAATTACCGCTCACAGTGCCCCATGGCTTTAGAGGGACGCGGTTGGGTCACCGAGTCCACCAACTTGGTCGTGGTAGGGGTGCTGACAATAGGTGGGTTTAGTCGATACTTCAGTGCCGAGTGGACACTTTTTCTATTTAATTTTGGGACTTCTGTCCATTTGTCCTGCCATGACTGATGGTGGTCAATGTTGGTGTGTAGGTCCACTTAGATGCGATTAAAGCATATAGGTGCCATTGCGTCCAATATACTAAACTAGTACTCAATCAATCATAAGTATGTCAATGCCCGAAGGCCAACCATCTTAGTATATATTTACATTGATATTTTACATTTGCTATACAAAAAATTGCTATCCATATGTTCACCATTAGCGACTCACAAGCCAAACAAAAAATTGGCTCGTAGGCCAAACAAAAAATAGGCTGCCAGGCTAAAAAAATAAAAAATTGGCTCGCAGACCAAAATCAATCTATTACATATGGGCATTCCTGTATAGCAACGCCACTGCCTTTAATCATGCTTGTAAAATGATTCATGCGTTCGACGTAGGGTAGGGACCATCGTTCAGCTATCCGATGTCGATACTTATACCATACATCACTGATTAGGGGTATCGGACATCCATCAAAGAGAATGACCTTGACGAAATGGTTATTGTTTACAAAACTAATTGATATCATCTTGTGTTCTGCTAATGGTGCTGTGAATAGTGGCGCAAATGTGATGCACTGAGGAAGGGAAAGATGGACCAAAATGACATTGTATCGAGATGCTATCAGATGCCCCATATCAGGCATCATCAACCATGTGCATGTAGGTGCAAAATCGGATCCGTAATATGATAATGCTTGACACAACTCTTCAACATGGCGACCATCACCATATAAGATCTCGTAAAAGCTACGGCAGAATAGCAACTCATTGAGAAGGTCCTATCGAATTTGCCTCCAACCACTGTCTTCATTCATTCCTAACAGACCCGCGACAGCTTTGTATCCATAGTTTTCATCCGCATAAACATCTTGCACATTGTTTACGTAAACCCTCACTGCAGGTGGAAACCAATCTATATATCCAAATGACCCTGTGATGACCTGGTACGACGAACATGGAGCTTCTGAGCTTTCTAACCTTTCGACTGAGCCTCTACAAACTCAAATTCAGATGGATTTCTTTTAGTTGATGTATCATTCTTAGGCCGCTTTTTACTTCCTGTGGATCGAGGCATACCCTTTTTATTTTTTTTCACATCCGACTCTTTTAATTCAGTGGTTTGGGGGGTCCGTCAGCTCCCTCAATTTTTTCAATAAGTTGACTTGCTTATTTTTACCCTCCTTAAATTTCTTCATGAACAAGAGGATGTTAGGGAAGCAATCATGTTCTTCAACACTAGCAGCTGTGGGCATACTAAATAGTGTCCTCCAATGGCGATGGATACATGCAAGTGGAATATGGGTGCCTTCAAGTTGATATTGTGCAATCTCACATGCACAAGGAAGTCCATGTGTACGGCGAATCTCACATCCACAAACACTTGTATTCATACCAAATGTATCAGCACGTTTCTTCTCAGTCAGAATCTTTTCAAGTACAGCTATCGAGACTAAACCTCTTAGATCTTTAAACAAGCTCCCATTAAACTCATGTATAACTGTATGTAAACTTTTCTCAAATGATGCCGTAATCTCAGTATGCTGCAACTCTAGCAAGGCATGAATGGAAGGAAACATTATAGTGAATGACCCTTGAGACGTGCCAAGTTGTTTCTTTAACCTTGAATGAGAACTTTCTACCATATTCGTTGTCGTATTCCCGAGATGCATATATCGATTTATCCAGGCAGATACAAAATACTTCTTATAGGGAGTCAACCAATTCTCTTGCACATACAAAACAGTACTAGAATACTCAGAGAAGTCCCTTTGAAGTGAAGATAGTTAATTCTCATAGTCCACCTCAGTGGGAGATACGACCAAAGCATTCTAGCTATGATGAATTTATCCCAAACCTTTTTTTTTTGCCAAGAATGGGTTTGCATTTCGATAATACATTCTTCGATATATGAAAATGGCACAAGATGTTCTTTGCTTCTGTAAACACTCTCTTAATTGCATTCATCAGAGTGAGTTCCTTATCTGTCAAAAAGATGGAGGGCAGTGAGTCTGGAATGAACATAGACCTGAGACGTTCCATAGCCCAAACCAAATTTTCTTCCTTCTCAGCATACAAAAAGACATATGCCAAAGAGAATGTCTTCTCAGTCGATGTCACCCCAACAATCTCTAACAATGGAACCCCAAACCTATTTGTCTTGCAAGTGCAATCCATGAGAACTACACAATGAAAACACTTTGCAAGCTGAATGGATTCCGGGTGAGCCCAAAACAAATCCATAGTCTTGATGGAATCCTTAAATGTCCTATGCCATTCCACATATTCATGATCGGACAACGACTTCATCAACACTTGCATCTGAGATCTTCCACCCATAGAAGCAACTCTCATTCTTGTACAAACATTATAGATCGTCCTCATAGTAGATGCATTTCTCTTCTCTCTCGCCTTTAGAGTTCTCAGAACTTCCCTTGCTCTCACATTTGATGTCGACATATCAATCAAGATTTGTTTTTCAGATAGGGTGAGTCTCCCAGCATACGAGTGACCTTCAAAATTCTCAATGATAGGATGGTTGTGGGTAGCACAATCCACTTTTACTTTTCATTGGTCATCTACAGGTAACTTAATACCTCTCAATGTAAATGGGCATCCACACCTTTTTGTTCCTAACTGATGGTTTGACTTCTTATTCGACTCCTTTTTGCCTTCTTGATTTGACTCCTTGTATTTTTCACCTCTCTCACAACCAAAAGTGATCCTAGGGGTCTTACCCATTTGATTGTCTGATCTTGCCAAAACAATCACTGATCCAACTGTTTTACCAACATCTTTTACCCATTGAAATAGTTCAGTACGATTGTGAAAGACCTGCAAATCAATTCGAACTACATTAATAACCCATCATTACAAATAAGTCAATAATGAAAAATGAAAACTAACACACCTCATTTGTGGTAAAAGTAACTGTGAAATCAATACCAATTGGTACCTAGATAGATATTTAAACAAATTAATTACTAAAGCAAAGAGCATATAAATATTTCAATAGTGAAAATGATAACTAACATACCTCATCTGGTAACTATGATATCCAATATTTCAGATGATTCAACAATAGTTGGAGGTTCAGATGATTCTGGTACTTAGATTAGGGATATGGATTTCAACATACCTCATGACATTAGAATGATTAACAAAACAAAGAGCATAAACATTTCAATAATAAAAAATGATAACTATTGCAATGTAAAAGAAGATATTTTCATTTAAATATTTTAGCCTTACATTTAAATGAAAATTTATTCATGAATAACTAAATAGCATAAACCCTAAACCAACTTAAATAATTTCAAGAAAAATAAACCCTGAACATACTTCAACCCATTTGAATGAACTCATTTACATAACCTATATTAACAAATAATTCATTCGTAACCCTATTTTCATGAGATAAACCAATTTCAACCCATTTAACCAGCATGTAAACTCATTTTAATGAACTCATTTGAATGAAGAAATGATTTGAACGAACTCATTTGAAGAAATAAATAAAATTAACTCATTTGTAACATGATAAGTTGAATAAGAGAAAAAACACATAACACCACAAAAAATTGGGTTAGAAACATACCTCCATAGATTAAGCACAGAGATTTGGAGAAGAGAAGTCGAATTAGAAGCAAGAGGAGTGAAGAAGAGTGGATTTCACGTAAGAGAGCGATTTACAGTTGATGGAGGACAGTGGAGCTTGGCGCCATCTCCTTCCCTTTCGAGCTCGACGTCGCCCTCTCGTTTTCTTCTCTCTGTCTTTTTTTTTTTTTTTGGTGGGTGTAATGAGCTATAACACGAAGACTTTTTGGCTTTTTCAAATTTTCGTTTAAGTGGGTTTTCTGAGCGAAAATGCGGGTGCCAATATCCCGTCCCATAAAATATGTTAAACTTGGTTATAAAATACCAAAAGCAATAGATCTCTTCTTTTATGAAAAAATTATTGAATTTGCCCCTAATAAAACTGACTAGCATAATGCTATAGTAATTAGGGAGTTGTTAAAAGTTTTTTATGATGTAACTCAGATTTTTCTAAAATTTATAAAGTTGTAAATCAACTTTTAAACATAATTTCTATTTTTCAACATCACCATTTTTTGCGAGTTTTGTTCCAATAAGAAAAATAATGAAAGCAAAATTTGATAGATATTGGAAAGAAGTGAAGTTCCCTTAATTTTTCATTACCCATTGTAATAGACTTTGAAGGTATAAATTAACACTTTTTAAAAAATTTCTATGAAGCAATGGAATGTACAAGAGAATCTTTTGAAAATTGTAAAATTAACTTAAGACAACTCTTTGAAGAATATAAGATCCAATTAAATTATTTTGTAGGTGTATCTAGTAAAGCTTCTTCTAGTTCGTCCAATGCAAGTGATCAAATATTGACATTTGTTAAGGGTAGGAAGATTACATCCTCTCATAGCAACATTACATCTGAATTGCAACGCTATCTTGATCAACCCATCATTGAGCATGATGATGAGGTTGACTTTGCTATATTGGTTTGGTGGAAGGGGCATGAAATCAAATTTTATGTTCTTTCTGCCATGGCCCATGATCTATTAGCAATTCCTACTTCTACTATTACATTAGAGCCATCATTTAGCGCAAGTGGATGCATATTAGATGATTACATGAGTTGTTTGGTGCAAGTAATGGTTGAAGTTGTAGTATGTCTGAAGATTTGTACATTACAAAAGAAAGAATTCAAGACACTCCCTACATCCTAGTCCTAGATATAACTCAAATGATGCAAGATTTCGACATGGATCTAAGTGATGAATGATGTAATTTCTATTAGTAATTAATTTTTTTTTTCTATTAGAATGTATTTGTTGATTGGGTAGAGTAATGCACATGATAAACGAGTGCCAACCTAGTTGGGATTTACTCATCTTGTTGTGATGCATTCTTTAACCCTAAGCTTGTACTGTATAAATTGTTGATGTATGTATACATTTCAAGTGTTATCATTTTGGATTTAGTTTATACAAATATAAATAATTATATAATAGATCAATATACAATTTCTTAGTGTTAAAATGTAAATAATTGAATATGAAATTTTTATAAATTTTTACATTTTTTTAAATTTAAAAAATTGACTTGGGCCAACTTGGGTTGGTCCGATGAGGCCAGCTCGGCTCGATGGGCCAAATTGCCAGCCTAAATTGGGGTTGACAATAAATGTCTCACCATCCATCCTATTCAAATGCAACTAAAAATTTATTATTTTGCAGAGCATCTTCGAACCCTTTTCTCTCGTGAAGACAAGGAGAACACCTACTCAATTAAATTCAATATAATGAAGACAATCGAGACCGACTACATTAGATTATGGAATTTCTTGTTAGTCATAGAAGGGATCCATACGCTGAAGAGTTGTCAATAAAAACCCAAGATAGAGGACTCTCTAATGGAACTTCGTTGATGGCCGGAGTTACTGAAACAGCTAACAGCCCGCAATATGAGCCAAATGGCAAATTTATAGAGGACGCTGACTGTATGGATGTTTGGACAATCACTAGGTGGACTTACAAACCAAAAATCAACCTGATTAGTGATTTTAACCGTTTGACGTGAGTCATTTTCATGGGTTGATTTTAATCGATGAAATTTGAGCATTATTGACCATTATCTGGGTACAAGGATCCAAAGGTTTGAAATCACTAATAAGGCTGATTTTTGGTTTGTAGATCCACCGAGGGATTAACCTAACATCCATAAGGTCAGTGTCCTCTACAAATTTGCCATGTGGCTAATATTGTGGGCTGTTAGTGGACAAATCTAGCCTACATAAGTTCCCCGACTTAAAAGTATGCAAACGTTGTCATTACTGTTGGATGTCCATTGGAAACTGTGTTATCTCAATGTTTTTTAAAAAAAATATATATATATATTTTGAACTAAAAATACATTTTTCAAGGAGTATTATTCAACGAGTAAAACTTCTGTCACAATCGGATTGCAAATCACACAATCACAGCCAATGAGTTCTCGGCATGTACACCTAAAAGCAAAAGCACATGGGTATGTTGCAAAAAGCACTTGTGTACGTGCGGAGAACTCATTGGCTTGTGATTGTGTGATTTACAATTTCTTGTGATAGAAAAGTTTTTAAGCAATGATCGTGTGCCACATATACCAATGGTTACTTATAATTTTTTTTTTTAAAACTGAAGTCTATATGGCGAGCTCTCCGCTGCTTCAAAATTTTTCTCCTCCACTGAGTCTATGTAGACTAGCTTCTTCCGTTGTAAACGGGTTTCTTCGACTAACCTGCAAAAAGCACTTGGGTACGTGCCGAGAACTGGTCGCTTGTGATCGTGTGATTTGCAATCCTTTTTCTCCTTCTAAAGAGTCGGTCTGATTTTTATACTGTACGAAGTACGGACACGGTAATGATAGAGAAATGATTGATAAGGGAAATCTATAACAAAAAGATTCCACCGTGTATAGGAAACGACAGAAGGGTACTTGATTAGGGGCCCAAAGTTACTAGGAATTTCTTCCATCTTTTACAGATCCAGGTGTAAAAGTAGTGAGTGCTGAATGATGGGTCATGATATTTGACACAGATTTGTGAGGGCCCACGTGGACATGGTTTCTGTGAGAGTGATCATTCTCACAAAATAAAAAATTTAAGAATTTTCATATTTTAACTGTTTCAAATTTAAGCTTCAAATTAACGGTCTATAATTTTTCAACTTCTAACCCACTTTTTATTAAGGGTCGGAGTCTGGGGAACCCTTTTTTTTTTTACCATCTTGGTGTACGTGTGCTCGGCAAGAATCCAACGGTGGTTGTCAGTGCCGAGCTGGCATCACTTTTTCACTTTTTTCCATACAAAATCCCTTTTTTTATGCGCTGACAACCACCGTTAGATTCCTGAAAGCCACGGCCTAATGCACGAACATCAAGAGGGGTCAGAAAAAAGGGGTCGTCGGAGACTGAGCCAAATTCGTAATGGGTTGATTTTTGTGAGGATGATCTCCATAATTTAGGATATTTCATCCATGTTTTTAAAAATGGCGTTTAAACAGTTTTAACGGCTGTTTAAACGGTAACGCCCCAAACCCGTTTCCGTTAAAACCGTTTAAACACATTTTATCGGTTTTGAAAAAAATGGCCGTTAAAATCGTTTAAACAGCCGTTTAATTCTGAAAAATTTTGTGAAAAAAACGGCCGTTAAATCCGCTTAATTCCGTTAAAATCCGTTTAATTTCCGTTAAAATTCGTTAAATTCCTTATTATTTTTTTTTTATTTCCAAATTTCAAAATTTGAATTTCAGCACCATTTTTTCCGTTAAAACCCGTTAAATTCCATTTTTTCCCTTTTTTTTTCCATTTTTGCCCCTGGCCATTTCAATCTGTTTTAACGGCCATTTAAATGGTTTAAACGGTAACGCCCCCAGTCTGTTTAACCGTTAAAACGGCCTCCTTTAAACCTTGATTTCATCCTCACCAAGAGTCGGGCATAGACTCGTCTTTTTGTGAGCCGTACAAAGGCGTGTCAAAATCTACATGTGGTTGATAGCATCAAAGACTGCCTCTGTGGATTGAACTCAATAGAAGGCATGTGTGGTTCATAGGCATCAAAACTCTCTCTCTCTCTCTCTCTCTCTCTCTCTCTCTCTCTCTCTCTCTCTCTCTCTCTCTCTCTCATTATATTTTGTTTGACTAAGGAGAGGCTGTTTGGCTGAAGCGCATCCAATATGTACTTTATGCATACAAAACGAACAAGTGATTTGTTTTTAGTTTAATTTTATGGAAAAAAAAAGTAACCGTTTTGCATGCCAATGTGATAAACGCAATCACACACTTCTTTGAAACTCAATTCGACAGACGATATTTTCATAAAGTCTGATATCCCACGGATAATTGGCCATTGGCCGTTCGATCCACATAATTGTCGCCTCATGGACGACTGTGGATCTCTTGAATTCAATGGTCCATGTCTGTGCGTGTATTGAATGGATCAAATATAAAACCAATTCATGATGATCATCCGTCCTACATTTGAGATTTGGTAGTTACAGGTCTCTTTCATAATCAAATATTTGAAATCATTGAAGGAGACCGTTTTTTCCAATGCTTCCAATCCCTGGCCACAAGAATTCCATGATTTATCCGGATCTGACTCTGAACATATTGACCCACATCTAGATGTGGAACTGACATGTGATCCAAATGCAAACCATGATCCATGTGTAAAGATCCATATCTGGACATAGAGGTAGATCCACTACAGCTTGGGTAAGAGTGAGACTAATTATACTAGGGGAACGTGATGGCTTACATGTACGGTGCCAGCACCTTATGCGTGGTACAGTCTTAGGGATAACTGACCGTATCGATGTTTGGCCCATCCTTAGGTGGACCTACATGCAAAAAAAATCAGCCTGATGAATGATTTTTAGGGATTTGATTGGAGTCATTTTCCTTGGTTGATTTTTAACCGTAGATTTGGAGCATTATTTGGGGTACTCAGATCCAAAGGTTTAAAATCACTGATCAGGCTGATGTTTAGCATATAGGTCCACTTAGGCTGATGTTGTCTCTAAGGGTGCACCACATGGCATAAACCATGTGCTCGACAAACCCATGTACCCCAACCCAGGTTTTTTGCTTTAAAGTGACCAGAGGATTTAATTGAAGCCCTGTGGACGTCAACACTGGTTCTCGCTTTATAATAGTATACATACATGGGAAACTGACCTCCAGGGCGTATGTCTACCTCTTCATTATTGTGTCTAAAAAGTGCTTCCTTTTATGAAATATGGACGTATAACTCCAATCAACCTATTTTCAGCAACTTCTACAAGTTTATTCCTACATTACCCTCGTGGGAAGAGTTATGGCTTAGTGGGTTTTAATTAAAAAAAAGTAAAAAATAAATAGAAAATTTAAAAAATAAATAGAGGGAGAGACCACAATACGAGCCACATGGCACATTCTTAGAGGTCATTGACCGCATGGATGTTTGGCCAGTGCCTCGGCGGACCTGCAAACCAAAAATCAGCCTGATTAGTGATTTACAACCTTTGGATCTTTGCACCCAAATAATGCTAAATAATGCCCAAATTCCTCCGATTAAAATCAACCCATGAAAATAACTTCAATCTAACGCTTAGAAATACTAATCGGGCTGATTTTTGGTTTGCAGGTCCACCGAAGCACTGACCAAACATCCATACGGTCCGCATCCATTAAGAATGTGCCAGGTGGATCGTATTGTGGGCTGTGATCGGCTTCACTCACAGCATGGTGTGCGCGAAGGTTTATTCTATGTATAAAATAAAAATCAACCTGATTGGAATTTATAGCCCCTTGGATATGAGTACGGGAAACAATGCTTGAATCCAAATACTCTTGCGAAATGAGGGTAGTACTAAATTACCCGAATAGAAAGGGATAAAGCTACGTCTCTTCCCATGAGGGTAAAGTAGGAATAAAGTTGTAGAAGTTGCTGAAAATAGGCTAATGGGGGTTATAAGTCCATATTTAAAAAACGGAAGCTCTTTTTAGACCCATTAATAAAGAGGTGGTTGTCTTGGGCCGTAAGTTTAAACATAAGGCCCTGGACGTAATTTTCCCTAGATACATACCCGATTTTATATTCGGTTATTCTCTTAAAAACTTAAACCCGCAAAATATGGTACGGGTGTCGGGTCAGATCTCGGGTCCGACACATCATTTCATCCCTAAGTGTGTACGTAAACCATTGGAACTAAAATTTATTTATCTATTAAATAGCCTGTTCATACTTATGATCTGTGTTTCCTTTGCACCTCAGCAATCCCATAATTGAGTCCCCTCTTCAATCATATGGACCCAACTGCCACCCCTAGGGAAAGTATTTGAACCCCCTCTTCAATCATATAAACAGAGGGTGTCAACGAACTCTGCCCTCCAAAGATATCCCATATCTATTTGAAGCAAACTGGTCGACTGAATGGTCCCAACCATGTACAAATTTGGCTCCTTACCCCAAATATTTCAACACTTGATGACAGAGCTTGAGCTGATTCAAATAAGGGATCGGAAGTTCGGAACATCTGTGTTTCTGTCGTCCTCGGGAAGAAGCCCTCCCTAACTTCAAACCCTTAGATGGTCTTCTCGGGATTCACATTACATCAAATAATAAGACATATTAGTCAGTTTTCTTGGTTAATTAAGTTGTAATTTCTCCAAGGCACCAACATTTTATGACCGGCTCCTGAGACAGACCTTGTTGGCTGTGGATTCTAAGAATCTAACGGTGAACTAAAACATCCAATCAACTGTATATTGCTGCTTGGACACTGATTATCGCATTGGAATAATGACGACGAACAGATGCTTCCCCATCCTTCATAACTATTGACCTTTATAAACCAAAAATAAGTAACTTATTGACCTTTATAAACCAAAAAATTAAGTTAGTTTGGATGTGTTTCATATTTTAACTTTTGAAAAATTAAAAACTAACTTAGAACTGAAGCTAAATTTTATAGCTTTTAACTTGTAAGGGAAATAACTTCTCAAAAATTAGAATCCCTTCGGACATTTGAATTTCAATGACTTTTTTGGAAGTAATAAATCAACTTGTAACTTCTACTACAAGTACAAGTGCTTTTACTTCTCGTTCCCAAACGCCCCCTAAACAAACACTTTGCAAGGTTTTAGATATTTCAATTATTACTTAACCCACATCTCGCATGCTCTCACATGTTCTCTCGTGTCGTGTTGCGACTAGGGAACATATCTATGGACCCGGCCGTTTACTAAAAAATACTCAGTTGCTTAGAGACTTTCTAAGTCTACATTTGCATGAAATGTGGACTTAGAAAGTAAGACCTTGTCGATAATTACTTGTTTAAGGAAAAGAAGAAATATTAAACTAAGGAGATTATGGACTCCACAGGCCTTTTCTTTTAGGAAAATGCTATCCCGCAGGGTAATGGGACAAAATCGTATATGGTTGAGGCTTATTGACCATTGGATTCAAGAGATTCACGGTAGTTGTTGCCTCATGGACTGTAGATCTTTTGAAGCCAATGGTCAATAGCCTCATCGGCACATATTTTTGTCGGATTATCCATGTGGTATAGCAACTTATTCTTTCAATGATTTTTATGAAGATAGTGGGAATAGGAGCCTCAGTTTGAAACCCCCGGGGAATAGGAGCCTTAGTTTGAAGCCCCGGGGGGTTTCAAAGTTTGAAGTTCGACTCCCAAAATGCCACGTGGAGCATGCTTTAGGGCTCACTGACCTTATGGATGTTTGGTCTACCTTTTGATGGATCTACATGGTGTAATTGTTTGTTTCTATCCATTGGATTTAGCATTTCAATGTCGCGATTTCTGAACGTTGGATTTGACCATTGTTTTTTTAGATGCTAAAATATAACTGTTAGAAATAATAGATATAACCGATTTTTTGTATGTAGGTCCACCAAGAGGTGGAACAAACATCCAAAAGGTCAGTGGGCCATTAAGGGTCTCCACGTGGCATTTTTGGGGAGGGGGAGACTTCAAATTTTGAAGTCTCCATGGGGCAGCAAAATATTTTCTCGTGGGAATAGAGGGAACCAAGGTTTAAAGGGGACCGTTATAACGGTATAACGGACTGACCGTTTTTTCCGTTATAACGAAAAAAAAGCTCAGGGGTAAAAATGGGAAAATAATGGAAATAAGGGAAAAAATGGGCCGAAATTCAAATTTTGAATTTTAAATTTGAATTTCAAAATTTCAAAAATGAAAAAAAACGGAATATAACGGAAAATAATGGAAAATAACAGAAAAAAAAAGAAAATCACGGCCTTTTTTTCAGAAAATGACGGTCGTTATTTTCGTTATAACAAAAAAATAACGCCCAGAAAATAACGGCCGTTATTTTCGTTATAACGGCCGTTATTTTCTGGGCGTTTTAATGGTCCATAACGTAACAGGGTAGGTCCGAATCCGTTATAACGGCCGTTATTTTCGATGTTACGGCCCTTTTTTAAACCTTGGAGGGAACAGGGCATTTGGAATGAAGGCATGAGAAAAATATAGCCTAATTTAAGTCTATGGCCTCTCACTGTCACTCAAAGGCCTTTTTCTTGACGGCTCTCACTTTGTTGGAATAGTCTACTTGGTGATTCTGTGACATGTGACGTGCCCTCAGCTTGGCTTGGGTTGGCTGGGTTCGGCTTGGCTTGAACAGTATTATATACCTGATTGTTTAATAAAAATTTAAAAAAGGGTTGCAACGCCGTTATATAAACATAATCCTCCAACTGTTATTAACCGTTGTTAACCTACCTTTAGCAAAAAAAAAATATTTTGACCATCCAATTTCACCGTTAAATTTAAGTCCCTGTTTGATAGGATTAGAAGTTTTAGAAATTACTGATTTTTAGTCGCAAAAAATCAACCCTTAACTTATCCGCATGTGGGCCCACGTCCATTAGTAATCTATTAGTCAGAATATATAGCACGAGTCATTATATCCCAGCCCATATATAACAAGAAATGAAAAGGATTGTAGACTTAAGTTGGAGGATTGGAAGAAACTACTCTCGCTGTCTCGCATTCAGTGACACTTGGCACACATCTAAGGGTTCAATAGGTATCATCAAAGACATCTTTTGACTCAGTTTCTGATTAACATCTTAGATTCTTTTACAAATTTTTTGCCGTTTTCATTGTTTGGTCGTTTTCTTGATTTTCTCTTCTCGAGCCGAAATCGTTAGAAGTCTGCATTTTTTGTGGCCGCAGTATTGCTTGCTGGTGGGACCGCAAAAAGATGGTGGATCCTAAGCTTTGAGAGGACTTTTCCTCCCTTTTCCCTGAAAGCAGCATTATTTAATAGAAAAACGTGAAAGATTGTACATTTCAAATTTGAAGTGTCAAAGCTAACTTTGGAATAGGGGCCGGGCAAAATGCAAATACGACTGAAGCTGACCTAACATATGGGAAAGGGAATACACATGAACTCCCCATGCTTTTCAAGTTGGTTCTAACCTCACTGAGAAGTATTTTGACCTAAAATATGTACCCTTGCGATCTTCGAAAAGATAAGACAATGATTTAATCTCTAGACTCTAATTGAGAGGTGCTTATCCTTTTAAGAACCCAATCTATTATCTATATTATAGCTTGACCCTTTGTGGTTGGCTTTCTCTTTCCTTTCGAGCACTCGATCTACATTCAGAGTGACACATCAGTAAAACGTCTCTCCATCCAAAATTGTCTTATTCTAATCTTTTCCAACCATTTACATCTCTTCAATCTCCCTGACGTTTCAACTAGTAATCATTGATCTAGGAGTACTCCTAAAATCTAGTTAGGAGTATTCGTTTCAACTAGTTTCAACTAGGAGTACTCCTAAAATGTCTCTAAATATCCTCATTTATTCTCTATGAAGAAGAAGCAGAAGAGCAAGGAGAAGACGACGTTGTAGCCGTGGTAGAGCTTGGTGGAGAATCTGTAGTTGGCTCATCAAGAGCTCTCATTTATCATTGAACTGATCAACACATTGAGTCACTTAATTTCCTTTGATGATTGTTTCGTTAATGCATTTTGAGGTTTTTTGATGAATTTTAGATAGCAATTGTCGAGAAATAATGGGTTTAGGGTTGAAATTTTGCTTAGCCACCCGATACAAATGTTTCAGTCTGTTTGAATTATAAACATACTAGATATTAGGATTTGTAGGAGTAGTTTTCGAAGATTTTTAGTCTTAATTAATTTAGGGTAGTTCAAATCTTAATTTTTAGTGTAACAATGCTTCAGTTAAGCTTGTTAACAAGTTCTTGATTTTGGGTTAGAAAGCTTTGAAATTTCACCGGTCCGTTCTCTTTAACTCAATATACCTAGAAGGAGGGGGTCGATTAGATATTTAAAATTAATTATACCTACACAGTTTTATTGGACGATAGTAAGGGAATAAAATCGCATGCCTTAGTTGTTTGATAAAAAGATTATCACAACCGACTCAAATCAAATATACCTCCATGGTATATTATCTTTTTATCGTTTGATCTAATCAAGATAGATTGCATAATACAAACAAACAATCGCACAAGACAAGAGATTTTTACGTGGAAACCTTAGTCAAGGAAAAACCACGAGACCACGTCCAGACGGAAAGTATCACAAACTGAAAAGTTAAACGAAACAAAGGTTACCTACACAGCACCGTTGCAAATACAACTTTCAACTTTAGCCAAGGCCCACTGCCGATGCGTCCACGTCCTCTGAATCAATGCCACGAATCCACGCGTGCCCTTCCAGCCAAGAAGCCTTATCCGCTTGTTCAGTTTGGTACACCCCAAACCTACCATCGATTGGTTCCTCCGATCTTAATTCTCAACACTCCCGCCTTTGCAGAAGGTGAATGATTCAGTATACCCTGAACCCCAAGTTGCTCAAAAGGTGTTGAGTCACACTGGTACACTCAGGTTTACTAGGTTGAATATAGAAGTGAAAAACCTAGGCTGAGTAAAGGATCAAGCTCTTGACTATGATCAAGAAGAGAACAAGCTCACAAGATGTGAATGGAAAATAAGCTTCTTGCTCTTCGAATGGACACTCTAATAAATAAAGCATTTGTTTCTCTCTCTTGAAGATTGAGTCACTCTGTGTCTCTGTGTGTATTTAGAGAAGGCATAGAAGGGTTCTATTTATAGAATTCTAAGACCCTGAGTCGTGTGGAATGTAGGATAATGGAACAATGAATTTCGGATCTGAGAAAGACTAATTCTGTTCAAGGTCTAATCGATTGTACACTTGGTCCAATTGATTGGGCCATGTTCAATTGATTGGGGATAAGTGTCCAATCGTTTGGGCTCAATAAGTTTTCTGTTCCGAAGGCACCAATCGATTACACATGGTTCTCCAATCAATTTGACATATATAATTTTCTGTCCCGAAGGCTCCAATCGATTTCACAGAGTCTCCAATCGATTGTGCTCAAATAAGTTTCTGTCTCGTAGTCTCCAATCGATTACACAGTGTCTCCAATCGATTGGACTTAAAAGAGTTTCTGCCTTGTAGTCTCCAATCGATTACACAGTGTGTCCAATCGATTGAGCTATATCCAATCGATTGGGAATATATGTCCAATCGATTGGACTATCTCATTAGCCAATATAATTGACTTAGACTCGAGTCTGTCTAATGACTAAGTTTGACCATTATATTTTGTTCATTTTAATCAACTCTTATGGCTACTAAGTCGCTTACTTTCCTAATCGAGCGTACACGATCATTAACTGACAAATTGACAGTTACTTAGATGACTCCTGTCGTCACTCGTCTGATTCTTGCTGTCTCTGTCTTTTAGTCTTCACGTAGTTGGTGAAGTATGTGTACCACGACATTTTCACACTACACTTGTGCTCGTAAGAACGGTTACAAGAATATTTTTATGTCAAATAGAATCTTTGCCAAATTGAATATGAAAATATTCCTTACAAGCTTAGCTTTGATGAATTTAATTTCAAGCTTTATTGAAAAATTTGTATAGATGGGGCATGTTAATTTGGTTTTTCTTTTATGTGTATGTAGAAGTTAATGATGCAATAACGATGGCTGGCATGACTAGGTCGAAGTAGTTAATTTTTTATGAATTAACTTCAGTTTATTATAGAATAATAATAGTTTCAATTTTTCATGTATTATTTTTCATCTTGCTTGATAATTATTTATACATTTTAATTTTTGAAGTTCCCTTGATATTGATTCAAGATGACCTAGAGGGGGGGGACGACGTCCACTTTCTAAATAGCTCCATTGAGCTTAGTACCTTTTTAATTCAATACCTAAGCAACCTTACAATACTGAATAGGGTAAATGACACAGTCTCGATCGCAATTGATATTGACGGAGTAAGGTCGTAATCAAACTCCAGTTCAGTCAAGATCACGATTGACTCAAGAAGGGTAACAATATGGATGGATAGAATTACTATGTGAGTGATTCTTAAGAGAACACTCCCAATAAACAAAGTTACCTTTTAATAGAAGAACGTAGCTTCGTTGTTGCTAAAGCTTTAACCGAGGCTGCAAATCAGAACCACAGTGTACACCAATCACCTGAGTCGATCTGAAACCAAAGAACATGGATCACCAAAGCCGATCTCCTACAAGACTAGCAAGTTAGACTGTCGAAGTAAGCACGAAGGCAAGGGAGCTATAACGAAAGCAAGGGAGCTTAGAATAATTCTCTTGATGATGAAGAGCTCAAGAAAAGGCTGAGTGAATTGGTGAGTAAAGAGTGATGGGGGATGAATATTTATAGTCGGAGGGGTAGGAAAATGCAGGCCCATGATTCGAGGAGCACATATGCTGGTTGACCAGTCATTTACCACCGGGTCGCCCGGTCTATAAGATCGATCGATCGTGCATTTCCCTGCTGGTCGTTCCGTCTTTTGAGTCCGGTCGACTTGTTTGTCACTTAGGAAGATTTAGGGGTCCCACTCATGGTGTTTTCTCATGATATGAAGGAGGCTTCAAATATATCCAATTGGACTTCTTATGATTTTCTCAAGCCCACAATTCTTCAGTCCCTATTGCGCATCAAGGGTTGCCTCATTGTCGCTCTCGAAATCATCAAGATACATTTTCCCAAGGAAATGGTAATAGATCAATAGCAATTACATAAATACCCAGGGTTGTTCTAGAATTGATAACATAAGGAGTATACTTATCAATCTACTCCTTTGTCATTTCCAAGACAAAATATACAATGGTTCTCCCACTAACAATGATCCTACCAAACCCAAAAAAATAAATGTATCGAGTTGTAGTGAGACAAACCAAAACATCTTTCTTTTAGTCTTATAATCACATCATAGAAAAAAAATGACAGATATAGATAGGGTTTTTACTCCTCTTAGTATATGGTTAGTTAGAGATTTGAAGTTTATTTTTGAAGTTATGACTGATTTTACTAGAACCAAATTATCAAGTCTATAGAATCAAGTGACTTAATGGAGTGGCTATCAACTCAATAATGACCGATGCTTGATCATTCGACTACTTGGAGTAACCATTTGTTTCCAATTTTTATAAGTTAGAACTATAACCATTGTTCGCTAACTCTCTCTCCCTTTTTGTCAGAATTTGACAAAGGAAAGAATCAGAATTTAAAATGGCATTAGACAATAACAGCAACATAGCAAATGAGAGCAAATATCAGACATGATATCAAATGCCAGATATAAAGCATGGCATCATACATCTTATAAAATACTAGATAAAAACTGATGCAAGAGACAGAAGCTCTTTGCAGTCAAATATAGTTATAGAAAGTTAACATATAAAGTTGTAAGGGTTAAGAGTCCTTTACAGTCAAAGAACAGAGAAATAAGTCAAAATACATCAAATGACACAAAAAGATAAGTGTGTTAGAAATCAGAGACTATCACTCCTCATCATCATCATCCTCGTCGATGATCTCTTTCCCCTCGAGGTCTCTAGTCGGTGCGTCTTTGATGGGCTGATCCCATGCCCCACCAAAATCCTCCTATGATGGTGATGTTGGAAAGTCAAGATATTGGCTCCTCATGAAAGTAGACATCTGTTGTTGCCGTGTCTCTATCCTCTGGAAGCTTACAGAGATGAATCCTCAGAAAGCTCCCATCTCTTGAGTTAGGGAGGAGATCTAGTCTAAAATAGATTGGAGTGACATAGGAGGGGTTGAAGAAGAGGATCCTGCTGTCTGCCTAGACCTCCGACGAGAGGAAGGAGTATCGACCCCCAAATGCATTTTGGATAGGGTGGCATTGTTGATAGGGTTAGTGGGGAAGTCACAAGGATCAGAGTCAAGGAATGGAACCTGAAAGTTTGTGAGGATCATAGTGATCATGTATCCAAATGGATGGGCCCTAGTGTGAACAGGGGAGCAATGACATCCAACATCTATCAGAAGATGATATATGGAATATTGAGAGGGACAGATTTATGTAGACAATGCATGACATACAGAGTTGTAGAGCTAATTAATCTCATCACGATGACCCTTTTTGGGATCAAATTGTATGAGAGGATGAGAAAAATGACTCGTTGGAGAGGTTTCAAATTGATGGCCTTAACGTCATCAGTTTCTCAGGCCAATAGAAGGGTGCAATGAACAAGTCATCCATGATGTCATTTTTGTTCAAAAGAGGGGTCTCAGGTGGGTATATGCCACCCCTAGCGGGACATGGGATTTGAATGATAGAGGAGATCAAATCTGGGGTGATAGTCATCACTACACCCATCACTAATGTTTTGAACTCAGGGGGGTCTTTGGTGTTGGCAAACACATTGTAATAAAAATACCGAACAAGAACGGAAAGAGTGATACTGTTGAAATTAAGGAGAGGAGATCAACCGACGTCATCAAACATTTTCCTAACTTTGATCAAGAGTGGTGATCTTGGAGAACCTTCCTTTCCAAAGAGACCGGCTGATTGATTCCTTTGTGGCTGTACTACACCTGAGATTGCCCGTTGATAAATAGTTGCCACTCTTCATTGCCTAGTTCTCCTGCAAAATGCCGCCTCCACTTGCCTCTTGACGCCATTTTGAAGGATTTGGAGTTATGTTTTAAAAAAAGAGGATTTTCAAGATTTAGGTTTGATTTATAGAAATCAAGAGTTAAAGAGGTTCTAATATGTTTAAAGGGATGGGAGAGAGTAGGGGAGAGGATTTGGGTTGAGAGAAATGAGGGAGGAGTGAAGATTTTAGGCTCTTAAACCCAAAAATGGAGGTTCGGGTTCCGTTTCCATAGTTTTATAGAGCACGGGCGACCGATCTGTGAAAAAATAGGTTTTTCAACCCTAGATTCTGTACAGTGAATCCACACTATAAATCCTTTCCAAATTATATATATACTAGCCCGATCTACCGGTCTATCCAGACAAGTGGGCGCCACTTCTCATGATACTAATTTTAATAGATAATCAGTTTCTAAAAGTTTTTAAGCAGGAATTATTATCTAATATCTTATCAATGAATATATCAAGATGAGAGATATCAAGCCAAGGTTTTGTGGGAAAATATACAGAGTTTTAACTTACCAATTAAGTTCCACCAAACCAAAGTAATTCTCCCAGGGAAGAAAGAGAGTCACTAGGCTTGCTTAATGACGGTATGTCTATCTTACCTTAATCATAAATTGTCCTTAATGTCAATTTGAAAGAACTCATTGGAGTGGCTAACAACCATTTCCGTCCTATTTGAGTTTGAACTCCTAGGACAAATGTCTAATGATTACTAGTAATTAGTTAGAAGATGTTTGAAAGAAATGTAATCAAAGTTATTAGAGTTTTGAAAGATTTGTGTGATAGTGTAAAACTTTTAAAGAAACCATTTTCCACCAGATTACTCAATACTACCCAATGAGGTGTATAGTGGTAAAGAGGATATAGTTGCATTAGGTAGAAAGGTAGTGGGAAGTGAAGTGATGTTATGTCAAACCACCTTTTGGAAAAAGAAGGCTAAAATGAAACAAATCCTAATGTACGTTTATGAGTATGGCGCTTGACTCCTTTATGCCATTCACTTTCTCCCATCTCATCGAAAGGATAGCTTGTGGGTATAAAGCCCTTGTGCTGATGGTGCTGAAGTGAGGGCACATAGAGGTCCATGTGGCTGTATTATAGGTCGATCCACATAAAAGGTGCTCAGAAATGACATAGAAAGCCTACTCTAAGTGTAGTTTCTAACAAATCTCATACACAAACATATGCTAATAAATTCAGGTAGTCGGAATATTAAGTCATTTGTAGGATGCATCATAGCCTTTAGAAGAAAAGAATCGCCTTGGAGTGGACAATCCTAACCCTCGGTCATGTGGACTTCTCTCTTTAGCCACTATTAGCCTACGTGCATACCGTGACCTAAGGTCAAGGTGAACACCCCCTTCCACAGCCAAATCACTGAGGCTCAGATCCATTTTCCAATACAATTTGGGAGCCAGGCCCATACCAAGCCCAAGAATATGAAGATCTTTACATTATAATTATTTAGGACTTCTTTTCCATGGATAGCTACCGTGAAGATGTTCTTTTAGTAAACATAAATAATGAGAAAGAGGGGCCCCATGGCTAGCCTATTGGGCCTTTAGTTTTGCAATGTTTGCATCATTTATAAAGAGCCAATTTCTCTTGTCTGAACATAATAGTCCTCGCCCATTTGCAGAACAAGGATTTAAACTAACCCCAAGCTAGCCAACGTACTAGTCTGGCTCATCGATAACCTTGTCTTCAACCTTGGACCAAGGGTTTAAGACAAAATCAAAACCCCAAATCAAACAGTTGTGATGGACGGCCAGATATTCCAATGAGTTAGCGGCCGCCCATCACTGGCGGCCAACTCATCAGAGTCCCATAGCCGGCCAACCACCACTCCGGCGAAATCAATTCATTTGCATATCCAAGTGCAAGCAATTCAATTTGTGAGCCAGTCCTGTATTGATCAGCACTGAACCATATGATAGAGAGCACAAGTCCAGAAAAAAATTGGTTTAACTACTTCCAAATCAAAGGTTTTTTGGGAACACTGGTTTGGGCAGTGACCTGCGCACATTTACAGCATGCCACCCGTGTTTGGTAACGAGATCAGGTGAAGAGTCCCCATTTTCTTCAATTTTCATTTTTGTCACTCTTCACCCTGGAAATCGGAGTACCATCCAACCCGGTGCCAAGTTGTGAACTTGCTCAAGTGGCTGCCCGAAGCCCCAAACAGCCATATGGTGATTACACATTCATATTCTGCACCTAGCCATGAAAGAGGAGTGTGGTAAAATGCGTTTGATCCCAAGACCCTAAGACAGGTGATAAGGACTGTTAATACCTATGTTTTAAAACTCGCCGAGTCGACTCGGGACTCGGCCGAGTCGACTCGACTCGATCGTATTTCGAGTCGACTCGACTCGATCGTATTTCGTGTCGACTCGGCATACAAACTCGGATTTGCATAGTCCAGCGAGTTGACTCGGACAATCGTCCGAGTTGACTCACAGTTCAGCCGAGTCACCCATTTAAAGGCCGAGTCCAATCAAAATTAAAATTTTTTTTTCTGATTTTCTAAAATGTTTTTTTGTATTTGTTTCCTATTTTCAAAGTTTTTCTTAATAAATTTTATTTTTTATATATTTAAATAAATAATAATCAATTTAATGACTTGCCGAGTCGACTCCCGAGTCATCGAGGTGACTCGGCCCAATGGACTTCCGAGCCGAGTCCGAGTTCCGAGTTTTAGAACATAGGTTAATACACCTATAAAAGCATCAAAATATTGCAAATACAACGTTGTGATTCAAGACCCCTTTTCAACTTAAGTCAATGACACCAATGTGGTAGATGGCTGGCATGAAATTCCGGTGGGTTGGTCGCTAGCGATGGGTGGCTAACCTATTTGAATCTCTTGGCCGGCCGTCCACCAGAATCATTTCATTTGGGGTCTGGGTAACCCTGTTACAACGTTGAAGACAAGGACAATTTCATCCTTTAATAAAAAATTACGTGGTAAACTCGGGTCAGCACTAGTCAAATGACAGTGGAACAAGACATGCCACAAAATAGATTTTAAAAACTGCAAAATAGATTTGTATGTAAACTCGGGGGCTTGCATCTATTTTGTTATGGAGTTTTCAAGGGCTTGGCAACCACTTGCATGCCAGCTCATTGCATGCCTCCAACCAATCACATGCAATCCCAAAATTGTGGCAAGTGAGTGCATTTGAATCACGATGCAGCGAATCAAGTAGGGCCTAAGGCTCCCTATGTTGCCATGAATAAGTTTTCCAGAAATGATTTTTTCATTTAAATGTCATAAAACGTTTTCCGTATCAACACTTTCTGACATACAAATCCTTTTTTTGTAAAACTTTTTTGCTGATCACCATACAGAGCCTTAGAAGAAAATGATTTTGTTACTTGAAACTCGTAGCAATTGATGGATAAATAATCTAGAACTTGGCGTCCTCATATCATTCCCAACTTGTTTCCCTCTTAAGATCCGAAACCAATTCATTTGTATTCCACTTAATCAGTTCAAAGAAATAAGATCCAATGAAAATAAAGAATCAGGTATCCATATAATCAAATCAGTATAGTTCTGCCTCCCACAAATTCCAAGCAAACCACATAATCTAGCTATGACTCTGGAAAATCCAAATCCAACATCCTGTCAAAATGTACTTATCGAGAAGTAATAAAAATAACGCATTGAAAGGAAAACGAAGCAATTGAACGCCTTTTTTAGGTGACAATTTACAGTACTATGTATGTGGTTCAGATTTCCTAAGGACTGATGGTCAATCACCTGGATATTTTGAGTGATGGACCTAATGGTGTGTAGTTATCACCTGGATGGTATAGAAATGTTGATGAAGACTTGTGTTTGAACTTTGAAGGGTAAAAAGTTGCCTGAAAAGGACACTGACAGATCTATGATTTATACAACCAAGATACAGTAACCAGAAACTGCCTTTGGAAACCTACCTACACAACTAGAATAATGGAGCACGCTTTGTGAAAGCAAAGGCTTAAACCGGTGCAAGTATCGTAATAAGAAACCATCATGCACATTTCGTTGCAGTGGGCTCCAAGCCTCCAACATTAGCTGTGCCTCCACCTCCGAAAAAGTAGAAGCCCTTACTATCAAGAAGGGAGCAATCTTCGCCAATAAAATGAAAATACAACATGTTTGGACTCATATCCGTAAGTTGGCCTCTGAATCTCATGTTCATATAAAACATATTTTCATGGAAGCAAATTCTGTTGCAGATAGCTTAGCCAATCAAAGAATTACGCATCAAATGGATTATGTCTTCACTTCTGAATTGGAATTGTCAGGTGCTACTCGGCACAGTGCATTCTTGGAAAAAATTGGTTTAGGCACTTACTGCTTGTAAGCTCTTTGTTTTTTGGGGTAGGTATTATGTCCCCCATTGTATTTAAGTATTTCCTTTGAATAAACAGGTAGGGGTCCGCCTAACCCCCACCCCCTTTGGGTGATTAAAAAAAATAAAAATATAACAAGCAATATATTGTTTGAGTCTGATGCCAGGGCGATCATCACCTACCTTATAGGAGACTCAAATACCATTTCTTGGACAACTAAGGCGATTCTCGATGATGAATATATATTCTTCGCAGGTTTTTTTTGCCAGCCATTGGCATTAGGCTCCAAGACATCAAAACGAAGCTGCTCACAAGCTACCTAGTCGAGCAGCCTCAGAGGGTGACTGAATTTTGAACTTTTAATCCTCCATCTTGGTTATTAAGCAATATATTACGAGGTAAGAAAGGTGTAGGCTCCCAACGAGGTCAAACTGCTAGTTAATATTGCACGATCTCTTTGCATATTTATAAATACTAGTTGGTGCACACATAGATATCCATCTTAGAAAATAAATTATCCATGAACCATGTAAATTAATCAAAAAATGAATCGAACTTCTTACTCAAAGGTTTGTAAAATTCATGCATTTTTGTACATGATAGAATTAATCTCGAATAATTCATGAACTTTTCTGAAGTATTTCTAGATTATTCAGTTATGAACATGAAAAATCATTTTATAAGACAAAAAGTGTCCATATTTTGCTTTTTCTTGTTTTATTTTATTTTTATATTTTTTGCACAATTTCTTAACATATTTTTAAATGACAAATAAAAAACTATACTCAAACATTTCTCGTACCATATTTTTTGTCGCACTTGTTAACTATGCCTTCGATCCCATCGGACCCTTGCTAAATAACTTATACAAAAGGTTTTGTTTCTTTATTTTCATTCTAGACTCTAGACCCATTCCAACTTGTATATTTGTCTGTGGGTCCCATTCATTTCGCACTATGGATTGTGATGTTGATCCAAGTCAAATTAGATATATGGGTCAACACTTTAAAAGTCTGATTCAAATCTAGATCTATATGGATCTGACTCAGATATGAACTATTTCTTGCCTTATTGTGGAGTTTATGATTGCAAAGGCTAAGATATTCTAGTTCATTTGATTCACCATCTAAATAATGAAAATTCCTTCAAAAAAGAAAAGTTTTTTGGTCGGTTTTCTAGTGAACTATATGAACCAAAAAGTGGAAGTAAGAACTTTCTAGAGATATGTTGAGGCTACTTTCCTTGTTTATGTTGGATGTGTTAGGATTTTTTAATGATTGATTAAATCTTGGAACTCAAGCAAACAATTAGTCTCAATTCTAGAAGCAATAATGACCTAGTCTTCAAATCTTGACCAAAGGGAAATGTTGGGTGGCCCTAAGGATCGACAATGTTGGACCCTAGATCCTTGAGATGCCTATTGTGAGGAGATTCACCTTTTATACATAAGCCACAAGAATTGATTCAAACGAAGTGGAGCGAATCTTTGATCCTCTATTGAAATAGTGCACCAAAGGGGGTATTGAACTTGCAAAAGATCCTCTGATGCCGAAGTCCAAGGGGAAACAAGACTTACAAAGAGAAAAATAGAAAATGTAGAGTATGGTTGATTAAGATCGAGCTCCTTATCTTTGCTTCTTGATATTCGTTCAAAAGTGCTCATTTAAGCAATTATCCTTTTAGCGTTATCGCACTCTCCTACGTAAAATTATCATTTTTACCAACTTTTCTATGTAAGAGTTTCTTCTGTTAGGTAGAACACACTTTTCTGGACAAAATATTATATTTGCATGAATTAAACACATTTTCGAAAGTCGAGATATAAAGTCATTCTAATTAAGTCTCATTACGTACTTTTTCTATCGCAGAAAATCCGATTGGATAATTTTATGGATTGCGGGCCCACAACCGACTACTAGAGTCTAGGACCAAAGCTTAAGAGCCAACAGGCTAGGGATGAGAAGATGTAGGAGAAGTGTGGGAAGAGCCAGAGAGTTGAAAAAAGCATGAGAGAAGATCAAAAGAGAAGGAGAGCCAAGCACCCCGAGAAGAGATTAAAGAGAATAAAGCTCAATCAACTAACACAAGATGAAGACTTGACTAGTTGGTAAAGCTTGTAGAAGATCAAGTCAAAGACTAGGGTTCAAGACCCTCTGCCAGCATTTTCTCTTTAGTTTTAAAACAATCCGACATTCTCGAATCACATGTTAGATGTCTGTCACAAGGGAGAGAGATTTGCAAATGGTAGAGTACGTAAACGATTGATTGGATAACCAAATATGATATTTCCAATTTTTACTTTGTCCAACATATATCCACATGCAATGTGATACCAACATTAATGTTAGGATCTCACACGCATCCCATGTGACATGGCACGTGACGTGACAATCTTAACTATTCTTCTTTCTATTTGGTAGTTGCTAAATAATTAAGGATATGTATCCACTAAATTCTAGTTGCTTTCTTTAGAAATATATCTTGGGAGTAGTTTCCCAGCTTAGCCAGGAGATATCTTTTGAATTAGTTTATATTTCCGTTAAAGTTAGAATTAGGAAGGTCTATTTAGGGGGATCCTATATATTGTAACCGATGGTTAAGAAATGTATAGAGAAAAAATATTCATTTTTTGTACATGAAAGTGTAAAGAGAGCGATTCCCTCAAGGAACCGAAAATAGAGAGTGAGTCCCTCAAGGAGTCGAGCGATAAGAACCGAACCAGGTTCCTATCATTTGGTATTAGAGCCATCTACGAATGGGGAAGATATCATCATCAAGACAGATAACTCAGCAACATGGAGTTTGCATTGTGGATTTACAAGGTTGAAACAACTTCCTAGTTCAAGGAGCTAGATGACAAGATATCATCCATAACTTGAAATCAAGAGGAAATTCAGAGGGGCATTATGGAGGAATTTCATAACCCGAGGATGGGAACCAAAGCTCCTGTCGATAACTGTGAGGAAGAATCACTGATTGAGGAACCATATCGACACACTATCTCCCGGATGATCGCTCGATCAATGAAGTTGGATTTTTCGAAGTTCGATGGGTCAAATCCTCTCGATTATATCTCTCGAATGGAACATTTTTTTCGCTTCCAAAAAACTCCCAAAGATCAAAAGGTTGAGATTGCATCCTTCCTTCTTGAAGGCGATGCCACGCCATGAATGGACTGGTATGAAGCAAAAAATTGCAATATCACTTGGGATATCTTTGTCGACGCCATTATGGCTCCATTTGGCCAACTATCTATGTAGATTTCCACGACTCTCTTTTCAAACTTCGTCAATCCAGATCCATTAAGGATTATCAAACCGAGTTCAAACGTTTAGCATGTCAAGTTCACGATTAGACATACATACGAACAACTATGGGGTGCTTCGTAAGCGGATTGAAGACTGATATCCATCTCAAGGTTCGTTAGCAATAGGTCTTGCCCACTTTCCAGGAGGTAAAATTGGCAGCACGCAAGCTCCATTCGCGATGAACCCCACGCGTCCACCACTCCCCTCATGCACCACCAACCCTAACAACACCACCACCACCACCACTTCCATTCCAAACAGGGTTCCCACGCTGTCGTCAATGTGTCTCTTGACACCGTCTAAGGTTCAGGAGAAGCGCCTCAAAAGAATTTGTTTCAACTTTGACGAAACATTCAAACTGGGGCAAAAATGCAAGAAACCCTAACTTATGCTCATGGAAGGATTTAAGGTCTAGATTTTTTATTGGCTAATTTCGTATGACAAAACATGTGTATATAATCTTTCTAGTTTGTGGGCAGTTAGGAGTCGATTGGTTGCGTATGATTTCATTACTGAAGACTGCTTGACAAAAGATCAGAAGAGTGATACATCAAAAGATTCAAAGCTTCAATTGATCAACACACCATTAGGTTGGTAAGTGACTTAGAGACCATAAAAGTTAGGTAGTAGAACCTTAACTGTAATACCTCAAACTTTCAACTAGGGGTATTATGGTAATTTGACCATCATAGGATAATTTTGGCAGTTTGAACTTACTTTCATCATTCGATATCCTATATTAAGTTATGTGTCAAGTTTAGTAGGATTCGGACAACTTTGAAAAACTTGTTATTTTTGAAACTCACTTTTAGAGCTAATTTCTTCCTAAAAATAATGAAGAATAACTCACAGGGGACTTTTCTGGACACTAGATAATATACTTGATCTAATAAGAAAATAAAATATTTTTGACCCTGGGCCCTGAAAACTTTTCAAAAATAACTTACGTATCTTAGGACCGAAAACCCATCTCTCGAAATTGAGATCAATCCGGGATTATTTGGATACTGTTTCAGTTGAATTTAAAAACTTTCCATTTTGGGACCCCCATAAACTATAAATAGATATTTTTAATTTTAATATTATGCATAACCTAAGTTGTGGAACCTACCTGCAAAATTCGGAATGAATCGGACATCATTTGAGTCACATGTGAGACACTTTGGGATTTTTTGGGAATTTTTGCCATATTAATATGCTACCCCATCACCCTTTGGTAGGAGCATTTTAGTCAAGTTGACTCATGGGAAGGTTGACTTGGTCAACATACATAATTAATAACTCAATTTATTTATTTAATTATTAATTACTTTATTGTTATTTTTGTTAATTGGTAAGTAGTGTAGAGATTTTAGAATTAAGAAAACTATTATTATTGCTTTGTGATATTCGCTTAAAAGTGAATATTTTCCACTGTTATCTTCTAAGCGTTATCACACTCTCCTACGTTAAAATGCTCTATTTATCTACTTTTCTACGTAAGAGTCTCTTTTGTTGCGTAGAACACACTTTTCTGGACGAAATGGTATATTTGCATGCATTAAACACATTTTCGAAAGTCTAGACATTGAGTCGTTCTGATAAAGTCTCATTACGCGCTTCTTCTGTCGTAGGAAACCCCGATGGGACAATTCTCGAGACTTGCGAGCCCACATCGATCAGGAAAGCCCATTATCAAAGCTTAAAGAGCCCACATGCTATGACTAGAAGATATGGGCCAAATATGGGCTGAATAAGAGGACCAAAAATTCAGCCCAAAGAACGAAGAGAGCAGGAGTGCCAACGACCAAGAGACGGACCAAAGCGTTTAAAGCCACATGAGTCAGCAAGGAATGATAGTCTACTCTACTGGAGAAGCGTGAGGATGGTCACAGTGAAGACCAGGGTTCCAGACCCTCTGCCAATACTTTTATCTCTATTTTCTGATATTTTCTCTCTCATTATTCTCTCTCTCTTCATCTCTCGGTCCTCGGATCTACTGACTTAACCCCAGAACTCCTACCCGTTGGCTCTGGCCCATCTCCCTAAGCTATCGGACCGTTGGATCTTCCATCAGACCGTTGGATCGTCCATCAGACCGTCGGATCTCTCTAAATCCGTCGGCCTGCCAATCTGGATCCTGATCAAATCATCTTCAGTCTAACCATCAGATTGTCTGTCACATCATCTTATGAGACGATGGACATCATCAATCCATGTGGGCCAGTAGCCGGGCCCATCATCATCGACCCGCTGTCCGACCATTTAGTGGACCCCGTGAATTTCAAAATAATTTCAATTAAATTTAAAAAAAAAGGGGTCCACTAAATGGGGAAATTCCCCAAAGAAAAGTAGGGTTTTACTTAAAATATATATATATATATATATATATATATATATATATATATATATTTTTTCTTATTTTTTATTTTTGAAAAATCCCTATTTCTTAGCTTTAAAAGGGGAAGGAGAAAGGTTTGTTCGAACCCTAATCCCTCTCCCCTCTCCTCCTCTCCTTCCCCAAAACCGTTCCCTACGTTTTCCCCTCCTTCTTCTCCTTTTTTTTCTTCCTTCTCTTCCTCCTCTTCTTCATCTTCTTCATCTTTTCTCTCGTCGGAGTTGCAGGCAGCAACTCCGGCCGCCTGCACGTCCTTCTCCCTTCTCCCCTTCTCCTCCTCTCCTTCTTCTTCTCCATCGCTTCTTCCTCTTCTCTTTCTCCTCCTTCTTCTTCTTATTATTCTTCTTCTTCTTCCCTTCTTGTCTTCATACCCGCCGGAGTTGCAGAACTCCGGCCATGCGCCTCCTCCTTCTCCTTCTTCCATTCTTCTTCATCGTCTGCTCGCCCTTCTTCATCTCCTCTTCCTGTGCTGCTCCTTTGCGCAGCACCATGAGCAACACCACTACTGCTGTTCTGCCCACAGCAACAGATCCTACGACCCCTTTGTTGGTACACCGACGCACCACCACCTCCATTGACACCGGCGAACTTTGCTGCTCCTCTCTTTGGACCGAACGCCAGCGTCATTTTCGTCTTCCTCTCTTGGTGTTGCAGGCTAGCAACACCACTGCAAAACGAGCAGTCAATTGAGTCCAACGGTGGACCTGCAACTCAGCATGTTGACCACCTTCTTCCACGTTGAAGACTCCCGTTGAGCCGGTCTTTCATCCACCACCACTTCGTTGCCGCTCCTCCCTGCAAGCTTCCCCATTGGGCCACCAATTTTTGCTGGACAAAGAGAAGAAGAATGAATGAAGAGAAGGGGGAAAGAACCCTTCTCCATATGCAACCATAATCCTCCTCTCTTTACTGCCAAGCAGCGAGGTCAAAAATGAAATAGATCTGCATCTGCAGATCTGTCTGCGTCCTCATCTCCCAACCAATCAGAAACTCCCTACGTCTTTGGGCTTCGCTGCCCCCTTGGCTGTCCATGCTACTACGACCAGCAGCTCAAGATCGTGATGCTCATATGCAGGCTGTGAGCAAACAAAGCCTGCAAATTCCATTCTCTCTTGTTGTGACGGCTAAGCACCACCACGTGGCAGCACCACATCAATGGCTGTGCGCATAACCCCATCTCTTTATGGCAACTTCATGCATGGCCGATCTCCTTGAGGGTGCACAAACTCACCATGGGTAGCACCTCCTTCTCCACTTGCTATTCCACCATGGACACATTCAACTCTTCGCAGTCTCATTGGGGTTGAAGCTCCGAACCTACAAAGAATGTACATGGCCAATCATGGCCGATCATGCTCTGGGTAAGTGATCAAGAGTTTTCTTTCTCTCTTCTCTTCTCACTTTCTCTCTCTACCTACTTTCTCTCTCTAGTTTATTCTCCTTTTCTATGCTTTATAATTTAGTTATTTAGGTTTGCTTTTCATTATAAGAGACATGTTCAATTGAATGAAGTTGAATTAAGTCGATTGAGTTACATTCTCTGCAAATTTCCCATCATTTTATGTTCATTATTGCGCTAACCCGACTAATCCCGAGTGCGGATCGACATCCGACACAAATCCCTATACAGATATAAAATTTTGCAGGATTCAAGAACCGGATCAATTTACAAATGTGTTGATTTTAGGGTTTCCGTAACCAACGACGCGGAAAAACCCTACTTTCACTTTGAAAAACTTAGAAACTATTATTGGCTTGCATTGTGTAATAAGCAACTATTTTGAAACAAAGGAAGAATTTAGAATGTGGGAAAGGTTGCCCTAAATCCTTAAGAGGACTCTTTCCCATTACCTACCATCTCTATATATGAGATGAGGGAGGCAAGAGAGCTCCCAATAGTGAAACATATGTTACCCTTGGAAGAGCTCTCCAGACCTCCCAAAAATCTCTCATTCTCTCTCACCTTCTTTTCCATCTTCCTCCATTGAAGCACCTTCATTAAACCTCCATTAAAGAATATTTTCAAGCCTTAGAACACCCTCATCCCACCATCAAAATGAGATCAAAACCTAGCATTTAAACCCTCTCATCAACCTCTTCAACATAGTTGGAAATCAACGGCATTGGAGAACTCAAAGAAGAACGTGGAGTTTTTCATCAACTATTAAATTTAAGCTTTACAATACGATTTTATTGTCTATTTAAGAGGTAGGTAACCCTGCCGTGCATATCTTTAGTTACATATTTTGTCTTCTCTAAACATGCTCATTACGGTGGCTGAATTATTGCTTGATTACTCATACGTGCTTCTGCTTCTTTTTATCTTAATATTATGTTGTTCCTTCCTTGCAACCCCCTTCTTGTATATTATCTTTGAATTGGAGAGAAGGACAAGGGTAAGAATATTGCCATGACCATGCACTAATGGAAACTACGGATAGTTCTCATTAGTAGATCGACCGTGAGAACACCTCTAGGTGAAAATGTTTTTGGCCTTAGCCTTCCTCTCATTATAGTTATTTTGACATTTGATTTACACTATGCTTATCATCGTCATTGGGGTTCATGTGAGATGAAGTTTATTATTTTTGTCATTAAGCAAGAAGGGCTAGAAAACCCTAAGGTGAAAAACCCTAAACAATCCTACAGATGAGCCATACGGCTACTTCCAGTGAGGGAAGGAGATGGAGACCCATTAGTTGTTGAGTTTTTGGGATGGGACATCCTTGCATTGTGCATACCTTGTAGATCATTGGTTGTATATTGATTGTTATGTCTTGCTTATCACATACTCTATTTTATCATTTATTTTCAATGATTATGCTTAGTTAACTTTATATGTGGATTAAGAGTGCCATGGGGTTACTAGTTGCACTATTGAGTCCATTGGACTCACGATGTTTTGTGACACCACATAGACGAGTTGGGCTTTAATCCAATGGATGACTCTTCGTGGGAAGTACCCGACGATGAAGAGTACGAGGATGGTGATCACAGCGAGCCTTTGGAGACATCGGAGGAGTTCTAGTCCTTTAAACGCTTTCTTGATAAAAACTAGTTATCCTTGATTTTGATTTCGAGCTTGTTCTGGCCTATCTTTGGGAACTTGTTCCTTTTTATCTTATGGATGATGCTTAGTTATTTTTATTTGATAAACATAATGATTTGACATTATATTGTTTATATGATAATAGTAGATTAGTGGTTAATAATGAAAATTCGACCCTTAATTGACCTAGATCGAGTTTTGGACTTTTGAGACTAAAAGCACTAGAAATACCGAATGAGACAGAACTATAATTTTAGACCTGTAATGTATTTTCGTAAGGTAACTGACAGAATTTGTGATTGTCAAGTAGGGTTTTTCCGTGTCGTTGGATCGGAAACCCTAGATCTCAACAATATTTGTAATTTCTCCGATTTGGTTCACTTAATCTGCAAAAATGCAGATTTGCACAGTGGCTCATGTCGGGTATCTTCCGCACTCGGGGTTATGGCAATTAAAGAACAAATTAACAGAAATTTGCTAAAAAAATGATGAAAGGGTGAGAATTGTGATGTGATCGATTTTAAAACAATATTTTGGCGAGACTTTTATCAGTTAATCAATGGAAACGAAAATATAATGAAAACACAATAAGCAAAAAATTTTCTAAATAAATTTATTAATTAATCAAAGTGTTAAACAAATAAAAATAAATGCTAACCTATGAAGGCAATTAAATGAGAGTGATAGAGAGAGAGAAACTGAAGAAAAGTAGAGAGAGAAAGAGAGAGAAATAAGTGGTAGAGAGAGAAATAATGGAAGAAATTCTAGAGAGAGATGAAAGAAGGATACCTCAAACGTACCGAGATCAGATTGACCGGAGTAGATCGGATTGTGCTCGTATTGCACATGGCTTACTACTAATGGTGGAAGAGAGAGGGAACGTGGCAGTGAAGAGGAAGTGGTGGTTCTCCTACAGCTCAATGGCGATCTTTGTGCACGGTGATGCATGCAAAACAAGCTGTTAACCATGGCAAGCTAAGAGGATCCGGTTGAAGAGCCTGTGGTGATTGATGGAGAGTGGCGCGGTACTTGGTGCAAATGAAGGAGCAGCAACAAAGGTGGATTGGTCTGGTATTTCCAAGCTTCAAGGGGAGGAACACGTGCAGACTTGTAGGTGCATCAGTGTTGCAAGGAAGAGCAAGTCGACCAGAGATGATTGAGAGGAGCTCGAGATGGAATGGTCAGAATGGGTGGTGGTGCTAACGGCTTAAAAAGTGGAGGAGTGTGTTGCTGCCCGTTTTGAGAATGAAGTTGCAGGGGTATTGAAGGAGGTAAGGCCATGAGAAGAAGAAATGACCAGCAAGGTGATCGCTGGTTTTCACGGTAGTGAGCAACGATTATGGTGGTGGAGACTCATAGGTGGAAAGTTGCAGGGTGTGAACACACAGGTGTGCACAATCTACGTGGAAGGGGGATGCGATGCAAATGTGGTACAGCTAATGGAGGCGTTGCTGGGTTTGGCAAGTGGACAACCTGAACTTGAGATGACTGGAGTTGCAGAGATAGTGGAGATGGTGAGATGGAGATGATGGCCGGAGTTGTAGGCTTTTGCAACTCCGGTGAAGAAAGATGGAGAGATCTCGATCTCTGTTTGGTTGTGGAGGTGAGAACCGTGCAACAAGAAGAGTTGCAACGGTGAAGAGAAGAGGATGAGGATGAGGATGTGTTGCAGGCTGGATGGGAAACCATTTATGAAACCATTTATAAGGAGCAGCAACTTGGACAACTGGTAAAAGATCACCGGTTTCGATGGTGAATCATCGGAGTTGGAGCCCTGCACAGGGTGTGGCACATCTTTGAGGGGAAAGATCATGGATACCGGCCGTGAGTTGCAGTCTTTCTTGCTGGTTCTACCAGCAAGATGGATGGAAGTGGAGATGTCGTTTCCTCTTTACACCTGCTGGTGATGGTGTGATGAAGATGGAGGGCACTATGAAGCCCGGAGATGCACTGCAGGTGGGAGGATGATGGCTGGTGTTGGTCGTATAGATGGAACGGCTTTGTAGGATGGAGGACAACACTACTGTGGAGATCGAGATGGCAGTAGCTTGAGGAGAAGAGTTGCTGCTAGATCTTCTCATTGTGGAAGGCGTGGTGGCTTGGTTTCACCGAAATATTTTCTGGCACTTGGTGGACTGTGGCTGACGTTGGAGATCTTTATCTCCACTAGAGAAGGTGGAGATGATCAAGTATGATTGGTTGGGAATAAGAGTGGGGTTTTAGGGAAGAAGGGATTAAGGAATAAGTGAAGGGGGAGGGAATCAAAGAGGAGAAGCCGTGGGTTTCCTCTTTATGGAATAGATGACGGGTTGTTAGAGATTAGGGAGAATCATGGAAGAATGAAGGGATTGGTGAGAAGTGGTCAAGGTTGACCACATCTCCCATTGGCTTGAATGTGGGCTTATGCATGTGGGTCATGGGAATGGGTCATGGGCATGGGTCATGGGTGTGGGTCATGGGTATGGGCCAAGATAGATAGAGAGAGAAATAGGAGAGGTGAGAGAAAAAACAAAAATAATAGCATTGGAGGGCCTTGAACCCTAGTATTCTTTAATCTCTCTCATCCACTCAACCAATTAGTCAAATTAGTCTTTTGATGTCAATTGGTGTGGCTTTTAACACCTTAGTCCTTCTCTTGGTCTTCAGCTTTTCTTCTCTCTCTTAGTCCTTGTTCCAGCTCTACGATCCTCTAGCTTTGCCCGTACATGGCTTTTATCTTCTTATCCTAGCCTGCTGGCTCTTTAAACTTTGATAGAAGTCTTTTGTGGTTGATCATGGGCCCGCCAGTCCTTCAGAATCGCCCGATAGGGTCTCCTGCAAGTGAAAAAACGCGTAATGAGATTCAACTAAAGCGGCTTGATACTGGACTATCCGAAATGCTTATATTTCATGCAAATAGTCAATTTTCGTCTAAAGAATGCGTTTTACGCAATGGAAGAAACTCTTACGTGAAAAAGTCGATGAAAATACAAGTTTTACGTAGGAGAATGCGACATCACTATAAGGATAATGGCTTAAAATAAGCACTTTGAGCGAATATCATAACCTTCAACTAGCATATTGCCAATCATTGGCAATTATTGCGAAATAAGTGAGCTAAAAAGGGCTTGGCATAACATGCTTGAAAACTTATTTGCATTACTCAAAAAAACTCCGTTTTGTCAGATTATTTCAAGGATGCAATAAATCATTCACAAATTAGAACTAATCAGCAAATGCAACACTTCTACAAATGGACCTTCAAACAAAAGATTACTCAGACTTAGTGTGTGTGTGTGTTCAACATCATCCTTACCTGGCAGTAAAGATATCTAGATCTCCTTAGAGACTATATGTCTCGACCTCAATCCTCACTTGTATACCACTCAGAAGTGAATCACTTAGAAATAGTTTTATACTTTTCTCTCAAATTATATGTGAGGAGATGAATATAGAAACTGACAAACGTCTTACATATATTGTTTGTGAATGGAGCATATAAGAAGATTTAAGATCTCATGATTGAAATGTCATATCACTTAAGAACGTCGGATCAAACTTTATAGTTTCTCTTTTCTCCATTCTCCACATTTGATGATTGTACTAATCTAGAATCAAATAGGACTTGCATAGGTTGTATTGAGGCTTAGGATAGGTTCAGAAAAGAAGGGTATTCTGGAATTCAAAAATTCTGAGAGGGTATCTCACTTTTCTTTGCAACTTTTCCCAGGTGTAGTATTTCCTTGACTTTTCTTTTTTTTTTTTTTCAATTTTTATCTTTTTGGATATTGTTTTGCATTCTTTTTCCTTTCCTTCTTTCTTTTTGATCATGTTTCTTCTCAGCTTGAACCATTTGTTTTTCTTGTCTTTTCTTTTCTTAGTTTCTATCTTTTCATGGAGTAATCATACCAAATACTCTTTGATCGATCTCAGAAATAGGTTATCATATTGAACTCTTTTTTGGGATTGGGGTTTTTGGTTGATGGGTTAACAAGAAAGGTTTTCATCAAAAGGCTCAAAAATGGTTTTTAATGGTATAGATGTTAGGGAAGCTAAAAAGTTTGATTGGTTAGAAAGATGGCCTATATTATTTTCTAGGGTTTGTACTTTCATCTTCGATGTCTCGAATGGATATAGAGAAGGTTCTTTATATAATAATCTAAATTTGATGTCGTTCCGAGTTCCATGACCAAAGCAAAGGTTAATGAGATCACTCAATGGAAAATTTGAGGACTAAAAGAATTGTGAGTCATCTTGTGTCTCAGAATAATTTTATAACCTTCAGAAATGATGAAAAGCTCAAAAGATCACTGGGTTAAGTCTCCACAATTGTTCTTCTTGGATCTTTAGATAATCTAAACTTTGGATAATTCTGACGTTAATATGTAAATATTTTTGCTAAATCTGATTTTTCAAAGATTTTTCAATCCACTGTAGTAATGTTTGCTTTCAAACTAAATGAAGGGCTAATAAGTGGTTTTTCAAAACAGACATCATTTTCAATAAATAGACTTTCCGAAAAGTTCTCACTAATCAAATCAGGGCAGTTTTGAAAATCACATGAAATCACACCTAGAAACACAAGGTTTCTCTTTTTTCTTTATTTTTATTTTTTTATCAAAATAAAAACATGAGTTTTGGTAAAAACCCACCCCCAACCAAAATACTGCACCATCCTCGGTGCTCATGACCTGGACATAAAATGATAAAAAATCGGTAATGATGATGATAAGGTTTAGGGAGGATGTTATCAAGTCGGCAAAAACTTGACAATGTGTGGTACCTGATGATTGGCATAATGAATGTACCTGCATTTCCAGAGATATAACAATCATAACAAAAGCATGAGACTCACGTACTCTAGGAATATCGAAATTGCCTTTCCGCAAGTGCTAAGTTTTACGTCTTCAGTCAGACATAACATGGGTATATCAAGTACCCCCAACCAGGTTAAAACATATGGAGACTGAGTGGATATGTAGTCTTCCTGACTCCTAAGGTGGAACAGAGACTGTTATCCTATCCCTTGTCTAGCTATACCTATGTAGAACAGGTTTTTCTTAGTGTAAATTGAGAGAAGGATAGTAAGTAGTGCTCTAAGTAGACCCGCAAAAACATTTAGTTTAGCGGGGAAGAATCGAAGCTTCTCAGTAAAAATTGAGAGGAGAGTAGTAGTGGGTTCTCTAACCATGGTTAGCAGAGTCGCAAACTCATTGAGTTTAGCTGGAATGTATTTGCATGGAGCAGACTCCTGCAGATCAGTAATACCAAAATTGTCTGACTCCAAGATGAAGTCAGGCTCAAAGTATTCTTGACACTGGGATAATTTTTCCTCGGGAGAGTCCTGAATTAGATTCTCTACGGCACACGGTGTATCGACAATATCGACGTATGTTGTCTGTTCAAAAATGTTAACCTCTACTTTGAGGTTGTCAAATGTCGTCAACATATCATCGCCCCCACACCAGATGTGTGCATCAGCGATGGTGAGGAATGGTGGGGCCAGGACAACTGGGACCGCACTATCTAAACAGTGCTCAGTGTTTGGAACGTCTGCTTCATGTGCAGACAATGAAGCAATAGAGGTAGATGATTCCTCTAAGCTAGGTTTAGAAGTTGGTGCTTTGAAGGACACCGAAGATGGAGACTCAGGCTCATCAATATTATAGTTCGATCTTTTGTTTGTAGCAACCTCAATTTTCTCTTGTAAAGTCTGGTGCTGGGTCTAGTTGTGCGATTCCTCATTATGGACTGTGGCCATGGTATTCCCCTTTGGATAAGCTATAAGTTGGCTAGTGAAGTTGACTTTCTCTTTCTCTGATTTTAACTCACCTAGATGGTGTTCCAAGCTCTCCATGGAGTGTTGTTATTGGATGATATATTGAGAGAGGAGTTCCTCTAGACTCGGTTTAGTAGCAGATTGTGGTGGTTCAACTAAGAGAAGCTGAGATGCCAACTCTTGAATGTAGTCCGACTGAGTATGAAAGTTATAAGATGAAAGTGACTCTAGGAATATCTGCTGATTCTAAAAATTCTACGGGGTCCACTGTTGATCAAAATATTCAGTCTGTGGATCTGGTTGGTACTGCGACTGTGAATACTACTCATCATATTGTCCACATGGGGAAAAGACTGGGGAAAAGACTATTGTTCCCACTCAAAGTTATTATGACTCCTAGTATCCGGATAATACGTGTTATTGTAGGAGGTCAGTAGCGGAGGTTCAAATATACTAAAATTACAAACCTCTTCTTAGACATGAGGGAAGTATCCCATAGATTTGGAGTGAAAAACAGGCTTCTGGACCCCAACATCAAGGGCAGAGACTGATTTTGTCAAATCCTTAAGTAGGGATTTTAGCACTGGATCGCCCTTCGCTTCATATCCCATGGAAGTCTGTGAGACTTGAGTGTCATGACGACACTTAGGATTGGTATATGCTTTGAGTTATCGCCTAGATCTTCAAAGAAATTGTGGTAGGTCTCGAATAGAGGTCGTTCAGCTGCCATCAGAGAGATGTGAGTCTCTCAGAGGAGGGAGATAGATTGGGTGAAAGAGATCGGTGAGGTAGACTGACTCTCAGATCGAATCAGTTTCGGGTTGAATCAAATCCAAACGGGCATATGCTTGTAAAAGCAAGCCCCTAGAGTCGACAAAGTCTGAAGATTACGAAATCGAATGAGCCTAGATGATGCACACGGAGCCACAAATAATCCTAATTCTAAACAATCAAGATAGTTTTATGAATTATCTTGTTAGTGTAGGGATAGTGTAGATTATGACATTGGGCGTACCCCTGGTTTATCACTAACTTTTCACTCTATAGGTTCTCACCAAATCTCTTCAAAGCAAATCCCTACTACTAACTCAAGTTGATTGCGAGATAATCCAAAGCTTAAACAGACGTGCAGCACATCGACTGACTTAAATACGCCTCAGACTAACCGGACTTGTCAAGTATGAAGATGAGTTTTCCCAGAAGAGGAGCTAGGGTTGGTTCGTATTCCTAATCCGACACCAAGCTAACCGACAGACAATCAAGGAGGCCACTTAAGAGCTCGATATACTTGAGTAGTAGGGACCTATTGGTGTGTTAGATAATAGGGACCCGTACTCATGGACTTAATCGACATGATCTTTGAAGGAGTCGCTTTATGTGTAGTTTTCCTCGAACACCGATCTAATTGGGCTCTACTTCTTGATTAATTTTAATTCTTGGTTGTGGGTGCACAAAAACTGAATGACGAGGTGAGTGATGAGATCCCACCAGTTTCAAGTTAGAGCTGGGTTTGCTCTTTAATGTATTTTTTACGGCCAATCCAAGCAGTTCCGATAATGTTTGCAAAAGCAAATAAACAATTGGCACAGTGTTTGCACAATGATCACAATCGCACTCAAGGCGAGGTGTAGAAACTTACCTACCCGTTGGCTACGCACGGGGTCTCCTCTATGAGATAGGGAGGGGTATCCAAATGGGCTTGGGCCTGACTCCACTTCTTTGAGCTTTCGTTCCCTACTCACTTGCTAATCGCAATCCACAATCACGTTAGTCCACAATAGTCTATGGTATGGAGTTGGAAGGTATACCACCTTTGGGGTTTCAAGAAACACGTAATGATTTATGGCAGGTATTGTGAATTAGTTCCAATTAGGGTTTAAAATTCAACTTTAGCTATTCTCGAATTAGGGTTCAGAAATATCTACTTTTGAATTACCTGGAGTTGGAAACCTTCCAAAATGAAACAAATAACCAATGGTGATCTAACTAGAAATAGCGAAATTGAAATCTAACATAAAATTTTTCATATTTTTTAATTAATTAATTAATCTAGCAGTTATTCTAAAAGGAGAGAAAACGAATCCCTAAGTTATTACAACTTTGCACTCGGCCGTCCGAGGCATTAAAATAATAAGTGAATAATGTGAAAAATAAAATGGAAAGTTTCTAATTTGGATCGGATCTTCCCGATTAAGCATCTTTCCGATTTTCTGTTCGTCTTTTTGTAATCCCGTTAACCGAGCGGCAACGACGCCATTTGAAAAAAGGATTTTTTCTTGTTGTCGGATCAAAAACCCTAAATCTCAAAAATATTTGTAATTTCTCCAATTTGGTTCATTTAATCTGCAAAAATGCAGATTTGCACAGTGGCTCGTGTCGGGTATCTTCCGCACTCAGGGTTAGGGCAATTAAAGAACAAATTAACAAAAATCTACTAAAAAAATGATGGAAGGGTGAGAATGGTGATGTGATCGATTTTAAAACAATATTTTGGTGAGACTTTTATCAGCTAATCAATGGAAATGAAAATAGAATGAAAATACAATAAGCAAGAAATTTTCAAAATGAATTTATTAATTAATCAAAGTATTACACAAATAAAAATAAATGCTAACCTATGAAGGCAATTAAATGAGAGTGATAGAGAGAGAGAAACCGAAGAAAAGTAGAGAGAAAAAGAGAGGGTAGAGAGAGAAATAATGGAAGAAATTCTAGAGAGAGAAATTTTTTGAGAGAGATGAAAGAAGGATACCTCAAACTTACCAAGATCGGCTTGACCGGAGTAGATCGGATTGTGCTTGTGTTGTACATGGCTTGCTACCAATGGTGGAAGAGAGAGGGAACATGGCAGTGAAGAGGAAATGTGGTTCTCCTACAGCTTGATGGTGATGTTTGTGCACGGTGATGCATGCACAGCAAGCTACTAACCGTGGCAAGCTAGGAGGATGATTTGTCATGACTTTAGGGAGCACTTGGACTGCTGAACGGCCAGCCAAGGGCAAGGTGGACCATGCACTTGCTACTGCAAGGAGGATCGGGTTGAAGAGCCTGTGGTGATTGATGGAGAGTGGCACGATACTTGGTGCAAATGAAGGAGCAGCAACGAAGGTGGACTGGTCTGGTATTTCCAAGCTTCAAGGGGAAGGACACGTGCAGACTTGCAGGTTGATCAGTGTTACAAGGAAGAGCAAGTCGACCGGAATGATTGAGAGGAGCTCGAGATGGAGTGGTCGGAATGGGTGGTGTTCTAACGGCTTAAACAGTGGAGGAGAGTTTTGCTGCCCATTTTGAGAATGAAGTTGCAGGGGTATTGAAGGAGCTGAGGCTGTGAGAAGAAGAAACGACCAGCAAGGTGATCGTTGGTTTTCACGGTAGTGAGCAACGATTATGGTGGTGGAGACTCGTAAGTGAAAGTTGCAGGGTGTGAACACACAGGTGTGCACAATCTACGTGGAAGGGGGATGCGATGCAAAGGTGGTACAGCTAATGGAGACATTGCTGGGTTTGGGAAGTGGACAACCTAAACTTGAGATGATCGGAGTTGCAGAGAATAGTGCAGATGGTGAGACGGAGATGATGGCCAGAGTTGTAGGTTTTTGCAACTCCAGTGAAGAAAGATGGAGAGATCTTGATCTCTGTTTGGTGGTGGAGGTGAGCACCGTGCAACAAGAAGAGTTGCAACGGTGAAGAGAAGAGGATGAGGATGTGTTGCAGGCTGGATGGGGAACCATTTATGAAACCGTTTATGAGGAGCAGCAACTTGGACAACCGGTAAAAGCTCGCCGGTTTCAATGGTGAATCACTGGAGGTGGAGCCCTGCACGAGTGTGGCATGTCTTGGGGGGAAAGATCACGGATACCGGCCGAGAGTTGTAAGCTTTCTTGCTGGTTCTACCAGCAAGATGGATGGAAAGAGGAGATGCCGTTTCCTTTTTCACCTGCTGGTGGTGGTGTGATGAAGATGGAGGGCACTATGAAGCCTGGAGATGCACTGCAGGTGGGAGGATGATGGCTGGTGTTGGTGGTATAGATGGAACGGTTTTGGAGGATGAGGACAACACTACTATGGAAATCGAGATGGCAGCAGCTTGAGGAGAAGAGTTGCTGCTAGATCTTCACGTGGTGGAAGGCGTGGTGGCTTGGTTTCACTGAAATATTTTCTGGCACGTGGTGGACTGTGGCTGACGTTGGAAATCTTTATCTCCACTAGAGAAGGTGGAAATGATCAAGTATGATTGGCTGGGAATAAGAGTGGGGTTTTAGGGAAGAAGGGATTAAGGAAAGTGAAGGGGGAGGGAACCGAAGAGGAGAAGCCGTGGGTTTCCTCTTTATAGAATAGATGATGGGTTGTTAGAGATTAGGGAGAATCATGGAAGAATGAAAGGATTGGGGAGAAGTGGTCAAGGTTGACCACATCTCCCATTGGCTTGAATGTGGGCTTATGAATGTGGGTCATGGGTCATGGGTATGGGTCATGGGTATGGGCCAAGATAGATAGAGAGAGAAATAGGAGAGAGGTGAGAGAAAATACAAAAATAATAGCATTGGAGGGTCTTGAACCCTAGTCTTCTTTATTCTCTCTCATCCGCTCCACTAATTAGTCAAACTAGTCTTTTGATGTCAATTGGTGTGGCTTTTAACACCTTAGTCATTCTCTTGTCTTTAGCTTTTCTTCTCTCTCTTAGTCCTTGTTTTAGCTCTACGATCCTCTAGCTTTACCCGTACATAGCTTCTATCTTCTTATCCTAGCCTGCTAGCTCTTTAAACTTCGATAGAAGTCTTCTGTGGTTGATCGTGGGCCTGCCAGTCCTTGGGAATCGCCCGATAGGGTCTCCTGCAAATGAAAAAGCGCGTAATGAGATTCAACTAAAGCGGCTTGATACTGGACTATCCGAAATGCATATATTTCATGTAAATAGTCAATTTTCCTCTAAAGAATGCGTTCTACGCAATGGAAGAAACTCTTATAAGAAAAAGTCGATGAAAAGACAAGTTTTATGTAGGAGAATATGACATCGCTATATGGATAATGGCTTAAAATAAACACTTTTGAGTGAATATCAATGGTTTGTCAGTTAGCTTTCCAGTGATGTAAACCATTTTCACAGATTCTCTCTTTGTAGAAAGTTATGGCCGAAACACTAACTATAGTACGGACTAGTCTATTATGAACCCGAGCCAAATAGATCTAGTTGCGACCCTTTATATGGCATCTTTGAGCTTTGACTTAATACAAGAGTTGTAGCCAACTCAGAGGGATATCCAACGGGCTTTGGAACATCGAAATTGGACATCAGACGAATAAATGGCTGCCGCTTTACTGTAGCACTCTCTAGGTGCACTATAAGGACGGAAAAAATATGAGGAAAATTTATTTTCACCGTTTGACCTAATTTTTAGTTTGAGACTTCTTTATATATAGTGGGTTAATGTCATATAGTTTAAAAATAAAAAATATTAATTTAGTATTTTTCTATAATTAATTTCATAATTTATTCTAGGGTCAAATTACAAAAATTTTTGTTTAATCAATTAATGAACTGTGGTATAGATTGGATTGTTTGATAATGGATCTTAGTGGTTTAGAGTTACACTTGAACCATTATGATGCAATCATAGATCACCTCTAGGTTCGGGTATGAGGTTGACCCATTGATTTTTGGGTCAGATCTGGACACCCGATTTTGGGCGTGACATTAATATACATTGAACTAAGTCAAAATAAGCAAGGGAGAGGTTTCAGGACTTGCAAGGGCATTTGCCTTATTTTTGGTGAGTTCGATCGATTGGGGTACCCAGTGCAATCGATTGGACTTGCCTTGATAGAAATAAAATTGTTACAGATCTATCCAATCGATTGGACTCCGAGCCCAATTGATTGGACCAACGAAAGATGGGTTTTTAAACTTCGAATTTGCCCGATATGCCCTCCAATAGTTGATATTTCTTTCAGACTCTCGCTTTACTATAAATATAATATTATATATTGAACAGTTATGCCATCCAAGCATATCTAAAGCGAGAAGAAATCTTAGAGATCCAAGTGAAATAACAACCGGTCCGTTCTTTTTAATCCAATATACCTAGAAGGGGGGTTGATTAGGTATTTAAAATTAATTATACCTACACATTTTTATTGGTCTATGGTAGGGGAACAAAATCGCATGTCTGAGTTGTTTGATAAAAGATTATCACAACTGACTCATATCGAATATACCTCTGTAGTATATTTTCTTTTCGTCGTTTGGTCTAATCAAGATAGATAGCGCAATACAAATAAACAATCACACAAGACAAGAGATTTTTACGTGGAAACCTTAGCTAAGGAAAAAATCACGGGACCATTTTTAGACTGAAAGTATTACTAACTGGAAAGTTAAACGAAATAAAGGTTACCTACGCAGCACCATTGCAGATGCAGCTTCCAACCTTAGCCAAGGCCTACTGTCGATGCGTACACGTCCTCTGAATCAACGCTACGAGTCCACACGCGCCCTTTCAGCCAAGAAGCCTTGTCCGCTTGTTCAGTTTGGTACACCCCAAACCTACAGTCGATTGGCCACTCCGATCTTAATTCTCAACACTCTCGCCTTTGCCGAAGGAGAATGATTCAGTACACCCTGAACCCTAGGTTGCTCAAAGGTGTTGAGTCACACTAGTACACTCAGGCTACTAGGTCAAATGTCTAAGTAGAAGACCTAAGCTGAGTAATGGATTAAGCTAGCATTTGGCTTTAATCAAGAAGAGGAACAAGCTCAGAAGATATTAATGAGAAACCAACTTCTTGCTCTTCGAATGGACACTCTAATAAATAAACTTTTTCTTCTCTCTCTTGAAGTATTGTGTCACTTTGTGTGTATTTAGAGAAGGTATAGAAGGGTTGTATTTATAGAATTCGTGACCCTGAGTCTTGTAGAACGTGGGAGAGTAGAACCTAGAATTTTGGATCTGAAAAAGATTCAATCCGTGTTAAGTCCAATCGATTGTACTTTGGGTCCAATCGATTGAACTCAAATAAGTTTCTGTCCCGAAGGTTCCAATCAATTTTATAGAGGTTTCCAATCGATTAGTCTCAAATAAGTTTCTGTCTCGAAGGCTCCAATCGATTTTACAGAGGTCTCCAATTGATTGGGCTCTGATCATGTTCAGTCTTATAGACTTTAATCGATTTTACAGTTGTGTCCAATCGATTGGGCTTTGATCATGTTCTGCCTCGTAGCCTCCAATCAATTTTATAGAGTCCTTCAATCGATCGGACTCTCCCAGAAGTCAATAACTTTGATTAAGACTCGGGTCTGTCCAATGACTAGGTTTGGCCATTATATTTTATTCATTTTAAACCTATTCCAATGGCCACTAAGTCACTTACCTTCCTAAGCAAGCGTACACGATCTATAACCGACAAATAGATAGTTACTCAGATGACTCCTATCGTCAACCGTCTGATTCTTGCTGTCTCTGTCTTCTAGTCTTCACGTAGTCGGCGAAGTATACGTACCACAGCATCTTCACACTACACTGGTGCTCGTAGGAACGGTTACAAGAATGTTTTTATGTCATACAGAATCTTTGCCAAATTGAATATGAAAATATTCCTTACACCAAGAGCTTCTATTGTTGATGAGGCTTAAGTTTTCTTCTTGGATGCTCAGGATATTTTGTTCCAAGCTATACCTTTTGACCTTGAATGAAAGAGAGTGTTTGTCAAGCCCCGAATCCGAGCACCCTGACCTGATATGAATGCCTGTAGATCGGTTCGTTTACCCAAGATCGAGGGTATGATAAAAATGAAATGCTCAAAAAAATTAAAGAAAACACAAAGAATCACCGTCGTGATTGATGAAGAACAGTTCAGCTCCAATAGTCAAAATAATGCTGAAGCGTAAAGAAGTTATTATGGTGAAATAACTAAAGTCAAACTTTTAATTTTAGTCAAAGTCATTAATAAGAGTCTCTATAACTACCTATAATTTATATCAAACATCTTTTGTAAAAGCACTTAAGCTAAAATACTCGTTTAAGATAGCAATCTGCTTTATGCTTTTAAACAACCCAGTAATGATTTTGAAGAACGAATTGTGGTGTGATGTGATTGGCCACTGCTTTGCTGCTTCAAAAATCTATCTCGTCAAATATTTTCTCCCTCAGCAGAGTCAAGCTTTAGTATAGATAATGGGTATATATTGAAAAGACCATTGTTTCATTATAACGCTAAGTTAGTTGTTTTAATTTTTTTTAATTTTTTTGATTTGGTTGTTATTTTTGAAATAATATAATGAGTTGGGGCGTTACAATTGCAACAACTGTTATTTTTGTCATAACGGCCTTTTCGAGACCATGCAAAATCCAAGAAAACAAGATCCCACCTCGCCTACTTAAGTAGAAAATAAAATCATAGAAGAGTTATGAAGATGTCTCCATTTATTTATGTCACCTACTTAAATGGAAGGTACATGCTGATGTATTTATGTTCCACAATCTTGAGAGAGAGAGAGAGAGATCGTTTTTGTTGTTTTTTTTTTCCTGCTTTTAGCCTTCCCCTTGATTTTTTTTATTTAGCTTCAGAAACATTTCCCCTCACCAAAAAATTGGAAGAATAAATAGAACCAAAAGCAGTCTTCAGTTTTAGGTGACCCGTTAATGTCTTTGACTCGGTCAATGGCAGTCAAAAAGAGTCAAGTGGTTATGGAATAAAGGGCAGATAAATAAAATTCTATTAAAAAAGTACTCTTTTGTATCTCAGCACAACCCTGAAAAAGTAGTTGTATTATTGAGACCTTTGTACTAATTAGTGCCACCTATTTGACCAGTCAACCATTGTTCATTAACACCCAATCATAATAAGAGTATCAACCCGGTCAAAGTTGTTGACTACAAAAGTATTTTTCTATAAAATACGAAGCTCTTGAGTCTTGATCATGTTATTTGAGTTCTGTCTTTTTCTCTCTACTCTTTGATTGGTTTCCGATCTTTCCAGGGTTTCCAGTTTAAAGAAATCGAGGGGGGGCTGATGTGAGCATTAAAAAGGCACACCATTGATGAACCTACAAACCAAAAATCAGCCTGATTGGTGATTTATAGTCGTTGGATTCGGGCATTTTTTTATGGGTGATTTTTAACTGTTGGGAGTTGACTACTTTTTTTGGGATGCTCATATCGAATGGCTATGGATCACCACTCAGGCTGACTTTTGGTGGCTTTGTCCATATAGGGTGGTCCAATCATTCATGTGTCAGTGGGCCCAAAAAAGTGTGCCACGTGGTGTCTTTTTATGCTCACAACATGACCATAGGAAAAAAGCTCCTAAGGCTAAATATATTTTGTATTTTTAACGGTTTAGCACCAAACGTAAATCTCGGCGCCTCCCCAAATAAGTGAAAAACACACACAAATAATAAAAAAAAAAACGAAAGAAAAACCGTTCGAGCCGAGCTGGGTGGAGCTGAGCCGAGCTGGTAAAGATAATGTGTCACACGTGTCGTCATAGGTCCTCTTCGGTCGGAAAGTTGCATTTGTCATTTCTAGTTTTGATTTCGGCTGAGTCAAACAGAGAGGAGATGGGGATTAGTAGTGGGCCCTCTGATGGGACCCGGACCCACCAATTTTGTGTGGGGCCGAGTGCGGTTTTTCCAGTTATAACTCGTCTCCATCAACCGTATGTAAATGTACCTAACCCCATCACAATAATACTCGCACTGCTACCTTCTACCTTGCCCTTGCCTTTCCTTATAATGCACCGTCCTCTCTCTCTCTCTCTCTCTCTCTCTCTCTCGCCACCTATAAAAACCCCTGGAAGTCCCGCTAAGAAGCAACAAAACATAATACGAATATCCAGTGTTTAGCATTGGAAGCCTCTTAGCTTCGCATAAGGGGAGAAGGGTGCGTAGGATAAGATCCAGTAATGAGGATCGCCATCGGAGCTGTACGGCCGTGCTCTCTCCCGCTCCAGAAACGCATGTCAGTTAGGTGCTCCGCTTTGGCGCCTCCGCAGGTGAGACTCGGGAAGAGGTGGATGGAGTACCAGGGCAGCAAGAACTGGGAAGGCCTACTCGACCCTCTCGACGATAATCTACAAGGGGAGATACTTAGATACGGCAAATTTGTCGAAGCCGCTTACAACTCCTTCAACTTCGACCCTTCGTCACCATCATACGCCACATGTCGCTTCCCCAAACACTCTCTGCTTAACCAGTGCGGCCTTCCGGGTACCGGGTACCGTTTGACGAAGAACTTACATGCCACGTCTGGTATCCAGCTGCCAAGTTGGACGGAAAAGCTCCCAAGTTGGGTCTCGAACCAGTCCAGTTGGATTGGTTACGTGGCAGTGTGTCAGGACAAGGAGGAGATCTCTAGGCTTGGACGGCGTGACGTCGTGATCGCCTATAGAGGGACGACCACATGTTTGGAATGGCTCGAAAATTTACGTGCAACGCTGACTGAGCTCCCCAGTGCCACGTCAGATGTAGGTCAGAATGGTAGTGGCCCTATGGTGGAGAGCGGATTCCTAAGCCTCTACACTTCCCAGACCGCCAAGTGCCGTAGTTTACGAGAAGAGGTGAGGGAAGAGATCAGCAGACTCCTTCAATCGTATGGTGATGAACCGCTCAGTTTAACGATCACGGGGCACAGTCTAGGCGCAGCGCTCGCTGCACTGACGGCCTACGATATAACCACAACCTTTAATAATACACCGTTAGTGACTGTTATCTCCTTTGGTGGGCCACGGGTCGGTAACCAGAGCTTTAGATGCCAAGTAGAGAAATGCGGTATCAAGATACTGCGCATCGTCAACTGTCACGATCTCATCACGAAGGTACCCGGCTTTGTGATCGACGATGATGTGGCAGACGAGGAGGATATCCACGTGGATAGGGGTCTCTGTCTCCCCAGCTGGCTTCAAAAGCGTGTGGAGCACACACAATGGGTTTACGCTGACGTGGGATGTGAGCTCCGACTCAGCAGCAGAGACTCACCGATTCTAACAGGACCCACAAGCAATGTTGCCACGTGTCACGAGTTGGACACGTATCTCCATTTAGTGAATGGGTTCATGAGCTCCCCGTGTCTTTTTAAGGCTACAGCAAAGAGGATGCTTAGTACGTATCGTGAGAAAGCTTGCGTTAGATGAGTTCGTGTCCTTGACGTACCCGCATTTGGTATGCGTGGCATGTAATTTTGTGTATAAAGGATACGCCCTTCCCTTCATGAATTGTATTAAGGAGAAATTCTCCAAATTAGGGATGGGTGCGTATTGTCACATTCGAAGAAATCTATACTACGTACTTTCCATTTCTTACAGACTATCATGCGCAAAGAGTGCATCATTAGGCCTACCGGCCAACTCCCACGCAACCATGAACTTAGGAGACGTTAGTATTGTTTTGGAACGAAGGAAAGGTGAAAGGCGCACGTTAGTGATTCGAATCTTCTAAAAAGGTAATACTTTAGATAATGCTTGGGATATCACGTACCCTAACTTTCATGAAAATACCCGAATTGGCCCCTCATTTTACATCATTATTTCCGTTAATTGCCATCCCTTCCACCGACCCGCGTCGAAGTGGACGCACATGCCCGCAATCTCTCTCTTACCAACTCATGCACCGTCCTCACAAAAAATGAGACGATTTTAGCATAAACCTTGATGACGAAAATACCCTTCACCTCCATCCTTACATTAAATCACCTGTCTATATCTTATACGTTGAAAGAGCACCGACGATCAGTGTGAGGTGCTTCCTTAGCCGTTCGATAACGACTTTTTGTGTTCATCATTAAAAGGCAAATGACATAGTTCAAATAGAGGATTCGATTTGTTAATCAACTTCCAAAATTGAATCGCTGCGCTGGAGGTGATCCAGGTAATAAGAATCCATCATACCTCACATGTTTGATCAAACGGTGGTTAGCATCTAATGTGTTCAGCCGCCAGTGTAAAGTAAACCTGGCGGACATAAAAAAAAATCAATAAAATCTCAACCGTTAGATATAAGACTCATCAATTCGGCGTCTTGACCTCTTGCATGCATGCAACATGTCCTAGTATAACTAAAATATGATGCTTGAAGGGTAATTTAGTCATACAAAGTTCAGCATGTGGCGTTCCCGTTTGGGAGAAAAGGACCGACGGAGAGCTTCGCATCTAAGCACACACCGTCCGCCCGAATGATGAAGCGAACTCTCTCTCTCTCTCTCCTCCGGCCATCCATCTGTCTGGTGATGCCACGTGTAACGCAATACCAGTGAGACTGAGTAGATAAAAAAAAAACGAAGGACGAAATCATAATCACTAAAAGTACGCGGTTCTTGCACACAGGCCCATCATTTCCTCATGAATGGGGTGAGAATATCCTCATCATGATGATCAAGTAGTTGACCCTCCACCTTTTTACAGTACTGTTAAGTGACGATGACTTCTTCCGACCCAGAAAAAGAAAAAAACAAAGAAAAGAAAAATGTCGGTGATCTCAACATTTTACGGCCACACGCACTGTTAGCACCGTCCCTAGGACAATACTGTAACATCGTCGTGTCAAGATGCAGACCAGTGTTTGTCATCTCAAATCTCAAATACCATCCAAGGATCTAGACGTAGCGAAGATTGGGTCCCACCTGCTACACTGAATGGTTCCATTTTTATGTAAGTTGATATGGGTTGCGCAGCACATAAGTTTAATGAACTGACCGAACAACACTTGGCCAGCTTCCTTACTGGTGTTAGGTGAGGTGCGGTCGAACCCCTGAGCTCCACTTGGTGCTACTTGGGTGAACCTGGAAGTGACACGTAGAGGTGATTAACAGAAACAAAAGTCAAAAGTAACCGTCAACTTGGGCTTTTAAGATGGAAACTTGGTACACAGAGAATAAAAACCTAACAAAATCAGTACGAGAAGATTACGGAGTCAAAAAGAGGCAGATGAAAGGACCACTAGAGTTCAGAGTTCAGACAGACCCACTCTCTCTCTCTCTCTGTGTGTGTTCATGAGGTAAGTAGAGAGACCTCTCACGTCCAAAGTCACAACTGTCAACCTCTTTTGACAAACTTGTAGAAGGAGTCACATGCCTAATTTTATGTTTACCTTTCTTTCTAATTATTTGGGATCTTATTTTGCCATTCAGAATTATCTCTTCAGATCTTTTCTTAATTACTAAAGTTAGAATTATATGTTTTTGTGATCCGTTTTGGTCATAAAGAGCATACATAGATGACCCATCTATCTAGTTCCGAACATAAAAGAACCTGTTTCTCATAATAATAGAACTCTCTGGGTATATAAACGTTGGAAAAATTATTCTACTCGAGCGTGTAGGAAAAATAAATGAAAAAGAAAAGCGTCCACATAGTACATAACCATCGTGTGTCGCCGGATTGTTACAAGACACCTCTGTTGTGAGATAAGTTAGCCCACCAGTAAAGTAGCAACACTCTGCGATCACGTGGCTAGTGTCGCTCCTAAATGCCTAGGACATGGAAGGTTTGACTCTACTAGTAAAGAAGCAACTCTCTGCGGTCCCGTGACTAGTGAAAGGCATTCTGTCTTGGTGGTTGTAGATACATAAAAATGGTCACTGTGTATCTATCACGACCGAAACACTAGAAGTACTAGATCACTCCTTAAATACCTAGAGACCCTCTTGGGTTGACATGTGGCAGAGGGGGAGCATATAAAATAAGAATTTACAGAAGAAAGAGGGGAGAGGAAAAAGCAAGAGAGAAAGATGATGCAATCTGTAGCATCCAAGGTATTCTATAATGAGTGTGAATATATTTGATAGTGAAGATAAATCGGAGATTGGCATCTCGTGAATGTAGTTGCCGGCAAGAGACCGGTGACGAACCACGTACGTATTGTGTTGGTTTGTGATTTATCTCTTTAATTTTATTGCTTATATTGCCTCAATTAACTTGAGATTGTTGTTGTGGGAGGATGAGATACCGGACGGCAATCCCGATTTTATCCCCTACATTGGTATCAAATGCTCTCAACCTACAAATCTCATCAACTCAGCTTCTATCCACTTAGTAAAGTAATCAATAGCCACGATAATTAAACAATGCCTCCCTAGAAGAAAGCGGTCACTCATAAATACCTATGACATGGAAGGTGTCGGCTCGAGTAGGTTCAATGCAGGTTCATGTGTTAAGGAATATACTCAATCACCGTATGGAATCCAAGATATACTCAAGAAACACTTGCCAAAGCTGGAGATCCCACATTGGTTCTCCAAACCATGTAGCTACTCCATGAAAGGTTTTTTTTATAAGTCCAGAATTATATTAATAAAAGGAGATCGAGGAGATCTCAACAAGCTACAAGAAAAAGGAGCGAAAACAAAATCAAAACAACACAATCAAAACAACAACTGATCAAACCTAAACACCATGTCACTAAAAAGGGAACCCCTCATCTCAATATTTATATCGAAATGTATACGCAATATTTATATATATGCCAAAGCTTCCAACCTTTGTTGGTGATCTTAGTGCTTGAATGAAATTCTCTTATTGAAGTTGACTCTAATGTTACTACTTACTAAAACCACACGCCACAAAACATGTCTTGTAATTGTCAACCAGCAAATCAGACTATCTCTTCAGTTTGTACACTAATTTTCTCAATACATGAGACCAATTCTCATATTTCATTTTTGATCAACATTTATATCCAACAAATCATGACCTTCCACTCCTTAACCCCTCGAGTAGCTTTGAAGAAATTAGTTCTTCTATGATATAGGATTTTCACAAAATCTCCTTGATCTTCACAACCTTATGTGAAGACTTCTATAGCTTTGGCCTCATTTCTTTCGAGTTGTGAATGATGTGTTTCTTTGATTGCCCGTCTTTTTAGTATGTTAACATCTGTTTCTTTTTATTTTAGTAGATGGAATCATATATCCTTCTCACAAAATATTTTCGAGTAAAGGATCCTTTCGAGCACATCTATGTGCACAACTCAAGGATCCTTTTAGATTTGAATTTGGACTCTAGTAGGGCAATCTGTTTCCTTTGCTAAATTGCTACCTTCACATACTACATCAAATTGGAACCCTATATTCAGAATTTTCCTTATGATAAAATATATTAAACTTCACAATTGTTAACCGATAAGATGGTTTAAGTGAGCAATGAATTTCTCAAAGCTAGCAGCATGATAAAGGAGAAGAATGGATCATATCACTAAAATAAACCAAATTTTGATAAGATTTATTTTTATCGTGTTTTATGCATAGTTAGCAGGATACATACCATCGACCAAAAGAACTTAGACAATTTTATCATCATGGTAGTTGATCTTTATGATTGAATATGCCTCTAAAGAATTAGTTAGATCTTCATGATGAGTAGCAAGTCACTTTATTCAAACCAAAGACAGTGTCTAAGAATCATTTTATTCTATCTCAAGTTAATCAAGGAATCCGAACGATACCCAAGTATAAACCATGGCAGCTATTGAGAACAATCTTTATTAACTTAGTTAAATATGTTTTGATTACATAAATACTTAACAAAGTGCAGGCTAAATAAGAATACCTTTTTTTTTTAATAAGAATACCTAATTAAGAATAAGTCATATAATGAGTGATATACTTGCAAATATGTGTATGAGTAGGAGATTAAGATCTTATCAAGGAAATGATAAATTTTAATCATAGCATTGAAAGACGGCTTTAATAAACAAACGCCATAACAATGTAAGTATTTCTCCTCAACTCTAATTAGGATACAACCAAGTAAAATCATTCAATAAATATGCTAGCAGAGTAAAATCCATAACAAAAGATAAGAATCAAATATATTGCACAAAGGTCAACTTATTTGATTTACTCAATACTACAGATATCAAGATCATTACTCATTGTTATGCGAGTAATCTAGAGACCAAATTGTAAACATATTTAGATTTTATAAAGCAAGAGTAAGGCTTACTAAACCCATTGAACTAAGGAAATCTATGCTGCATATTTGTATACTCATGGTATTATCAAGGCACAAACATAATGCACAATACATATGTAAGACTTGATTTTCCCTTGGCCTAAAGCGCATCATGCACCATATAATTCACAAAGAAGGGGATATTTTGTAGTACACCCTTATCTTATTGCCATGTTTTGCAAAACTCACTTATGACATTACTTAATGGCAGTTGGCCATTTTGACCATGCTATTCCATCGCTGACTGTTAACGGAATGTGATATAAACTAGGTGACCTTTAGATGTTTTATAAAACAACCAATTGGCTACATTTTTCAAAATGGCAAAATGCCCCCAAAAGCAACCAACATACTTTTAGACATGGAGAATTGTCAACCAATAGTAATGCACCACAATTAGATAATATGAGTCATCCATACGTTTTTTTTTAAATTGATGGCTTAGATAATTTGTTGCCAACTCTTTTTTCTGTAAATCAATTTTTAAATGAAGGCTGAATGCCAACTGACATTGAGCTTGTTAGATCTATGTTGTCCATACGAGTTTAGTTGGATGGTAGAGAACTAATGGGCTTTCAAATGATGCAACTTTTATCTAATCTAGATCATTGTACCACCAAGGGAAATCTGGGACTTGGTGGTCTTGGCGTACTATATGGAGACTTCAACGGGATAGTTAATGTGTTACGATCTCACATTGGCGTACACGTGGCTAATTAACGTGAATCGTAGGACCATTAGGGTAATTTATTATTTAGAGAAATTACTTATTTTAATTAGATCCAAGTTTGGTAAGATCATATGTTTAGTAAGAATCTATGTTTGTTAGGTTTTCTTATTTAGATTCTCTTATTTTGGAAGTTGTAGGATCTCGATGATTTGGTTGTTATTTTGAGAATATTTTAAGAAGGTTATAAATAAGATGTAAAACCTTGGGAAGATCAATCAATGAAGAATAGAAACCATTAAAACACGCAAGTGTTAAAGCATGACTCCCTCTAAGAGTCGAAATAGAGCGTGACTCCCTCCAAGAGTTGAAGATAGGAACGGTATCAGAGCAAACACTCCTCGGACCATGTCGAACGACGGGTATGAAACCATATTTCAGAAGATAGAGACTGAGATTCAAAATCTCCATGAAATTTATGATTCTCATGACCAAATGCTTGTCGAAATATTGCGAATTGTGACAGCCCTTGAAATATTGCAAATGCCGGGATTCCAACATTGGGAAGAGATTGGACCACCGTCTCCGATTTCTCTTGTGTCGCCAACGATTAGCGGTGAGATACAGTGTGGAGATGAGAAAGGCGAAGATAAAATTGCAACACCATTAAAGCTAGTAGAGGGTCGATCACCTTCTCAGATTACCGTTACTCAACAATTTTTGCATATGCGCACGGACTCGAAACTAAGTGCGAAGCCCAGATCTACTCCAATCAAACCTAGTGCTGTAGTGGGGTCAAAATCTACGATCAAACCGAAAATGAAACCGAAGCTAAAGTCCAAACCAGTAAAGGCATCAAGAACTTCGACGAGGACTTCATTGAAGAAAACGAAATCAGCTACAAGGCGACATCCATCTAGGTTAGCGCTCAACATCATTTTAGCCGACCTTGTGATCCGTGTTATTTGTAACACTTCGAGATTTGCATTAGCATTGGTACTATGGGCTATGGTGGATGTGATGTCATCAAACGCGATTTGGGATCCTGGTGGCGTCGACCTTGAGGACAATGTCGCTTTCAAGGCAGCGGCATTGTTATGATCTCACATTAGTGTACACGTGGGCTAATTAACGTGGATCGTAGGACCATTAGGGTAATTTATTATTTAGAGTAATTACTTATTTTAATTAGATCCAAGTTTGGTAAGATCACATGTTTAGTAAGAATCTATGTTTGTTAGGTTTCTTATTTAGATTCTCTTATTTTGGAAGTTGTAGGATCTCGATGATTTGGTTGTTATTTTGAGAATATCTTAAGAAGGTTATAAATAAGATGTAAAACCTTGGGAAGATCAATCAATGAAGAAGAAAAACCATTAAAGCACGAAAGTGTTAGAACGTGACTCCCTCTAAGAGTCGAAATAGAGCGTGACTCCCACCAAGAGTCGAAGATAGGAACTGGGTTCCTATCATAATGGGGCATTAATCGATCGAAGGAATTGGCATTGTTTCCAATTATCCTGTTGAATGCTATGCTATCGTGGAGGGTATAGCTTTTGCTATATCCATGAGGTACTTGCCTAAGGATTCACTCTATAATTATTTGGGGTACTCAAATCTAAAGGTTAGAAATAACTAATCGCCTGAGTTTTAGTATGTAGCTCCACCTAGACATGGGGCAAAAATCAATACTGTCTGTTGTCTCTAATAATGTGTCACATGGCTCATAATGTGGTCCATCATCAACGTTGATGACCGACATCCGTCTTTGTTGCATCAACGGACATGCCCTTATCTATTGAACTTTTCTTTATACTCTAACAAGAGGAAGAAAGTAAGTCTCGTCCAACAACATGCATGCATGGATAAATTGTATATTCTACTTTAAGAGATAAATTCTTGGTTTTAATAACTTTAGATTCATCTCTATTGTTATTATTACTATCATTGTTAAAAATAGATAATCAATATTGTTTCTGTAGATTCATTATGTGATTGTTATCTTACTTTAATTTCCTGAATTTGTTGTCAATTAGTTTTCTATTGTTTATTTATTCATAACATGTACTTTGTATGCTTTTTGACATGCTTGATATTAATTAACATTTGCACAAAGCACTAACATAAGTAGGAAATCTTAAAGACTCCATAAAAAATAAGAGATTGTACACAGCATATACATACTGCGTATATATATGGCCTGATGGAACCCTTTAATCACGAGTGAACTGTAAGGTCGAGATTTTTGTGTTGGCTAATTCTGTATCACAAAACATGTGTTTGTAACCTTTCTAATGTGTGGGTAGTTAGTAATCGATAGGTTAAGTATGGTTTCATCACTGAAGACTGCTAGAAGACTACTTAACAGAAGATCAAAAGAATGATATATCAGAAGATTCAAAGCTTCATTTGATCTACACACCATTAGGTTCGTAAGTGAGTTAGATACCATAGAAATAGGGTTGAGAATCCTTAAAATCATGAAAAACTAAGTCGTAATTGCAAGGGGAGCTTTTCGGAGCAAATCGGGGTATTCCGGGCAACTTTTGCATAGTCCAATTGATATGCTGAAAAGTTCAATCGATTGGAGTTCTGTTAACAGAACTAAAAATGTTACCCGAATAGTCCAATCGATTTTACAAAGGTTTCCAATCGATTGGGCTTTGAGTACAATCGATTGGATTTGCCTAAATAGAAAAATAATTATTCCGTATTATGCCCAATCGATTAGATTTTTGCCTAATCGATTATATTTATGAAGGCTGGGTTTTTAAAACTCTGAAATGTCCAGATTGCCCCCAATTAGTTCTATTTCTCTAGGGCTCTTGCTTTACTATAAATATAACATTCTAGTGAAAACCTAATTCTTCAAAGCCATTCTAGTCCATCTAAAGCAGAGGAGAAAACCTAGAGATTCAAGAGCTTCCATTGTTGATTGAAGCTTAAGTTTTGCTCTTAGAAACTCAAGATCTTGATCAATTACCCCACCGTGTGGATTCGGTCTGAACTCATATGTGGATCGAGTTGGTTGTGATTCGAGATCAAACCCTGAAGGCATTTCGTACGGTTCGGAACGTGAAAATATAAGGCGACATGGTAAATCGGTGGCCGGAGCTCGTGTGGAGTTGGATTCAGTTGTGAGTCGTAGCGTGGGTAACTGTTTGTATCTCTGTCTTCTATTAGTGTTGTGATTTCGACTGGACGTGGTCCCGAGGTTTTTCCTCGTTGGATTTTCCTCATAAAAATCGTGTGTCTATTGCTTGATTGATTTTGTTGTGTTATTGGCTGAATAGATTTATGAAAAATATATCTCTGGTATATTTAGATTAATCTGGTTAGACCAATCTATTTGCTTCCGCTTAGAAATTGAATGTGATAGATCCCAGATCACCGACCGAATAGAATTGAATAGGTTGCTTAATTTTAATCGGTAATTAATTTGAATTGAACCTATTCACCTCTAGGTCTTATTAATCCATATAGTCGAATATTTTAATTGATATCAAAGCGGTTTACTCTGTTAGGTCTAACAACCTGAGTGTGATCCTACTCAGTATCTGAGTTAATGGATTTGCAAAGAGAGGGTGGTGCTGTCACTCATCCACCATTATTTGATGGAAATAATTATGCTTATTGAAAAGTTAGGATGAGAGCTTTTCTTTGATTACTATTTTGGGTTGGAAACAACCAATGGAAGAATCTACTGATAAGGAATTAATTTGTAAACCTATGAAAAAATGGACCAAGGATGAAAATGACCAATCTATTTGGAATTGTAAAGGTCTCAATGCTATTTTTTGTGCAGTTAATGTTGATGAATTTCATCGATCTCGACGTGCGAAACTGCAAAGAAAGCATGGGATATACTTGAGGTTACCCATGAGGGAACAACCACTGTGAAGATTTCTAAAATTCAAATGCTAACTTCCAAATTTGAAAACATTAGAATAGATGATAATGAAGTATTCTCTGAATTTTATGCTAAATTATCTGATATTGTTATTGTTTTAATCTTGGAGAGAAAATTCCTGAGTTCAAGGTTGTGAGAAAGTTTCATAGATATTTACCTTTGAGATTCCAATCTATCACAGCGATAGAAGAATGTAAAGATATTGATGCCATCAATATAGACGAACTTGTTGGTTCACTTCAGACTTTTGAAATAAATCTTCTTCAGCCTAAGAAAAATAAAGGGATTGCTCTAAAGGTCTCAAAGAATGACTCTGATGAGTCTGACGATGATTCTTGTCAGGACAGTGAGGACATAGCTCTACTTGTGAAGGGTTTTAGAAAATACTTCCACAGTAAGAAAAGAAATTTTTTTAGAGCTGTAGAAAACTCCAAGGAAAGAACCAAACCCCATGATATGTTCAAATGGAAAGAAACTAGAGAACCTAAGTCTAATGAGATTCAGTTATTTAAATGTAGAGGATATGGACACATTTCTATTGATTGTGCCAATAAGATTAAAGAAAAAAATAAGGCGATGAATGTTGAAATTTCACCGGTCCTTTCTCTTTAACTCAATATACCTAGAAGGGGGGGTTGATTAGATATTTTAAAATTAATTATACCTACACAGTTTTACTGGACGATGGTAAGGAAATAAAATTGCATGCCTTAGTTGTTTGATAAAAGATTATCACAACCGACTCAAATCGAATATACCTCCGTGGTATATTTTCTTTTCGTCGTTTGATCTAATCAATATAAATTGCGGAATATAAACAAACAATCACATAAGACAAGAGATTTTTACGTGAAAACCTTAGCCAAGGAAAAACCACGGGACCACGTCTAGACAGAAAGTATCACTAACTGAAAAGTTAAACGAAACAAAGGTTAATTACGCAGCACCGTTGCGAATACAGCTTCAAACCTTAGCCAAGGCCTACTTCCGATGCGTCCACATCCTCTGAATCAATGCTACGAATCCACGCGCACCCTTTCAGCCAAAAAGCCTTATCCACTTGTTCAGTTTGGTACACCCTAACCTACCGTCGATCGGCTGCTCCGATCTTAATTCTCAACACTCTCGCCTTTGCAGAAGGTGAAGGATTCAGTACACCTTGAACCCTAAGTTGCTCAATAGGTGTTGAGTCACACTGGTACACTCAGGCTACTAGGTCGAATATAGAAGTAAAAAACCTAAGCTGAGGAAAGGATCAAGCTCTTGACTTTGATCAAGAAGAGAACAAGCTCACAAGATGTGAATGAAAAACAAGCTTCTTGCTCTTCGAATGGACAGTCTAATAAATATAACCTTTTCTTTTCTCTCTTGAAGATTGAGTCACTTTGTGTCTCTGTGTGTATTTAGAGAAGGCATAGAAGGGTTCTATTTATAGAATTCCAAGACCCTGAGTCGTGTGGAACTTGAGATGGTGGAACCAAGAATTTTGGATCTGAGAAAGACCAATTCTGTTCAAGGTCCAATCGATTGGACTCAATAAGATTTCTGTCTCGAAGGCACTAATCGACTACACAGAGTTTCCAATCGATTTGACTAAGATAATTTTCTGTCCCGAAGACTCCAATCGATTGCACAGTGTCTCTAATCGATTGGGATGAAATAAGTTTTTGCCTCGTAGTCTCCAATCGATTGGACTATCCCATTAGTCAATATAATTGACTTAGACTCAGGTTTGTCCAATGACTAAGGTTGACCATTATATTTTGTTCATTTTAATCAACTCCTATGGCCACTAAGTCACTTACCTTCCTAATCGAGCGTACACGATCATTAACCAACAAATCGGCAATTACTCAAATGACTCCTATCATCAACCGTCTAATTCTTGCTGTCTCTGTCTTTTAGTCTTCACGTAGTTGGCGAAATGTGCGTACCATGACATCTTCACACTACACTAGTGCTCGTAGGAACGGTTACAAGAATGTTTTTATGTCAAACGGAATCTTTGCCAAATTGAATATGAAAATATTCCTTACAATCTCTCCCTTTGGCAATTCCGTGATAAAAAATATTTAATCATATAGAAGGTAAAAAAATAGAAAATACAATCCCACCCTCTTACATGATTCACTCACTATCTCACATTTTCTTGGAGATAATCGAACAGATAATGGCTTTTGATCTATTCCTTGCACATTCTACCAACAATACATACCATGTAATATCATTGGCAATCAATGAATCATTAAAATGCAGTGAGTTAATTATGCACATCACAAGTAGAGAAATTGGAAAAAATAATAAAAAAAATTTTTGCCTAAATTTCTCTCCCCCTATCTCATGCATCAAATTATTTTTACTGTTATGATTTTCTCTCCCCCTTTTTGTCACAGATTGACAAACGTATAGAAATATAAGCAAATAACAAGCATGCAATGAATATTATCAAGAGGAACAAGTGCATATATACATATCACAAAAAAATACATACTGATTTATACCCTGTAACACAATATAACACAAGTAGAGTATAACCATACACAATCTGAGTTTATCAGTGTACAATAATAACAAAAATAAAAACACCCGATAACTCTCAAGATGTCTCTCTCAGGAAGACTATGTAGATGGACTAGTACCATCATGCTGATCAGGACCATGAGCTGGTGGATGCTGTCCAAAGCTCATCATGGAAAATTGATACTCCATGTAACGCTGCATATCATACATGGAGCCCGATATCCTCTCATGTCCCTCCTCTAAAAAGCGAAAGCTCTGTGCCGTCTGCTCCTCATGGGCTGTGAGTCGCTAGTCGAATCCCACCATCTGATGATGAAGAAACTCAAAGGAGTAAGGGGCAAGCATCTCAGGAGGCTGGACAAAGGATGGATGTGGCTCTCGAGGATGCATCTCAATATCTGGTTGCTGACCACCCGGCTCGGTATCATCCCCCAAGTCCTCATCAAAAATATCATCAAAGTGTGGACGTACATCTGTTACTCGCCGAACCTAAGACATGCTCTTCCTGATAGTCGAAGGTCTAATAGGCCCCATGGGAGAGCACACCTCCTCAATAGCTTGAATCAACACATCCAGATGAAGTAGGATAGAGCTCACCAGTAGAGGGAAAGGGAGACACGGATGGTTAGCCAACTGGCTACCCGCTTTAACCATGGCTCTAAATATGAACCTCAGAAGGTCAATGACAAATCCAGTGCCAAGATGGTAAAGAAGCTGAAGACGATCAATGTTCACCTGTGCCCCATGGCCAAGTGGATCAATGTTGTACCCACAGATGAGGTGCAACAAACGATACTCAGGGAAAAGAGATGTAAGAGGAATGAAAGTACTCCAATCAAATATCTGCCCTGTGAGAGTCTCGGTCAAAGTGACTCTAGCATCTCACGAGTCTTAGGAATGAACTCATATGAGGTAGAAGGACGAGGTATGTCCAACAAGGTAGAAATCAGATCGAGTATAATAGTCAGGTAAGCCCTAGAGACATAAGTCTGAAATAATAGCTCACTCGGGTCATCACACTGAATGGAGTACATGTTGGCATAAAAGAGTTTAACCAAGACAGGGTAAAATGGAATGGTCAAGCGAGTGATAGGAACCCACTCATGAGATACGAACAATGAATGAACCATAGTACCCAAAATAGTGCTAAATTCAACTACTCGCTTAGTAGTGAATTTACGACCAGAAAAATGCTCAAAAACGATCTCTAGCGGAATAGAAAATGAACAGAGAGATGGGAGCACTCACCGAAAGAATATCGGTATGACGGGCATGACCCCAAGCTCTCCTAGGTCCTCTGGATGATTCACCCTACTCTGAGTGCCGTGACCCATTGAGTCGATCACCCCGTTTGGCACGAGATTGAGTCCGTTGAACCAGGGGTTCTTCATCGGCTCTTTCCTCTTCAGAGACCACAATAGCTCTTTGACGACTAGGATTAGTCGCCATAAGCACCAAAAATAGAAGAAAATACCAAAATACCTCCATTTTTCTTCGAAAACTTTCCAAAAACTCAATGAAGAGGGTGAAGTAAAAGACTAGGAAATCAAGAGAATTACTTCACAAAACCTTATGTGAACAGTAGATTGGGCACTGGCAATCGATTGGGAGAAATCTGGGAGGCGATTGGATCGATTGGGGTTGAAAATGACCCATTTTGGGTTTTATAAAACCGAACGTCGCATTGTCCAATCGATTGGGTTGTACTCTCCACTCAATTGGAGATGTCCGATCGATTGGTCTGTAAAATTAATTAAGGGGGGGGGGTTGATTAGGTACTTTAAAATTAATTATACCTACACAGTTTTATTGAACGATGGTAAGGGGATAAAATCGCATGCCTTAGTTGTTTGATAAAAGATTATCACAACCGACTCAAATCGAATATACCTCCGTGGTATATTTTCTTTTCGTCATTTGATCTAATCAGTATAGATTGCGGAATACAAACAAACAATCACACAAGACAAGAGATTTTTACGTGGAAACCTTAGCCAAGGAAAAACCACGGGACCACGTCCAGACGAAAAGTATGACTAAAAAGTTAAATAAAACAAAGGTTACCTACGCAGCACCGTTGCAAATATAGCTTCCAACCTTAACAAAGGCCTACTGCCGATGCGTCCACGTCCTCTGAATCAACGCTACGAATCCACGCGCGCCCTTTCAGCCAAGAAGCCTTATTCGCTTGTGCAGTTTGGTACACCCCAAACCTACTGTCGATCGGCTCCTTCGATCTTAATTCTCAACACTCCCACCTTTGCAGAAGGTGAAGGATTCAGTACACCCTGAATCCTAAGTTGCTCAATAGGTGTTGAGTCACACTGGTACACTTAGGCTACTAGGTCGAATATAGAAGTGGAAAACCTAAGCTGAGGAAAGGATCGAGCTCTTGGCTTTGATCAAGAAGAGAACAAGCTCAGAAGATGTGAATGAAAAACAAGCTTCTTGCTCTTCGAATGGACACTCTAATAAATATAACATTTTCTTCTCTCTCTTGAAGATTGAGTCACTCTGTGTCTCTGTGTGTGTTTAGAGAAGGCATAGAAGGGTTCTATTTATAGAATTCTAAGACCCTGAGTCGTGTAGAACGCGGGATGGTGGAACCAAGAATTTTGGATCTGAGAAAGACCAATTCTGTTTAAGGTCCAATCGATTGTGCACTTGGTCCAATCGATTGGGCCATGTCCAATCGATTGGACTCAATAAGATTTTTGTTCTGAAGTCACCAATCGATTGCACAGGGTTCTCCAATCGATTTGACTAACATAACTTTCTGTCCCGAAGATTCCAATCGATTACACAGAGTCTCCAAACGATTTGACTCAGATAAGTTTCTGGTCCCGAAGACTCCAATCGATTGGGCTGAAATAAGTTTGTCTCGTAGTCTCCAATCGATTGGGCTATGTCCAATCGATTAGGAATACATGTCCAATCAATTGGACTATCCCATTAGTCAATATAATTGACTTAGACTCGGGTCTGTCCAATGACTAAGGTTGACCATTATATTTTGTTCATTTTAATCAACTCCTATGGCCACTAAGTCACTTATCTTCTTAGTCGAGCGTACACGATCGTTAACTAACAAATCGGTAGTTACTCAGATGACTCCTATCGTCAACCATCTGATTTTTGCTGTCTCTGTCTTTTAGTCTTCACGTAGTTGGCAAAGTGTGCATACCATGACATCTTTACACTACACTAGTGCTCGTAGGAATGGTTACAAGAATATTTTTATGTCAAACAGAATCTTTGCCAAATTGAATATAAAAATATTCCTTACAAATGTCACTTGGGATAACAACGAAGGTGAGTTTGATGACTCTAGTAAGGTAATGATGTTATTAATTATAAATCCTTTATTGCTCCTTTTACTGCCACTGCTACAGGTAATGAGGCTACTCAGGTTGATCAATTGTTTGAATGTCAAAGTAACTCTGATAGCGAAGATGATGATATCCATGTGGCTTTTGATAAGTTATACAAAGAAAGCATGAGGTTGGCCAAATCAAATAAATGTCTTAATGATGATCTTGAATCTCTAAAAAAAGAAAATCTCATTTTGACCAGGGAAAGTGAAAAATATGGAGATCTCTAGACAACTTGAAGAAGAAAAAGTTAGCCTCCAAGACAAAGTAAAATTTTTTGAATTAGAATATCATGATTGTTTGGAGAAAAGAAAGTCACTTAAGCTTGATCTAGCACAGTTAAAAAAAGACTTGCTTTATATTTCTCAAATCATTGAGAAATTAAAAGAGATCTTAGGTGTGGGAAGATGGACTAGAGATAGGAGAGGGTTAGGATATGTTAAATCTATGAACTCCTCATCTCAGTTTGGAACAAAATTTGTTAAAGCCCAAGTTCCACCTAGAACACTTTTTAACCCTCCTACACCCCCGATTAAGATTCCTACTTATTATCAGTGTGGGATTAAGGGTCATGTTGTTACTAAATGCCCTAAAAAAAATGGACTCCACCTCATTATACATCTTCTGTGAGTTAGGATAATGTTGTTTACAAGCTTAGGGCACTGAATCATAAATCCGAGGTCTTGAGAAAAGAGATTGCCAAATTGATTAATTAGCAAGATATCAAGACCAAGAGGAAGATTCATCCTAATTATCAAACTCATAAAATGAAAAGAAATTATCAAGTATAACCAACCATGTGGGTGAGAAATGATGATCTAAAGTATCTAGATTCCATTAGGTCTGAGTACCTTAGGAAGTCTAGTGACACATATCTCATTGATTGAGAGTGTGTTGTTCATAGCCTAAGCTTGTGCGTTACTTCTTTATTGTGGTATTTTCTAGTGCTATGATGTGTGTGTGTGTGTGTGTTAGTGAGTATTTGCATTCATTTAGGATATCATTCTTGTATGCTTGAGCATATCATAATGCATTTCTCATTACTGTGGTTTTTTTTTTCTATTTTTTTCTAGTTACTTTCTTGCATTGTTTTTGTTTGCATATATTCAAAAATTAAAAGAAATTAGAAAGTTGAAAAAATCAAAAATATTTTGTGTCTTGTCAGGATTTTTTGAGTTGTGCTCTGCATTGATGAGACTTTGGTTGATTAGCATTAACTCTAGAAAACCCTAGAACCAGGACTTAACACATGGTAAATTGAGACTAGATCATTGTAATTAATTCTAGAATATTTAAAAGATTAGTCTACTTTACTATTTCTCAGTTAATGAAATTTATAGTTTTTTACTTGTACTTTCACATGCACGCTGACTAATACTTGTGAGGACTAGGTTTGATTGATGGAATATACCTAGTACCATTTTCAGGAATAAGGAATAAACCTTTACTAGTTATAACTTCAAATTAGTAGTGATCCTGCCCTCAGTTGATTTTGAAACTTCACTATAATCGACTGTTGGCTTCTTGGTTTGTGAGTGATATTTATGGAAAAAAGCTACCTTCAAAAACTAGAGTGAAAGCCATCTGTATGGCCCTGCTAAAATTGAAGTCTTATTCTATTTGCTATAGAAAATGACTACTTATTCAAGAAGCGTGAAAGCTACCATTGACATAAGTGAAAAAAAATACAGCCATGTTTGCTAAAAGATTAATGTGAATTCACATTAGCAAATACACGTGTAAAAAGAGTGAAATGTGAGAACCTCTAACTCTAATGAGGATTTCATATCTGGATACAGGATACCTCCAGCATTCTACGAATGTGTATATAGTGTTGACTAGATATCTTACTTTGTACCTCATGTGACAAGTCAGATCACAATACACACAAGGATTAGACTTTGAAAATCTATTTAAAGTGAACTAGTACCTCTGACTCTTACTGACAAATGGCCTAGATTGATTACATTTGAAAATTTCAAGATTAAACTATGTAAATAGTCCCACATTCTAAAAACTATAGTTGTCAGTACCTATCAACCAGAGACTATAAATGCTTGCTTTTAACTCGTATTTTTATTGGGGTTGCATTACTTTTTACTATTTGTGATTTTATTGAGTCTACTTGAAAGGGGGAGTATTTTACTACTGTATGCTATCATTGTTAGATGCACTTCATGCATTTTGGAATTAATGTGCATTTCAGTATGGTTCTTGATTTAGAGATAATCTTGTTGATTCATGATCATATCTATTGATTTGAGTGTTGATCTGCGCATTTATTGATTATCTTCTGGAGTATGTTCTTTACCCTTTGTCAATTTGTGACAAAATGGGGAGAAATTGTGATGACATTTAGGGGGAGAAAACGTTCTCCTATAGAATTGCATATTACACACTCACCACTGTGCATGTATTTAATTGACTATATTTTATCAGGATGATATTACTTTGGTATGTATTCTTTGATATTGTGCAGGTGACAGGTTGACAAAGACATCAAGTTAATGGGAGAGATTAGTCTTGTCTTGTTGAGTGAGTGAGAGTGATTACATGTAAAGGCAAGAGCTTTATAATGTTTTTGTCACAGAATTGCCAAAGGGGAGAATGTAAGGTCGAAATTTTTGTGTTGGCTAATTCCGTATTACAAAACATGTGTTTGTAACCTTTCTAGTGTGTGGGTAGTTAGTAGTCGATAGGTTAAGTATGGTTTCATCACTGAAGACTGCTAGAAGACTGCTTAACAGAAGATCAAAAGAATGATACATCAGAAGATTCAAAGATTCAATTGATCTACACACCATTAGGTTGGTAAGCGACTTAGATACCATAGAAATAAGGTTGGGAATCCTTAAAATCATGAAAAACTAAGTCATAATAGCAAGGGGAGCTTTTCAGAGCAAATCGGAGCATTTTGGGCAACTTTTGAATAGTCCAATTGATATGCTGAAAAGTCCAATCGATTGGACCCTGAGTACAATCGATTGGAGTTGTGTTGAAAGAACTAAAAATGTTACCCGAATAGTCCAATCGATTTTACATAGGTCTCCAATCGATTGGGCTTTGAGTACAATCGATTAGACTTGCCCAGACAGAAAATAATTATTCCGTGTTATGCCCAATCGATTGTATTTACGAAGGATGGGTTTTTAAAAATTCAAAATTGTCTAGATTGCCCCCAATTAGTTTTATTTCTCTGGGACTCTTACTTTACTATAAATATAACATTTTAGGTTGAAAACCTAATTCTTCTAAGCCATTCTAGTCCATCTAAAGTAGAGGAGAAAACCTAGAGATCTAAGAGATTCCATTGTTGATTAAAGCTTAAGTTTTGCTCTTCGAAATTCAAGATCTTGATCAATTGCCCCATCGTGTTGATTCGGTGTGAACTCGTGTATGGATCGAGTTGGTTGTGATTCGAGATCAAACCTTGAAGGCGTTTCATGAGGTTCGAAGCGTGAAGATATAAGGCGATGTGATAAATTGGCAGCTGGAGCTCGTGTTGAGTTGGATTCAGTTGTGAGTCGTAGCATGGGTAACTGTCTGTATCTTTGTATTCTATTACTGTTGTGATTTCGACTGGACGTGGTCCCGAGGTTTTTCCCGGTTGGGTTTTCCTCGTAAAAATCATGTCCATTGCTTGATTGATTTTGTTGTGTTATTGGCTGAATAAAATTATGAAAAATATACCTCTGGTATATTTAGATTAAATCTGGTTAGACCAATTTCCACTTAGAAATTGTTGCATGTGATAGATCCCAGATCACCGACCGAATAGAATTGAATAGGTTGCTTAATTTCAATTGGTAATTAATTTAAATCGAACCTATTCACCTCCCTCTAGGTCCTATTAATCCATATAGTAGGATATTTCATGAACTAGAACAGCAAAGTGAACACAGTGACCGAAACACTTCAAATCGCAAGCGCAAATGATAAGAAATATATTAGTGGACATATGTATTTTTACGGTGTTAATTAATAACGAGATATGGTTGCTTGATTATCATATGTTCAAGATTTTGGTATTTAAGTGTGATTGGGTTGACAATAAGAATGATATAAAAAAAAGATGAGCTTGATTTTCACATTAGTTGAGCTTGGTAGAGTAGGCCATATATCTATTTATTTTATTTTGGCTTTCTAGACCAAACAAATTTTTTATGTAGAAGACCAACTTGATCCTAAAATGTTAATTGTTCTATCAACTCCCATGAGAGAGAGCCCTAAAAAGACTATGATGAGGAATTCAATGATGTTTGTAATGAACATCAGTCTTTTACTAATGTATGTTGAATCCATTGATGATGACACTCTTGTGTGCAAATAGATCACTATGAAGGAATTTGGATTGATCTTAGAAAATCATAGATCTTCACAACTAGAATTAATTACTCTAGTGGGGGTTCTTTTATTTTTTTAAGATTATGTTTGTAAATTGTAGGATAGGGGTAAGGTTGGTGATATTCGCTCAAAAGTGCTTATTTTAAGCAATTATCATTTTTAGCATTATTGTACTCTCCTACGTAAAATGCTCTATTTATCCACTTTTCTACGTAAGTCTCTTTCATTGCGTAAAACACACTTTTCTGGATGAAATTGTATATTTGCATGTATTAAACACATTTCTAGAAGTCTAGATATGAAGCCATTTTGATCAAGTCTCATTACGTGCTTTCTTTCGTAGAAAATCCGATCAGGCGATTCTCGAGACTTACGGGCCCACAATCAACCACAGAAGCCCATCATCAAAGCTTAAAGAGCCAATAGGCTATGGGCCTATTACGGGCTGAACAAGAGGATCGAAGAGCCAGCCCAAAGAACTAAGAGAGTGGGAGAGCCAATGAAGAGACGGACCAAAGCAGTCGAGGTCACATGAAATGATAATCTGCTCTACTGGCAAAGCCCGAGCAGATAATGTATTGAAGACCAGGGTTCCAGACCCTCTGCCAACTAATATATTTGTAGTCTGTAGTATTTTCTCTCTTATCTCTCCTAATTCTCTCTCATTTATCTTCATCTCCTTATACCTCACCACCCGATACTCAGATCTATTGACCTAACCTCAGATCTCATCTTCGTTGGCTCTGTCCCATCTCCCTTAGCTTTCTGAACGTTGGATCTTCCACCAGACCGTTGGATCTGTCTAGATCCGTCGGTCCACCAATCTGGGTCCCAATCTAGTCATCATCTATCCGATCGTCAGCAAATTATCCATCACATCATCTTATAATCCGATGGCCAGGGAAATCACCATCCATCTGGCCCATTAGCTTGCTTATCCTCGAACCCAATGGCCCACTATCCTACTCACCCACCTCTGGCCCATGGCCGATGCACTCTGGGCCCACGATTTTTGGCATCAATCCCGTGGCCAACAACCTATCCACTAGCGGGCCTATGCCATATTGTTTCCATAGCCCACAACTCGGCACCATTTCTTGGCCCACTAGCCATTATCATATGGCCCATTACCGATGCACTCTGGGCCCATGATTCTTGGCATCATTCCACAACCCGCAGGCTGACCCATTGGTGTGGTCCTCACTCATTGCAACCTCACATATATAGGTGGACCCGACGTCAATTAAAGGAGAAACTTTTGGAAATTATCCCGAAAAGTGGACCCCACATTCTTCATAGAGAATATCTCCTCAAAGAGGAAAGGTTCTCTCTCTCTCATTATCTCCACGCCCCTTTTTGGGGGAGGTTCCCTTTTCTTAAGGAAACCTCCCATATCTCATACGTGCTACCATCACTTATCCCTCCACAATTAGAAAGTCTCCACTGTTTAAACTGTGGAGAACAATCACTTATCCCATGCCAACAAAAAGGGGAGATCTCCACGTTAAGATCCAATGACCCCCTTTTTAGAAAGAAAATCTAATAGCTAAAGAAGAGCACGCCCTCTCCTTTGTCGAGAGGGTGAACTCTCTCTCGCTGGTCCCCTCCCCCTTCTCTTCTTTTCTTTCTTCTTTCTTCTTTTTCTTCTTGGGTTGGCCGTCCTACACCACTGGCTTGGCCTACAACCTATTGCTACCCTTGCTGCTGCTCCGTGCGGTCCTCTCAACCAGACCAGCAACGTCTTCTTCCTCACCACCAACCACCTCCTCTATAGGTGTTGCACTTTCAGCCATCGTCTCCTCGGTGCTGCCTCTGCCCCTACAGGTATGTTCTTCTTCATCTGATCGCCAGAGTTGTAGACCTGCAACTCCGATAGCCTACTCTACTGCACCACCGTTCTCCTTATCTTCTCCTCCTTCTTATTCTCTTCTTAAATCCCATCCGCCCCTCCCATCTTCTTCATGTTATTGGCCAACAAACGGCCTGCAACAGAAATCTCTGTACTGCTGGCCGGACCTACAACTCCGGCCAGCTCTCCATTAGCGCCACCCCTTCTCTTTCCTCACAAGCCCAGCCATCCTTCCTTCTTCATCAACCTTTCACTCCATCTCTTCTTATCCTTTTCTCCTTTCCACGCTGCTGTCACTCAAGCACAACAACCTATTGGCTGTTCTTCTTCTTAAATGCACCAATAGCATGCAAATCCACTCTTCACACCATGAACCAGCTGGGGGTTTGATATTCGCTCAAAAGTGTTTATTTTAAGCAATTATCCTTTTAGCGTTATCGCACTCTCCTACGTAAAATACTCTATTTATCTACTTTTCTATGTAAGAGTATTTCATTGTGCAAAACACGCTTTTTTGGACAAAATGGTATATTTGCATGCATTAAACACATTTTCGGAAGTCTAGACATTAAGTCATTCTAATAGAGTCTCATTAAGCCCTTCTTCTGTCGCAGGAAACCCCGATGGGACAATTCTTGAGACTTGCGAGCCCACATCGATCAGGAAAGCCCATTATCAAAGCTTAAAGAGCCCACATGCTATGACTAGAAGATATGGACCAAATATGGGTTGAATAAGAAGACCAAAAAGCTGGCCCAAAGAACGAAGAGAGCAGGAGAGCCAATGACCAAGAGATGGACCAAAGCGTTTAAAGCCACATGAGTCAGCTAGGAATGATAGTCTACTCTACTGGAGAAGCGTGAAGATGGCCACAGTGAAGACCAGGGTTCCAGACCCTCTGCCAATACTTTTATCTCCATTTTCTGATATTTTCTCTTTCATCTCTCTTTATTCTCTCTCTCTTCATCTCTCGGTCCTCGAATCTACTGACCTAACCCTAGAACTCCTGCCCATTGGCTCTGTCTCATCTCCCTTAGCTTTCTGATAGTTGGATCTTCAATCGGACCGTTGGATCTTCCACCGGACCGTTGGAACTCTCTAGATCCGTCGATCTACCAATCTGGGTCCCAATCAAGTCACCATCCATCCGATCGCCATCAGATTGTCTGTCACATCATCTTGTGAGATGATGGACATCATCTTGTGAGATGATGGACATCATCAATCCATGTGGGCCAGTAGCCGGGCCCATCATCATCGACCCGTTGTCTGACCATTTAGTGGACCCCGTGAATTTCAAAATAATTTCAATTAAATTTTAAAAAATGGGGGGTCCACTAAATAGGGAAATTCCCCAAAGAAAAGTAGGGTTTTACTTAGAAAAAAAAATATTTTTCTTATTTTTTTATTTTTGAAAAATACCCTATTTCCATTAAAGGTAATAGAGAAGCTTTTTAAAGGGAAGAGAAGTGTTCGTTGGAACCCTAATCCCCCTCCAATCTCTTCCAATCCTTCCCTCAAAACCCACTTCTCCTTTTTCTCCTTCTCCCTTCTCCCTTGGCCCCATTCTCCTCTTCTTCTTCATCTTCTTTACCTTCTTCGTCATCTTCACCATCTTCCACCGGAGTTGCAGCCTACAACTCCGGCCACTGCCGCCTGCAACAGCTGCTCCAAAAGCCAGCCGTCCTCTCCTCCGGCATCCACCACACCTTCCCCCTTGCTGGTGTTGCACGATCTGCAACACCAAGCAACGCCTTCAACTTCTTGGGTTGCAATCTACAACCACATCTTCATCCGTGAAACCGGCTGGATGTAGATGGTCTGCATCACCACCTCCGGCGCACTACCATCCAGCGTGCCGCCCTCTCCCTCTATCAAACCACGACCTGCAACTTGGAGTTGCAGGTCCGCCTATGACCTCCTTGCTCCGCCTCTTGCCACCGCCTGCCGCTGCCTGCTTCTCCCCATCTTCACCACCACACCGTCAGATCTGCAATCCTAATCTACTGCACCACCGTTTCTATCATAGCCCTCATCGTCCATTTTACCAATCCTGTATCTCGCTCAAATTGCCACCTCATTCTCCACGACGCTGCTAAGAAGAACAGAAAAAAAAAAAAAAAAAAGAATAGAAAGAGGAGGAGGCGAGACCGTCCTCACCTTGCTGCTAGCTGTCCACACCTCCATCGTTCCAGTCGCCTCCTACCGCAGCAACCTGCTGCACGTCAGCCACCACTACCATCTTGCAGCACCGCCCCCCATCACCTCCACTTGCTGCAACACCAGCCACCATCTTGGCCACCTGCACCATCCTCTCCATGCTCACAAATGGCACACCAGTCCATCCATCTTCTCATTCCTAGCAACTGTTCATGTGCCTCACGGCATCGTTTGGTAAATTAGTAAGCATTTCTCGCGATCTTTTATCTTTGGTTTGCTTTAGTTTAGGTTTATATTTGTATGTTTTTATTTGAATATAAGCATTATAAGGATTCGTTTTAGTTGATAAACAAGTTTATGGGTTTTTCTTTATTAAGTATTGTGATTCTTCTTTGATGGGTAAGGTATTCAATCAATGTTACGAGTAGTGTTAGCAATATTGTCATAAATACAAATCATTTTTAATCTTACACACTCACCACTCTCACCCCTACATTAACTTCACAGCATTTTTAGTAAAAAAATTCGTTATTTTATGTTCCTTCTTGCGCTAACCCAATTAATTCCAAGTGCGGATTCGACTCCGACTTTCCACTATGCAAATTTGCCCATTTTACAGGTTAAATGTCTTGGATCAATTAAAAATGTGTTGAAGTTAGGGTTTTCGTAACCAACGACGCGGAAAAAACCTAGTTTCAGGGTTCCTCGCTTTGTATCCCTCCATTACGAGCTAGCACCACCAAAAGCATGCAAGTCCATCACCAGATTGTGTGCATCTCCTTCCTCCATTGATCGCCGATCGGCCTGCAACCATGGTGATCCCTCCATGAATCACAATATCAACAGTAAGATGCACGGTTTGCACCTCCCTCCTTCTCCATACAACCCAAACTAGCAAGTACCATGCCCTATCCTCCAATCCCATTCCCTTAACCGTACAATCCACAACTCTCTTCAATGGTGATCTCTCCATGGGCCAACTATTGCAGTAAGTTCCCAACAGTAGGGTTTTTCGTATTCTTTCTCTCATCTTTTCTCTCTCTACGTTAGAAACCCTTTCTCTTTCTAGAACAGTTATTATCCGGACAATAAGAGTCACCATAGCTTTAATTGGGAACAGTCTGCTCTCCCGCAACAACTGCCGTAGAATAATTATCCTTCCGAGTTTTATCAACCCAACGGAGAGTATGATTGGCAATACTCGCAGTCGCAGTACCAGTACCCATCCTATCCACAGAATAACTATTTTGATCAGCAGTGGGCCCCTCAGGATTTTCAGAGTCAGCAGCTAGTCCCAGACTCCATTCTGCCTTACAACTTTCATACTCAGTCGGACTACAATCAAAAGTTGGTACCTTAGCTTCCCTTAGCTGAACAGCCATAGTCAGCTACCAAACCTAGTCTAGAAGATCTTCTCTCTAAATGCATAAACCAGCAACAACAGTATTTGCAACGCCTAGAGCGACAGCAACAGCAATCCATGGAAAGCTTTGAACACCGTCTAGGTAAGTTCAAATCTGAGAACGAGGAAGTCAACTTCCCTAGCCAACCGATAGCCTATCTTGAGTAGATTGACATGGCCATTGTCTATGAGGAGTCGCTACCCATGCACCGAAACTGGACTTTCCAAGATGAAATAGAAGTTGTTACCACCATTAGACTGAGCCCGATTATTGAGGAGCTAGTGTATCCATCTTCGGTGTCTATAAAAGCACCTTATCCTGAACCTAGGTCTAAGAAAACTTTTCTCCATCTACCTCTGCTATTTTTATCTCGAACCCTGAAGAAGCTATTCATGACCCTGAGCTGTGTCTTGACCAGAGAATCCCAATTGGCCTAGACCTACCATTGTTACACCACACTGAATTGTGTAACAATAGTGATGAACTCGAGTCTCCATCTATGGTACCCTTACAGGTAGCCACTTCTGCACCGAGCACAGAGATACCCATGTCCATCTCTCTCTCTAATGATTCTACCTCTGCACGGGATGCAAACATTCCTACCATTGAGTTGCATCTAGAAAATGGGACTCCAGTTGTCTTAGATCTACCGTTCTCCATCGAGGATGAACACATTGAGTGTAGGGATTGAAACATCCCTATCGCATTAGAAAACCTCGAGCAAGAGGTCAACAGTTTTCACCCGCCACCCTATGTCGATATTATCGATGAACGGTGTGCTGTAGAGAGTCTAATTCTGGACCCTCCCAAGGATAAATTAGATAAGTGTCGAGAACACTTTGAGCCTGACTTCATCTCGAAGTCAGACAATTTTGGATTTACGGATCTGTTGGAGTCTACTCTATTTAGATACATTCCCGTTAAACTCAATGAGTTTGCGGCTCTACTAACTGATATTTGCTCAAAAGTGCTTATTTTAAGCAATTATCCTTCTAGGGTTATCACACTCTCCTACGTAAAACTATATTTTTTATCAACATTTCTACGTAAGAGTTTTTCTCAGTGCGTAGAACACACTTTTCTAGTTAAAATGGTATATTCGGATTTATTTGACCCACATGCGAAGTCATTCTCATTACGCGATTTTTATCGCAGGAGCACTAATCGGGCAATTTTGATGGAATGCGGGCCCACAATCAACTTTCAGAACCTAGGATCAAAGCTCAAGAGCCAACAGGCTAAGGATGAGGAGATATAGGCCAAAGATGGGAAGAGCCAGAGAGTCGAAAGAATCGAGGGACGACTGAGAGAGAAGGAGAAACAAGCCCTCAAAGAAGAGACTAAGAAGATTAAAGCTTATAAACCAACACAAGGCGAGAGCTTGCTCAGTTGGTGAAGCATGCAGAAGACCAAGTCAAAGACCAGGGTTCAAGCACCTCTGCTAGCATTTTTCTTTATGTTGTAATATTTTCTCTCCTCTCTCATTTCTCTCTCCAAATCATTATTCTCTCTCTACTCTCAAATCCACATTATCCGATCCTCTCCCCTCCTTCAATCACTCTATTCTACGGCCTACCTCGGTCAATTTCCATCGCCCGATCATCACCGTCCATCTCTACCACACGATCGCTCAGTCGGTCCCCTAATCATCCATCTCACCATCTCATAAATTCAATGGCCCTCATTACTTCATGTTCAAACCTATGGGCCTAAGCCTAGAGGAGGAGCAGGCCCACTACCCATGGTCCAGCTAGTCAGGGGGACCCACATGCCTAGCATGGACAGAAAATGGCTGCTAAAGAAGGAAAGAAGAGAAAATTGGAAAAGATTTTTCTTTTAAGGATCAAGCATTGTTCAAAAAAAGGATTTATTTTCTCAAGCTTTTCGAAAGAAATGGAGATAATTACATTTTTAGAAACCGTGGGTTCTAAGTTAGGAACCCACGGTTCTATACAAGGTTTAATTACATTTTGGAAAACATTTTTTTAAAAGGGAGTTTTAGAAATCGTGGGTTTCTAATCTAGGAACCCACGATTCTACAAAAGGAAGAAAAGAGTTTTTAGAAACCGTGGGTTTCTATTGTAGGAACCCACGGTTCTTACCAAGAAAAAAAAGAAGGAAACCTAACGGTTCCTATTTTTAGAGAGGGCGAGCCCAAGACTGGAGCTCTCTCTCTCTTCGGCCATTCCCCCCCACTTCCATTTTCCTCTCCACGTGATCCCACACGTTTACATCTTCTCTCTCTCTCATCTCACCCCCCACGTTCCACAACTCAAGCCGTTACCCCCTTCTCCTCCTATCCTCTCCCTTAGCCACCCAGCTCCCTCCACGTTTTTCCTCCAAAAAAACTTCTCCTCTCCTCTCTCATTCTCTTCCCAAGAAAAACAAAAGAAAAAAGAGATAAAAGAAAGAAGAAAAAGAAGAGAAGAAGAAAGGAGAAGGAGGATAGGTCGTACCTTCTCCAGCCTGCACCTCCACCGCCGGTCACTCTACCACCAAAGCCTCCAGCTGCACTAGCAGCAACCGCCCCCCACCTACTGCCTCCTCTCTTCACTGCCCTCCTTCACTTGGAGGTGGTCTTTGCTACTCCAAACAGCAAGGTTGCACCACCGTGCAACCTCACGGAAGAGACGCTCCCAACAGATTCCATTATTGCCCTTCAACCCCTTCACGATCTCCTTCCACATTTTTGCAAAGAAGTCGCCAGCCACCTTCCCACACCACACCGTCCATCCATCTCTCCACTTCCATTACCGCCAACACCTGCCTTCCTCCTCTCTCTCTTGTTCTCCCCATCTCACCTTCAAGAAAAAGAAGAAGAAAAAAAAAAAAAAAAGAGTAGAGAAGAAGAAGAGCAACGCCTACCCGTTGGTCCCCCATGCCGCCGCAACCTGCAGCAAGTCCACAACAACACCAAAACGCTATTCCCAGCCTTGAACACACCTGCCCATCCATCTTTTCTCTACAAAGAAAAAAAAAAGTTTTCTCTCTTGACGATGGCAGTCTCCTCCTTGTGAAGGATAGACTGCACATCATTTCCTAGCAGCAACCACGTGTTGTTCTACCTGCTGGCTGCACTACAGACCGTCCTCTCATCTTGCAGATGTGCATCCCTCCAAGAGCAACCATCTCTTTGCTGCCCATCAAGCCTACAACGTGATGATTCTTTATCATATGGCTGGATCTCTCATAGTCGTTCATCATGGCCGATTCACTTCATGATCCAATCACTCCGGTAAGTTCTTTAAGGTATTCTCTCTCTTAGTTTCCTTCTCTCTCTAGATCTCTCTCTAAAACTTAGGTGTTATCACTTTCTCTCTCTAACATCATAATGCTTTTTAGGTTAAGTTTATGGCTTTCTAGATTGTTTCTGAATTTAATTTGATTTTGTAAGAACTCATTGATGATGAATAAAGTTGTTATTTCACATTTCTTATTTTGCTTTGTGATTCTTTATTGCTTATGGCTAATTTTCTCTCTCTGCAAATCACTAAAATATGTTTTCAATATCACTTCACCATTCTCACCCTTCCATCCTTTCTTTTTAGCAATTTCTGTGATAAAAGCCGTTATTTCATGTTCTTGAGTCGCGCAAACTAACCCCGAGTGCGGATCGACATCCGACATACTTCCACTATGCAAAGAATCGCTTAATTTTGCAGGATAATAATCAGATAATTATAAATTTGTTGGAATTAGGGTCGTTCTCTCAACGACAGAAAAACCCAACTTTCACTAACCATGGCCAAAGAACCCACTACTGCTCTCTTCTCAATCTTTACTGAGAAGCTTCGATCCCTCCCAGCTCAACTCCATGCTTTTGCAGGGCTGCTTGGAGCACTTACTGTCCTTCTCTCAGTCTACACTGAGAAAGACTTGTTCTACATAGGAATACCTAGACAAGGGATAGGATAGCTATCTTAGTTCCACCTTAGGTGTAGGGAAGACTGCAGATCCACTCAATCTCCATGAGTTTTAACCTGGTTGGTGGGTACTTGATATACCCATGTCATGTTTGGCTGAAGATGTAAAGCTTAGCGCTTTCAGAAAGGCAACTCCAGTATTCCTAGAGTACATGAGCTCTGGACATGTAGGTACATTCATTCTGTCCATCATCAGGTACCGCACACTGTCGAGTTTCTACTGACTTGGTAACATCCTCCCTGAACCTCTGCCTCAACATTACCGATTTTTCATCATTTTATGTCCTGGTCATGAGCACCGAGGACGGTGTCGTATTTTGGTTGGGGGTGGGTATTTACCAAAACTAATGTCTTTATTTTGATAAAAAAAAAAAAAAGAATCTTATTTTTGGGGTGATTTCCGATGTTCTCCAAAAGTTTTCTAGAATTTCAAAAATGTGTCCTGACTTTGATTTGTCAAAAATCTCCGTTAAGTCAGTATTGAGGATGACAATTTTTGTTAAAGGTTAGCTTTGAGTGAAGACAAGCGTGATTACAGCAGGTTTAAAAACTGAGAAAAACTCAGATTCGGCACAATTGTACACTATCAACATCAGAGTCATTCTAAGTTTAGAAACTCTAGAGATCCTGTGAGAATAATTATGGAGACTTAACCCAGTGAGCTTTCGAGCCTTTAATCATTTCAGAGGGTTATACAACAATTCTGAGTCACAAGATGACTCACTATTCTTCATGCCCACAATATTCGTTGAGAGATCTCATTATCCTTTGCTTCAATTATAAAACTCAGAATGACATCAACATTGGATTACTATGAAAGAACCTTCTCTGTATCCGGTCAAGACAGTATACATGATAGTGCAAACCCTAGAAAATGATTTATTTCTGAACCGTTAAGCCTTTTTACTCACTTGAATTATACTTCACTAGAAACCCTTTGAACCTTCTCTATAAAAGCATTTTCTTGTTAAACCCATCAACCTAAAACCCAGTCCAGCTACGAAGTATGACTAGTGACCCTACTTTTGAGATGGATAAAAAAATAATTGATATGGGTATACCGTGAAAAGAAGAAAAATCAAAAGAAAAAGAAAGTGATTGGAGCTGAAAAGGAAATATGAAAAGAAAGTATGAAAAAGAGTTGAAGAATAAAATGAGCAGTCTTAAAAATTTTGAAAAAGAGAAAAATACAAAAGAAGGAAAAGAACCAGATAACGGTGCTACATCGTAGGAAAAATACAAGAAAATAGAGATATCCTTTCAAGATCTTTGAAATCCTGTATCCATTTTATTTTTCTACACCTGACCTAACCTCATTACAACCCAGGAACGTCCTACTTGATTCTAGGATAGCACGATCATAAAATGTAGAGATTTGAAAAAGAGAAGCTATAGAGTTTGATCTAACGTTCCTGAGTGAAGTCATATTCCAATCATGAGATCTTCTTTTGTTAAAGATGTCATTCCTTCAAATAATACATATGTGAGATCTTTGCTTTCATATATCAACACATCTCCTCACATATAAATTGAGAGAAAAGAAGAAGACCATTCCTGAGTGATCCCATTCTGAGTGGTTTACAAGTGAGATTTGAGGTCGAGGCATAAGAACTTATAGGTGATCTAAAAATCTTTACTGACGGATGATGAGAATGTTGAGCACACACACACGTCAAGTTAGACTATTCTAGGTCGTGTTTATCAATCTGTAGTCAAAACTTACCCACTCTTTGCTAGCTCGTAACTATTTTTGCATCTATACAAAAATTTGACAAACGGTGTTTTCCTAGGGCTAATATGAAAAAGTGTGCAGCATGTGAAGAGCCCTTTTAATCTCATTTATTTTGCACTAATTACCAAGGATTGGCAATATACTGGTTGGGGGTTGTGATATTCGCTCAAAAGTGCTTATTTTAAGCAATTATCCTTTTAGCGTTATCGCACTCTCCTACGTAAAACTGCTCTATTTATCCACTTTTCTACTTAAGAGTCTCTTTCATTGCGTAGAACACACTTTTCTTGACGAAATGGTATATTTGCATACATTAAAAACATTTCTGAAAGTGTAGATATGAAGCTGTTTTGATCAAGTCTCGTTACGTGATTTTCTCTCATAAGAAATACGATCAGGCGATTCTCGAGACTTACGGGCCCACAATCAACCATAGAAACCCATCATTAAAGCTTAAAGAGCCAACAGGCTATGGGCCTATTACGGGCTGAACAAAAGGATCGAAGAGTCAGCCCAAAGAACTAAGAGAGCGGGAGAGCCGATGACCTAGAGACGGACCAAAGCAGTCGAGGCCACATGAAATGAGTAGAAATGATAATCTGCTCTACTGGTAAAGCTCGAGAAGAGAATATATTGAAAACCAGGGTTCCAAACCCTCCGCCAACTATTATATCTGTAGTCCGTAGTATTTTCTCTCTCATTTCACCTAATTTTCTCTCCTCTCTCTTCATCTCCTTATACCTCACCACCCGATCCTCAGATCTACTGACTTAACCTTATATCTCATGTCCGTTGGCTCTATCCCATCTCCCTTAGCTTTCTGTCCATTCGATCTTCCACCAGACCGTTGGATCTATCTAGATCCGTCTGTCCACCAATCTAGGTCCCAATCCAGTCATCATCTATCCGATCGTCAGCAAATTATCCGTCACATCATCTTATAATCCGATGGCCAGGGAAATCACCATCCATCTAGCCCATTAACCTACTTGTCCTCGAGCCCAATGGCCCACTATCCTACTCACCCACCTTCTGGCCCATGGCTGATGCACTCAGGGCCCACAATTTTTGGCATCAATCCCATGGCCAACAACTTATCCACTAGCGAGCCCACACCATAATCTTTCCATAGCCTGCAACCTGACACCATTTCTTGGCCCACTAACCATTATCATCTGGCCCATTACCGATACACTCCGGGCCCATGATTCTTGGCATCATTCCACAGCCCGCGGGCAGACCCATTGCAACCTCACATATGTAGGTGGACCTGACGCCAATTAAAGGAAAAAGTTTTGGAAATTATCCCGAAAAGTGGACCCCACATTCTTCATAGACAATAACTCCTCAAAGAGGAAAGGTTCTATCTCCCTCATTATCTCCACGCCCCTTTTTGGAGGAGGTTTCCTTTTCTTAAAGAAACCTCCCATATCTCATGCGTGCTACCATCAGTTATCTCTCCACAATTAGAAAGTCTCCACAGTTTAAACCATGGAAAACAATCACTTATTCCATGCCAAAAAAAAGGGGAGATCTCCACGTTCAGATCCAATGACCCCCTTTTTAGAAAGAAAGTCTAACGGCTAAAGAAGAGCACGCCCTCTCCTTTGTGGAGAAAACCCTAGCTTTAAAGAGAGAGGGTGAACTCTCTCTTGCTGGTCCCCTCCCCCTTATCTTCTTTTCTTTCTTCTTTCTTCTTCTTCTTCTTTTTCTTCCCTTCTTCTCCACCGCCATCTTCTTTTTCTTGGGCTGGCCGTCCTCCACCACTGGCTTGGCCTGCAACCTGTTGCTGACCTTGTTGCTACACCGTGCGCTCCTCCCAACTAGACCAGCAATCTCTTCTTCCTCACCGCCAACCACCTCCTCCATAGGTGCTGCACTTTCAGCCACCATCTCCTCCACCATCTCAAGGGCGCACCACTACCTGCAACACCGTGGGTATTGCCTCAGCCCCCTACAGGTATGTTCTTCATCTTCTTCTTCTTCTTCTTCTTCTTCATCTGTTCGCCAGAGTTGCAGACCTGCAACTCCGGCCGCCTACTCTACTGCACCACCGTTCTCCTTATCTTCTCCTTCTTATTTTCTTCTTAAATCCCATCCGCCCCTCCCATCTTCTTCACGTTGTTGGCCAACAAACGGCCTGCAACGACAATCTCTGTACTGTTGGCCAGACCTACAACTCTGGCCCGCTCTACATTAGCACCACCCCTTCTCTTTCCTCACAAGTCCAGCCCTCCTTCCTTCTTCATCAATGTTTCACTCCATCTCTTCTTACCGTTTACTCCTTTCCACGCTGCTGTCACTCAAGTAGAACAACCTGTTGGCCGTTCTTCTTCTTAAATGCACCAGTAGCATGCAACTCCACTCTTCACACCGTGAACCAGCTGAGGGTTCCTCACTTTGTATCCTTCCATCGCGGGCTAGCATCACCAAAAGCCTGCAAGTCCATCACCAGACTGTGTGCATCTCCTTCCTCCATTGATCGCCGATCGGCTTGCAACCATGGTGATCCCTCCATGAATCGCAATACCAACAGCAAGATGCACGGTTTGCACTTCCATCCTTCTCCATACAACCCGAACCAGCAAGTACCATGTCCTATCCTCCGATCCCATTCCCTTAACCGTACAATCCACAGCTCTCTTCAATGGCAATCTCTCCATAGGCCGACTATTCCAGTAAGTTCCCGGCGATAGGGTTTTTCTCTATTCTCTCTCATCCATTCTCTCATCTTTTGTCTCTCTAGGTTAGAAACCCTTTCTCTTTCTAGAACACCTATTTCTCTCTAAAATCCAAACTTTCTCTCTCTAGGGTAGGTTCTACTATTTTTCATTCACATTCTCTCTAACTCTCTTTGATTTAATTTTTCTCTAGTTTTCTCTCACTTCATCTCATTTTCTCTCTCCTCTCTAGTTCCTCTCCCTAAGTTTTCTCTCTCTAGTACTTCTCTGTCTTTATTTTCTCTCTCAAGAATTTATTTTATTTTGCTTTCTAGTCTAGCTATTTTTGTTTGATTTTTATTGTAAGAAACATGTTCGATTGAATGAAGTTGAATTAAGTTTGATTGAGTTACATTCGATGCAAATTTTTCGTCATTTTATGTGTTTGAATTACGCAAACTAACCCCGATTAATTCCGAGTGCGGATCGACATCCGACATGAGCCACTGTGCAAAATTGCTCATTTTACAAGTTAAAAGTCTCGGATCAATTTACAAATATGTTGATTCTAGCGTCATTCTCTCAACGACGGGAAAACCCTAGTTTCAGTTGGATATTCTCCCTTCATGTATTGCATTATTTTTATTAATAAAATTATTTTTTTTCTTGACTACGATTTTCCATTTTTTGTCTTTGCTTTCCATATCTACAATGTTAGAGTGTATAACTTTATATTTATTCTTTCACATATCACTTGTTAACATTTACTTTATTGTTATACTAACTATGCATTTTTCTAGTATGGAGCCACAGACAAGTAATAAAGCTATAAAAAAGAAAAGCCAAGGTGCTAGAAAATTGCAAGAAATAGCAAAGCAAAGTGCTGGTAATAAGCAAGTGTTGCAGTGCTGCAAAAGCTTTCTCCAGCTACATTTGTCTTATTGTGCGCCAAATGGTTCATATTAGTTACAAAGTTTGGCATAAGGTGCCGAATGAGATGAAGGAAAAATTGTGTGGAGATGTGTTAAAGTAAATTATTAAAACATTTAAAAATGATGTTTCAAAATCTCACTTGTCATCTGATATAATCGACTCTAACTTGCAAAAAAAATTTGTGGTGGATCCAAAAAGCAAAAAAGAACACATTGTCCGTCATTGGGAATATATGGAGGAATTTCAAGATAAAGTTGAATGCAATATATGTCATTCCTTATATGAATGAGCCCAATCTTCTGAAAAAGCGTCTACTTAAGTTTGATTACATTCAACAAGAGCAATTGGATGCTTTTCTAAATTCAAGATTGTTAGAAGAGGTGAGAGCAGTACGTGATGCTCAAAAGCAAATGCGAGCAATGAACAAATACAACCACTGCCTTGGTAGAAAGTGATATGCTAATCTGGTTAAGGAGTTGATAAGTTTTTGTTGCAATTGTAGAATTTCTAAATATAAAACCATTGATGTAAATTGTTTTTTTAATAGAAACAAGCCACCACCTCCGAAGAGGTGGATATGAGTGAGTTATGGAAGAGGTCGTCAAAAAGTAAGAGTATGTCGGTGAGCCCATCAAGGAAAACGCTATAAAAATTATAAGTTGTTCCATCAATCAACTTCCTTGAACATCATGAATTACATTATTACTTTTAGAATTAATGACATTTTATTTGTACATGATGAATTAAAAACATTGATGGAAGAGAGGTCCATATCCACTAAGGGAAGTAACGATGTACTGACAATGGCATTAGGGACCTAGGAACCTCTTGGTTGAGTAAGGGCATGTGATGTCTCGTCACCCATTGTAAGCACACTCAGCTGATGAGCTGCAACTGAGCTAAAACAATTTGATGTTTCAAGTAGAAAGTCACCTTATAAAAAAAAATTTCAAGCAGAAAGTCAAGCTCATATGATTAAGGAGATGCAAGCAAAAATTGAGCAGCTTACAACCATCGCCATGATTTGAGAAGGTAGGCTCATGTAGCCGACCCACCCCTGATGATGGTATATCAAAGCAAGTGCGCAACTAAGGACAAGGGATGAGATGCCACACCGGGTCCTAGCTCTAGCATCCACAAGGTACATTGTGTGAACCATTATTCAATTCATTTGAATTATCTTATTAAGTTTCTAATTCGTTATAGGGAAAGCCATGTAAATTGGCACGAAATACCGCACGCAACATTATTGTTGAAGGTGCCATTCTTGATTGTGCTCCTAACCAAACAATAAACTCTATTCCATTGGAAATGGATAATTTTCATGTGTCAATCGAAGTACCTATCCTCCCAGATGTTGAACTTTCAGTACTGATTCATGATGTATTCATTACAGTGGGAGATGCAGTTGGAAGAATCGTGGCATGGCCTAAAGTATGCGAGATGTAGTTGGAAGAATCATGACATGGCCTAAATTAAGTATGTAGTATATAGCGTCGATTTTGAGATGCAGTTGGAAGCATCATATCATGGCCTAAAGTATATGGTATACAGCATCGATTTTTCAAAAAACCGACGCCATATCTCTTAACTATGTCATCTATTTTTTAATCAATTGAGGTTATATACCACACATAGGGTCGGTTTTTTGAAAAACTGAAGCCATATATGCTTCTTGATGGCCTTTACGCGTCGTTGGATAACTGACACCGTTTCACTATAGCTTTTGGCGTCGCTCAAATTGGCGTCTATTCTACGAAAAAAGAAAATTGACGCCATATGTGCTTTTTCTAGTAGTGATTGAATCTGATTCAGAAGTTGCGGTCAAGTCTTTCCTTTAGGACGACATTCCTAAGAAAGTTAGATCTAAATGGTCTTCTATCAAACCTAAACCGGAATGGCTTAGGATAAGTTCCACCTTGAGAGAATTTAATGTTGGAATTGATTGTTGCCCTAAGAAGGCATCGTCTCTTCTAGCTAGCTCGTGTCTTTGATGGGATGGGAGAGCTCCATTCCTATCATCGATTTAAAAATAGTTTAGGGCATACTCCGGATTTGGTGTTTGATGCCCCATCTTTTGAGGCTCTTTTTCTGTTTGTTTGTTTATTCTCCTTTTCCTTTTCTTTGAGAGTGCAGCAATGTCTCTCCTTTTTGCCTTCTTTCTCTTGTAGTTTTCTCCTCTTTTAATATACATCACCATTTACCCAAAAAAGATGATTGGGCCATTTCACTAACTGAAGGGTCAGGATTTGTGTCGTCAATCCCATCCCATTTTAAATTATCCATCAAACATATCCAACCCAACTAAGTGGTTCCCAAAAATTGTACCATGTGACATTTGTTGGGTTGATACTAATCAATATATCCATCAAATTGTATGTCCACTCCATCTAAGTGGGTTACAAAGATTTTACCATATGGCATTGGTTGGGGTAGTGCAATTCATATTCATCAAACATGTCTCTATTCCAACTAATTGGTCCCACAAATTGTACCGACTGATACAATCCTATCTGTCAAAAGTATTAATAAAGATATGAGTGCATATATGTATAGCCACATCATACATGGGCTCACTATCCATGTCATGCATGGGCCCACTATTGAGCTATACAAAGAATGATGAGTCATGTCCCTCTTTACATGGAAAGTCATATCTTGAGAATAATTCTAATATTTCATTATCCAATATATTGTTACACGTTCCAAGATTGGAATTCATGTTCCTCGGGTTCTTGTCTACACTACTTACACCCCATATCATCTCGTTCCTTTCTTTTGGAGATGGATCTTGCTTCATCACTGCCCTATTCAAGGAACCCTAAAGTTTAAATCAGTTGCCAAATCTCCTCATTGCAACTGGACATGGTCTCTAGTTCCTCGTCAATTGAATATGAATGTTCTTGGTGGATTTTTCAAACCAATTATTATTTGATGGTTCCATCGAATGGTACAAATCATGCCTTGCTTCAAAAGGGTACAACCAATTACCTAGATTATAATTTGATGAAACATTCAGTCTAGTTGTAAATCGGCCACCATTCGCCATATCTCTCTCGCCACTATTCAAAACTTGCTGATTTGATAGCTAAAAGTAAAAATGTCTTTCTTCTCGGATACCTTCATGAGGATGTCTACATGGACAAATCTCCAAGCTATGAGGATCCATCCAATCCATCTTATGTTTGTTGTCTTAGGCACTATATGGTCTCAAACAAGCTCATTTTGCTTGATTTAAGCGATTTAGCTCATTCTTACTTCATGTGCGCTTCCAATGTAGTAAAACTAGTGGACATGTATATGTTTGTGTGTCATCGTTCCTCTAGTATTTTTATTATTTTGCTATACGTGGATGACATTATTATCATCGTATCATCGAAAGTGTTTCATCTTTGCTGGATGACTTCATTTTCACCTTGGTCCATGAGTTTGCCATGACCAATCTTGGTCCTCTCACTATTTCTCGGGTATTAAAGTGCATCCCACCTCTTTTGGTTTATTTCTCACTCAAAGCAAATATGCCTTGCTAGATTATACTTCATTTCTTAATGTCAAATGATATTCGCTCAAAAGTGCTTATTTTAAGCAATTATCCTTCTAGCGTTATCGCACTCTCCTACGTAAAACTATCATTCTTATCAACTTTTCTACGTAAGAGTTTCTTCTGTTAGGTATAACACACTTTTTGGATAAAATGGTGTATTTGCATAAATTAAACACATTTTTGAAAGTCGTGATATAAAGCCATTCTGATTATGCACTTTTTTTGTCGCAGGAAACCCGATTGGATAATTTTAGGGATTGTGGGCCCACAACTGAATGTTAGAGCCTTTGATCAAAGCATAGAGAGCCAGTGGACTTAGACAAGAGGATGTAGGCCAAAGCCGGGAAGAACTGGAAGATCGAAAGAGTCGAGAGACGACCAAGAGAGAAGGAGAGACAAGCGCCTAGAAAGTGACTAAGGAGATTAAAACTAATCCACTAACACAAGATGAAAGCTTAGTCAGATTGGTGAAGCATGCAGAAGACCAAGTCAAAGACCAGGGTTCAAGACCCTCTGTAAGCATTTTTTCTCTTTATTTTGTTTCATTTTCTCTCTCCTCTTTCTAAATCCTAATTTCCTCTCTCCTCTCTATATCGACCATCCGATCATCTCTCCTTTTGCAATCTCTCTATCATACGGCCTACCTAGGCTGATCTCCACTATCCGATGTCCACCCAATTGTCACCATCCAACTCTACCGTCCGATCGCTAGCAAATTGTCCGCCCTATCATCCATCCAATCATTCTTCCAATCAAACCTTCAATCTTACGGCTCTTCCCCCTTTTCACCGATCCAATCCCCAACCTCAATCCAACTATGTGATAAAAGGAGAATTTAAAAAAAAAATATTGAATTGGGAAATAGTGTTGACTTTCGGATTTGTTTCAAAATACTTTTAACTTTCAAAAATATTGAAGGGTTTTGGAAACATTTTCAAATGAAGAAAATATCTTATGAAGAAGACATTGAATTGGAATTGATGTTTGTGAAAAAGGAAATCTTCTAAAAAGATAATTTTATTTCTTTTCAAAAATTTCAAATTGACTTTTTGAAGAAAGATTTTAGGGAAAGTATTGGACGTTGAACTCAAGGAAAGTTTTAAAAATAAATAACATTTTGAAAGGGGAGTTCCTTTTGTTTAAATGAAAGAAAATAGAAAGTGGGTACGTGTGGAGCCATAGTGCAAGGAAAGATGGGTGGACAGTGTGGATTGAATCCCACGTCCAGTCTATAAAATAAGAATGGAGAACAACCAAAAGGGGAACCCTATTTTTTCTCTCTCTTTATCATCTCTTCTCTTCCTCTCGAACCCTAATCTCTACCCCTCTCTTCCCCATCTAACCTATCTATCTATCCTTTCTCTCTTGCACTGTTCTCCCTACCTTTCTCTCCTTCCTGCTGTGTGCAGGGCAGCAAGCACGAGCAACTGCAACGCTTCATGGTAGATGCTCGGACTGTCAACGATTTGCTTCTCTTCAAGATTGGTCGTTAACTCCTTCACCCAGGCTTGCCCCTTCGTGCATCCTCCATCTGCAATCATCTTTGGACTGCCATCTCCATTGCAGGACCAGACGGATAGCAACTCCTTGCAATCAACGCCTCTTCCTTTGTTTTCAGCCAACGTTGGAAACCAACACCTCCACCTCGCAAGTTCCCTCTCCTTTCATCCTTGCACCAGCATCTCTACAACGGGCTGTAACCAGCAAGATTGTGGCTCCTCCACCTACCTTCTCCAGGCGCTGCTCCTTCTCCTCCACACCTAGTTCGACCGGCAACACAACCTTCAAATTCGGCAACGCCATTACGGCCGGTTTAAAAGTCATTGCTGGCCGCATCTTCCACCTTCCACCACTGCAAATCTCCACCGTCCACCTACCTCCATTGCCGATCTAGACCAAGGTGAGGATAAGCGGTAAGATCTCATCCTCATCTCACATTCTCTTATTTTCTAATCTATTCTTTTCTTTCTCTCTCTCTCTAAAATCTCTCCTCAGTTTCTCTCTATATATTTTTCTTTTCTATCTCTTCTCCTCTTTATCTCTCACCTTGTCGTTCTAGTAATTTCTCTCTCTAAAGTTCCACATTATCTTTCTAGGTTTTGAACTTTTTCTCTCTTTCTCCTTCTTTCGCTCTCTAGCCTTCTCTTTAGACTCTTTCTCTCTCTATTACTCTTTCATTGGCTTTTTTTTAGTTATTTTTCACGTTTAGTTTGATTAATTGTAAGGATTCTTCAAGAATTAATAAAGTTGTTGTTTGGATTCCTACTTTCATTTGTTTTTATGTTCTAAATTCTCTCTCTAAAATCACTAAGCATGTTTTAAATCGCTTCACCATTCTCACCTCTTCATGTTTTTCTGAGAGAAATCTATCATTTATGTTCTTTGCTTGTGCTAACTAACCCCGAGTGTGGATCGACATACGACACAAATCCCTATACAATATCTCATATTTTGCAGGATTAAAATCTCGATAATTTATAAATGTGTTGAAATTAGGGTTTCGATTTGACGACATAGAAAAACTTACTTTCACCAAACCCATTAATAGCATTGGGAGCGAACTTAGCAAAAATGCCCTCCTTTTATTGATCCTACCTTTTATCACAACTCGGTTGGGGCACTTCAGTATCTCACTGTAATACTCGAACTTTCAGCTAGGGATATTATGGTAATTTGACCCTTAGAGAATAATTTTGGCAGTTTGAACTTACTTTCATCCTTAGATATCCTATATTAGGTCATGTATGAAGTTTGGTTGGATTCAGACAACTTGGGAAACTAAGGATAGTTTTCATTAGTGGATCGGTCATGAGAACACCTCTAGGTGAAAACATTTTTGGCCTTAGCCCTCTTCTCATTATAGTTATTTTGACATTTGATTTACACTATGCTTATCATGGTCATTTGATTTACACTATGCTTATCATGGTCACTTGGGGTTCATGTGAGAGGAAATTTATTATTTTGTCGTTAAGCAAGAAGGGCTAGAAAACCCTAGGGTGAAAGACCCCAGACAATCCTGCAGATGAGCCATAATGCTGCTCCCAACGAGGGAGGAGATGGAGACCCATTATAGTGATTGAGTTTTGTGGTGGGATATCATCGCATTTTGCATACCTTGTAAATCATCCATTGTTTATTGATTGTTACATCTTGTTTATCAAATGATCTATTATGTCCTTGCTTCCCATGATTATACTTAGTTTAACTTTATATGTGGATTAAGAATGTCACGGATCCGTTGCACTATTGAGTCCGTTGGACTCACGGTGTTTTGTGGACATCGGAGGAGTTCTAGTCCTATAAACACTTTATTTATAAAACTAGTTATTCTTGATTTTGATTTCGGGCTTATTCTAACCTCTCCTTGGGAACTTGTCTATTTTTGCCTTATTGATGATGCTTAGTTATTTTTATTTGATATACATAATGATTGGACATTATATTGTTTACATAATGATAGCAGATTAGTGATTAATAATGGAACATCAACCCTTAATGGACCTAGACCGAGTTTTAGACTCTAGAGACAGGTGTTAGAAACACTGTATGAGATAGAAATGTAATTTCAGAACTCTAACGCATTTTTAGCAAGGTAATTGCTAGAATCTATGATTACTACAGAAGGACTTTTCGAAGGTCTATCAGTTAGCTTTCCGACGATGTAAATGGTTCTTACAAATTCATTGTGTAGAAAGTTATGGCCAAAATACTGACTGTAATGTACATGAACCAGTCTGATTTGAGCCCGAGCCAAACATACCTATTTGCGACCCTTTATATGGCACCTTTAAGCTCTGAGTTCAATAAGAGAGTTGTAGCCAACTCAAAGGGGGCTATCCAACGGGCTTTGGAACAGACAAATCGAACATCGGACGAAGAAATGACGGCCATTTTACTATAGCGCAGTTCGGGCACACCATAACGACGGGAAAAATAGGAGAAAATTTTATTTTCTCCGTTTGACCTAATTTTAGTTTGAGACTTCCTTATGCATAGTGGGTTAATGCCATATAGTTTAAAAATAATAAATAATTAATTTAATATTTTTTTCATAATTAATTCTATAACTTATTCTACGTCTAATTATTGAAATCTGTTTAATCACTTAATGAACTGTGGTATAGATTGGCTTGTTTGAGAATGAATCTTAGTGGTTTATAGTTACACTCGAACCATTAGGATGCATTCATAGATCACTTGTAGGTTAGGGTATGAGGTTGACCTATGGATTTTTGGGTCGGATCTAGATATCCAGATTTAGGGCTTGACACTCACTTCTACATGCCCAGATCTAGCTTAAGGTGTCAATTCTATTTGCCGGTACATGCATGCTCCTATTGCTAATCATTTTCGCATTGTCAAATTTATTTTATGCTACGTCAAGGGTACAGTTCACTATGGTTTGCAAATTTTATTCACCACCCTACTCATCTTCTGGCATACTTTGATGCCAATTGGGCGAGCCGTCCCAACATGCACCATTCTATTATTAGTTTTGCTATTTTATGTGATTGTAATCTCATCTATGGAGTGCCAAAAAACAACCTACCATCTCTCGATCTCGCTGTAATACTGAGTATCAGGCTCTCACTACCACAACTGTTAAGCTCACTTGGCTCTCTTTTTTTTACTCCATGACATTGGAGTCAATCTACCCTCATTAGTATTAATTTTTTGTGATAATCGCAATGCCATTGCGTTATCCTCCAATCTGGTACTCCACGCTCGCTCCAAACATATTGAACTCGATTATCATTTTATTGTCAGTGGGAAACTCTATGTCCAGTTCATGCCTTCTACGTCCCAACTCACTGTAGTTTTTTACCAAAAGCTTGCCACACAGTACTTTTTCCCTACTTCGTTTTTCACCCCCAAGATCAACTTGCAAGGGATTAATAAAGCTATATGTGCATATATAGCCACATCATATATGGGCCCACTATATCCAACTATACAAAGAATGATGATTCGCACCCCTCTTTACATGGCAGGTTCTATCTTGAGAATAATTCTAATATTCTCGACTCCCCAAAAAAGGGGAGCAAGCTATATAAAAAATGGCTGCTCAAATCACCCAAGACAATCCTTGAGAGAAATCTTCTCGAAAAGGAAATTAGAGGGAAATCTTCTCAAAAATACGTTTTAGAGAACAGTTTATTTGCAAGTAAAAAAGTGTTTTTAATTTATTTTATTTGACACGTCCATTAGAAAGGATGGACGGGTCTTTTGGTTTGGTTGATTTATAAATTAAGAAACCAAGAACTTTCAATGTAAGCCACGTGTACAACTCCAGCTCTTGGTTCCTTTACACGAGAAATGGCGGTGTACACTATTCTATTACCATCTGGCCGTCGTCCATAGTTAGCTCTATACAGTTGACAATCCTCGATATTCACAGACACAAATCTCAAAGAACATCCAAAGTTACAGACCTCTAGATATGATGCTATCCAAGTACTTTAAGAGAGAGAGAACAGTGGTGCACCTCTAAAAGTACTTGAGAGAGAGAGAGAGAGGTATGCGGTGTACTTCTTCCCTAACATCGAAGAGAGAGAGGAGGAGGAAAACAAATACTTGTCACTCGACGAACTACTCGGCTAGGCGGTGGAATTCTAAGTCTGAACTATAAGGGTGGGACTCAACCCCTCTAACGTATCACCGTTCTTGTTTTCTTTTTCTTTTCTCTTCTTATCTCAAATTCTATGATCTCATAAAAAACTAAACACAGAGAACAAGATCCCTTCTAATTCATAAAAGAAAAATTAAATAAAATGAAAAAAAGACCCAATAATCTTACACATTTTAGGGTTCTCAGTAATGCATCAAAACAAACATGTATTATATTAAAAGCAAAGCAAGAAAAATAAACATGTTCAGTGTTAAAACCCTCACCTTTCTTTCTCATGTAGTTCCGTTCTTCTCTTCACCTTTTTCAGCTTTGATCAGGTGATCTGGTTGTTATAGGTTGGTATTAAATTTTGTTTTCCTTTGGGGTATGATGCTATAGATCACGTACCATTACTTTTAAAATGCATCAAGATTATATTCTTAACGATCTAATTATTAAGGTCCTAACAAAAATATAGTTTCCCAAAACAAAACAAAAGACATAGTAAGACACCTTTGTAATAAAAGTATGGATAGAAGATCATATCCTTAGGCCCACAGAGCCAGTGTGATTTTTCATCTGATGGGCCCATGTCAGAAGTGGGAAACCACATACCATGAACCATGCTTCTTTACTACTACTAGTAGGTCGGACACGTAACCTTATCTGATTTTCCCTGTAGACTGTATCTGTTCGTCAAGAAAATCCTCCAGATTTTTCTAGTGCTCTCTCTCTCTCTCTCTCTCTTTCTCTCTATAGAGATTTTTCTAGGCCGCTCTCTCTTTCTCTCTGTCGCTAAAAGAATCTGTCGATCATTTAATGCCAATTTTATGGTGCAGACTGCAAAGTGCGATACTGATGTCTGTTGAGGCGCCATTATTATTGGAAATCCGATGACACATTTTTGGACTCTTTCTTGAGTGATTGAACAGAGTAAACCTTCCATCACACAAAATTGTAAATCACACAATCACAAGCCAATGAGTTCTCGGCACGTACATATGTGCTTTTGCAACATACCCATGTGCTTTTGCTTTTAAGGTGTACGTGCCGAGAACTCATTGGCTGTGTTTGTGTGATTTGCAATCCGATTGTGACAGAAGTTTTACTCGATTGAACACAGCTTTTATTATTGCCCAAGTCATAGCCTTGGATCAAATGGTTAACAGCGCTTTGCGAGTGTTGCTCCTTGTCCAAGAAAAAAAATGTGATATCGACGCATGCACAGTTACGTTGCAGAGTTCTGCTATGGTTCCTTGAATCAAATCGGAATGATTATTACCAAGGTTTTAAATGTTCCGTTATAAATTTATGACGGCCACCGAATGGTACAGTTTAACGGCTGTTATAACAGTTAACATTAGTCACATATGAGCTTAAAATTGTAGAATATTATTTATTTGTTATTTTTTTTGTCAAAAAAAAAACCATCGCCATGATTGTAAAAAAACTTCTTTTTCAAAAATAATGGCCATTTTTTTTTTCAGTTATAATGGCCTTTGTAATGCTAATTCGAAATAATGTAAGGGGGGTCGTTACTGTTATAACAGCCATTTTTTTAACCAGCTCATAACTAAGTAGATAAAAATTCACGTCTGGCTTTTGTACATGTCAATCCGGACCTGACTTGGATGCTAATGTATGATCATATATACCTATATTTATTACGGAAAAATCTATGATCTGTATCAAAATTTTGATGCAGAAGTCCCTCAATTTGCCACGTAGTACTCTTTCGGGCCCACTGCCTCCATGAATGTTTGACCCACATCTTGGTGGACCCACCCACCAAAAATTAGTGTGATTAGTGATTCCTAGCCATTGGATTTGAGAACTTTTTCATGATGGGCTTGGAACCACCTCATAGGCTGTTCATAAAGCCCATGATGAAAAAGTGCTCAAATCATATGGCTAGAAATCACCAATCACACTGATTTTTGGTGTGTAGGTCTACCATAGTGTGGGCCAGACATTCAAATGGCAAGTGGGTCCGCATGAGTCTATTACGTACGTTCCAATTTGAGGGACTTCTGCATCAAAATTTTGTGTAGGTCTATCATGTTTGAGATTATAAATCAACCACCTCAAAATAAATGGAAAGCAAGAAAACTATTTAAATAACCAAAATAAAATTAATTGTGTACCAAGAATTTGTAGGAAAAATTGTTAATTATATGAAGTAAATTACAATTGAACTTTTAAAAGAAAATAAAACATATGGATGGCTCTAATTGGTTCAAGCACTGAAACACGTGGACCCACCCCACTTCAGCACGTGGTCTTGATTACTGCAATCACATCATGTATCTTTGATGATGGATGTCATGATGGACATTAGTAAGGGATTGCCTCATCTATCATTACTTTTGAAGCATCCACACCCGCTCTCTACAAAAAAAAGTATTCAAGTGCTTGATCATCGTTCATTGATCACCATAGAGATCATTGACCGTATGTTGGCCATCCCTATATGGACATATAGATCAAAAATCACCCTGATGATAAGTTATTTCTAACCGTTGGAATATTGTATCCTTTTTATGGGTTAATTTTTAACTATGGGATTTGAGCATTATTTCAGGTACTCAGATCCAGAGGTTAGAAATAACCGATCAGGATGCTTTTTAGTCTATAGGTCCAATTAGGGATCTTACAAAAAAAAATGACTAAATAGGGCTGGGCCAAACCTCCATATGGTCAGTGGTCTCTAAGAGAGTACGTGCCACATGGTTGATACTATGATTCATCAGTCCATCATTGGAGGTACTCATGTTGATTGATGAAAACTTCACTTCCATCTCGCCAAATATAATTTCTTCCCAGAAGGGGCTCTCTCCCTTTGATTAGTTGTACCATGAACTGAAGTGACATCCCAATGAAATGATGAACTACCGTGCATTCTAAAAAAGTAAGAGTTCAAGGTTAAGTTTTAGGGTTAGAAACGAGACTCGTGTTGGGAGTCAGGTAAGAGTAGTGTTACGGCTCCACGGTTACTCATTCAGTGAGACCTCTATAGAATTCAGTAGCCCACAGATTTAATCGCAAACTAATGGACGAACAGATCTTCACTTCCGTCATCCGGAGTGATGAACCCGAGATCCCTCTAGCGTTGAACTGCTTCATAACTCTGTCGATCTGCTTCCCCGGGCCATTGATCAACCTCTGGAAATATCATTCGACCCTCAAGAGAAAACCCTAAATGAGGAAGAAAGGGGTTAGGTGAAGAAGAGATTTTTCCATGTCATTAGATCAGAAACCCTATATTTCAACAATATTTGTAATTCTGATTCACTTTAAATCTTGCAAAAATATAGACTTGCACAATGGCTTGTGTCGGACATCAATTCCACACTCAGGTGAGTTAGTGGAACTAGGGATTTTCCGTGTCGTCGGATCAAAAACCCTTAATTCCAACAATATTTGTATTTTGATCTAGTTCACTTTAGAATCCTACAAAAATACAAACTTTGTATAGCGATATGTCAAATGTCAAATCCGCACTCGGAGTTAGGGCAAATGATTGAATAATAATTAAGGAAATCTACTAAGAATTTGTGGAATGGTGAGAATGATGATTGATAATCAAAATTTAAAACAATATTTTTGGTGAGACTTTTATCAGCTAATTAATGTAAATAAAATAGAATGAAAACACAATAAATAAAGAAATTTCAGCTAAATTTATTAATTGATAAAAGTACTTACAAAAATTGAACAAATAAAGGGTAAATTATCTCGAAAGCATTCAAAATAGAGACTAAACTAGAGAGAGAAATAGAAATTTGGAGAGAGAAATAAGAGACGTAGAGAGAGAAAGCCAAAATTTAGAGAGAGAAACAATTTGGGAGAGATTTCTTGATAGAGAAACAAGGAAGAACTAGAGAGAGAGAAAATAAAGTAAAGAAAGCTCTAGAGAGAGAAATTAGGAAAGATGGTTCTAGAGAGAGAAAGAGAGGTTTAAGAAATTAGAGAGAGAATGTTCAAACCGATGAGGGAGGTTGTGATGGAATGGTGAAGGCATAGCTCAATTTTCTTAGGGTTGCTGTACCAAACCCTTAGACGATGCCGAGAGAGGACACACTAGCTAGTCAAGTGAATAGGTTGCATACCTTGGCCAAAGAAAGAGGTTTCAAGTCATATGCCCATCCAAGGTGCTGCTCGGAAAGGTTACTAGGCCGTGGGAATGGTAGGAGATGTACACGGCTGTCTGTCATGCAGCCTTTGAGATGATTGAGGGTATTTCGGTGGCATAAGGAGAAGAAGATGGTGAAGATGTTTTTGCCAAAGGGAGGGATAACAAGGTGAAGGAGATGATGGCATGAGAAAGATTTGAGATGTTTGTTGCAGGTGTGCAACACACAGCAAATGGTAACGGGGAGTGCATGGTTGTGAGTTAGTGAAGGTGTTTTCCAAGTTTTGCATCGATCAACACTAACAGTATGGAATCGTGAAGTGAGAGTACGCACAGGCTACTAGGAAGAGCAGCAAGTGGATGGGGTGTAGTGGAAGGTGTTGGTAGATATGGCTGGTGGTGAGGATGTTGAAGAAGGGGAAGAGCCTGCTGGTACATTGAGCAAGTTGGTGCATGCAAGAAAGGGCCACCAGCGATTGGTGCACCGGTGGAGAGAGAAGGCTTGAAACAACGGGTGGTGAAAACGGTGGTTGTGATGTACCAGAATATAGAGCCGGACAAACCTACAACGTGAAGTGTAGGTGCTGGTTCAGATGGCCAGAGTTGCAGGTGGCTAGAAATAGAGCAAGACAATGGTGGTTCTAGGAGATACCACTGTGGAAGGTAGAATCTAGTCAGCAATAGAGGAGGTGTGACGAGATGGAGGTGGAGTTGCAGTAAGGCCTGCAACCGTGGGGAAGAAAGACAGGAGGAGATGAAGTGCAAGTGTTGCACTTGGGAGTGGTTGTTGCTTGTGCAACAACCAATAGGAGACATGATCTCCTCTTAGACTTATAGGCGGTTGAGCTAACGGCATGCACTGTTGTAGGCCGTGAATTAGCAACTTGTTGAAGATGAGGTGGAGAAAGGTAGAAGAAACCGGCCGGAGTTGCAGGTCTGCAACTCCAGTAAGGGTGCTAGCGGATGAAGAAGAGGAAGAAGAGGAGGGAGTAGAGCTTACCGGTGGGCTGCAGGATCACGTTCAGGTGGCTGGAAGAGATGAGAGCACCTCATGGAGTAGCAGCTAGCGTGGATCTGCAACGGTGATGAAGGAGTGATTCTCCAAACCGTTGATGAAGGTGGTGATTGTAGAGGAAAACGATGCACAAACGAGAGTTGCAGGTGAGTAGTTTCTAATAAAACCATCCAATTAAAGTAGGATGGTGGTTGCAGGATAGTAGATGCTGGTTCAGCCAGCAAGGTGGGATGCGCACAACACTAGCAATGGTGGTAAGAGAGAGAGGAGAGGAGTTAGGGGGAGGGAACCAACGAATGAAGAGTTCGTGGTTCTCTTTTATGGGATTAGAGATGGGTTTAGATAGGAGAGTACGGTTGGAGAGGGATAAGTGTGGAATGAGTCATGGAATGATGAGATTTCTTCCTTTTTGCCACCTAGAACAAGTCCACAATTCTAAAGAGCAATTTATGGAATTGAGAGAATTTTTCTCTCTAAGATATATTATCTCTCCACGGTTTTAGAAACCATGGAAATCATGAGAGTGTGGGGTCCACACGCAGGCCTTAGGTCATGGATAATGGGCCAAGGATTGGTGTCAGCCCATTGGTTCGTTATGATGATGATCGTGGGGTCCACAAAGCCATGTGCTATGACCAATAGTGTGGACATGTGCCAATGGGCCAGAGGATAGGTTGATCATTGGACCTATAGGATAATGGGCCCGTGGGTCAATAATGAACATGCCACATGTCGGCTAGTGGGTCGACATGATAATGGACCAAAGAATAGGCAGGCTTTCACTGAGTAAGCAACGGGCCGACTAGTGGGCTGGCAGATAGCGGGCTTGTGAGAAAGTGGGCTCATTGTGCCATGAGATAGAGATTATATGATGTTGGGCACAAAGTAGCGGGCAAGAGGTTTGTGATGATATTAGAAGATGGTGATGAGGCCGTTAGATCATCAGGAAGTGGAGATGGATGGTTGGATTTTACTGGCCAAGGAATTTAGGATGATCATGATGATCGGATGGCCAATCGGATGATAGATGGTAGGATGAGATGATCCAAGGGTTAGATATTAGGGTTTAGAGAGAAGGAGAGAGAGGAAAGAAAAAATAATACAAAATAAAGATAAAATAGAATTGGCGGAGGGTCTTGAACCCTGGTCTTCTAATTTCTTCTTCATGAGCTTCACCACTTAAGCAAGCTAGCTTTTGATGTCAATTGGTGTAGCTTTTAATACCTTGGTCATTCTTTTAGTTCTTTAGCCCTTCCGTTCTCTTGGTTCTTCAGATCGGCTCTACGATCCTCTAGCTTTGCCTGTATTTGGCTTCTATCTTCTTATCCTAGCCTGCTGGCTCTTTAAGCTTTGATAGAGGTCTTCTGTGGTTGATCGTGGGCCCGCCAACCTTGAGAATCGCCCAATAAGGTCTCCCGCAAGTGAAAAAATGCGTAATGAGATTCAACTAAAACGGCTTGATACTGGACTATCCGAAATGCGTATATTCATGCAAATAGTCTATTTTCGTCTAAAGAATATGTTCTACGCAATGAAAGAAACTCTTATGTGAAAAAGTCGATGAAAAAACAAGTTTTATATAGGAGAATGTGACATCACTAAAAAGACAATGGCTTAAAATAAGCACTTTTGAGCGAATATCAGTTAGCATGATTAAAGAAAAAATTAACAGAAATTTGCTTAAATAATGAAAGGGTGAGAATGGTGATGTGATCGATTTTAAAACACATTTTTGGAGATGAAGGATATCAAAACTAATTAAAACAAAATCTGACAGATCAAATAACAAGATGCAAAACAAAATTAACAAGCTTTATTAATTACTATTCAAAGATGACTTGCATTTAACAAATTAAACTACTGAAATTAAACTTATTCTAGAAAGCAACAATTAGATAGAGAGAGAAAGCAATAAAATGTTAGAGAGAGAAAGTACATATTAAAGAGAGATGAGTTCTAGAGAGAGAACTTGAGAGAAACTATATGAAGAGAGAGAAAGAAGTAGAGAGAGAATTAGAGATAAGAATTCCTAGATAGAGAAAGTATAGGAATGAGAGAGAGAACTAGTGATTATAGAGAGAGAAAGATTGGAAAAGCTTTAGAGAGATAAAAATAGAGAGAAAAGAATAGAGGTGGAGGAAATCTTACCTTGTTTCAACAGATGGGGTTTACGGTCAAAAGAATGGTCGTGAGGTTGGACGGCAACCGGAGTTGCTATTGGTGGAGATGTTGGTTTGCAAGAAGAGATGACGGCCAAGGCCGTAGTGATGGAGTGCAGCCTGTCACACAGCACTAGCAGGTATAGCACAATGGTTGTGCTGATGTGAAAGAGAGATGACGACTGAACTTGCTGTGAGAGGAGTAAATTTGGTGCACCCAGCAATGATTGCAAGCAAGCAACCGAAGTGATGCTGTAGAACAGTAAATGCACCGGAGTTGCAAGTTCTTTGAGAGAAGTTGTGGGCAATCCGTGTCACAGTTGAGGAGCAGACCACACTAGTGATCTCACGGCCAAGTCGTGATGAGATGCATGATGTTCTTGATGGAGAAAGTGGAACATGCAGGTCGCACCGTGGGAATATGAGGACGGACTGGCCAAGAGAATGACTAGTCACGTGGAGGTGGTTCCTCTTCTAACCGGTGCTGCAGGTGGCAGGGCAGCAAGAAAGAAATTACAGATTTCTTTTGCTATTGAATGGAGGAAGGGAGGACGGAGTTGCATGTGCTGGCGATGAAGATGGAGCAGCTTTAGAGGAAGTTCTTGCTGGAAAGAAGAGTGTATCACGTGGTGGCAGCAACCCAGTCCGGCCAACAAACTTGGAGGGCAGCACTTGGTGGCGGTAATGGTGAGGAAGATGGAAAATAGTGTGGGTTGTCAATGCAAAGATGGTGCAGGCACGATGTTTGCTGGAGTGGACGCCCGGTCAACAGCAAGTAGAGAAGAACATTGGAGCAAAGTGCACACCAGCAAGTGAACGTTGATGTGAAGAAGATGCACAAGTGCGTCTTCTTCTCCCTATGCTTGCAGGTTGGTGGCTCTAATGGAGGAGCACGAGGTGGTCTGCTCGAGTTGGAAGAGAACACCAACAAGGGGGAGGAGCTTTGGTGCAGGCTGGAGGGTGAAGTCGTGGAGGAGCAAGGGTAGCAACAACGTCTGGTGTGCACGTACAGCTGGTTGCTTTCCTCAAACCAGTGGTGAGGGAGGAGATCACGATCTGCAAAGAGAGCAAACCGTGAAGGTTGGTTGCAGGTGGCTCCGGGGAGACGCACCAACCGCAAGAAGAAATTGATGGCACAAGAGGAGCAGTGTTGGTTGCTAGTGCCTATAGGGTTAATTGCAGATCTGATGAAATAGCTTGGGAGGAGAGAGGGAATGGTTGAGAGAAGAAGAGATTGAGATAGTGAGGGGGGAGGGAACCAAGTTTTCTGAGTTCCATCTCTCTCTTTATACGTTAAGGTTCAATGCCCCAAGAGAAAAAGGGATCTAAGCCGTTGGATCAACAAGATCCTTGGATCCTTTTTGAAATCGTGGGAGAGTTTTATTCCTTAGAAACCGTTGGTTCATCCCTTAGGCTAGGGATGAGTGATGAGAGGATAAGTGAGAGGGGATTAAGGAGACGGTATGAAACTGTCCATGCACAATGGTGACGTGGAGTCCACATGAGGAGCAATGGCCTTGGGATTCTCCAAATGAGTGGGCCATGGGCCACTTGATTTGATTGTGCCATGGGTTTTTGATATGGGGGCCCATTGGATTTGTGCAATTTTAGTGGGCCATCATTGAAGGCCTTGGCCATATGATTAGGCCATGGGCCATAGAATATTGAGCCCAGGAGAATGCCATATGTCGGCCAATGGATGTGTGGCCCGTGGAATATGTGGGCCAGTGGGTTAATGGGCCAGGAGAGACTGGGCGATGTGTATGGGCCATGTGTGCCATGAAGGATATTATATGATGTTGGGTACAAAGTAGCTGGCGAGAAGTATGAGATGTGATTAGGGGATGGCGATGTGGCCGCTAGTTTAGAGGATGGCGAGAATGGAGGGTTGGGATTTGACCGGCCAAGGGATTTAGGATGATCATGATGATTGGATGGCCGATTGGATGGTAGATGGATGATCATAGGATCTAATGGTAGGATGAGATCATCCAAGGGTTAGATGTTATCACTTAGAGAGATAGAGAGAGAATTGGGAGAGAGGTAAGAGAAAATGATACAAAAATAAAGAGAAATGAGAATTGGTGGAGGGTCTTGAACCTTGATCTTCTACATTCTTCTTCATGAGCTTCGCCAATAAAGCAAGCTAGCTTGTGATGTCAGTTGGTATAGCTTTTAACACCTTAGTCATTCTCTTGGTCTTCAGCTCTTCCGCTTTTTTGGTTATTTGGATTGGCTTTGCGATCTTCTTTTTTTGCTCGCACTTGGCTTCTATCTTCTTGTCCTAGCCTGCTGGGTCTTTAAGCTTTGATAGAGGGACAAGTTCCCAAAGATAGGCCAGAACAAGCCCAAAATCAAAATTAAGGATCTAGTTTTTATCAAGAAAGCGTTTAAGGGACTAGAACTCCTCCGATGCCTCCAAAGGTTCACCGTGATCACCATCCTCGTACTCCTCGTTGTCAGGTACTTCCCACGAAGAGTCATCTATCGGGTTAAAGCCCAACTCGTCTGTGCGGTGTCACAAAACACTGTGAGTCCGACGGACTCAGTAGTGCAACGAGTAACCCCATGGGACTCTTAATCCATATATAAAGTTAACTAAGCATAATCATTGGAAAGCAAAGATAGAATAGAGCATGTGATAAGCAAGAAAAAATAATCAATATACAACTAATGATCTACAAGGTATACAAAATGCGAGGATGTTCCATCCCAATAACTCAACCACTAATGGATCTCTATCTCTTTCCCTCGTTGGGAGTAACCGTATGGCACATTTGCAGGATTGTTTGGGGTCTTTCACCCTAGAGTTTTGTATCCCTTCTTGCTTAATGACAAAAATAATAAACTTCCTCTCATATGAACCCCCAATGACCATGACAAGTATAGTGTAAATCAAATGTCAAAATAACTAAAACAAGAGGTGGGTGTTCTTATGGCCGATCCACTAATGAGAACTATCCATAGTTTCCATTAGTACATGGTCATGGCACATTTTTTATCCTTATCCTTCTCTCCAATTCAAAGATAATATATAAGAATGGAACAAGGAAGGAACAACATAATATTAAGATAAAAAGAAGCAGAAGCACATGTGAGTAATCAAGCAATAATTCAACCACCCTAATGAGCATGATAGAGAAGACAAAATATGTAACTGAAGATATGCACGGTAGGGGTCACCTACCTCTTAAATAGACAATAAAACTGAATTTTGAAGCTTGAATTTAATGGTAGAATGGAAACTCCACGTTTTTCTTTGTGTTCTCCGATGCCATTGATTTCTAACTATGTTGAAGAGGTTGATGAGAGGGTTTAAATGCTAGGTTTTGACCTCGTCTTGATGGTGGGATGAGGGCGTTTTAAGGCTTGAAAATGCCCTTTTAATGGAGGTTTAATGAAGGTACTAATGGAGGAAGATGGAGAGGAAGATGAGAGAGAATGAGAGATTTTTAGAAGATTTAGAGGGCCCTCCCAAGGGTAGCACATTTTTCACTATTGAGAGCTCTCTTGCCTCCCTCATCTCATATATAGAGATAGTAGGTGATGGGAAAGAGTCCTCTTAAGGATTTAGGGCAACCTTTTCTACCTTCTAAATAAGTCCCTTGTTTCAAAATAGTTACTTATTACACAATGCAAGCCAATAATAGTTTCTAAGTTTTTCAAAGCAAGAATAATTGTTTCCTTAATTACAACATCTCTACACCACTTACCAATTAACAAAAACAACAATAAAGTAATTAATAATTAAATAAATAAATGGTGAGTCATTAATTATGTATGTTGACCAAGTCAACCTTTTCATGAGTCAACTTGACCAAACATTCCTGCCAAAGGGTGATGAGATGGCATATTTCAAATATGACAAAAATGCCAAAAAAAAAATTCAAAGTGTCTCACATGTGACTCAAATGATGTTCGATTCATTCCAAATTTTGCAAGTAGTTCCCACAACTTAGGTTATGCATAATATTAAAATTAGAAATATCTATTTACAGTTTATGGGGCTCCAAAAATGAAAAGTTTCTAAATTCAACTCAAACAGTGTCAAAATGATCCCGAGGTTATCTCAAATTCGAGAGATGGGTTTCTGGTCCTAAGATAAGGTGTGTGTGTAAGTTTTTTTTGGAAAGTTTTCAGGGCTCGGGGCCAAAAATATTTTTATTATCTTATTAGATCAAGTATATTATCTAGTGTCCAGAAAAGTCCCCTATGAGTTATTATTCATTATTTTTAGTAGGAAATTAGCCCTAAAAGTGAGTTCCAAAAATAGTAAATTTTTCAAAGTTATCCGAATCCTACCAAACTTGACACATGACTTAATATAGGATATCTAAGGATGAAAGTAAGTTTAAACTGCCAAAATTATCCTTTGATGGTCAAATTAGCATAATACCCCATGTTGAAAGTTTGGGGTATTACAAATTTCTTCTTTAGTAATTTCTTTAGAGTTATTAAAAAGTTTTCTTTCTTTAGTTGTAGAATTCCTCATCTTTGGTTCTAAAGAAGTTTTTAAATCTTTTATCCATTAGAGTAACTGCCTCGTCTGAATCATTAGATTCATCAGAGTCACCGAAATTAAAAGTTTTTAAAGTTATTCCCATTTTAACAATGGGTTAAAGTTTTAATTCAAAAGTTTGAATAGAATCTATTAATTCTTCAATTTTAATATCATCTATATCTTTACTTTCTTCAATAACAATAGTTTTGGGATGAAACCTACTAGTTAATGATCTTAAGATTTTTCTAACAATTTTAGATTCAGGGATGACTTCACCAAGACCCCACATAGAATTAATTATATCACTTAATTTAGTGTAGAATTCAATGAAAGTTTCATCTTCATTCATTTTGATAATTTTAAATTGAGTTGTTTGCATTTGTAGTTTAGATATTTTTACAGAGTTTGTTCTTTCATGATTAGTTTCCAAAATATCCTAAACATGCTTAGCAGTTTTACATGCAATAACTCGTTTGAATTCAATTGGAGATAATGAGCAATAAATTGCATTTAAGGCCCTATTGTTACCATTATATGCATCTTTTTCTATAACAGACCAGGTACTTCTTGTTAGACAAGAAATGTGGCAGGGTTCAGAAATTATGACCAAAGTACGCAAATGGGATTCACAAAGGGATGGAATCAAGCTATAAGGTAGGCTAGAGTAGGGAAAAGTGGAAGTTTTACAGAGGAAGTACATTTGAATGAACTCAAAATCAGATGAAACTTTGTGTGATTGTTCCTTGAAACATTTTAGCTAATCAATTGAAAATGATTGGTCAGATTCTTTCTAGAGAAGCAGATATTGTAGTACCTTTAAAAGGGGAAATGGTCATTTTACACAGGAGGTATATCCAAATGAGCTGTGGGTGCTATGAAACTTCATATTATGGTTAATTGAGTAACGTTAACCAAACAAAATCATTTTTAAGGCCATCAGACAAGAATCTGAGTAGTTATAGCACTCTGAAAGAGGAAAAGAGGTCGAATCAAGGATTTACCGTTAGATCTTACAATCTGGCCCGATCTAGACCATACGCATTGGAAAGTCCACCATGAGGATTGCAACCATGTGGTTTGATTTGATTTTCAACCGTTAATCTTTGAGAAATCCAATGGCCCAAAAATTAATGGTCCAAATCTCTCTGATCTGGACCCATCTGAAGCAACTGAGCAAAAAAGCCAACCCCTTGGGTCCAAGGACCTATCTTATGGATCTAGATCACTTTTTGAATGGCCGGATCTTGCCCGATCGGAAGATCATCGGAAGGCTAGGAATCAATACTCCAGATCTCTCTAATCTGGACCCATTGAGCAAAATCGATCCATATATAGACTCTTCAGGTCATGAGGATCCAGTATATGGTCTCATATTGCATTTTTAATAGACAAATTGGAGCAGTTTTGATGATCAGACGATCAGGAATCAACGATCCAGATCTCTTTGATCTGGACCCATCTAACAAAATTGATCCATATATAGACTTCTGAGGTCGTGAGGATCCAGTATATGGGCTCATATCACATTTTCAATGGTCAGATTAGATCAATTTTGACAATCAGATGGTCAAGAATCAATGGTCTAGATCTCTCTGATCTGGATCCATCTGACAAAACCGCTTCATATATAGACTCCTTAGGTCATGAGGATCCCGTATATGGGCTCAAATTGCATTTTCAATGGCCAGATTTGAGCAATTTTGATGATTGAATGATCAGGAATCAACGGTATACTCCTACGGTCATGAGGATCCCGTATATGGGCTCAGATCTCATTTTCAATGGCTAGATTATAACAGTTTTGACAATCGGATGATTAGGAATCAATGGTCCAAATCTCTCTGATCTGGACCCATTTGACAAAACCGTTTCCATCTGACAAAACCGCTTCATATATAGACTCCTGAGGTCATGGGGATCTCATATATGTGCCAAGATCGCATTTTTAATGGCCAGATTGGAGCACTTTTGATGATCGAACGGTCAGGAATCAATGGTCCAGATCTCTCTAATCTAGACCGATCTGACAAAACCACATCATATATAGACTCCTAAGGTCATGAGGATCCCATATATGGGCTAATATCGCATTTTCAATAGCCAGATTGGAGCGGTTTTAACAATTGGGGTCTAGATTGAATCCTAGCCCTTAGATCGGCATTTTGCCAGCAATTCAGATAAGAATTCAATGATTATTCATCAAGGAGTACTTGTTACTTAATAATCTAGGGTCAGTTACATTGACTGGGCCTGCGTCAAATGATAAAGTCAGCAAAATCCATCGTGACAGGCCTACTTCGACTAAGAAGGGTATTTTTGTAAATAGATACATATGTAACCCCTCCCCTTTCAGAACTCTATAAATAGAGGCCTTGGGGAGGGGGAAAAAGAAGAGTCTTCTATTCTTTGAAAAGGGTCCTTACTCTGCCAAATTCTCTAGAGAGCGGACACTTAGTCATTTTTGTTTTACCAATAAATTCGAATTGCATAACATGGTAGCATTGGAATGGGAATGTTCTTCACCTTCTTTTCTTTATCCTCTAACCCAAACCAGCATGTTTCTATCAATACCTTAACTAGTTTGTTGTAATGTATTGGGAGGAGTTAACATGATATGAAAAATGAGCCTACCTTGGGTGGGTCTTCCTAGAAGGCTCATCCATGGTAGGAAAACGGCTCAAAACCATGGAAGTGTATCCTTAGGCCATTTTTTTAGACCAACCTATGTGATTCTAATGGATCAAACCCTACATAATGAGTGATTAGTCCAGCAATCCATAAAATGAATGAAGTAGAAGAACAATGCTAAAATGAATGCCTTTAGGATATCCCCCCTTCTTAGTAATTAATCCATCAATAGCAAAGAAGAATAACTAAATCAAAATCATCATCATATATACATATCCTAGACCGTTAGAAGAACCCATCACCACAACGAATGATGACCAAGGTGCATGCAACACTTATACTCTTAGTTTTTACTTTGGTTTTATCACCAACAGTGATATCTTCAGTGGGCCAAGTCTAGCCCACTTCAATGGATTCCCAAATCTTTCCATTAAGGGATTTTAGGAATATACTCATTCTAGCCTTCCAATAGGCATAATTTGAGCCATCGAATAAAGGAGGTCTAGAACCAAAGTTTCCATCTTCTCTCATAGTCATATCATGGGAAAGGATCTCACTTAGGTGATTAAACCTTTGCACAAGTGTTAGGCTCTAATACGAATTGAAGTTTCCTTGATATTGATACAAGAGGACCTAGAGGGCGTGAATAGTTTTATTTATTTTAAGCCTAAGTTGATTACTAATATGCTTGAATGGAGCAATCAATCAAAGACAGTAAATATAAAGAGACAATAAAACAACACAGAGATATATAGTGGTCGGTGTATCAACACCTACGTCCACTCTCAGAATAACTCCACTGAGCTTGCTACCTTTTCAATTTAATATTTAAGCAACCTTACAATATTAAATAGGGTAAAGAACCCAGTCCCGATCGCAATCGATATGGACGGAGTAAGGTCGCAACCAAACTCTAACTCAATCAAGATTTCTCTTGACTTGAGCAGCACAACATTAAGAATATGATTTAATAACCACTAGGAAAAACTTTCTGCTACCAAACAAGTTACCTCTCAATTAGGATTGACGAGGAACATAACTTCGATGTTGTTGAAGTCAAATCAAGCCTGCAGATTGAAACCGCAGCGTGCACCAATCACCAAGAAGATCCAGAGTCGAAGACACAAATCACCAAAGTTGATCTCCCACACAAGGCTAGCAAGCTAGACCGTCGAAGTGAGCACACTAAAACAAGGGATTTTTTCGTGTCGTCGGATCAAAAACCCTTGAATCAACAATATTTGTAAAATTCGATTCTAAGCCTGCAAATATAGACTTGTATAGTAGTTCGTGTCGGATGTTGATCCGCAATCGATGTTAGCCGGATTAGTGTAATAAATAACAAGATTAAAAGGAAGATGCTCAAAATTTATGGAAGGGGTGAGAATGAGATTGAGATTAAAAACATATTTTTGAGTAAGAAATTATCACAAACTACTAACTAGATCAATAAGCATGAAAGAAAATCAAAAATCAACTTCTATTCTTCAAACGAAATGAAATTTACAATGCTTGAATCCAAATGCTTAAGCAAGTAACGAAAATAACATTAAATCAAACTACTCTAAAAAGCAAGTAAATGAGAGTTTAGAGAGAGAAAGTTGAGTGGAGGAATCTAGGTAGAGAGAGAATTAAGTTTTTTAGAGATTAAAAGTGAGGATTAGAGAGAAAATGGATTTTAGAGGGAGAAAGATAGAGATCTAGGTAAAGAGAGAAAGTGAGTGGAGACAAAGATTTATAGAGAGAGAAAATAAAGACTAAGGACCTAGAGAGAAAAAGAGAGAACTAGAGAGAGAAAATGAAAAAGTTAGAGTTTTAGAGAGAGAAACAAGTAAGGAAGAGAGAAAAAGTAAAATATAAAAAGCTCTAGAGAGAGAAATGAGAGAGAAGATATCACCTTTAAACTTACATGAGTTTGTGAGATGCCAAGAATGGTAAAGATCGGAGTGGTGTGGATATTCACCGCACAAGAGAGTGGCTGTAAGGAAAGAGAGTAGCAGGTTCTTCCATGTGGTTGGATGGATTGTTGAAGGCACTGCCTTGACAAGGGAGCAACCCCTAAAGAGCCCACGTGGTGATTGAAGGTGGCAGCAGGGTGCATTAAGGTGGATCAGGCTATCCCCTTGAAGAGACAGCAACTATAGAAGATGCTGGATGCGATGGAGTTGCATGTGCGTGGACATGCTGATCTGGATAATGAAGATGATGGAGGGATTGTTGGTTGTTGGAGGGCAACAAGAGGAGTTGCAAACCTGCAGGTTATAGGACCGCCCCTCGAGTTGAAGGCTAGAGGAGGATGCAACGGTGTAATGGTGGTTGCAATGGTGTTGCAGGTGGTAGAAAAAGTGGTGTTGCAAGTTGCAACATGGTGGTTGAGAGATCAAAACAGTTGGCTAAAAAGCCATGGAGTAATTTGAGTGAGTTGTAGGTGGTGCAAAGCAGACGTCAGTAATGGTGGTGGTCGTCGGCATAAGAGAAGTTGTAGGTGGTTGCGCAAAGGTGGAGAGAACCTGCGAGTAGGATTCACGGCTCAAGAAAAGGATGGAACCCGTGAAGAGAAGAATGAGAGCAAGTAGAAGAGGAGATGGGGTTCACGTTAAAGGTGATCCCAGCAATGGTGATGGTGATGGTTTAGAAGAGTTGCAGGTCGTGCAACTCAGATGGAATAAGAAGAAGGAGAAGGAGAAGATGAGCTTACCTACTGGAGGAGACACTAGTGAAGGTGGAGAGGAGATGGTGGTGCTTCGGCCAAGAGTTGTAGGTTGCAGGAGGAAGAGCAACCGAGTTTACAGATCTGTCACTTACCATGGGCAACCAGGAGTGAGATGTGGAAGAGGAGTTCCGTGGAGATCTGCAGGTGGACAGCAGCGTGAAGAAGAGAAGTGGTCAACTGGGAAAGGTGCAGTAATGGTAGACTTGCCAAAAAGAAGAGGTCTTAATAGGGAGAGAGCTCCGAGAGGATATTGAGAAAGAGAGGGGAGACATGGGAGAGGGTGGCTAGCTATTACACAGTAGCCTCTTCCACTGTCTAACAGAAATGAACCAGAAAAAGGGAGTGTGGGTACATAAAATAACACATCATCATTGTATTGGGGAGGATACACTGTGAAGCACTATATCACTCCCCTAAACCCTGGAATTCCTCTTGTATCGACACATGTCAGATGAAGAACCCTATAAAGGAAAGGGTGTGTAGAAGGAAAGGAGAGGGGCTTTTGGTGGATGAAGCTAGAGAGAGGAAGAGGTATGTAGAGAGAGAAGTTAGAGAGAGAATATATATGTAGAGAGAAGTTAGAGAGAGAAGTGAGAGAGAGATTGTAGACTATTGAATTTTTATAATGAAGATTGGCCGGAGACTGGCTTCCCGTGGATGTAGTCGCCAGCAAGAGTCCTGGCGACGAACCACGTACGTATTGCGTTGTTTTTCTTTTAATTTATTTCCCTTAATTTGATTATGTTTATTATTTGATTAATTATCATGTTTATTGCTTGTGGAGGGTATTTCGGAGATCGGACGGCAAATCCATTTCGACCCTCCACAAAATGGCGCCGTCTATGGGAAATATATATCCACACAAACTATGATGCATTGGAGGGACATAACCACTGCTGATGGAGCATTCGGCCATAAAAGGCATCTGCCATTGATGAATTTGGTGCTGGATGATGTACCATGCACGTTGGTAGCACTAACAGAACTGTTGGTTCCTTGGTTGATTGAAAGAGACCGTCATCGTGTGGCTGGAGATATTGATCAATGGTATGGCTGTCACGCGACATGGAGCTGCTCGTGTAACGAAGGTGATGGTGATCAAGATCTATGGAAAGCCAGCTTGCTGGTGCTTCACACTAAGATGGAGGCTGAAGACCTGTGGAGCAATAAAGAGGAGGAGCTGCTAGTTGTTTGCTCATGGCTGAAATAGAGAGGAGCTATTGTGCTAACCATGGATGTGCTGCTCATATGGGTGTTTTGGCCACAATTCATGCAGACCGTTGGATGTTGAGCTTCATGGACCGAACTGCGTTGATGTTGAACCACTGATGAAGGATGCTAGATGAGCCGTTGATGTAAGATGGTGGAGCTGTTGGGGCTAGATCTCATGCATGTTGAGATTGATCATTGAATGAAGGAGGTTGACTGGCATGGTGCTTCTACCGACTTGTATCGAGAGCTGCTTGGTGCTCACACTATTGTATAAGCTAATCATAGGTCGACAGCTACTACATGTTGATGAAGGCACAACTACCAGCTGTTGCATGTGGTGGCAAGCCATGAGACGTGTTGAGTATGGAGAGAAGAACATGCCAGGTGTTGAGGTGAATCAGTGAAGGGCGAAGATAGGGACCAGTTACTAGAGGGGGGATGCATGAAGTCAGCTAGATGGTTGATCTAACGGTGATGACTTCACCGTGCATGGCGATGGAGATCGGCTGCTGATTCATGCATTGCAGATGCGTGGAGTTGCTGACATGGGTTGCAGTGCTGGTTGTTGATCAACCGCTAGTTGGTAAATGAGAGTGAGTTCATCGGAGATTAAACCAAGATGAAGACGATAGTGAAAAAGAGATCAGGAGATGTTTCCATGATAATGGAGGTTGTTGGGCATGGCAAGAGGTGGATTGAACTTCAGAGTTTCATCCACCCTAAGGAAAGCGTGAAGTCACCACAACAATTTGAAGTTGATTCTTTAACACTGACACGTGGTCAGCAGTGGAGAGAATAGGGTGTCGCTCATATGTTTGGTTGGTGCAATAATGACCCGTTGAATGGAGCCATCTTCATATGTTGATGGGCTGGCAAGGAGGTGTTAGCACGTGGCTTGCATGGTTGAGTGCATGCTGCGACACGTGGTTGGGCTGAAAAAGTAATTAACACACAGGTTTGCTATTCTAACAACCACAGGAGGCATAGCACGTGAAGAGATAGGGAGAGAATTTCATGTTGGGTGGGCAATATAAATGATGGGCCAAGACCCAGGTGGCGCCAGCTTAGAGCGGTAAGGATCTAAGCGATCTTTGATGGAGGTGGCATCCTACATTGCTGCATAGTTTGATCTGGCCGCTGCATGATGAAGGGTGGTCATGACGGAGAAGGATGGTAGGGGCGCATCACGAGCTTGCTGATCTTCTCCTATGGTGAGTCGTCGTGCTGTAGTACATACCTGAAGTGATTGTGGTGGCAGAATGATGACGCGTTGTATAGCGACTAGCACGTGGTTATCAAGCGTGATGTTGATGATTGCGATCAAGAGAATCAGCGGTGGAATGACCAATTTGTTTGAAGGAGAAGGTCATGGAGGCGGCAACAGTCGAGACATTGGTTGAGCTCGATTGGGCCATGAATCTCGATTTCTACGATATGACCAACAGTGAGAAGATCAACAGTGTTGATTTGATCCGAAGGATCAAGAAGCAGATCATGTTGAAGAACGCCAAGCATAGCAAATGAAGGAAGCATTTGAGGTGACTCAAAACAGTGTTGAACTTCTCTCAACCGATTATCCTCTTCCCCACAACAAGATGCTTTGAAAGGTAATTTTTTTTTAATAAGTAATCTTTTAGACAAGTAAATGCGATCTTCCTTATGGGAAATGATAAGATACTAGCATGAACCTATAAGGTATAATTCTATCGGGTTTATTACTTACACATGATGCATATGTGGGGGCTATTATCATAAGTGGCCCAACACCAATTTTGGCACACTTGCCATTTTTTTTGTTACGTATGCACTACACATATACTCAATACCGCACATATATTAGACATGGGCCCAAATTAAATAGTATGGGCCTAAAGTGCATGGGGCATATGCTTTAGACTTTGGACACAACATCAACATTGACGACAATGGCCTAGGCTGGCCCTATTTGCATTGTAGATTTTGTGGGCCATGTAGTCGGACCATTAAAAGCTTGATTGACCCCCCTTCATGACATAGACTTTATGGACCAATCAATCATGAGTTAAGAAACCCAAAAGAATGTAATATATTTGACGCTTGCACAGGAGAGTCCATACCAGCCTAGACTCTATGGGCCAAAATTAGATTTGATTTGGGGCTGTGATTGGCCCAATTATTTTCATAAGGCCTTAGGGCCTAGACCGATGTTAAGCCCATTCATAAAATTGATGAGATGGACATGTAGTCAACTTATCCGAACACGGTAAACATGCATGGGAGCCTGATTTCTTTATGAACATAGACTTAGGCCCAAATGCATAAAAGGAATTATACTAGCCCTAGACCCTATGGGCCAAAATTAGATTTGATTTGTGGCTATGATTGGCCCAATTATTTTCATGAGGCCTTAGGGCCTAGACTGATTATGAGACTAACTTTGTGGGCCATGTAATAGGCCCACCCAAGCATGATTTGATGAGAAATTATTTTGTAAGCCAAACTATCGGACTTGGGGGCTTGTCAAAGTTGACCCAAGCCCAACCTCCCGACTTGGGGGCTTGATTAGAGAAAAGGAGACAAGAGGAATAGTGGAGCCCAAGCTCCCCTGAGACCATGATACATTGATTAAATAAAATTACATTATATTTGAAGCATATTAGTATATTGAAGCATGTTGAAGCATGTTAGTATATTTAAAGCATATTAGTATATTGAAGCATGTTAAATATATTGAAATCCATTGAAGTATATTGAAGCATATGAAGTATATCAGCAATCTCCAGAAAGGAAATCATGCTCGGCCAATGAAAAGTCCAGCCAATCACAGTTAAAGGGATTGCGCTTGGCGAGAAAGTCCAACCAATCTCAGTTAAAGGGATTGCGCTTGGCGAGAAAGTCCAGACAATCTCAGTAAAAGGGATTGCGCTCGGCGAGAAACTTCCTATGAGGTAGCCGAGAGGCCCCCACTCCCTTCGGGTTGTGGGGCCCAAGTACTCTCTAGCCGCGACCTCTAGGATTCGCATTTGAAGGCCAACTTCCTATGAGGTAGCCGAGAGGCCCCCACTCCCTTCGGGTTGTGGGGCCCAAGTACTCTTTGGCCGCGACCTCTAGGATGTGCATTTGAAGGCCAACTTCCTATGAGGTAGCCGAGAGGCCCCCACTTCCTTCGGGTTGTAGGGCCCAAGTACTCTCTGGCCACTTCTAGGATGCGCATTTGAAGGCCAACTTCCTATGAGATAACCGAGAGGCCCCCACTTCCTTTGAGTTGTGGGGCCCAAGTACTCTCTGGCTGCGACCTCTAGGATGCGCATTTGAAGGCCAACTTCCTATGAAGTAGTCGAGAGGCCCCCACTTCCTTCGGGTTGTGGGGCCCAAGTACTCTTTGGCCGCGACCTCTAGGATGCGCATTTGAAGGACTATTGCAGTTATGGCGACATTCTTGTATGTCGGTTATCATAGTATTATCGCAGTTATGGCATTATTCTCAGATATTGGCTATCGCAGTTATGACGTTATTCTCAACTATCGACTATCGCAGTTATGGCGTTATTCTTGTATATCAGTTATCACAGTATTATCGCAGTTATGGCATTATTCTCAGATATCGGCTATCGCAGTTATGATGTTATTCTCAAATATCGACTATCGCAGTTATGACATTATTCTCAAATATTAGCTATCGCAGTTATGGCATTATTTTTGTATATCGGATATCGCATTATTATTTTTAAACATCGGCTCGGATATGATATCATTCTTGATTACGACAAAGACAAAGGAGATCGAGCATTAATTTATCTTCTTGGAGACGGACGTCGTTTTTGGATCAAGCTCCACCTTCGAGAGGGGGCTATTGTGGGTACATAAAATAACACATCATCATTGTATTGAGGAGGATACACCGCGAAGCATATATCACTCCCCTAAACCCTGGAATTCCTCTTGTATCGACACGTGTCGGATGAAGAACCCTATAAAGGAAAGGGTGTGTAGAAGGAAAGGAGAGGGGCTTTTGGTGGATGAAGCTAGAGAGAGGAAGAGGTATGTAGAGAGAGAAATTAAAGAGAGAATATATATGTAGAGAGAAGCTAGAGAGAGAAGTGAGAGAGAGATTATAGACTATTGAATTTTTATAATGAAGATTGGCCGGAGACCGGCTTCCCGTGGATATAGTCGCCGGCAAGAGTCCCAGCGACGAACCACGTACGTATTGCGTTGTTTTTCTTTTAATTTATTTCTCTTAATTTGATTATGTTTATTATTTGATTAATTATCATGTTTATTGCTTGTGGAGGGTGGATCGGAGATCGGACGACAAATCCGTTTCGACCCTCCACAGGGAGAGAGGTTGAGAGAAGAAGGGGGAGAGAAGTGAGGGGGGAGAGAACCAAATATCTCTAGGGTTCGGCTATCCTATTAATAGCTAAGGGGAGGAAATCTCCTTAGTCGTTGGATTCAATTTAGAGAAATCATTGACTCTTTCTTCCTGTTCTCCAAACAAACTTGGGCTTTAAGAGATGCTCTCCACGGTTTCAAAACCGTGGAGATAAAGGCTGAATGAGTGGAATATCTTCTATTTTTGGGAAAGAGTAAGTCATCATCCACGTCTGAAGGGAATTCCTCCAAAAAATGGAATCCCACGGTTTTAGAAACCGTGGGAATAGCTTGAGTTAAGGAAACTACCAATATAAATCGTGTTGGGTCCACTCGAGGCAGGCCATGGATGGGGACCACGCAAATGGGTCGGCCATAGGCCGTGGCCCGTTTGAAAAGGATATGTGGGCTAGCGGATCAGTAGAATAATGGGTCTATGGAGATGGGCTTTTGGCGCATGTGATGGCCCAATAAGATGTGGGCTTGAGTAAATGGGTTGCGGGCCATGGAATGCGAGTGAAGCTATGGGGTCCACTAGACCAAGCTAGAGATTGGGAAATGGGCCACTAACTGAAACACAATCACGGGCCTTCAATGGAAGCGACCCAGTGGGCCATGCGAGAGTGGTAGATCCAACGGTTAAGATTAGTGAGGTGCATGGAGAGATGGGTGTTATGGATGAGGGTTATGGTATTTATAGGATATTGGGCATGAAGTAGTTAATAGGAGGTTTGAGGCAAAATTAGGTGATGGCAATGTGGCCGCTAGATTAGAGGATGGTGAGGATGGAGGGTTAAGATTAAATTAGTCAAAGATTTAGAGATGATGATGAAGATCAGATAGTCAATCGGATGGTAGATATGTAGAGATCAGGATAGATCTAAGACTGTAGGATCTAGAAAGGATTTGGAGAGATGAGAGAGAAAAATAATACAAAACAAAAAGAAAAGAGTTGGCTAATAGTCTTGAACCCAGGTCTTCTACATTCTCCTTCATGAGCTTCACCAATTAAGCAAGCTAACATTTGATGTCAATTGGTGTAACTTTTAACACATTGGTCCTTCTTTTGGTCTTCTAATCTTCCGCTCTCTTATTTCTTTAGATCGGCTCTGTGATCCTCAGGCTTTGTCCGTACTTGGCTCATATCTTCTTGTCATAGCCTGTTGGCTCTTTAAGTACTGATATTAAGCTTATATGGTTGATCATGGGCCCGCAAGTCTCAAGAATCGTCCGATCGGGTTTCCTACGAGAGAAAAAGCGCGTAATAAGAGTACTAAAATGGCTTGATATTGGACTATCCGAAATGCATATATTTCATGCAAATAGTCTATATTCGTCTAAAGAATGTGTTCTACGCAATAGAAAAAACTCTTACGTAAAAAAATCGACGAAAAGATAAGTTTTACGTAAGAGAATATGACACCGCTAAAAGGATAATGGCTTAAAATAAGCACTTTTGAGCGAATATCACATACCACCAAAACAAGGGAGCAAGAACAAAAGCTAGAAGCTTAGAACAATTCTCTTGGAGGTTAGAATCTCAAAGAAGGCTGAGTGAATTGGTATGGATTAAGGGTAGGGGAGGGGTATTTATAATAGAAGGGGTAGGAAACACGCCCACGCCATTCGAGGATCGACTGTACCGATCGACCGATCATACCACCGATTGCCCGATCTATTGATGATCGGTCGCCCGATCTGACAGAAACCCACTTTTAGGGTTTTCTACTTTAAGGGATCCTCATGATATGTCGGGGGTTCTAAATGTGTTTCAGTGGACTTCTTGGGGATTTTCCCAAGTCTATGATTCTTTAGTCCACGCTGCCGCCATTCGAATCATCGCGACACACTTTCCCTGTAAAAAATAAATTCATATTCTTGTTTTGGCAGAGATTTCGTGTGATATAAATATTATTGTAACCGTTCCTACGAGCACCAGTGTAGCTTTGAAGATGTCTTGGTACGCATACTTTGCCGATTACGTGAAGACTAAAAGACGAAGATCGCAAGAATCAGACGATTGACGACAAAAGTCATCTGAGGAACTGCTACTTGTCCGTTGAAGATCATGACCGCTCGCATAGGAAGGTCAGTGACCTAGTGGCCATAAGAATAGATTTTTTAATAAAAATATGATGGTCGCACCTAGTCACAGGACAGACCTAGGTAAATGTGCAAAAGAAGTAAAAGATTGACTAAGGGAAGTCTAATCGATTAGACTGTGAGAACCAATCGATTGGACCCTACGGGATAGAACATCCCAAAAGTACAATCGATTGGACTGTGAGAACCAATCGATTAGACCATCCAGGATAAAACTTTCAAAGTATACAATCGATTGGACCATGAGTACAATCGATTACAATGACGAACAAAAGCCCATCCATATAGTACAATAGATTGGACCAAGTGTACAATCGATTGGACTTCGCAAGAATTGGCAAATTTTAGATCTAGTTTTTGTGGTCCCACTTTCCCATTACTTGCACAAACGTGGGCTTCCAAACTCTTAAAAATAGAGCTCCTCTTAGGCTTTATTAGATACACACTGACAAACAACAAGAGTGAGTTTCTAAAGAAGAGTTGTCCATTACGAAAAGGAAAAGCCCTAGTTCACATTATTATCATTATCAGCTTTTCTCTTCTCCTTTGATCAAAGCTTAGTGCTTGATCTCCACTCTGCCTAGGTTTCCATCTAGAATCCTAACCTAGTAAGTCAGAGAGTATCAATGCATATTTGAGCAACTTTGGGGTTTAGGGTGTACTGAATCCTTCACCTACGATAGCGACCATTGCGTGAAAATTAAGATCGAGGTGTATTGATGGACGGTAGGTTTGGGTTGTACCAAACTGAACAAGCGGCAAAAGCTTCATGATTGGAAGGGTGTGCGTGGAGCAAGAGGACGTGGACCCATCGACAGTTGGCTTTGGCGAAGGTTGTACGCTATATGAAAATGATGTTGCGTAGGTAACTTCTGTGTACTCGTAACTTTCCAGTTAGTGATACTTCCCCTCTGGACGTGGTCCCGTGGTTTTCTTTGGCTAAGATTTCCACTTAAAAACTGATCGTGTTATGTGATTGAATTAAATTCCTCATTATGTTTAGATTAGATCAAACGACATAGAAATAATATATCCTTGTGATATATTTGATCTAGTCGATTGTGACAATCATTCATTGTTAATCAATCTTCGAATACATGCAAATCCAGTCTGTTGAATTAGGTTGCTATATTAAAGCATTAAATTTTTAAATACCTATTCACCCCCCCTGTAGGTTCTGTAGATACATAGACCAGGTTATTTCAATTGGTATCAGAGCCAAGGCCACTCTGTTAGGTTTAATTGCCTGAGTGTGATCCTGCTCAATTACCTGAGTCTAATGGATTCACAGAAAGATGGTGGTTCTATTGTTTGATGGGAACAACTATGCCTACTAAAATGCTAGGATGAGAGCTTTTCTAAAATCTATTGATGATAAAGTATGGATGATAACTGTCATAGCTTGAAAACATCCAGTAGTAGAATCTTTAATAATGAATACATTTCTATACCTAGTAACAAATGGACCAAGAATGAGACCGAATAGTCTAATATGAATAGTAAAAGTCTCAATGCAATATTTAATGCATTCACTCTTGATGAATTTAGTCGGATCTCTACGTGTGATACTACTAAACAAGCATGTGACATTCTTGAGGTTACTCATGGGGGAACTTCTATTGTGAAAATTTCAAAGCTTCAAATATTAACTTCTAGATTTGAGAATATTAGAATGGATGACAATGAATTATTTTCTGAGTTTTATGTTAAATTGTCTGATATTGTTAATTCTTGTTTTAATCTGTAAGAGAAAATTTATGAGTCAAAGGTTGTGAGAAAGGTTCTTAGATCTTTACTTGAGAGATTCCAATCTAAAGTTACAGTTATTGAAAAGAGTGAAGATATTGATGCTCTTAAGATAGATGAACTTGGTTCACTTCAGACATTTGAACTTAACCTTCGTCAGCCTAAGAGAAACCAAGGGATTGCTTTAAAAGTCACAAAGGATGACTTTGATGAATCTTGTCAAGATGATGAAGAAATGGATTTCCTTGTAAAGAAGTTCAGAAAAATCTTCAGAGGCAAGAAAATAAATTTTCCTACGAGTAGACAGACCTCAAAGAAGAAATCCAAATCCAATGATAAGTTCAAAAAGAAAGAACTTAAGTCTAATGAGGTTCAGTGTTGTGAGTGTCAAGGATATGGATATATCTAATGAGGATTTCATGATTAGATACTGGATACATCTAAATTCTGAGTAAGTATTTAGAATTTTACTAACATTTGTCTTGTACCCTAGAAAGTAGAAAGTCAGACATAGTACATCCAAATGAAAGAAATTGAAAATTCAACTAAAGTAAACTAGTTTTACTGACTGGCTCTGATGAATGGCCTAGATTGACTACATTTGAACTATTCTAGACTTCACTGCGTAGTTAAGTCTAAAATTTAAAGTTTGATATTTGTTAGTGTCTATCACATCGAAACTCATGCATTACATACTTTTTGTGCAGTTTTGCATACTTCGAATTTGAGTTGTTTATCCAAGGTGATCCGATTTGAGTTCTGTGAGTTGTAAATCTTTCCAAAGATGATTTAAATTATTTAAAATTCATTTGAAAAAGATATTTTAATTGGATAGATTCTATCTGGCTATGGATGTATATTTTTATAAGAGAGATTTAAACCATTGATGTATTTAGATTAATATGATTGCTAATCTTTATTGTCATATACATATATCTTATGATGCACTTGTACTTCAATTCTATATTCAATGCATGCTAGTTATTTGGCTTTATTTCTGTACCTTTGTCAATCTGTGACAAAAATGAAGGAGAGAAAAATTAAAAGAGGTAAACAAAGAGAGGTAATAAACATGGGAGAAAAATCTTATTTATTTTTCTAATTTATCTACTTTGTCTACTAGTACATGTTAATCTGATGTGCAATCAATTACTCACTGCATGTGTTTAATTATTTATTTTTGCTGATGATATTACATGGTTGTATTGTTGCGGTTGTGCAGGAAACAAATTAAAGCTAATACCTATTATTTGTTTGTTATTTCCGAGAGAATGTGAGATAGTGAAAGAATCATGTAAATGGGTGGGATGTGTTTTTAATTTTTGTTTACCCTTTATGTGATTAATGTTTTTGTCATGGAATTGCCTAAGGGGGAGATTATAAAAAATATATTCATATTCTAGTTTTGACAGAGATTCCGTGTGACATACACATTATTGTAACTGTTCCTACAAGCATTAGTGTAGCTTTGAAGATGTCGTGGTACAAATATTCGCTGACTACGTAAAGACTAAAAGACAAAGATCATATGAATCAGACGGTTGATGACATGAGTCGTTTGAAGAATTGCTACTTATCCGTTGAATATCGTGTCCGCTCGCATATGAAGGTAAATGACCTAGTGGCCATAGGAATAGATTTTTTTATATATAAAAATATAATGGTCGTACCTTGTCACAAGACAGACACATGTCAATGTGCAAAAGAAGTAAAAGATTGACTAAGGAAGTCCAATCGATTGGACTGTGAGAACCAATCGATTGGACCATCCGGGACAGAACTTCCAAAGTATACAATCAATTGGACTATGAGTACAATCGATTGTAATGACGAACAAAAACACATCCGTACAGTACAATCGATTGGACCAAGAATACAATCGATTGGACTAGATTCCAATCGATTTGACCAAGTGTGCAATCGATTGGGCTTCGCAGAAATTGACAAATTTCAGATCCAATTTTTATGGTCCCACTTTCCCATTATTTGCACGACCCTGGGCTTCCAAACTCTTATAAATAGAGCTCCTTTTAGGCTTAATTAGGTACACACTGACAGACAACAAGAGTGAGTTTCGAAAGAAGAGTTGCTCATTACGAAGAGGAAAAGCCCTAGTTCTCATTACTATCATTGTGAGCTTTTCTCTTCTCTATTGATCAAAGCTTAGTGCTTGATCTCCACTCTGCCTAGGTTTTCCATCTAGAATCCTAACCTATTAAGTCAGAGAGTACTAGTGTGTCTAAACACTATTTGAGGGACTTTGGAGTTTAGGGTGTACTGAATCCTTTACCTACAATAGAGATCATTCCGTGAGAATTAAGTTTGGGGTGTATTGATCGATAGTAGGTTTGGGGTTACCAAACTGAACAAGCTGCAAATGATTCGTGATTGGAAAGGCATGGGTGGAGTAAGAGGACGTAGACGTATCGGCAGTTGGCCTTGGTGAAGGTTGTACGCTGTATAGAAACTATGCTGCGTAGGTAACTTCTGTGTACCCGTAACTTTTCAGTTAGTGATACTTTCTGTCTAGACGTGGTCCCGTGGTTTTCCCTGGCTAAGATTTCCACGTAAAAATTACTTGTGCTATGTGATTGAATTAAATTCTGCATTATGTTTAGATTAGACCAAGCGACATAGAAACAATATATACTTATGATATATTTGACCTAGTCAATTGTGACAATCCTTCATTGTAATCAATCTTCGAATACATGCAAATCCAGTCTGTTGAATTAGGTTGCTATATTAAAACATTAAATTGTTAAATACCTATTCACCCCCCCTGTAGGTTTTGTGGATACATAGATCATGTTATTCATTCCCAAGTCTAAGATGCATGGCCAATATTAGTTACATAAATACTCAAGGTTGTTATGGAATTGACAACCCAAGGTATATTTATCATAATCCATTTTTACTATTTCAACCTTTATGTCTTGACCTTGGGTATTCAGGTTGACCTATGAATTGCAAGTGACCCATAGATTCTAGGTTTGGGATGTGACAAAAAGAGAGAGATGTAACCATACAAGATTGAGAATACGAACCCATACAAATAGTAAACTTAATAAACCCTTGATCACAAGTCGATCAAAGAGAAGTTTTACATAAAAAAATGCTAAGAGAAGCCTTCTTTATTTTTCGGTATTTCAATAGATTTGTCAAATACAAATTGGCTTGAGAGAATGGTTTGTTGTATTTTCTTGATAAGCATTTGTTCTATTATCTATTACTACTTTATAGCCAACACTCGGGTTGGGGCATGACGTTCACTATTAGTTCCTATCAAAATAAATAACATAGATATTAGTTCATTTGACATTGAGTTCGTTTTTACCAACAACAAATAGTTGATTAAAGAGTCGTGCGCTATCCCACGGATAACCGAAAAAAATATGTGAGGTTGAGGCCATTTGACTGTTGGATTCAATAGATCCACACAATTGTTGCTTCGTGGATTTCTTAAATCCAATGGTCAATGGCCTCAAACTGCACATAATTTTTATCTGGTTAATTATCCGTAGGATAGCCTTTTCCTTGATTAAATGTCTCTTCACCCAGGCCACCTATTAGTTCATTAAATGATGAGTTCTTTTCTATTGACCGAGTACCTTGGCTACGACATTAGTATTGTACAATAATTTTTTTAGGAAAATGCTACCCCACAGTATGAGCCACCTGGCACACTCTTAGAGACACAACTGAATGTAAGGATGTTTGGCCCATCCTAGGTGAAGCGACATACCAAAAATCAGCATGATTAGTGATTTCGAACCTTTGGATCTTTATAGCCCAAATAATGCTCTAATCCTTCAGTTAAAAACCAAGCTATGAAAATGTCTCCAATCGAACGCTTAGAATCACTAATCAAGCTGATTTTTTACGTAAGTCCACCTAGGGATGGGCTAAACATCTCTATGATCAGTGGTCTCTAATAGTGGGCCATGTGGCTCATACGATGGTTTGTCATCAACTTTCCTAGTGGACGTCTGTCAACAAAGTTCTACTCCATTTTTTTATGTCGATTCTTTCTTAAGTAAAATAGTCCGTTCCTCGTACTCACCATTATATTTTGTTTTAAAAATAGTCCTATTATACTACTTAATTACTTCCCATGCCATTAATTTATTTTCAATACAACCCCTTTATTATCACAAAATTACTAATTATGCCATTGTATCCATATTTTCAAAACAACCCTTTTACCCATTTAATTACTTAACATGCAATTATTTTTATATTTTCAAATTCCTTTATAGCAACCTAATTACTTTATATGCCAATACTTCTATATTTCCAAACAATTTTAGAATTGAAAAATTGTATTTGTACATCACAAATTGCGAAAGCACCTCAAGTAAAACTTCTTTGATGGCCCATGATGACCACTTGCAATAGGAGCCACATGGCACAATTTTAGAGGACGTTGGCCGTATGGATGTTGGCTAATCCATAGATGGGCCTACAAATAAAAAATCAGACTGATCAGTGATTTCTAAGTGTTGGATTGGAGTCATTCTCATGGGTAGATTTTAACCGTAGGAGTTTGAGCATTATTAACCATTATTTGGGTACAAGGATCCAAAGGTTTGAAATCACCAATCCGGTTGATTTTTTATTTGTACGCTCATCTAGGGATTGGCCAGACATCCATACAGTCAGCATCCTCTAGAAGTGTGCCACGTGGTTCATATTGTGTGCGGTCATTGGGGTGGTCATCGCGTGGGTAGTCAACGAAGTTGTACTCTCGGGGCTTTCAAAATTTGTGGGGTGCAAAGAAATTTTCCCTTTAGAATTTTGATCTTTTAATTCTGTCTTGAGTTGTCATAATTTTTCCCTTTAGATGAATGGCAAGGATTGCCAGTACTGACTGCATCCTTGTTAGACTGCGCATGGGGTGAAAACCAGAGAGGGGGGTTTCACTAAAATTTTGAAGTATAGAGGGGCGTTCTAATTAATAGAATTTCTCAAGGGGTGTTAAAGCAATTTTATGAACTTCCATCCAAAATGTCATCGAAGTAATTTCCTCGAAAGTTAAGTGGCCAAAATAGATTTACGGGTCTAAAAAAGGAAAATAATCCACGAGCCCCTTAGCCTCTAAAGAGATAAATAGGGTTTGAGATTAGGTTTTGCAGCGCTTCAGTCTTACTTTCTCTTCTCTGCTATTGCGGCTAGGGTTTTTTCCTCTCTCTCTCTCTCTGAAAACCTTGGGACGAGCTTCTGATTCACTGATTGTTACAGATCTGCAATCATGGAGACGATGAATAAGAACAACTAGGGTTTAGTTGGGGTTGCTGTTGCAGTTGAGTCTCTGCGGAGTTGGTGTTTCTGTCGATCGGGAACAGAGAAATGGCAAGCAGGAACCCGTTCGATCTGTTGGGGGACGACGACAATGATGATCCATCGCAGCTGATCGCCAAGAAGGCCATACCTCCGACTACTGCTCCTCCTCAGCAGCAGCCCAAGCAGCAGCCCAAGTTGCCCTCTAAGCCTCTTCCTCCAGCGCAGGCTGGTGAGCTTTTGTTCTTATCATCTCTTTTCATTTTGTTTCTATCATCGTTCGATTGATTCGGTTGTCGAGTTCATCTTTCGATTTCGTTTGTATGTTACTTGCATTAGTGTAGAGAATCCATTGGTCGAGGAACTTGATGTCTGTTTGGATCGCCATTGTTTTCTTATTTTAGAGCTATTTTAAGTTAGGTTGATTGATTTGATAGTGAAGCTTTTGACTTTTCGTTCGCTTATGTGCGTTTTTATCTGTTTGTGTTGTTTATATGATACTTGTATTAGAGAGTGGAAGTCGAAGTTTCTCATTTTGTTATTGTTTTATGAAGATTAACAGTAAAAGGGTTGATTTCTGTAATTCATCTTTACGTGTTTCGGGACTGCAAACCCTAAACCCATATTAATTTTGTATTAATTTTTAGCTTCACTTGGGTGGATATGAGATGGGAATCAGTATTGTTGCAACCTTTTTTGCTAGTTTTTGGGTTTTGGATATTGTTTCGTTTTTCATATTTGGAATCAGCAGTACTTATGTTCCGTGCCAGATTTCAAATGTTTTTGTTTATTTGGATGGATGGATCGATAGTTTTGTTAACTTTGTTCATCACCCTGTTTTGCTAGTTTTCAAATTTGGGTAGTGTTGGATTGTTTGTTAATGGTGTCTTAGTGGATGTTGTTTTTCTTTCATCTGTTTTGGGATTAGTTGTGTTCTTACCTGAGAAATTTGATTTGGAAGGTACTCATTCATCGGTAGAATCTAGGCTCTCTCTCTCTCTAAGCTAATTGGGTTGACATTTGTTACATTTATTTCTGTATTTGTTATTATTTTTTTAATCCCCTTATTGTTGGAGTTGGTTTCTCTTGAATAGTGAGGGAGGGAAAGAATGAAGGGCGTGTTGGGGGCCGCGGCGGTGGTCGTGGATTTGGCCGTGGACGTGGTGGTGGTGGATTTAATCGAGACTCGGTCAATAATGAAAATGCATTTAGCAACAATGGAGTGTCTGGGGGTTACGGTGCTGCTGAAGATGGAGATGTCAGGAAGGATTCGGAGAGGCGTGGGGGCTATAGTGGTCCTCGTGGTCCTTCCCGTGGTGGTCGCCGAGGTGGTTACAGTAATGGAGAAGCGGGCGATGAGGAACGCCCTCGGAGGGTATTTGAACGTCGCAGTGGAACTGGACGCGGGTGCATATTCATTTATCTGTTTGGCTATTTATCTTGTGTTAATATCTACCACAACCTTACTGTATCTCATGTGCAGAAATGAGATTAAACGTGAAGGGTCTGGTCGAGGTAACTGGGGAAGTTCCACTGATGAAATTGTTCAGTGAGTACCTTTCTTTCGTGCCGGACATTGTTTTAGGATTTAGGTATCTTTGGTAACGATATGTTTTTCATTCATTATTACACGAGGTATGTTCTATTTTCTTTAACAGCTGCAAATGTTTTTAATGAGCATCGTTACCTGATATAGGGAAACTGAGGAACTTGTCAATGCAAATGAGAAGAGCTTGAGCACAGAGAAGCAGCCTGGAGAGGAAGATGCTGTAGATGTCAACAAGGAGAATCCCGTGAATGAGACCGAAGAGAAAGAACCTGAAGATAAGGTGAGTGCCTCATAAGTTCTTTTATTGGATATGTTCTTTTGGTTTCAAGCTTCCTATTGTTCAAGATAGCGTTTACCATGAATTCCACAATTGGTAAGGAAAAGAATTATGTAAGCCAAAAGAGGAAGCAAAACTAGTTCAGGTACAAAGTCAACAAAAATGAATCATGACTAACTTCTCAAAAAAAAATCAATCATAACTTGTGAAGGAGTCTGCCTTCTCATTGGTGGAGATGTACAAATGGGTTGGTTTTCTGCAGTGCCCCTAATTTGATCCAAAGTATCTCTGGATCTCTTAAGGGGTGCTTCTATCTGTTTTGATTCTTTCTATGGGTACGGAGCGATATTTAAAAATTGATTCAGCTAATATGATTTCATGTCTTTGAACTCCTGAAAATCAAAATGCATACGGGATCTAATCTGACACATGATGTGCCTTCTTGATATGGTTCACTCCCCATTCCTTCCTCTCGGTTCAATGGTTGTCATGTATAAAAAAAAAGAATTATGTTAGGGGCCAGGAACTGCCATTCATGGCTATTTGAATATTACCTCAACCTAGACTGCTTCCCTGATCAACTTGTTGCCATTGAGTTGCAAAATATTTATTCTATCGATCATTCTCTGCTTCTTTTAACTTTTTACATTGAATTTTATTCCTTGAAAGTTGAAGAAAGTACATATTTATCCTTTGTAATGTTTTTTTTTCTAAGTTTTCGTGATCCAAGGGGTGTTCAGGCTTGTGCAAAGTAATAATCATGCTGCTAACTTCTCAGAATTACAGTATTATCTCTTGACTTGCTTATTCTTAATTATGCACCTAATTGTCATGTGAAGTGAGCATTCATGATTTGATACCCCAATAAAAAGGATTCTGGACTTCTTTTTTGATAGGTAGGATTCTGGACTTCCTCTATTTCAAGTAAATTGTATTCTATTGGGATTCCTTGCTTCTACATCCCATACTAACATTTGTAAATTTTTAAGTTCTGTACGAAAGTGAGAGAGTACGATGCCATAAAAGAGGATCAGTAGGTTCTCTGACACATACATTTCTCAATCCAATAGGGTCAACATGCTTCCAAAGCCATTCTTATTACCTTAGTTCCACATTATATAGTAGAGGAGACCCACTACCAGGACTCATTCCTTGTATGATAGAATAGAAGTAAAAAATAACTATAATCTTGTATTGATTGCCTTTTCACATATTCGGTGGCATTTCTTTCAAATGTATTTACAGATGGCCAATGGTTTTTTTTGACAAGTCAGATGCCCAATGTTTTTAAACAAGGAGGAATGGGGTGAAGTGCTTTGAGGGCCTTTAGAATGAGATGTAAGCAACAAGGCGTGGGGCGTGAGCCTCACAAAGCATGCCTTTTGAAATCAATACTAAAAATAAAAAGTAAATAAAAAAGAGGACTGAATTGAATTGTCATCACCAACATATGCAAGGTGCATGCCTTTGGCACACAGCGCTAATAAAGGCTACTCAACTTGTCCACTTTAATATTAATATTAGTAGGAAGGAATATAATAATGTTTTGTAGGCCTCTTGTTTATCACATTCGAGGATGATTTCCAGGAGAACTAGATCATTGTGCATCTCTATCGGCCTTGTATAATAATATGAATTAAGCATAATAATCTTGCTTCTTGTTGAAATAGGAGATGACCCTTGATGAGTATCAGAAGGTACTAGAAGAGAAAAGGAAGGCTCTGCTAGCACTGAAGTCTGAGGAAAGGAAGGTTGACATGGACAAAGAATTTGAAACCATGCAACAGCTTTCAAACAAAAAGGGCAATGACGACATCTTCATTAAATTGGTGAAACCTAAAATCCATAGAAACTTCTGAAATTTTTGGTTCCATTCTCTGGAAGACATATTTTGACTCTATTTGCATTTCTTTGCGTGTTAGGGCTCTGACAAGGATAAGCGAAAAGAGATTGCTGACAAGGAAGAGAGAGCCAAAAAGGTATGGCTTTCCTTAAAGATTAGGTTTAATTTCATCTTTACCTTCTCTTTCAATCATTTCTCCTTTGACTGATAGCATGTTTCGAGTGAAGTGTTCCCACAATTTCTTGAAACATTTGGACGACATATTTTTTAAGTGATTTCTACATATTTCTACGTATATTCATGGTACTTCATGAATCTTAGGGCATAAAAGCTATTGATTTTAAGTTAATTAAACTCAATATGTTAGTTTTTAATTTGTGAAATTCAACAAAAATACAGATATATATATATCCACCAGGGTTATCATATGTAAGTAATGTAACCTTTTATGACAACTTTAGTGGTATTTGCTTTAAATCTTTTTCATGACTCGATGGATTTTGGATCTTTATCTTTACTGCTAGCTGAGTTGATCCATTGTAAGGCTGTTATATCGTGCCCTTGATATTATGATATTAGTGTCCTTTATGACATGCCCTACTATATGCATCTTTTTATGCGATTGCCACCTCGTAAATCTTTTCCACTACTAGAGTTTAGGATCATGATTGTCTTGATTGGCGACAGCTAGCTAAGTTCATCATATGATGCCAGCTAGTAATGACAAGTCTTGATTTAGCAGATCAGTGTAACCTTATAATTGATTGGCAACTGCTAGCTAGGTTCATGTCCTTTTTTGACAAGTTAGTGGGGGCTCACAAAATATTTTTAATGACTTGAGATTTTACTCATAATTCCAATTGGCTAATGCTAGTTGAGTTCATTTGTTGCAAGCTATTTTAGAATTCCTTGATTACTTGTACAGATGGAATAACCTTTTAATGGTTCTGTGCTAGTATACTATATTATAGTGGTTTGGTCATCATCCTCCATTCTGTTTGGTTGACAACATGTAATTTTACTTGCTGTGTTGGTTGTAGGTAGTCAGCATAAATGAGTTCCTGAAGCCTGCTGAAGGGGGGAAGTACTACAGCCCCGGAGGACGTGGGCGAGGACGTGGCCGCGGTTCAAGGGGGGGTTTTGGAGGAGGTTTCGGAGGCAACATGATGAATGTGGCGGCGGCCCCTTCCATCGAAGACCCTGGGCAGTTCCCAACCTTAGGTGCCAAGTGAGATTTTTACCTCTTGTTGTCATCTCACAATCTCTTTTTTCTTTGAGTTGGTCCTTTCTTTTCATTCTAAGGAGTTGGTGAGTGGCAGGATATCAACAGGAATAACGAGATTTCCTGTATCAAAGATCTCTTGGAACTTTTTAAAATGTAAAGTTTAGGTATTTCTCTACTGTGGTTTTCTTCTTGATTTTGCTGATTTCACGCATACCCACCTAGAGTATATTTAGCCACTCATACATCTCAGACTAAATAGTAATGTTACTCAGTTTTGTGTTCAAGTAGATTGACAATTTTGGTTCATTTAATTTGGGGATCTCGCATTTTCATTTGGAATCAAAGAAATGAATGTCTGTGTATGCCACTAATTTCTCATGAAGCATCTATATGGTGAGGATGGTAGATGGATTCAATAACCTTCGGAATATGGTTACTGGAAGCAGATATACCCCTTCCTTCTTCATGCTAAAACTTGTATTGTTGATGCTGGGGATGGTTTATGTTGTTAGATCTTGTAGTCCCTATCTGTGAAGGATGGGTCCCAGACAGAAGTTCTAATCCAACTTTGATTAGTACACCCCGAGATCGTAAGACTAAACATATAGATAATTGAACATCCAGTATCTAAAATTGGGATTTAGATCCGTCTGATTGGTGGATGTAATGTTTGAACCCAGAGAGAAACCATTTAATTGGAAGTGCCTGTCATGGTTTAGGCCCAGAAGAGGTGGGCCTGCATGTCATGGTTTCTGTGGGTTTCCTGGCTTGAATTGATTGGAGGGGACCTCTCATGGTTCCCTCTTGATTTGGGCTAGTCTTGATTGGATGGTGACTTGTCATTGTTCCTGACCAATGGTGTATGGCGAGTTGCCTTTTAATTAGGATTAGGCTAAGCTCGATTGAATGGTGACATCTGTCATTGCTCCTAACCAAAGGTGTAAGTATTGAGTTGCCTCTTAATTAGGATAAGCTCTATTGGCCGGTGACATGTCATTATTACTGACCGTCGTTTTATGTGATGGCTTTCCTGTTAATTAGGCTAGGATCGATTGGATGGTGATACGTCATTATTCATATACGTAGGGATTTAAATTAGGTGGAGCTCAGGCTTATTAGTGGGAGGCCTGCCGCCGGACAAAATTGGCTCTGGTCAGGCCATCGGAAGGGGGCCGGGCAAATTTACACCCATGCATGTACGTTTTGTACCAACTATTTGGGGTCGGTGGCGCGTGAGCCCTAGAGAGCCATATTTAGTTTGAATAAGGAAAAGATGTAACAAGGTAGCCCTGATTCCAAATGGCGTTAGGTGAAGTGAGCCCTATGGGCCTATCCCCATGGTGGATATAAACCAAAAATCAACCTCATTGTTAATCTCTAGCCATTAGATTTTGGTACTTTTTAACAAATGGCGAAATATCATTAAACAAGCTGGTTTTTGGAATGAATGTCTATCAAGGGGTGGGCTTAAACATTCATGCGGTCAGTGGGCCCAGATGGCCGCGCTGAGTACCAAAAATCACTCTACTGACACCTTTGGCGTCAGGTCTACCTTGTTACATCACGACCCTTGGTATAAAACTTTGGTATTTGTGTGATAATGGGTACAATGAAGTAAATGTGAGGTCTGTTAGATTTATGAAAACTAATCCAACGTGATGATCTTAACCACAGAATTCTTGATTATTGTCATCGAATAAGATTGATAGTTTGGCTGATGTGACGGGAGTGGGCCTTCCCATTGAACTAAGTGCGGGTAATATTTTTAACCTTTATTTAACAGTCAAAACAGCAGTATGCTCACAAGACGGGTAAAGAAGCTTGCCTCAAGGCCAATGAAATTCCAAGTTGATTTCAGTTTGTATGTGCATCTACGGTTTGGAGTCCAGACCAAGGTTCGAAAGGGACTGTTATATAACGGTTATAATGGATCAAGTAACGTTCGAAAGGTGCTTTTTCAAATCGTAATTTTTATTTTAATTATTTTCAAATTAATGTTAAAATTTTTGTAACGGCCGTTAGTTATATATTGGGTGTTAATACATATAGGCCCTACTTGGTCCGCTGCATTGGGATGCATTTTGCTCTCCAATGTATGTAGGGTGAGCTGCGTTGCAGTCACTTGACTCACTTACCAGGGATTTTGGGCTGCACATGCTTGCATCTATTTCTTAAGGGAAATTTTGTACTACCCCATGTGAAATTGGTGATATTTGCACTATTCTGGGTAGTTTCAGTTTGTTGCGTCTCCCCTGACTGTAGTTTTTTTTTTTCGTTTGACTGTAAACGAGCCGTCAAACTTTTTATTTCTTGACCAAAATGCCCTTACTTTTTATAAATTATGAAAATACCAAATGTCTTTTCTTTCTACAGACTTGTCATTAATGTGTCTTCTTTTCATTATTTTTTCTTAACCAACAAAAGTCTGCCATGTGGCAGTCCCCTTTCTTATTATTTTTGCCTTTCATAAATTAGGATGCCAACCAAAGTCTGGATGTGGGTTAATTTTCAACTGTGGGATTCAAAGATTATTTTGGGTATTAAAATCCAATGTCTAGAAATTCTCAATTAGGCTGATTTTTGGTATATAGGTTTATTTATGTATGAGCCAAACATCCATACGGTCATTGGTCTCTAAGAGTATGCCATGTGGCATTACACCAAAAATAAGTTTGATTAGTGATTTTAAAGCGTTGGATTGGACTCATTTCCATGGTTTTATTTTTAATTGTGGCATTTGAGGTACATGATCTAAAGATTTGAAATCACTAATAAAGACTGATTTTGGTACTTCAGTCCAAAAATCTAAAGGTTTGAAACACTAATAGGCTGATTAGGTTTGAAATCTAATAGGCTGATTTTGGTATGTCGGTCTAAAGATCTAAAGGTTTGAAATCACTTATAGGCTGATTTTGGTATGTCTGTCCAAAGATCTAAAGGTTTGAAACCATCTGTGTACCTCAAATAATGCTCAAATCCAACGGTTATATATATTTTTTTTTGATAGTTAAGCCTATTTTTAAAGAGACCAGTAAATCGGTGAAGGCAAGTTTTGAACCCAGGTCTATGTTATCATCATCCACAAACTTTACCAACGGTTATATAACAACCCGTGAAAATGACTCCAATCCAACGCTTAAAAATCACTAATCAAATTTATTTTTGTTGTTCAACTACACTTAAAAAGCCATGTAGCATACTCTTAGAGATCAGTGGCCATCTGGATGTTTGGCTCATCCCTAGGTACACATGTATATAAAAAAAATCAGCTTGATTGATGATTGTAGACGTTGACCCAAAATAATCCTCGAATCCCACGGTAGAAAATCAATCCATGAAATATAACAGATATCATCCACCAATCATGTTGATTTTTGGTTTGTAGGTCCACCTTAGAGCTACACACCAACAATTGTCATAATTGATGATCTTCAGCCATCCAATCTAATCGACCAAAGGATTTCTTAAATCAAACAGATAAAAATCTTCCAATGAGATGCTTAATCCATTAGCTATAAATCACCAACCAGATTGGTTTGTAAGTCCACCTAGGATAGACTAAATATCCATGTGGTCCTTAAGATTGTGCCTCATATCTCATAATGTAGTCCATCATCAATTATTTATTTCCATATTCCCCCCTATGAAAAGAAAAGTGCCACGTGGCAGATTTTGGTTGGTTAGGAAATTGATGGTTTTGATTTTTACTCTGAAGTAAATCTGAAACGTCCTTCAACCTAGTCATCAAACTACATGGAAATAGCATATGCAAGTAATGAACTGACGCGCTTTAATTGCGGGTCTGTACGTTTGAAGGGACAATTGATATTTTTGTAATTTATAAAAGGTAAGGGCATTTTGGTCAAAAGAAATCAAAAGTTAGACAGCTCGTTTACAATCAACAAAAAAAAAAACTACAATTAAAGGGGGAAACACAACAAACTGAAACTATTGAGAGGTAGTGCAAATATCACTAATTTCACAAGGGGTAGTACAAAATTTCCCTTTATTTAAAGAGTTTGCAAGGGCTTGGCAACCACTTGGAGGGCAACTCATTTGCACACCCTAACCAATCACATGTAATCCCAAAGCCGTGGTAAGTGGGTGCATTGCATCCGATTTGCATTGAACCAAGCAGGGCCATAGTGTTAAATCCAATTCGAATCCGAACAAAACATGGGTTCGGCCTAGGCTGAGATCTCAAACAACTTCTCCAGCTAGAGCCCGTTCTATCTCTCTCTCCTCTCCGTCTCCCTTTTGTTTATCTCTTCTCTCCCGTCCCTATCTCCTCTCCATCTCTATCGCTTCTCTCTCTACTGGTAGGCCCCTCCCTCAGCCCCTCTTTCTCTCACCAAACGAACCCCACCAACCCAGCTAACCCGATCAGCATGGGTTCTGATTGGACTTGAGCTCAGGTTGAATGGTCTAAAGGTTGGGTTGGGTTCGGGTTGACCCTAATCCGCCCAATTTGCACCCCAGTGTTGGATAGTCATTTGAAAAGTAGGGCTGTCAATAGATTGAGTTGGATATAGCTCATCGGATCACTGGACCGAATACCTCGATCCCGAGGATTAGATCATTAGATAGGTTGTCCCAACTCCGAATAACCTTCTATGACATCTGCAGTCAGCGACCAACTGCAACCAATATGACCCACGTGGCACATTCTTAAGAGGACACTGACCGAATGGATGTTTGGCCAATCATTAGGTGGACCTACAAACAAAAAATCAGCCTGATTAGTGATTTAAAACAACCTTTGGATCTTTGTACCCAAATAATGCTCAAATTCACGGCTAAAATCAACCCATGAAAATAACTTCAATCCAACGCTTAGAAATCAGAGATCAAGTTTATTTTTGGTTTGTAAGTCCACCTAGTGATTGGCCAAACATCCATACGGTCAGTGACCTCTTAAGAACGTGCCACATGGCTCATATTGGCTGCAGTGACGGCATTGTCATCGAAGGTTTATTCCCTAACTCCTAACCCTTCCTCAACAAATCCAAATTGGGACAAATTAGAAACCCCAAACTTGTCTCTCTTCAATAATGGCCGATGTCTAGAAGAAACCATCCCTTCTTAAGAAGGTTCCTCACTTTTTTCTCACAAACCAGAAACCAAAACCTCTCACAACGATTCCAAACCCTCACAGTTCTAAACCCAAATGCCAAACAAATCAGAGAGACAGAACCCACCATCTCTCTTCCCAACCCTTCACCGGGGAAAACCCATGTGGTTCCCGCCAATAAGTTAACCTCTACAGCACCCTCATCTGTAAAATCTGAACCGTTCGATCAAAATCCACTCGGCGATGTTATTTCATCAAACAAGATGATCACCTACTACATCCGAGTCGGTGATTTGGATTCCGCGCGTCGCGTATTCGAAAACATGACTGTTAAAACGACCGTTACTTGGAACTCAATCTTGGCCGGGTTCTCGAAAAAGCCCGGGAAATTGAAAGAAGCGCTCCAACTGTTTGATCAAATTCCTGAACCAGATGTTGTCTCCTTCAATACCATGTTAGCTTGTTATTTTCACAATTCCGACATCGAAACTGCTTGGATTTTTTTCCATGGAATACCCGTTAAAGATATTGCATCTTGGAACACGATGATTTCGGGTCTCTCTCAGAATGGAAGGATGAATGAAGCGTTCGAGCTCTTTTCGACAATGCCAGATAAGAACAGTGTCTCATGGAGTGCCATGATATCGGGTTATGTTGAGGCTGCCGATCTGGACTCTGCAGTGGATTTATTCCAGCGAGCTCCGGTTAGGAGTGTGGTTGCTTGGACGGCTATGGTTACTGGGTTTATGAAGTTTGGAAAGATCAAATTGGCGGAGAAATTGTTTGAAGAGATGCCCATGAGGAATTTGGTGACTTGGAATTCCATGATTGCGGGTTACGTGGAGAATTCTCGAGCAGAGGATGGTTTGAAGCTTTTCAGGAGGATGGTGGATGTTGGGGTCAGGCCAAATCCATCGAGCTTCAGTAGTGTTCTACTGGGTTGCAGTAATTTGTCAGCATTGAAATTGGGCAAGCAAGTCCATCAACTTATCTCCAAATTACCATTGTATCTTGATACAACTGTAGGGACATCGTTGCTTAGTATGTATTGCAAATGTGGAGATTTGGAAGATGCACGGAAGCTGTTTAGTGAGATATGTCGGAAAGATGCTGTTACTTGGAATGCGATGATTTCTGGGTACGCCCAACATGGTTTTGGTGAGAAAGCAATTCGGTTGTTTGATGAGATGAGGGATAAGGGAATCAAGCCGGATTGGATCACCTTTGTTGCTGTGTTATCGGCTTGTAACCATGCAGGATTAGTAGATCGTGGGATTCAGTATTTTGATTCTATGGAAAGGTACTATGGAATTGAAGCTATGCCAGATCACTATACATGTATGGTAGATCTGCTTGGTCGAGCTGGTTTGCTAGACAAAGCAGTAGATTTGATAAATAAAATGCCTTTTAAGCCTCATTCTGCCATATTTGGAACCCTTTTGGGTGCTTGTAGGATCCACAAAAACTTAGAATTGGCTGAATTTGCGGCCCAAAACTTGCTTAATTTGGACCCGACAAGTGCAGCAGGTTACGTTCAACTTGCTAATGTTTATGCGGCAATGAACAGATGGGACCATGTTGCCCGGGTTCGCCAATTGATGAAGGACAATAAGGTGGTGAAGACACCTGGGTATAGTTGGATCGAGGTGAAGAGTGTGGTCCACGAGTTTAGATCAGGAGATAGGGTTCACCCTGAATTAGCTTCTATACACAAGAAATTAAATGAGTTGGAGAAGAGGATGAAGTTGGTGGGGTACGTGCCCGATCTGGATTTTGCATTGCATGATGTGGGGGAGGAACAGAAGGAGCTGATACTCTTGAGGCACAGTGAGAAGCTGGCGATTGCTTTCGGCCTGATCCATACTCCCCCAGGGACTAAAATTTGTGTGTTTAAGAATCTTAGAGTCTGTGGGGACTGCCACAATGCTACCAAGTACATATCAGCAATTGAAGAGCGGGAAATCATCGTGAGAGATACTACAAGATTCCATCATTTCAGGAATGGGAGTTGTTCATGTGGGGATTACTGGTGAGGATATTCAAAGGTGTGGTTTGTTATGGAAACCTTGGCAAAGCAAGAAAGGTGTAGAATGGTTTGTGTCATGAATGAGAGAATCATTCAGTCATGGAAGATGAGTTATCTGGCTGGCAAGATGAAATGATTCAGTCATGGACATGAGAATTGCGGGTCGAGCTCGTATTTAAATTAGATGATGCTCTATTTCAGCCTTGAGGTTGTCGGTTTGGCTTCAGCTTACAGGAAAGGAGGGAAAATATACTAAACAGCACATCCATGCCTGATGAATCTATGTTTAGCAGAGCACTGCAATCCATTTCAGATCCCAACTACCAACAGCAAGGCCAAAATTATCCCAAGTTTGTGAAGTCATGGTCCCTACTCCTGTACAGGAGATCTGATAAGAGTCACTAGACAGAAAGGGAGGTCAGTTGACTCAGACTACCCACCTTAGAAGATTTAGTTTTGATTTGGGTCCAAGGTACATCAATCTATGTCTCTATTAAGTCACCTTGACTGTTGCCCTGTGGAAAAAAAGAAGAAGAAGAAAAGGCCAGTAGGGCCTAAATTTTTATTATTTTTCTCTCTTGTATTCTTTATCAATTAAGCTAATGAAGATCCAGAACCAGATTTGGTTGTACAGCGTCTTTAAACACTTACAAGATATTAGAAACCATATCACCCTTCATCTTCAAACTCTGCTTAATCACCAATTCAGGTAGTTTCTGTAATAACCCAAATTTTTCTAAACTTGGATTAGTGCAAACCTTGGTGTTAGTTGTACTTTTGACAGTCAAATTTTTTTTTCCTTTAAAGAGCAATTTGATAATTGTTTAATTATGGTTAAATTAGTAAATTCTTTTTTTACATACATGAATCATAAATGGATATGTCAACCTAGTAACACTGGAGACCCTCTCTCAAGAGATCTGGAGGCTATTCAGACAAGTTCTATTCGAAAAGATATTTTAGAAATTTTGCTCATTAGAGGATATTGTTATAATAGTATTAAATAAATCAATTAGGACTTTCTGTGAATCATTTTGACCCATCTTGATTATATTGGACCATTATTTGGAGACATTTAGGACCCTTTGGAAAATTTTGAATTTTTCAGGGTTTCCAGGATTTTTGGGTGTGACCCACCATTTTGGAATAATTTTAGACCTATAGTTAGGCTATATATTGTAAAGACTATTTATACGATTTGATTAAATTAATGATGGCTAGATTACACAATCTAATGAGATCAATGATTATGATGTGATGTGTACACTTAAAGCATAACATACACTCAATTGGATAGCATGTATACCACACACTACACACAATTTATTAGTAATTGGTGACATGGAGATAAAATAATTCATAATTAGATATAATTATCTAGGTGCCATTACATGTAGATAATTACATTAAATAATTTAAAAATAACCTAATTGGAAACTCCACATTTAGAACTTTGACTTTTCAAAATCCCAACTTGCTAAAAATGTGTAAGCCTATTTTGGGCAAGAATTTGAGCAATAAATCTTATAATAACAAAAAATAGAAAGCTTGATATGATAATTTAAATAATTAGAAAGTATTCTAGAAGGTTTCATTAATTAAAAACTTGTGTGACACTTATTTAGCAACTTTTCCACGTGCCATTGAAGGAACCATGCTAACATGTACCCCTAACCTACACTCTTGCTATTATATATGAACCTAATTTGCATTTATAAATACCTACTCTAGGGGCTGGACATCCGTCACTATTCCTATCCTTGGAGAGCCTCTCCAAAATTCCTCCCAAGCTCCCTCTCTAGTGACCCTACACCCTTCACCCTAGCCGTTCTACACTTTTTGGCACATAATGTGCTGACCAAACCTCTCCAAAACCTTTGTTACTTGGCCTAAAAGTCCAGTAACTTTGCTCAAATTGTTGGAGATCATGCACCCCACTAAAAGTTCAAAGAAGAAGAAGGAAAACTAAAGAAGACTACCACTTTTGCTTGATCAGGGTAGGATTTCCTCTCCCTATCTGTCATGGTTAGTTTATAAAAAAATTATATGTATGTATATGCATGTTTGTAATTCAAAATTTCTTCCATAGAAAAGTATGATTTTACTTTGAACGTTGAATGTCTAGTTGTAAAAAGACGATGCTAGATATGATAGTGTTTTTTTGCATCTTACATTATAATGTCTTTGTTTCTTGTCTTCCTTGGTGATGTCTGAAAAATCTCGGTTGTCAATCCCAAGAACCTTTAGCTCTTCTGTATATTATATCGCTAAGTTAGAAGTTTGCTGAAGACTGAAGCATTGAAGATCAAGTGGACTTCATCAACTCGAAGAAGACTTAAAGATAAAGAAAAACAACCCAAGTGTTCAAGCTCAACTAAAGATAGAGTCAAACTCAACCATGAAGATTTAAAGCAAATGACCAAAAGTACATTCTCACTCTACGAACGTTCAACTATCAAAGAATCTCATGTTACACATATTTGTGTACATCTAAGATTACACCCCGCATTTGCCGACAGATCAAATTTAACCCCAGTTGTTTCCGGTTCAAATAAAATAATTCAGTAGACATGGGATAAAATTATTTAGCTGTTGGGTATTTTTAAGAGAAAGTCTGTGAGGACCGGTCGACCGACCACTTTGAGCAGCCGACCGGAGTCTATTAACTCTGACTGGTTGATCGATCAAAAGGTGCAGTCGACCGGAACTTTAAAACTGAAAGAAATCGATTATGACCTTTTAGGTCGACCGGCTAAAAAGAGCGATCGACCGAAGTCCGGTCGACCGGTTAATTTGTGCGGTCGACCCCACCATTTCCAGATCTCGTTTTGACTTGATCTTTTCTGCGATTTTAGGTGCACTTTGGCAATTTAAACGGCTATTTTTGGTTCATTTCTCTTAAGTGGTGACTGGCTTATAAGTTAGAGCATTCTCTTCTCATAAGAATTAACCCAATCAAGAGATCTCTAAACTCCCATCCTTTGATTATCATCTTTGAGTGTAGAGATTTGGAATTTGTGAGTGCTTCACTTGAGCAAATCTAGTGTATTTCTTGTGAAGGTTCTAAGTGTTTGAAGAGACTATTAGCTATTATTTTCTGTAAGCATCTTCTTTCAAGAAGATGATTACCCTTAGCAGAGTGTCTCTAAGGAGAATTCTTCTCCAAGGATTCTCCATTTGATCGTATTCATCTAAAAGTAAGTGTTTTTAAATCAAACCTTTTAGATAGAATTCAAATTTATGAACATTGAATATTTGTGATTGGTGGATGAGTGAGTACTCTTCTAACTGAGTTGAGGATTATAGATTCATGAGAAAATAGTTTATCTAAATAGACTACTGGCCTAGGCTGACTCTATAGGTGAGCGAGAAGTAATTCTCATTAGATTGAGACTAAGAGTTATCTTAGTTATTTGATTATTTATTTCAATTAGATATGTTGTAATGCATAATTGAGATAATATAATATTACTCGTGTTGAGTATTGACAGTGGAGGTAGGTGCGAAGTCACCGAACCAGTATAAATCTGTGTCTCATGTGATTGTGAATGTTTGCATACCTTGTCTCAAATTTACCTATATATTGTTCTGTGGATGTTTATTAATTTGGTTGTTTGATCATTTTCCGTCTTGTGTGATCATTAATTTTTAATCCATATAAAATTCACAGAGAAATTAAAAATTATCCTATTCACCCCCCTCTAGGACTTTACGTGGTAATTAAAAGGGAATTTCAATGTCAATTTTTAATGAAAAGATATTGTAGTTGAACGACGTGTAGATAATCGGTCCAACCCAATGCTAAGTGATCAATTCGGAAGAGGGTTCAGCCTTTTAGTGGCACGTCGACCCCTAGGAGCATTTGACCCAATCATTGAGCCATACTCCTGAAAAGCACAAAGGGTATAGTACCCTAGGGTGAAAGACCCTAAATCCCCCTGAATCCTTGTGACGAAAATTATTCTTAGTGATTATTCTATATGACTAATTGTGGACCATGAGTGCTTATGGATAATTATCGTTCATTTTGAAGTTGAATTGGCTAGATTAAAGAATTGAAATCCTCTATTTATTCTTTGAACCATTGCATTAAACATTTTCATTGGATTAACCATCCATCCCCATGATTGTATGGGTGGTGAGGCGTACCTATTGGACTTCACTGCTCATCTTATTAAATATGTGCAGATACTATTAAAGAATTGGATGCTTGAGATGCATGGATTATCGGCGATAAGGATCATACTTCCGAGGCTTTGTTTTAGGATTTGATTATGATTAGTGTTAAATTTTGATATTGGGAATATAATAAGCTCATTGAGCACTATTAGTTTTAATTTCGAGAATTTTCTAGTTTTGGGCATGACAAACTTTTTGCCCAAGAATGCACTTTTCATGTTGTTGGATTTCTCTGACATATCGGTAAGTCGACACTTTGAAATATATTTTTCTGCTAAAAAGTATAAAAAGCCTGTTGTTTGAGCACCTGAGTGTGTTCGGCTAAGAATCTTAAATTTGTCAAAACATTAAAGTCTCAGATCTTTAAGTTATCTTTCCAGCCGAATTGGAATCAACCCTTTTCGATGTTTCAGTAAAAAGTTGTGCTCAGATTACAAAAGGACGTTGCCTGTAGAAATTTTTGGACAGATTGTATAACCGATTTGAAACCCTTTTATCTCTTAATTTTCTTTCTATACTACACCTTTGTTTTTGAATATGCTTGGTAACATTAAGTTAGCTTTTCAGATTGAGTTTCTGTGACTCAATTCGAGTTTCCTAGGAGTAGATGTAACACCGACATTGAGATGGTGTCGGACTGGTTTTGAAATTTCAAAACTTGAACATTGACTCTTTTAAAAATTCTTATAATGGAGAATTTCCATGGACCTAAAAATTCTTTACATGGACCAACAATCAAGCAAACCCCACTTTTAGCAGACTCGATAGGTTCTTAGTAGATGACGCCTGGACGGAGAATTTCCCTAGACTAGTTCAAAAAGGTCTGCCAAGGATTACTTCTGATCACATACCAATTAGTCTGGCATGCGAGGAATACTCCGGTAGACCTAAGCCTTTTCATTTTGAGAACATGTGGCTAAGGTGGAAGGTTTCAAAGAAAGAGTGAAGGAGTGGTGGGAGTCCTTCAAGTTTGTAGGCAGCGTTGGACTTGTGATCAGAAATAAACTGAAAGCGTTGAAAGAAAAAATAAAAGATTGGAACAAGAATGTACTAGGAAAGGTGAATGAGAAGATGAAAAGAATTCTAGAACAAGTAAATGAGCTGGATGATAGGGAGGAGATAGGACAACTGGAGGAAGAAGATTATAGAACTAGGGAGGATCTCAAAATCGAATTTCAAAAATGGGCCATACTGGATGAGATTAGTTGGAAACAAAAATCGAGGGTCAGATGGTTGAAGGAATGAGATAATAACACTAGGTTTTTCCACCAGATGGCCAATGCCAGAAGAAGAACCAATCACATCGATTCAATCAGGATAAGGGGGGATACATTGGTAGAGGAAGAGGAAATTAGAAAAGGTATAGGATCTTTTTACAAGAATCTATACAAGGAAAGTATAGCGGATAGACCACTCTTAGACGGTCTAGATTTTGACTCAATCAGTGAAAATTCGAAAATAGATCTAGAGGCAACATTCAGTGAAGAGGAGGTTAAAAAGGCTGTATTCGATATGGCAGGAGACAAAGCCCCAGGCCCCGACGGCTTCACAGTAGCATTCTTCAAGAGTGCTGGGAAACTATCAAGCCTGATGTTATGAGAGTTTTCGAAGAGCTTTACTCTAGGAATTTCTTGGATTACGGGTGCAATCGAACTTTTATCGTATTAATCCCAAAAACCAAAGGAGCAGAGGACATATCAGATTTTAGGCCCATCAGTTTAATTGGAAGCATATACAAGATACTTGCGAAGGTTTTAGCATCCAGAATAAAAAAAAGTAATGGGGGAGATTATTTCTGGAGAACAAGGAGCCTTCGTGCAAGGTAGACAAATCCTAGATGGGGTCCTGATTGCTAATGAATGCATAGAGTACAGACGTCGCACAGGGTCGCCAGGCGTGGTATGTAAAATTGACCTGGAAAACGCTTACGACCACACAAACTGGGCCTTTCTAGATTATTTACTAGAAGAATGGGCTTTGGGGCAAAGTGGCGTGAATGGATGAGGAAATCTGTCCAGTCTCCTTGTTTTTCGGTGTTAGTAAATGGGTCTCCGACAGGATTCTTCGACAGTTCTAGAGGTCTTAGGCAAGGGGATCCATTGTCTCCCTTCCTATTCATTTTGGTGACAGAAGCTTTAGGGAGAATGATTTCGAAAGGAGTCGAACTTGGAAAATTGGAAGGGTTCAAAGCAGGGCCAACCGGGGTGTCAATATCCCACTTACAATTCGCAGATGACACCCTATTGTTCTCACCTGGTCAGACCGACAAAGTTCATTTTCTAAACAACTTACTATGTTGTTTCGAAATCTGCTCAGGGCTCAAGATAAATTTTAGCAAGAGCAGAATCTCGTCCATAGGGGAGATGGAAGACATGGAGGCTTTGGCTAGGATCCTAGGCTGCTCTACAGGTTCTCTACCCACATCCTACCTGGGACTCCCTTTGGGGGCACCATCCAGGGCAAAATCGATATGGGATCCAGTTGTGGAAAGGGTTCGTCGTAGGCTAGCAAGTTGGAAAGGTAAATACCTATCCAAAGGAGGGAAGGTAACACTCATCAAAAGTACACTAGCTAGCATCCCGATATACTTCTTATCGCTACTATCAATCCCCACATCAGTAGCAAAGAAATTAGAAAAGTTCATGAGAAATTTTCTATGGCACGATCAGGAGGATTCGTTTAGATACCATTTAGTGAAATGGGCTCAGGTGTGCTTACCAAGATCGAAGGGAGGCTTAGGTATTAGGAGAATTGGGATTATGAATCAGGCTTTATTAGGCAAATGGATTTGAGATTTGCCAAGGAGAGAAACAGCTTGTGGCATAAGGTGATAGTTGGTCTACATGGAGAGGAGGAGGGGGGCTGGGCCTCTAAATCACCTAGAACACCCTACGGTTGCGGGGTATGGAAATGAATCATGAAAACAAAGGCAAAGGTTCTTGAGGGATCCAAAGTATCATTAGGGGATGGGACAAGGATCAAGTTCTGGGAAGACACTTGGGTCGGGGACATCTGTCTCAAGGAGACCTTTCCTAGGGTGTACTCACTATCACGACGCAAAGGACAATCGGTTGATCGTTTTTGGACTGATCTTTCAGGGGAATCCACATGGGATTTAGATCTCAGAAGAAACCATTTCGAGTGGGAAAAACAACAGATTGAGGTATTGCTAGAGTGCTTGAAACTATACCTTGTAAACAACAATGAGGAGGATACCTTGGTCTGGAATCACACCAAATCAAGCCTATTTACCGTTCACTTTTTTTATAAAATTCTATCAACTCCAGCATCACCACCATCTACCCACATTGAGCATCATTTGTACTCCTTGATTTGGAAATCCAAGGCCCCTTTGAAAATTCGTTTCTTTGCTTGGGTCGCAACCCTTAATAAGATTCTTACTGTTGAAAATTTGATCACTAGAAAATGGGTGATAGTGGATTACTGTCTTGTGTAAGGCTAATGGAGAAAGTACTAACCATATCTTTGTTCATTGTGAGTTTGTTCGACAGATTTGGTCTCTTTTCCTTGGCCACATGAACTTATGTTGGGTTTTCCCGACAACACTAGGAGAAGTCATTGAGAGTTGGCTTCATACGCCCACATCGGCAAGAGGCAAAGTGATATGGAGATTGTTACCACTAGCAATTATTTTGGGAGTTTGGCTGGAAAGGTACAGAAGAACATTCCTAGGCAAGGAAAGATCACTCCAAGAGGTCATCATCATTATTAAGGCATTAATCCTCAGCTGGGGCAGCATATTACAAGAAATGAGGGGGACGTTTTTTGACGATATGGTCTTTAGATTGGATCAATTATTGTACTAACTTTGTTACTTTTTGTATCCGAGATCTTCTCGATCTCCTTCTTTCCATCAATATATTTTCGGCTTATTAAAAAAATTCTTATAATGGATGTGTTCTCCTAACACCCTTATGTTTTTTAAATTGTGACCTATGATTTTTAAATTAGCTTTTCGAAAATATAAGGTAGGTCTTCTAACCATGGTTTTAAAAACGGCCGTTTAAACGGTAACGCCCTAAGCCCGTTTCTGTTAAAACCGTTTAAATGCGTTTTATCGGTTTTGAAAAAAACAGCCGTTTTTTTGTTTTAACGGCCGTTAAAATCGTTTAAACAGCCGTTTAATTTTGAAAAATTTTGTGAAAAAAACGGCCGTTAAAACCGTTTAATTCCGTTAAAATCCGTTTAATTTCTGTTAAATTCTGTTTTTTTTTTTTTATTTTCAAATTTCAAAATTTGAAATTCAGCGCCACTTTTTCCATTTTTTTCCGTTAAAACCGTTAAAATCCGTTTAATTCCGTTTTTTCCCATTTTTGCCCCTGACCGTTTCAATCCGTTTAAACGGTAACGCCCCCAGTCCGTTTAACCGTTAAAACGGCCTCCTTTAAACCTTGCTTCTAACTCTTAGTATCCAATCTTGGAGAAGGTCGACGAGACGTAAACGTCTTGTAATCTTTCCAGCTTTCTAAAACTTGACTTCGTTTTCACCGTGTAGTGGTTGTTTGTCACTCTGTTTCTTTTTCTTGATTTTTATTGACCCCTGAATGGATATGACTCGATGGGTTAAGAATTCAATAATATGATGAATAGTTGGAACTTGATCTAAGTTTTTCATTGAGACTTCTTTGTCCAAAATATATTTAATCTAGTTTTGAATAAAAGAATTCAAAAATTATCAGGGGTACATTTTCAATGCAGAGGCGTCATTGAGCGCTTCTGCTCAACAGTGTTATTGAGCAAAAAAATGTTCTGCACAATATTCTGTAATAGACCGGATCAAACTGAACTAGGCCGCAGATTTATTTATTTATTTTGTTCTTTGAGTACACATCAACGGCTTCGGAAATTTACCACAGTATATTCAGAGCATTAAAAAAAAAAAAATACCCTAGATAGCAATTCGACATATGGCAAAAAATACGGAATGAGAAAAGTTCAAATATAATTTAGATTGGTTGTTCGAAAATATAATTAAAAATTCCGCAAAGAATAAAATAAAATACAAAAGTATTTTAAAATAATAAAAAAAATAACGGTTTTTTCTTGAAAATTTTCAATAATTCGGGTATAATTCGTGTAAACAGATATGATACATTTCATATTAAAATACATGAATTTGCCAAATCTTTGAATAATACAGACAAGGATTTTTTGATGCAGACTTCTCTATCAAAATTTTGATGCAGAAGCCCCTGAAATCGCAACATAGTAGACTCGTTCGGGCCCACTTGTTACCTGAATGTTGGCCCAGGGTTTAAAGGAGGCCGTTTTAACGGTTAAACGGACTGGGGGCGTTACCGTTTAAACGGATTGAAACGGTCAGGGGCAAAAATGGAAAAAAAAATGGGAAAAAACGGATTTTAACGGAAAAAAACGGAAAAAGTGGTGCTGAAATTCAAATTTTGAAATTTGAAAATTAAAAAAAAAAACAGAATTTAACGGATTTAAACGGAAATTAAACGGATTTTAACGGAATTAAACTGTTTTAACGGCCATTTTTTTTACAATTTTTTTTGAAACTAAACGGCTGTTTAAACGATTTTAACGGCCGTTAAAACAAAAAAACGGCCGTTTTTTTTCAAAACCGATAAAACAGGTTTAAACGGAAACAGGCTTGGGGCGTTACCGTTTAAACGGCCGTTTTTAAAACCATGGTTTGGCCCACACTATTATACACCTACACAAAAAATAGCATGATTGGTGATTTCTAGCCATAGGAGTTGCGCACTTTTTCATCACGTGCTATATGAACCGGCCTATGAGTCGGTTCCAAGCCCATGATGAAAAAGTGCACAAATCCAATGGCTAGGAATCACTAATCACACTGATTTTTGGTGTGTAGGTCCACCAAGACGTGGGCCAAACATTCAGTAGGTCAGTGGACCCGCTACGTGGCAAAAGTGAGGAACTTCTGCATCAAAATTTTGATACACAAATCTGTATCATAGATTTTTCCCAACTGGGGATCCTTATCAAGAAAAGTTCTGGAAAACATTCATGAGATGCCCTCATCAGAAACCAGAGGTGCCAGCTCGGGCAGTCAATAGGCCTGGTGTCTGCATTGGGTCTTGGGAGGAGTGATAACGAGTTCACTGATCGACGAAACACTACGACCCTGCCTGGTTCAATGCAGATCAGATGCAATGCACTCACTTGCCACATTGCCACAGTTTTGGGATTACAAGTGATTGGTTGTGGCCGTGCAAGTGGTTGCCAAGCCCTTGCAAACTCTTTTAAGAAAATGGATGCAAGCATCTGAAGCCCAAGAACTGTGGCGAGTGACTGCAATAGAACTAACCGCATTTGCACCTGAGTGCAAAATGCATCCCAGTACAGCCCAGTACAGCGAACCAAGCAGGGCCTACAATTCAAGCCTGCTAGACACTTGCACTCAAGTGATTGATTCAAGCCCAATAGGTCAAACAAGCAGGTCAAACTGCTAAACGAACAACTGGGCAAGAACCTTCAACGAAAGGGTGGGTTCGTAGCATTACTTGAAACCAATTGAAAAGGGGCAAAAAAGAAGCTATAGGACGGGGGCAAAGGAGATAATTGCTGCTATTGACTAATAATATTCCTGAATTGTACAGGCCTTTTTTTTTTTTTTCAAATCAAATAGTTGAAAAGAATCGAATTTCAGCAACAGTTGAAGAAAAGAAGAGAACATCAAATCATGATGAAGCTGCTGTGCCTTGAATTCAAAGAGAAGAAAGCTAGTTTTACAAGTCATGGAGGGGGAGCAGACTGTCAGACAAATACAAGACCAGCTAATACTTCTTCCTTTCAAGAAGAGCAGCAGCCACTCTTCTGGGCAACGGGTTGTCCTCGGATCTGCACCGTTGGAGGCCTGGCATTGTTCATGGCTGGTTGGCTTGCCATCCTGCAAACCACCATTGAAATAAGAGCGGATGATGAGACTAGGTAGATGATCCAGGATGACATGCACATAAATTGTAATACTTATCAACGAGAAAGACTAATATATAGTGAGGCGCCTGACATAGAGCACGCAAAATAGAGTGGTTCTTTGGTGTACCCAAACCAAACTCGCACCAAAATAATGATCCAAACTATCCTATCACTGTTTTAATTTTGGATGATCTATAAAATATGTGCAACAATTCAGGAAAAGGTTGATGAATTTGATGTTTAATTCACTTAATGTGTTTTCTAGGATGTGACTGTCAAAGAGGTGATTTACTGATTGAATGGTCCAGATCTATTAAGTGCATCCAACAACTTATCAGTAAACGGGTGAATCACCATAATTCCCAGAATATACTAGTTCTCCTAATATATATTATATCATCATGTGGGAGTGTCCAGATCCACCCATAATTCTAATGGACCATAGCCCTAGACCTTTTGTCTAAAGACTCCTCCTGGACCAAGGTTTTAAAATTCAACAAAATTCGGCGAAATTCGACCAACCAAATTGAAGTGTACATGTATTAAAAAATTTACTAAAATTCACCGAATTAATTCGTTTAATTCGACGTAAACATTAAAAATTCTCCTCGAAGTTTTTAGAGCAAAAATTCGCCGAATTAATTCAAAGTACATAGTAAAAATTCAGCTAATTTCTCAAAGTTTTGCCTTTTTAGTGCAAAAATTTGTTTTGTACTGTTTATGAGTTTATGATTCAGTATCTTAGTAGTTAGTACTTGCTTATAAAAGACAAAAAAAGAATCTCAATGCTTTATATACTTGCATCAATATAAGTGAAATGATATTAATCTTGGTTAGGTTGCTCTAAATGGTTGTTTTTATGATATAATGAGTTACAAGTTTTTTAAAATGCTTGTTTTATCATATCCTTAAAAATCAATGTCTTACCAATGTGTTGGCAAAAATTCTCTAAGTTAGCGAATTTTTACAGAAATCCTCTAAATCAAATTTAACTTCCCTGAATTAATTCTGAATTTTAACTGACCAAGAGGTATCTATGCCGAGTTTCCTTGTCATCTAATAATAAGCCTATAATATAAAAAGCGTCCAACAACTGAGTTGGTCAGGCTGTGGGGGGTTGTACCCACAGACCTGGGATCGATTCTTTGGGGGTAATTCCCAAAGACCTGGGTTCGGTCTCGGAATAATAAATGTTTACCTATAAAAAAAAAGCATCTAACATAAAAAGCAGACAAAACACAGTACCTGTTCTTAATCTCAGCAGCCATGGCCATGAAAGCTTGCTCCACATTAGTTGCATTTTTTGCACTTGTCTCCATGAATGGGATCCCAATTTCATCGGCGAATGCCTTAGCAAGGAAAAAGGAACAAAGCCTAGTGATTACATTTCCCTAAGAGTTCTCCCTATATATATACACCCTTGAGATACCCCAAAAAGGTATTCAAGGGAGCTAAATTACCACACCTAAGAATTCTCCATGTAGACACACCTTTAAACCCCAAAGAGGGTATTCAAGGGAGCTAAATTACCACACCTGACCTTGTATTGGTCCACATCCACTTACTATGTTGATCAATACAAGTATGGCGTCAGTCAATGGAGGAGATCATGCCCCTAGAAGAATGTGTTTCCGCACATAGAGACACACCAAACACAAAAGATTGTTGGGTGTGTTAGTGGGAGGACTAGTTTTACCTTAGCTGTCTCATATGACACAACTTTATTTGCGGTGAGGTCACACTTGTTTCCAACCAAAAGCTTGTTGACATTCTCACTTGCATAGCGATCAATTTCGTTCAACCATTGTTTAACATTGTTAAAGCTCTCCTGATCCGTCACATCATAAACAACCTGCCAAAGTACCCACCAGCATTAGAAATATTCACTGTGCTAAGAAGCAAACTCAGGTTGGAAGCACAACAAATAGAAAAATATGAGGCATTACTTACTATAATGCCGTGAGCGCCACGATAGTAGCTGCTAGTGATTGTCCTGAAACGTTCTTGGCCGGCGGTGTCCCACTGCATGACCCAAAAAGTAGAATGGGGAGCATGAAAAGTTATGGAAACAATACGCACAAACTGTTACACTGTGCCAAAAAAATCAGGACTGCAGGCTCGGGAGCAATCAACAATTCATAGATATGATTAGAAAGTGTATGTAATTATCCTTGTGAGAAACATTTGCATAAGAGAAACAAAAGCCATCCACCCTGAAGTGGCATACAGGTCACAAACATGCACCACTGGATGAGTGGGCCCCAGCTAGAATATATTCTGGCAAAACAGTTATCTGATTGGAAAATCCTAAATTTGATCGATGACGCATTTTTTTATTTTTTCAAAAGTCTCCTTAATATATAAAAGGAAAGAACCCAGTGTACAAAAGAAAAAAAAAGAGCAAGGTCATAAAGAAAGCAATTACCATAACCATCGGGTCATCGCTTCATATTGGATGGTCAGGAAATAAAAAAAAAATAGGAAAATGAAATGAAATGGCCCAAAAGAAGGTCTGAATCAAATGATCACGATCACCAATCTTTCTGACCTTTCACCGATAAGAACTCCTTGATTGGACCTAATAAACAGTGGGTATCCACTCCCTTGCATCTGTGTTATGCGTACGCACAAGCAGAATGCTATTACTCTCAACCGAACAAATTTGGGAATGAATATGGATAAGGCCTCAACAGGGATTTGTCTTTTGTCGTTTTACAGAAAGCATCATTTCGATTTTTACAGATCGCGAACAATATTGGTAGTTACAATTACAAATAACAAAAGCATTTTTTTATCGGTACAAATAACAAAAGCATCAAATAACAATAGAGACAAAAACTCACAATCTGAAGTTTTAGGGTTTTTCCATCCTGCTCTACAGTGCGTATTTTCTACAAAATGAAACAGGAGAATATTATTAGTATTCTAAATTTACGCCAATGAAAAATTAATTTCATAGGTAATAATCACTTACAAAGTCAACTCCAATTGTGCTGATATAACTCTCTAGATATGAGTCATCCTGTATCATAGAAATGGACAAAAAAATGATTATGGTTTATCAGGAGTCATCCTGTATCATAGAAATGGACAAAAAATGATTATGGTTATTTAGGAGTCATCTCCATAATGGTACACTAACACTCGGCAGATGTCTACAGAAGTAGAAAACCTTCAACCAACACTAAAATTTAAATGATACATATCTAGCATGCATCGGGAATCTTAAAGAAACCATAATTTCAAAGTCAACCATATTGAAAACATTTCTCATAAATTGAAGCTGATAAAAAGATCATCCATTATTGTTCACTGTTATGATACATGTATCTCAAATAAAACTGTATGTTTGTGACCATATTTTAACACAATTCAGTTTCCATTCACAAGCTACTTACAGAATCGAATCATGTGTTTCAATGAAGGGTACATAAAGCTGAACTACAGGAATCTGGAGCACCTTAGGCTGTCGGATTTTGCTGATTCCTAACTTGAATTGGAGATGTTATGTCATATTTATGTAGGTCTGGTGGGAAACATAGATACCACAACTGTTGAAGAACAAATGCCACTTTGACTTGATCTGTTTCTCCCAGTTCCGGTCTCAGGGGGAATATCGTTCAACAGACATGGTGATTTCTGACGATGTCGTCCATTTACAAACAGGGCGTTGGAGATTCCATAGAAATTCCACCAACAAAACTCCTGATGTTCAGCAATTCTTAAGACCAATCACTTTGCTCAATGAAATTCCATATCAAATAGCCAAATCCTCTGACCAATTCTTGACATTCTGCATTTTTCAGGAACAGCCTCTTTGCTCTATAAGACATGTCAGGAGTTGAGAATCCTTAACCAGTCTTTAATAAATGAATTACCGAGGCCAATTGTACAAGAAAGGTTCCTCTGTTTCAATGGTTCCTTGCACATTTGTCAATGGTTCTCATTCTTTGTCATCTTGACATATCCAGCCTAATATTGTTATGCCCCAAACATTGACATAGCAAGTTAATTCTACAAACCTATCATCAAATGCATGGTATATTGGAAGCTTGGGAACATTAATTTCATTTCCCTCAGATAAAATATTTCTGTGAAGGAAAACATATTCGGTGGGAAGTTTTGAACTCCTTAACCTTTTCATTAGAGCAAGTCGATCAGGATCAGTGAGGGAAACACTCAATTTAATGCATTCAAAAACATATCCAAGTAACCTCTATTACACAAGACCAATTGGAGTCAAAAGTAAAAGAAATAATGGAATGGAATCCTTAGAACTTACAGCAAATCTCAAAAGAAGACATGATTTGCCAACACCAGAATCTCCGATGAGCAAAAGCTTGAATAGATAGTCACTGCAGAAGAGAGCCACAGAGAGATGTGCTTTACGTTATAGCCAAGTTGCAAACAACAAACAATTTCTTCATTAAAGAGATAAATAGAATAATAACGCCATCACATTACACGCTCAACAAATTTCTCTCCTTCAAAACAATGGTTTACAAGATTGCATGAACTTCTGCTCTTTCAGCACATGATAATGGTAACCATAAGAGCATCTCCAATGGCAATGCTATTTGGTGTGCTATATTTGGCACAACTTTGGCACAATGTGCTCCAATGGTGTGTGCCAAAAAAAATGCTAATTTTTTTTCAATCTGAAAAAGTTGCCTCGTGGCACATGCTTTTTAGTCGTTGGGAGCATTGGTATGGGCCATAGGTAAAAAGAAAAAAAAGAAAGGGTCAAAATGGTGAAAAAGTTAAAAATAAATAGGGAAGTGCAAAACAGTTAGCATGAGCCATAATTTGGCACATGCTATTTCCTGTGCCAAATTTGGCACAAGAAATAGCAAATGCCAAATTTAACACACCAAATGGCACTGCATTGCCAAATTTGGCATTGGCATGGAGAAATGGCACTGCGTTGGCAATGCTCTAAGCCTCTAACAACTAGCTCATTCACTTCTCTTTGTAGTACCACTTCCATGTACTTATCTAAATAAAATCTTCTTGGGGTTATCTTGGATCAGATCCTAGGACTCCATGGTATTAGATGAATTATATTAAAAAAAATGAGAGATTTCCTAGCCTTCATTTGTCCAACAAATGACAAACCCAAATCGTCCTGCCCCTTTGGAAAAATACCCAAGCTCTTGCCTGGATCATGCACAAACATGCATGCATACATACTCTTGTATAGACAAATTATGCATACATATATATTCTCGTGCACGTACCCAAGTCCATGACTTCTGTGTTTCCTGAGGAATCAGACATACTGGAAAGGTTAATGTGCTTTTCCCTCGAAGAAAATCTTTCTGCTTCTATTTTTAAAATATTGTGCCCAAACACATCTAAAAATCGCGAGGATTACAATTCATTCCAACACAACAATTAATGACATAATACAATTATCCATCAATTCCTCTCACCCAACTTTTCGGACCCAAAACATTTCACAACAAAATACTTTATCTTGGATTCACAAATCAATTCCACCTCAGGACCAAGATACTGAAGCTCCCAAAAAGCCCATGCACTTTGAAACAGATCACCTCTACTTACATACTACAGACTAAGGACCTTGTGTATATGTGACCTATCATTTTGGAGGTGTTGTACTGCATAAAATTTCCACAGTTGTTTATAGTTTTTTAAACTCCCCTTCCCCAACCTAAATCCATTCCTGAACCAGCAATATGAAAGAATTATCCGATAGCAATCAAAAATTACACAATTGACATTCTAATCTAACCAGATATTATCAAATCCAATTCGTAAGAGAAAACCGACATACTAGTCTTTCCATACAATTTATCTAATTAGGATCGAAAAAACAGCCTGGAATACCATATGACAAAATTCAAATCTTGGGATCCTCAAAATATACCGAGATTCGAACGCGCAACATAATTCATACGAATCACCGTTTTATAAACACAATCGAATGGAAGTCGTTACGGATCTGAAACCAAAACACTTGGATCTGAAATTTTAAGCCAGATCGCGCCTAATAATCGCAAACCACCACCAACTTAACCATAAGTAAGCCAATCATCGAAAAAATTCAAATAACAACGCATAGATCTTCAAAGAAAATCATAAATAAACCGAATTTACCCTCGTGTATAACAAAATCGTTCTAGATCTGACCTGATTAAACCAAAACCCTAACGAATTGAACAAAAAAAAATCAGATTTTTACCAAGCCCTACCGATTTTCGGATAAAAAGGTAGAGAAGAAATCTGAGGATTACTGAAACTTACTACTCTGGATTCATGACTGTATGAGGCTTAGACCGACTGAATTACGATCGACAGCAGTGATTGCGCCGGACCTCTCTCGTATTTCGGGCAGGAATTCGACCGGAATCTGAGATCTTTGCCGGAAAAAGGAACCAAAGAAGGGATCGAAAAAAGAGAAATTTAAAAAAACGAAACACGAAAACGAAAAAGAGTCAAAGAGAGTTCTTATGAAGAACCTAAACAGTCGGAAAATATAAATAAAGAGACGTTCAACAATGAGACACGGGTGAGACACGGGATGGCATATTACACTGACAATTTGAATTACCATGATGCCCTTACAGGTGTCGTGTGAAATTACGTGTGTTTGTTTGGTTGTCACACAGAAGGATGAAAGGGGACCGTTATAACGGTATAACGGACTGGGGGCGTTACCGTTTTTTCCGTTATAACGAAAAAACGCTCAGGGGCAAAAACGGAAAAAAATGGAAAATAACGGAAAAAAAATGGAAATAACGGAAAAAATGGCCCTGAAAATCAAAATTTGAATTTTAAAATTTGAATTTCAAAATTTCAAAAATAGAAAATAACGGAAAATAAAGGAAAACGGAAAATTAACAGAAAATAATGGAAAAAAACGAAAATAACGGCCATTTTTTTTCACAAAATTTTCCAGAAAATAACGGTTGTTATTTTCATTATAACAGAAAATTAACGGAAAATAACGGCCGTTATTTTCGTTATAATGGCCGTTATTTTCTGGGCGTTTTAACGGTCCATAACGTAACGGGGTAGGTCCGAATCCGTTATAACGGCCGTTATTTTCGTTATAACGGCCGTTTTTTAAACCTTGGTCATACATACGGCTGCAACTTGGGCGGCTCAACCCGAGCCCGACGGGTTGAGCCCCACGTTAGGGTTACCCCACCTCCTAGCTTTTGGATTTAATCACTCACGCATCACCATTGATACATTTCTAGGGACTAAAACCAACGGCTAAAAATCATCAAACAAGCTGATTTTTGGTATGAATGTCTATGAAGGGGTGGGCTAAACATCCAAGCGGTCAGTGGGCCTAGATGGCAGTGGTGACTACCAAAAATGCCGCTTCCGCATTTGAAAAGATCTCAAGTATACCTTGTTACATCACGACCCATCTAGTATGCATAGTTTGCAGACTCAAAAGTATGCAAACAATGTATCCACCATTGAATGGTCCTTGAAAAATGTGTTTTTAATTTATAAAATAATAATTTTACAAAAATATTGAAATAACACATTTTTCAAGGTACATCCAACAGTGCTGACAAGGTTTGCATACTTTTAATCACTCACGCATCACCATTGATCCTTTTCCCTTGGGCAGAGAAGCTTCACAGACCTTTCCATTACAATTCTATGTAGGCCAAAGGAGCCGACTACAGATCACAAAAAAGACTGCGAATCCTAAAATAGAGAACATCAATGGAGTAAAGAAAAGTTCGGGAATATCTATACAAAAATCAATTGCCAAGGCTCTGTATGTTTTGTGGAAAATTCTTGTTCCGGAAACATATTTTTTTAACATTTTGAAGAAAATTTTGGATTCTAAAGGTAGGGCTGTCAACGGATATTAATAGGATCAAATAAAAGCATATCCGAATCCAAATCCAAATCTGAAAAAAAATATATATTCGATATTAGAATTTGATTCGAAATCTGATGAATATTTTGAATCAATATTCGAATCATGTATCCAATATTTTCAGATAATATCCAATTATTTGAATGATTTGAATTATCGACTATCCATTGACACAGCTATCCAAAGGGTATAAATTATGAAAAAATAACATATCATTTTTATGATGGTCCGCTATTTTCCCTAGAAAGTACACCTTTATTTCCACTCTTCATCCCCTCCCCTTCTTCCACCAAAACCATACCATCATCATCGTTGCCTGCATTTAGCCTTATATATTAGGGCCGGTCACACATGCCATGTGAACCACACACATCAAGAGGGTCACATATCAAGGCCACAAATGCTAGGTGGGTCACACATAAGACATGAAATGGGGTGGGGTTAGGCCCGAAATCACCCGGTTCAAATGGGTTTGGAAGATTAAGTTGAGATCCAATTAAAAATGGGCCGGTTAGATACAAATCCATGTCAGTTAATTCGATTCGAGTTTGACTCATTTTCTGATCTGCCATTATGTATTATTTGGATTAGGTCGGATCCTGTATTTGGGGTGTGGATGCTCACTATAACTTGTCATTTTGCAATGGATTCGACCAGTATAATTTCACATATGGGTTGAATATAGATCTCCCATACGGATCATGGTTTGAGTCTATAATTGATCCAAATATGGATCAAGCTATACGATGTCAAATTCCGATCCGTTTAACTAGATCTGACCCATTTCATGCTTAGTCACACATGTCAGATGGTGGTCCACATATGACTTTATACGTCAGGTGGGACCTACATATTCGAGCTACATATGTCAGGTGGGATTGACATATTAGGTATGCTACCTTCAAGGCCACACATACTAGGAAGGCCTCACATATCAAGTGACCCACATTATAAGACCAAACATGTCAAGCGGGCCTCACATATTAGGGCCAGACATGCCAAGTGAGCCCTACATGAAATGACCCCATATGTTAATTGGGTCCCATATATCAAGTAGGACCCACATATTAGCTAAGTCACATATCAAGTTGCACATACTGTGGGCTCCACATGTTAAGTGAGCCTTACATATAAGCACCTCATGTATGAGGCAGGTCTCACATGCTAGGTGGACTCCATATATAAGGGCTTCACATATTAGATAGCACCCCTTATTACCAATCCAAGAATTTTCTTAGAATTTCCATGAAAAAATAGTGGTTGCAGATATTGTGGGCCCCACTCTATTTTATTTTAGGAATGTTAATTTTTTCACGAAACAAATGAAGCCTAAAATAAACAAATCTTAGCTATCCAAGGAATCGAAGCTCTCCCACTTGGCAAAAAGTTGAAAAAAAGAAAAGGTCCTCTGTAATTAATTGGAGAGAACCTTAGAACATGAGGAAAGACATTGGAGGGATAAATTTAGAGACACTTAGCTCAAGGAGGGTGATAAAATTACTAAGGGCGTGTTTGGTTGCAAAGAAAATTTTCCTGAGAAAATGCATCTGCGAAGTGCCTTAAATGGCTGATTGATTGCAACTAAGAACACATATTTCAATCATGTGAGAAAATAAAGGTGTATTTTCAGGTGGAAATGAATTCTCACGTATATCGATGGAAAATGAATTTCCGGCTTAGTCAGGAAAATTGCACAATTTTAAATGACTTGGTAGGGAAAATTATACAGATTTAAAATGGTCATCTAACAAGGGACAATTGTGTTTTCCCAAGAAAAATACAATTTTTCCACTTGGCAATCAAACATGCCCTAAGTTCTTCCATTTGTCTACCATAAAAAAAAGGAGGAGAAATAAAGGGTCACTCTACGGGCACCCATGACATTTGGCTGAGCACCCACAATAGACCAAAATGCACTTCTTTTTCAGTTTGGGCACCCCACCCCTTCTCCTTCATTTTCTCTCTTCCCTCTCTCTCTACGGTAACTCTCTTTCTCTCTCCACCGTTATAGCTCTCTATCTCTCCTCTCCTCTCCTCTCCCTAACTCTCTCTCTCTCTCTCTCTCTCTCTCTGGCTTTTAACCCCCACGGTGCCGTGGTGGCTAAAAGCCAGAGAGAGAAGCGGAGAGGGAGAGATTGAGAGAGAGATATTGAGAGAGAGAGTTAGAGACAGAGATGAAGGGAGTGAGAGAAGGATAGGGGAGAGGAGAGAGTTACAGTAGAGAGAGAGGAAAGAGAGAGAAAACAAAGGAGAAGGGGTGGGTGGCCAAACTGAAAGGAGGGGCATTTTGGTCCTATGTGGGTGCCCAGCAAAATAGCATGGTTGCCCGTAGAGCGACCGAAATAAAATAGAGTGGATCAAAGATTGGATTTGATGTCTTCCAATTGGTTACTAATTTTTTTTCTTTTTTTATAGTGGTCACATCCTCACCCAACTGAACCATACAAATATAGCCTTCATCTCCCAAACCAAAGCCCCTGAAACCTTGTCCTACTCCTAGTTAGCAATTCAGTATATGGCAAACATTCAAAATGGGAAAATTTTGAGTTTAATTCAGTTTCAAGAAATTTTGAGTTTAATTCAGTTTCAAGATATAAAATTCAGTCATTGTCGAAGTGTTATATTCGTTTAGCCTTAAAAAGCCTGAATTTTACCAATTTTTTCATTTTATACGGTGGGTTAATACGTGTTTTATTCGTTTAATCTTAAAATTCACACCTTTTTTTCGAATTTGTTTTATTTAAAACAGTCATATTAAAATGTTTCTTAACAAAAACAAAAAGTTCGCGTATTAAACGCAACTTATACACAAATGTACTAATTAGCTAGGGTCCCACTTTAGACCAAGGTTTTAAATTTCCATTTCGGTAACCATTGTGGCGAGGTCCAAAAGCTAAATTTCGGTCTGAGATTTCACTTTAGAAAGCCATATGTCCAGGATTTCGGTACTCACCGAAACCGAAATTTAAAACATTACTCTAGACCCATCAGTTCAGTGCTAAATCAGCATACCATCCAAAAATATCCAATCCAATTGTAATCACTATGGAAAATTGACATTCCTTTAAGAATCCAGATATTTGTGTATAAATGCTGTAGATGAATCCTCCCTCTCAAATCAATACTTCAACGCATTTAAGGACAACTCATGCCTTATTCCACTATGAAGAGTAAAACTTTGATGACCACTGGCTGTCAGCGAAGCCACTGACTACCACAGAGTTATCGGCACGTACCTAAGGATTGCCAAACATCCACGTGTACAGAGTCCTCTAAAAATGTGCTACGTGGTTCATATTGTGGGCAGTCAGAGGTCAGCCAAGTTTTTTTACTCAACCTTTCCACCTCCGAGACTGAGCCTGTGTTTGAGGGCCAGGGGGGACATTATAGTTTGATGCCCCCATCCAAACGCGGTATAGTACTTTTTATGGCCCACTTACCTTATGGATATTTGCTCCACCTCTTTATGAACCTACATATCAAAAATCAGTATAATTTGTGATTAATAACCATTGGATTTAGCATTTTAATAACATGAATTTTGACCGTTGAATTTGAGCATTTTTTTTGGATGCTAAATATAACTGTTATAAATCCCTGATCAAGCTGATATTAAGTATATAGGTCCACCAAGAGTTGGTCCAAACATCCACAAGGTCAGTAAACCCTAAACTAAGCTTCAACTGGCATCTTTGGGTAGGGGAGACTTCAAATTTAGTAGTCTTCAAGGGCAGCAAATATTTTCACCTCTAAGACCCGGCTTGGTATCGCCGCAAATATTTGTTTGCAAACATTTGCAACATGTTTTTTTGCATTTTTAGGTGCTTGGTTGCACCCTACAATTATTAATATACGTAGGTAAATATTTTCCATGAGTCCATATTTTTTACGATTTGAGCTGCAAACATTCACTTTTTGGCTTGAACTTCCTTAAAATACATATAATATTTGGCTCCTAGATGAAGAGTAAAATTCACTCATCGCCCGTGATGACTGCCCACAATATGTGCGAGGTGGTATACGTTTAGAAGACGCTAATCGTATGGATGTTTCGTCCAAGTTTTAAAGGGGACAGTTATAATGGTATAACGGATTACCGTTTTTCTGTTATAACAAATTGTAATGCTGAGGGGTAAAAATGAAAAATAATGAGAAAATAACATAAATAACAAAAAATACGGCGCTGAAATTCAAATTTTGAAATTTCAATTTTAATTTTCAAAAACAAAACAATAACGGAAAATAACAGAAAATAAGGGAAATTAACAAAAATAACAGAAATAATGAACGTTTTTTTCACAAAAAAATCCAGAAAATAACGGTCGTTATTTTCATTAAAATGGAAAAATAACAAAAAATAACAGCCGTTATTTTTAAAACATTTTAACGGTTCATAATGTAACGGGGGAGGTCTGAATCCGTTATAACGGCCGTTTTTTAAACCATGGTTTGGTCAATCCCTAGATGGGCCTACAAACCAAAAATCAGCCTAATTAGTGATTTCAAATCTTTGGAAGGTCGGGCTCGGGGAACCCCAAGTTTTTGACACCCATTTTAGCATACCCACATAGAAGATGAATCAATGGCTGATTTTTGGTGTGGATGATCTCCTCACCATATAGATCACCCCAACAAAAAATCAGCCCATTCTGAATTTCTAACCCCATCAAATGAGGGTTTTCAAGTTACATGGTAAGAATCAATGGTCCATAATTCTTCAACTTCTAAACCAGTCTATGAATATCAGAATGATTTGAATTTTTGTGAGGATAATCTCCTCACCATAGAGATCATCCTCACCAAAAATCAGCCATTGATTCATCTTCTATGTGGGTACGTTAAAATGGGTGTAAAAAATGGGGCTCCCTCGAGCCTGACCCACCTTTGGATACTAGTACTCAAATAATGGTCAATAACGCTTAAATTCAACGGTTAAAATCAATCCATGAAAATGACTCCAATCCAACACTTAGATGCTCAAATTCAACTGTTAAAATCAATAAATGAAATCTGTTAATCAAGTTGATTTTTGATTTGTTGATCCACTTAGGGATTGGCCAAACATCCATACAGTCAGCATCCTCTACAAATGTGCCACATGGCTCATATTGTGGGCGGTTATAGGGCAATCATTGTGGAGGGTCAGCAAAGTTATACTCCTAGATAGACATATGAACCAAAAAAATAACATGATTAGTGATTTCTAAAAGTTTATTGGAGTCATTTTCATTGGATGATTTTTAACGGTGGAATTTGGCATTATTTGGGGTAATAAGATCCAAAGGTTTGAAATCACTAATCAGGCTATATTTTTAGCTTGTAGGTCCACTTAGGGATTGGCCAAACATCCATACGGTCAGTGTCCCTCTAAAGTATTCTCCGTACTCAAATTGTGGGCGGTCAGCAAAGTTCTACTCAGACCAACTGATCATTGGTTTCCCGCCCAAAATCAACTTGCCTGGACCATCTCACGATTCTCATCCATTTGTTCCGTTGTTTGATTGGTTGTGATCAACCAATTCATTGACATTGTTCGTAGGTGATCTCCATCTTCTATTTTGGATTCATTAAATACTCGAAAAATACTTGCATTGCACCCTCCACCCAAGCGGTGGAAAGTATTTGCAACTGATTTTACGGGTTAATACCAAGCAACATAAAATGTTTGAAGCTGTAAACATTTACAAAGCAAATATTTATAGAGGTAAATATTTGCATCCTACAAATATTTATAGATACCAAGCTGAGCCTAAGACTCAAGTAAAAGCCACGTGGGGTTAAGTGGGAGGAGTCACGAATCCTCCCAAACTCAAGGTTTGGCACAAAAAACCAAGAAGAATGAAAACGAGTAACAATCAGATTCTCTCATCCCCAAAAGACAGAGAATGGTCAAAACGAGTAACCAACAGATTCTGACCACCTACAGTAGAAGCCACGTGGCAATTTATTAGAGACACCGACCGTATAGATGTTTGATCAATCCGTAAGTGGACCTACAAACCAAAAATCAGCCTGATTAGTGATTTCAAACCTTTGGATTTTTGTACGGAAATAATGGTAAATAATGCTCAAATTCCTACGGTTAAAATCAACCAATCGACAATGACTTCAACTAACACTTAGAAACCACTGATCAGGTTGATTTTGGGTTTGTAGGTCCACCTAAGGATTGGCCAAACATCTATACGGTCAGTGTCCTCTAATAAATTGCCATGTGGCTTATATTGTGGTAGCTACCTGACCACCGTAAACCTTTGATGACAGGGCCCTGTCATCGAGGCTGATGAGGGTGCAATATGAGCCACGTGGCACACTATTAGTGTACTCTGACTGTATGGATGTTTGGCCAACCCCTAGGTGGACCTACAAACCAAAAATCAGACGGATTAGTGATATATAGGTGTTGGATTGGAATTATTTTCATGGGTTGATTTTAACTGTGGAATTTTAGCATTATTGACCATTATTTTAGGTACAAAGATCCAAAAGGTTTGAAATCACTAATCATGCTGATTTTTGGTTCGTAGGTCAACCTAGGGATTGGAAAAACATCCATACGGCCAGTCCTATAAAGGTGTGCCACGTGGCTCATATTGCACCCTGTCATCAGCCTCGATGACAGGCTTGTCATCAAAGTTTTACTCGTCAGGCAAGTCTTACTCAAAGATTCTCTGAGCCCGGAAAAAAAGAACGGTCAAAACGAGTAACAAACAGATTCTCTGAACCCCTTTTTCCTCTCTCAAATCCAAGCCCTTTTAAGAAAAGTCGGCAATCCTCGACACCCCAAACCTCTGTCTCTCCCTCCTATTTCTTCTCTTCCCTTCTCTTCCTCTCTTCATCTGTTCTTCTTCTTCTTTGACAAGGGAAGATGCACAGATCTGCGAGCACGAATCGACTATCTGAGGAGTTCTTCGTCCACGCCTCATCGCTGTCTACCACCTCTCCGGGTCTGAGAACGATAGATAACGATGAATTACCGATTTATAATCCAGTTTCCGATGTCGCAAAGAAGGAGAAGTCGCGCCTTAGATCTGCAGAGAATGTTATCCATGTGATACCTCTGGTTCTGGTTCTATGTGCCATTATTCTCTGGTTTTTCTCTAATCCAGGTAAAATGGTCTTTTAATCTTCTCTTTTCTGTTTTTCTGTTCTATTCAATTATGAACATTCGACGAGATCATTTGTTTGATAGAATGGAAGAGAAAGAATAAGATTTTGAATCAATCTTCGTTTGTTTTAGCTGGAACTTTTGTGTTTGAATTGGTTTTGTTTAGCCTCTTGGTTATCAAGATCTATAGAACCCATACCTCTGTTATTAATTCACACAATCAATTGAAGATACAGATAACAAAACCAGGTGGTAAACATCATGTATCCTGTTTAACTTTCATGGCTCTTGCTTTCCCATACAGAAGTGGATATGGTGAATAAAGGTGGTTCAATTGTTGGCAGAAATGAGGGGTTGACGATTGATGGTGACCTCGAAGTCAACGGTAGCGAGACAGGCCTGCTGTCATCCTTGGAGCTAGAGGACTTGGATCCACCAAAACAAATGGCAGATCACAAAACTGGAAGATTTTTGGGAAACAAATCCAAATGAAGGTCTTTATCTTCTTGTTGAAGGACAAAGAACACCATCAAATTCAGTTCTAGGATCTCGAATTCATTCTTTATAGAGAAAACATACTTTTATTTTTTTTAAATGAGAATATCCATTTCTTAATTCATCCACAAATACTTCCATTTGTTGGAATAGCAAATGCAGGCGCACAAGTTTATGTTTCTACATCTGTGGCTCTGTTATTTTACATAGGGTCACTTGCATTATGGCAGCAATGACAATTTGATTGTTCTCCCAAATGGCAGAAAAGGACTAAGCTTTTGTTGAGTGAAATTTAAGCTGAACGATCTTCCCTTTAAATCTTACCCTGGCGATATGTTCTGTTGATCCGAAATCTGACTTCCCTCTGCCTCCTTCAGAGGCTCACAGTTAAAATTTGTATGCTCCAACAATGGGCCCAGCCTCACAAACTTAGGTATGACGATGTTATTCCGAACAGCACACACCACCGGATTCTCCCACTGTAAGAGTGATCCCACGAGGTTTGCACGTATTGTCAATGGAAAGATACGGGCCCATCTTTCCCTCTCATATGATCTGAGTGCATCGTCCACAGACTCAGGTCCAGCCTTGAGCGCACCTGCCAGCTTTCTTGCCAGAACTACAGCATCCTCCAAAGCACAGCAAGCACCTTGCCCAAGATTGGGAGTCATGGGATGCCATGCATCACCCACTAGCACCACCCCTCCAGACGAAGCTGAAGGGCTCTTGATTGGCCACAACCACCGATCTACCAGAGGTGTCCTAATGATCGTGTCATCTGGGGTCCTATCCATGATGTGTAACAGTTCTGAAGGCCAGCTTTGGACCAGTTCTCGAGCTTTCTTCTTCAACACAAACGGGTCACTGATCTTCGGACCTGCTATAATATGTTGCAATTTGTTAGTTGCAACAAATTCAGCATATAGGAATGAGGTATCTGAAACCAAGAGCACAGTAGACTGCAGGGACCCCTGTAGATTATTTACTATACTGCTTGTAGCATCTAATCGACCATTAAGTCTGTATAAATCAAGTCCAACTTTGTTAACGGAAATCTAAGGTCTGGGTCTGTATGCGGTAAATACAGAATATAGAAAACATCGCAGTGGTAAACTTGAGCGGAACGGCACCTGCCATTCAACTGGGTCTCCGCCCAGGAGATCTCCAAAGCCGAAAAAACAACCTGATTGGATGATAGCAACCATCTTACCCATCACATTCTTTTTTCAGAAGAAAAATTAGCAAATCCTCCAGAAAATGTCATACGTCAGATGGTTACAATCATCTGAATTAGATGATTTCTAGGAGATCTCCAGGGTTGGATCTATTGCCCCCTGTTCTACGCCATTTACAGACCATACTTACAGCCATGGATCATTAGGGGTTTAATTGAGGTTAAAAAGTGATTTTTTCTCTACTCTACCAAATCTCTAAAATAAATTTTTAAGTTTCATAGGTTGACCTGGAGAAGGATTGTTGAAGCAAACGAACCAATAAACTTTTGTGGGAGAAACTGGAACATAACCAGCACGCAAGCCCCTTCCATACACGTAATTCACTTTGGGTTCAAAAGGCTGACCATTGGGATAGAATCCAAGCCCACGGAAAGCGCAGTGCCCAACATAGTGGGGCTCTGAGAATCCCATCCATTTTGCTACTGGTGACCGGACCCCGTCGCAACCAATTACAATCTGTTATAGGTTTAGAGGCGAGAAAAAAGATTTAATAATGAGATTTCTCAGATCCAGAATTTCATGGTTAACTATGGTTATGAACAAATAAGGTATCAAAACATTTTATAACGGTCTTCCGCTGAAAAAAGGAAAAAAGACAAGTTACCCAACTGAATGATCCTTACCATCTGACCTGGATACTTTCTTTTCTGGACCATTTGCCATATTTTGTTCGTCAAAGAAAATATGATGGATCAGATGGTTATTATCACCCAGCTGGTTTAATTCTACAAGATTTCTTAGGCGGGACCCCATTAAATGGTGGATTCTGTTCCCTGCAACTGCGCCACGTGCACCACCAAATAATTGGTAGACATGTAACCTCATCTCGAAACCCAGCATAGTAGTCTAAGAGGAGCTTAATTTGAGTTTTCCACAGGTTATACCAAAGGTTGAGCATATTACCTTTGCAACTAATCGAGTCCCATCAACAAGTTCCAACAGATTTTCACCCATTCTATTTCTTTCAATTATTGCCAGCTTTGAAGAAAAACAGATTGCATCTGGTGGCAACTGGTTGGCGAGAGTCTCCAAGAGTATTCTCCTCTCCACAGCACGGACCTCTTGGCTGTTCCATCATGTGATTTATGTAAAAGTGAAGGATAAATGCATCTAGCCGACGAATGAGAAAAAGAAGGAAATGAAGCTTAGTGCCCAAAGAAAATGGGAGATCATAAATTTATTACCCTTCAGCTTCATCCTTGAACTTGAAGGAGCGCAGCTCCCTTCCATCTTCTGATTTTACCACCATCCTGCGCAGCTGATACCATCAAGAAATTCAGAAAAAAAAAAACCCTCTACCGATGTTTGAAAATAGCACATAGGAATCTATAAAAGTAACAAAATCAGAACAATTCTTATTATTGGTGATCTGAAGCATCGAAAGATTGCTGATATTTATTGCTTACTCATCATGGATATGTAGTTAGTTGCTGAGATGAGAATCAGGAAACTCAGGTACTGATACAAATGATTGGAGGAAGAACATTTTATGCGTGCAAGTGATATTCATTTATGTATTTATATATGCACGTATTGCACAAGCCCACATAGATCATAGTCAAAAGAAGCTTCTACTAAAAGTTCCCTTCGTCACTTTTTAATCTCATTCTCTCTCGAGCTTGTGCTCCAAAACCTCCTCCCTTCTAAAACTGGAAACCATCAACATGACAAGTAAGTTGAATTAATATTTTACAGGATTAAAAGTCCAATTTTCTTTTACATAATACAGGACTCCTGGACTGCTCCTGCTTCGCAGGACAAATAGGGACACATAAAGCCATAGTCGGCAACCAAACACCCATGTAAGCCACATCTAAACTTTAAACCTATCTTACACCAGATTTTTTGCCACCGTTCAAACCATCTTCCACATAAAATCTGTTGCACCAACCCCTTTCCAAGCCATATTTCAACTAGTACATAAAATAGTATCCAACTCAAATATTACCAACCACTTTGTAAGATACATATGATGAATGTACTTCGTTAGCTGATAAACATCACTAGTAGTATAGTGGACAGGTTGGACATATCATGTGGCCACACACTTACAAGGTTTAATAAAAAAGCGGACCTTCTTGCTATAAAGGCATTGCTAGGCCTTTTTTTGTACATTGTGAAAGAATCCCCTTAGCCTTTTCACTTTTCTTTATTAATATAATTTATTTTATCACCGATAAGAAAAGAGGCACTTCATTAGGTGCTTGCTTGTAGCACCAGCAGCAGAAATAGATGAGAGCAGGCTTGTTTCTGACATAATGGTCTCATGTTGCTATTTAAGGTCATGTGCAATATCTTCATGCTTGTTGTGAGTAAATCAAAGCACCATTAGTTGAGATCATTGATGTCGTTTCTATCTCTATAGACAAGGCGCGCGCCTCAGGTGCAAGGCACACCTAAAGCGCCTTAGAAGGGTCAAGGCGAGGGTCAAGGCAAGGCGCGCGCCTCACTAAAATACATGTTTTTTTATTAATTTTTTGTTCTTTGGCCTATTCTATTAAACATCAGTATGATTGGAGATATACAATTGAACCTATCTCATTGATGAAAGCAATGAATGAATACTTGGGGAGAGGGAAATAGAAAGTAGAGTAGCAGAAGAAGAATTGGTGTTTGAGGATGATAACTTGACATGGAGTGTTGTTGCGAGAGCCACTGGAGTTGGTGAATCAACATCAAATACTAGATCACAATCAAGGTCAAGAGTAAGAGCAAGGGCTTTAATAAGAGAGCAGTTCGGAGGAGATAGAAGAAGAAGAATATATTGAGGCTAACACATTTGATGATAATGGGATGAAGCCAATGATTATATTTTAAATGATGACAATGTTAATTAGAACTAATTGTGGGCTATTTGAAATTTTGAACATTTGCTATCTTTTATGTTTTATGGTTTTTTGATTACTTATTTTGTATTTAGATAATGACAATGTTAACTAGAACTGCTTCTGGATAACTTGAGATTTTCGACATTTGCTATTTTTTATGTTTTATGGCCTAATGATTACTTATTTTGTTATTTTATGATGTTATTTTTCTTTATTTTTTTTATATTTCTTATATTTTATTATAATTTTTAATATTGCACCTCGCTTCAATCAGGCGCGTGCCTCGCCTTGCGCCTCGGCGCTAGAGGTTCTAGCGCCTTAAGTGCGCGTTTAACTACCTTGGTTTCTATTTAGAGAATCATATCTACTGGATTCGCCTAAACGATAGTCTATGTCACATGGGTTCTTTTAAATAGGTGAACTACACGTCAACATGCGATTGATGCCAAAATTCCATGGAGTCAGTGGTGGCACATTTATATTTTCCTTTTCTTTTTTCCCTGGATGATGTATAACATAAATGAACATTTACAATATAATTAAACATTTACATTTACAATAGAATTAAACATTGTAATCCATTATATAAATTTACATGTATATAGAATTAAACATAAACTTACATTTAAATTGTTCTTGCATTAGATACATGCTATAATCCATTATATAACCCACTATAACCACCGTTGTGATAAACATATAAAGTTTTTCCATTACTATGACACAGACACATCCATGAATCCCTTTCTTTGGGTTCTCTAACTTTAACAGTCTTGCCTTGCATCAGATGCCTATGCTCTTACCAGCCAAACCTGTGAACATTAAATTGTGCTGTACTATGAACTGGGTGTTTGCATGCTGGTTTCTCTACTTCCTGCTAATCCAACGCATCTGATTCAGCAGATAGGTATGTATTATTTACAAGTCTATGTTTTTCTGTTAGGTAAAACACTTATCCTACTTTAGTAAATCTGGATCCGTCGGAGAGGTACCATTCCATGATGAGATGTTCAAATATGCACCAAGCTTTCCAGCACAGCATTCATAACACAGTAACAATTCAGATATCTCTACATTTTGACAATGTTCCCATCCTTGGCAATGATCCCAATTGATTGTTGGGCTCATAGTCTGGCCTTCAATCCATCATGCTCAAGCAACACAAGTATATCTTCTCTCTTTTTTTGGAAAGGTAAAAAGGAGATTTACTAAGGCACTTGGAGGCCGAGGGAGCCTGCCAAGGCGAGACAAAAAAGAACAAGGGAAGAGAAAAACAAATTACAAAAAGCAATCCCGACCCGGGGGTACAATCCAATCCCCACAATCGGCTCAGGCCCTCCTAATCAGAGACAACCAACTGAACATCACATCCTCAAATTTGATACCCCTCCCCTCATCATATAATTTGACCCAAGAGGAAAAAAGACCCATAATCTCCAAAATGAGAGCTACTAGCGAGGAACATCTCCCCTCAAAGACCATCTTGTTCTGCTCTCTCCAAATACCCCAAACTATAGTTAGCGGAACAAGGATCCATAACTTTCTCCCAAGATCTCCAAAAGCCTTGCAACGCCAGGCTAGAAGCAGATCTTTGAATGACATGGGAATAGCTCACCTGGATCCAAACTCTCTACAGAACTCAGACAAAATCGCCCATGCCACTCTGCAATGCAGGAAAAGATGATCAGAAACCTCACCACTCTCCAAGCACATGAGGCAATGGTCGATTACTCCAATGCCTCTCCTCCACAGTAAGTCCATGGTCTAAACTTTGGCTCGGACTACATACCAAGCAAAGAAGCGTTATTTAGAAGGAGCTTTGTTACTCCACACCCCGGCTACTGGGAAAACCTCAGGATCCCCGTCATCTAAAGCTTCATAGAAAGAACGCATAGAGAATTTGCCGTTGCTATCGTGCTTCCACCATTTGATATCTTCCACTTGGCTAAGAAAGGGAGTATCCTCGACTCTCAGGAGAAGATTTGCCGCACGTGACATATCTCCATCATTGAGGTTCCTTTTAATTATGAATTCCCAAGATGGTACAACATCACCTGCAACCTGCATCTCACCAATAGTGGCCAATTTTTTTTTCTAGAGATAGAATAAATATCATGGAAATCAGACTCTAGCCTAGACTCAGAACACTATGTCTTTCCAAAGGAACACTTTATTTCCTTTCCCTACCTTGTAAACGACCCCGTCTTTAAATTTTTGCAATCTTCTCATAATCCCCCTCCAGACTCCACACCCATATGGGCCTCTGGGCAGCCTACTGACCCAACCCGCCATGCTCTCGGCATATCTCCCAGAAATCACTCTATGCCACAAGCTATCTCTCTCGAAACCAAAGCGCCATAACTGTTTGCCTCTCAACGCTTCGCACATGCTCCTAACTTCCTTATACCCAAGCCCCCTTTCTCTCTAGACTTAGTGATGAGCTTCCATCCAACAAGTCACAACATACGACCTTCCCCTTTCCCACTCCATAAAATGTTTCGCATTATTTTTGACATTCCTCTTTTCCATACTTGCAGACATAGTAAAGAGAGACATGTAGTACAATGCTAAGCTGGATAGGGTGCTTTTGATGAGTACCAACCTACCCCCTTGGATAAAAACTTGGCTTTCCATCTGGACAACCGGCTTTCTAAATGCTCTATCACAGGGTCCCAAATCGCCTTGCTTCAATAACTGGCCCCCAAAGGTAATCCGAGGTACATGGTGGGAAAGGAACCAATCTGGCATTGTATGATGGAGGCAGCATCCTCTACCCCTTCAACTCCACGTGATCGAAGGCTTTTTCCATGTCCAACTTGTAGACATATCCGAGTCTATGCTCTTTGGTTCTAAGTCAATGCATTCATTTGCTACAAGAACACTATCCAAAATCTGTCTTACTCTGAACGAAAGCACCCTGCTTGAGCGAGACAAAAGAGGCAATAACACTGTGAATTCTCAGAACTAGGACCTTAGTTGGGATTTTGTAAATGCTTGCAACGAGGCTGATCGGTCTATACTCGAAGATACTCTCTACCCCTTGTTTTTTAGGTATGATCGCGATAAACATGTAATTTGAACACTGGTCTAAAAAGTTGTGTTCCTTGAAATCCTTTACCAAATTCATGAAGTCTGGTCCTACAGTCTCTTAACAAGATTTATAAAAAGCCATCATGAAACCGTTGGGACCTGGAGCTTTGTCTCCCTACATAGAATGTAGAGCCCTGACCACCTCCTCAGAAATATGTCTTTCCAACAACTCATTGTGCTCCTCCCCAATCTGTGAGAACTCAAGACCATCAACCAATGATAGTCTCTCTTAATACAACTTAGCATAGAAAGCACTAACTTCATTCCTGATTACTTCCTCATCACTAAGCTCACGGTCCCCAATCTTGATAGAGCCCAAAGAGTTGATCCTTCTTCTTGCATTTGCCATCCGATGAAATAATTTGGTATTGTAATCCCCTTCTTTTAACCATTTCACTCTAGACTTTTGCTTCCAGCGAATCTCTTCCAACCTAAGAATTGATTGGAGCTCCTCTTTAAGGCTACTTCTTCTACCCCTATTGTCTGAGCTGATGATCCCATCCTCCTCTTTATCCAGTGCGAGAATGTTTTCCAAGAGATTGTCCTTCCTTTCCATTTTTCTGAGCTTAGTATTACTCCATGATTTGATCTTTGTCTTGGATAGCACATCTTCTTTCTAAACATCACACCCGACCTTACATCTACCTCCGCCTCCCCCCACCACCCCTTAACGTTCTCACAAAAACCCATCACTTTCAGCCGCATATTATCGAATTAAATGGTCGGGGTCTAGAGGACTCACCCCCCTTCTGAAGCAGTATGGGAGAGTGATCCGATGTTGGTCTCGGTAAGATGGATTGCCTAACATCAGGAAAAAAGATCCTCCCAAGAATCAATCTATCCTGCTCATAACAACTCTCTTTTGGTTATTTGTCCATGTAAATCTACCCCCGTGAAACGGTAAGTCAACCAAAGAGTGATTCCCCACAAATTCTCCAAAATCCCTCGTGCTTTTTGTGATTCTAGTATCCCCTTCTTCTCATCACTGAATCTGATGACAATGAAGTTCCCGCAAACACACCAATGGCCCTCCCATAAGCCCCTAACATTAGAAAACTCTTCTCACAACTACCTCTTCTCACTCCTAGAGTTTGGACCGTAAACCCCTAAGAGAATCAAAGAAGATTTAGTGGCCCTAAGACAACAACGATAGAGACCGAGAAAGCTCTTATAAGACTATCCATCACTTCCACAATAGGATCGTCCCACAACACTAAAATACCACTTGAAGAACCGATTGTCGGGAGATGACACCAACCGCAATCCCTATTGCCCCGAAGATCAGAGGCTAACTAATCGTCAAATTTCTCCATTTTAGTCTCTTGGATGATAATAATGTTGCATTTCCAATTTTGAATTAAACTTTTCACCTGGGTTCTGCGATCCTTAGAATTCAAGCCTTGAACATTCCAATAAAGGATATTAAGCTTTATGGATAATCCTAGGTGTCCTCCCTCTTCTGTTGCTACCTGGCACTCTGGTTTCTTTACTCCCAAGATCCCAACTTATCCTACGTAATTCCCTATCTAATTTAGACATAGTGCGAACTAGAGAACTAGCCTCCATAAGAGAATCACTCGCCTCACCCTCCCTTTCTAGGGGTCTCCCACACATATCCTGACTACGGTCCTCTAGGGTATCAGGCTCCAACACATCAATAGCGCATCTAGGTGTGGACATCGCGGCTAGTGTCTAGAGAATGTGCTACCTTCCAAGCTGCCCCTACAGAACTCTCACTACCTTGGCCTCTACTAAAATACCACTTGATGAACCGATCGTCGGGAGATGACACCAACCGCAATCCCTATTGCCCCGAAGATCAGAGGTTAACTAATTGTCAAATTTCTCCATTTTAGTCTCTTGGATGATAATAATGTTGCATTTCCAATTTTGAATTCAACTTTTCACATGGGTTCTGCGATCCTTAGAATTCAAGCCTTGAACATTCCAATAAAGGATATTAAGCTTCATGGATAATCCTAGGTGTCCTCCCTCTTCCGTTTCTTTACTCCCAAGATCCCAACTTATCCTATGTAATTCCCTATCTAATCTAGACGCACTGCGAACTAGAGGACTGGCCTCCATAAGAGAATCACTCGCCTCACCCTCCCTTTCCAGGGGTCTCCCACACATTTCCTGACTACGGTCCTCTAGGGTATCAGGCTCCAACACATCAATGGCGCATCTAGTTGGACATCACGGCTAGTGTCTAGAGAATGTGCTACCTCCCAAGCTGCCCCTACAGAACTTCACTACCTTGGCCTCTACTAACAATCGATACAAGAAGCTCTCGTGCCTCTCTATCGTGACCCTCCCAAGTAAGCCCTAGACTTAACCCAATGCCCTGGATGTGGCACTTAAGCCAAGACAATGGATGGGAAGTCATTTGTTCTTCCTCTCTCAAAATAGGTTTGCTCGATTCTAGACTATTCCTAGAAAAAAGGCCTACTGCCTCACTATGCATATTGTCCAAAACATCTTCTGGGCCTGCAATATGATCTTAATGAGGTGCGGGGCTTTGCATCTAACATTCGTTGGGCTTCCCTCTTCGGGAGCCTGCGTCCCGGTGTTTTTGTGCAATAAACCCCTCCGGCCGAAGACTAGTGGTAGGTGGTCCCGCGGAGCTTTCGGAGAAGGGTAGCCTAGTGTGTAAACCTGCACCATATACAACCACCCTCGAAGTAACTTGAGAATCCTCAAAGACTGATTGACTACCCCTAGCTGGAGCCTGAGTTCCGTGCTCAAAGAAATTGGATAAAGCTAGTGTTAAAGAAGCATGATATGCAGAAAGGGATGGAATACCAACAAAGCATACCTGATTAGGGGGTTAAGAATGGGGGATACACCCGTTCGAGGACAATTGGTTGAGATCATCTGAATGGTTAGCATGCGGCTCAGAAATTTCTGCTACTTCTTTTCCAAAGGCGATAGATCAAGTTGGGTCTATAGTCAATTTGTAATAAGACGAGGTGCTCGCTACATCGGCCCCTTCTACATAATGTTTTCCTTTCCTTCGTGTCGCTCCAAGGTTAAGAGATGAGTTTGCAATATCATGTTCAACTTGATGGTGAAGGGCATTCTCTTGAGAGCATAGTCACAAAAATCTCTGATTTTTCGAATTCACGAATCAATCGTCGAGTGTGCCGATTAATTGGATGAGATCCATTTAAATTTTCTTTTTCTCCTTTTGATTTCGATTTTGTCAATTTAAGAATTTTGATTATGAATGATAAATCATGCTTATGAGTTATGACTTATTATTATGGAATTATAGATGTGTTTTTCATCATATAAATGTGTGTTGTAGAAAGCAACATTTCTAACTTGAAATATGCCATGATATATTTTTTATAATTTTGTCAAATTTTTTTGATTTTTTCTGACTTGACCCCTTGCCGATTTATTGCTGAATCCCAACTTTGCGACTATGCACGAGAGCAAATCTGCCCCTCCCTAGCAGTCGGACTGTCATGTAACTGTTTGAGACCTTGGTCAATAACACCCTCCACTCCTACAGTCCTACTACAACCACACTACTAGAGTCAAAAGCATGAAAGAGGGTGGGGAGGGTGACTATGATTTGTCATGCCTGCTGCGTCATCCATTCCTATTACAACACTGTCTTTTGGTATGTGATTCACTACAGAGAGTATCAAAGATCGACCAGAGAGAGACCGACATTTGGAATGTTCTCATCTGATCTTTGTCAAGTGGCGGTATCTTCTCAATCTGATGCCTTCTACCAACTGTATTACTAGGCTTTGGGGGCTTTAAGAGGGGATTTTAGCTTAATCACAGGGGTTGTTGAGGTTGTGAGCTTAGAAGAGAATCAAGGATGGGCCCATCAAGAGCAATTGGGTTGATTGGCTCGATGACGATCGATATCCAATCATCGGCATTGGATGGTGTCTGATTCACACATGTACATGCGCCAGAATCTTTAGGAGTGTGCGTGAATGAATGCATTCGGTTCGGTCTGATTTGTCTCCTCTGGGTTTGTTTAAAGCCTCATGCATGCACCGTATATTCCTACATTCCATACATGGCTCTGTCCCAGCCGTAGGATTAGGCACTTGCCTAGATGGGGTACAACTGGCATGTCTACACTAGGGACTACTTCGTTAGCTTTATGTGTAATTTATATTGGTGGAGACATGCTAGGTTCATAGTTAGGGAGCTGCACATTATCCTTAATTGGACACGGCATCTAGCTTAAGGATGTGCAAGTTGGCTCAGCTGCATGGTCCTCAACGTTGCTTATTTCAATAATGCCTGAATTCCTGCCTTCATTCAAAAGAAGTTGTTCAACTTCTCACACATGTACTGGTGATATTGGCTCCGACGAATGAGGCATATCTATCATGCTTGTAGACGGTACGTACACGTTACGACTTGCCTCCTTCAACGTTGACTGGTAAGGTAGCTGCTCATTAGACTCTAGTCTCTGATAGGAGTCCATTTGAAGGCGTGAAGCATTCCTCCAATCTTCCTTCACCACGTCAATCTAGCTCTTGTCATTTCCTGTGAGAGAAGCTATTGTTGTCTTCTTCGACGAATGCCGAAAGTTCCTAGTGGGATCAGGTTGAACTCCGGCAATGTTAGCCCCATCAATCGACTTCTTCGCTGCACCAAGTTCTTCCAAAAAGATGACGAATTGATCTTTTCCACACCTGAGAATGGCTTGAGATGGAAGTATTTGCTCTCTATTAGTAAACATAATCTTAGCGATAGAGAGATCTTCCATCGTAGCCATGGCTATTTCTAAAGCGAGGAACCCCCCTACCCATTCTCATATCCTCCGGAATGTGGTTGGCACCAGAGGTGAAGTGGGAGACCTGAGATCCTTACTTGAATTGTAGAAGACCTCTCCTTTTCTTCATGCAACTTCGACATCCCCAAAAATTGGTTCCCAGCGCTTGAGCCAGACCATTTTATCCCCTGCACGAAGGAAGTATCCTTTAGCAAGCCTGGTTGCACACTTCTCGTCGTGTGCGAAGCATAGCCTTAGATACTGGTTGATATGGAAGGTCCTCGATATCAGACTCCCTCTTGCTCGCCTGTATAATACTTCCTCTATCACCCCCAATCGGGGCTAGCTCTTGAAGCCATGCAAACTACGGCGGATTTCCATTTTTCAATAGCTGGAGAGGAGAGTATTGAAGGAGGGATGGATGTGATGTTACCCTTCAAAGCGTCGGGATCCAGTTGAGTTCCCCCGACATTAGCTTCCCATGCTTGGCAATGATATATTGAGACGCCGGAATTGATGATCAACACTGGGTTACAGGGGACCTCCATTGCTTCTTTACCTGTGACCCTCTATGTGAGCTAAGAGTCCTACCCACCAACTCCCATAGAAGTCTCCAACTGTCACGCCCCCAAATCCGTTATACGATCATCTCGATCTTTCATGCATCTCGAGGCACGACGTATGTGTAAAATACTATATGCGTACGCTGAATCAAAACATATTACTTAGTGCAGCGAAATACACCAGTAATTTTTCGTTTTTCTTTGTTTTGAAACACTTGCTAATTCATAAGATTCTCCCCTTGGAAGTATCACATTCTCAGAATGGCCTCGAGAATGATGTCATTAAGATTCATTTCACCATAATTAAAATACAAGTAACAGACTATAAAACATCCATCACATATATCAAGAGAGAACTTCTCTTCTCAAACTACAAAGTATTACATATCACGTTTCCACCATTCATACATAAACATGAATATCATTATGTAAGCCAATACACAAAAAGACCTCCATAATACATGCAGAATAGAGATCTACATCGACAAAAAGTAGATATCTCCTATCTCATTCGTTGCATCTAGAACTGAGAGTACCAATCTCAGGCATTCGCCTTACCTTGACCTACAATATAATAGATTGAAAGTACCGTGAGTTTATAAGCCCTACAACACAATTTCAAGTGTAGAAAACAAATCACAGTTTATCTCATTTCAAATCATAGTTTAATGAAAATCAGTTATTTAATATCAATAAACTTATAAATGTAACATCTTTTCATCATTCTTAAAACACTGTAAAATCAATCTATTAAAGTATGGTCAGTCTTATTAACATCATAGTATATGTGACCCTAAATCACTGGGTCGGTCAGACCACGGATACCGATTTATAGTGCATGGTACCAACACCTCTTATCCCACATTTAGCCTATAAATAGACTCCCTAGAAGTGTATGCACAACTGGTTGTTTTGTTAGGTATCCTCTCTCTGAATGCCATAACTCCTTTTAGGTATAAATACTCTGAGAATTACATAAATGCAATAGCGCCCATACCTTTAAGGACTGAATAACCCAAGGGATTACATAAATGTAATAGCGCCCGTACCTTTAGGGAATGAATAACCTAGAGGATTACGTAAACGTAATGGCGCCCATACCATATACTCTGATCATCTTTGCCTTTTAAGTAAATCTCAATATTATCTTTAAGGTATACTACTCAAGGGATCTTTAAGTAGGATGTACCTTTTCCATTTGATTATTGACGCAAATCCACATCTCTTGTGAACCTTATTATCGAAGTAAATCTCTTTTAGGGTTCTTTAGGTCCAATTTCTAAGGTCTTTAGGGTCCATTTTCTCAAAATGCCTAAACGGTCTCTAAAATCGATCTTCTTTTATAGGTGTTACAACCCAAAATCAATGTCCTTTTATGGGTTATATAACCTAAAACAACCCCATTTTTATGGATGTAACCATCCAAAATCAATCATCTTTTATAAATGTAAAAGAAAAGGAATATACATGTTTTTCATAAAGAATGCACATGCTTGCTTTAAGCTATTACTTCTTTATATTTCTAAGGTTAAAACAACTATAAATTAATCTCGTGCTTTTAAAAATGGGAAAACAAGATAAAACATGCATTTTAAGGATGCATTTCACAAAAAGAGGAAGGATGTACTTACTTTTCTCAGAAATGCTTTCTTTGATTCTCTTCTTCTAGTATGTTAATCTCCTTCCCAAGGGGAGCAGTTTCCTCTTCTGGAGTTTTTTGCAATTCCTTCCCTGTCCCTCTCTATTATTAGTTTTCCTCTCTAGGGTGTCTTTCTCTAGATATTTTAATACCAAGTGTTGAAGTGGAGAAAAAGTTAAGCTCTCCTCTCTTATTTATAGGGTTTCAAGCCCTTGACTAGAGTGTATAAACTTACACTCAAGTCAGTGTAAGTCAAACCTGATATTTATGATATCTTGACTAGAGTGTATAAGCTTATACTCAAGTCTGTGCAAGTCAGGTCTGATATTAAGGTTATAATTATGTGTAAACTAGTAATAGCTATGGTGTATCTATTAACATCTAAGTCAATACAAGTTAGGCTTGATATTTAGGTTATTATAGTTTGTATACTCGTAATGGCTATGGTGTATCTATTATGGTTCAGATTTTGACATAATAATTTTTTTGGTCCCAAAAGTGTATAGTGAGACACCCCGTGAATAGTGTTAAAATACTAAAAATCTTGGAATTATCGAAAATTCATAGAATCATCATAGAATCATCAGATAATTATATTAAGCTATTCTACATCATTTATTAGCAGCGATTAGACACAGTAGAGGTAAAATATTGATTTAAAGTAAATTCACGAAAGAATAATAAAAAATACACCATGTGTCCTTTGATCAATCCGGGTCATTTCACCAACCCTCTCTTTGACTGCCCGAGGGGATTCTGATAATATTGTTATTCTTTGAATAAAACTCACAAACAGAGAAAGACGCCAGAATGATTGGAACGATGTTCGACCAGCCAAGAATACACACCATTGTTGAATCTCATCTCATCAACTTAGATACCAAATAAAGAACTTGTCACTAGTAACTTAAGCTTTCCATATTGAAACAAGTACTTACAGAACCTTACCCAATCCTTAATCTTGTTGAAAGCCCTGCTATAACTAGACTACAACCTCAATTGGTTTTCTTTATAACCCAAAAAGTCATTTACAATCAATCAAATTTTGGAACAAGACGACGATATATTTGTCGTACAAAGACATCTCATACAAGATGGTATGATACTATAAACCATGATTGTTGTTGATTTCTGTTACTCAAAAATCGTTTATAATCAATCGAATTTAGCAAAACCAAGGTGATTTTATAGTTTTATTTTGTAGTGCTCTTATTATTTTGAACTACTGTTTAATTTTTTTTCTGAACTATTTTACCTTTACAAGGTTATAGACGAAGATATGTCGATGGATTTCGTAAAATCACCTCTAAAATGCAACATTTGAATCAAAATTTCATTTTTTTCACTTTGCAAAGGTCTTTCTTCAAATTAAGAATCTAATTGGTGGAATTGTACCCTTGAATTTCAAGAAATTGGCTTCTGAGTTCGGCTCCCACTCCAATCGCATCCAACACCCGCCATCCGTTCTTGAAAAGGGTCAGCGAGGTTCCACCGGTCCGAAGCGATTCCGCCTGCTCGAGCACCAAAGACCGAACTCCGAGCCTGCTAACACGACCAATGTCATTGATTTTCACATTCGAGAAAAATAAAGCAAAGATCAGAAATTAGGTCTGATGATTCGAACCGGTGAAGGGACAGTGCGGTTGCGAGACCGGCAATTCCAGCACCGACAATGACGACGTCCTCCTTTCGAGCTTCGACAGTTGATGAACAAATGGATTTTGTTCTGGTTCGGATTCGAAACGAAGATCTTCTCGTCTGGGGCTGAAGAGGAGAACGAGATGAAGAAGGTAAGAGAGGCGAGTGCAGACGCAGAAGAGTTGTGGAGGTTATCGCCATCGATGTTCTGGTTCACAGGTGCGTAATCGAGAGAGGGGGGGATGTGTATGTATTCTCCATGAAAAACAAGTGGTGGAGATGAAGCGGTTTGCATCAATCAGAATTCAGAAATTTCCCGGGAAGATTTGAAGGATCCTTTAAGTGAACACCCAGGGCGCAAGTTAGAGTATCCAGTGTTTTCTTTCTAAAGCTACAAAACTTTGAGAAAACTTCGCTCACACTTGAGTGTGAGCAAAGCCGATCACACATCACAATATGAGCCACGGGGCACACTCTTAGAGGACGATGACCGTATGGATGTTTGGCTAGTCCCTCGGTGGACTTGTAAACCAAAAATTAGCTTGATTAGTGATTTCTAAGCGTTGGATTGGCGTCATTTGCATGGGTTGCTTTTAACCGTAGAATTTCGAGCATTATTGACCATTATTTGGGGTACTAGATCCAAAGGTCTGACAACTAATCAGGCTGTTTTTAGTTTTCTGGTCCAACGAGGGACTGACCAAACATCCATACGGTCATTGTCCTCTAAGAGTGTGCCACGTGGCTCATATTGTGGTGTGTGATCGGCTTTGCTCGCACACAGGTGTGAGCGAAGGTTTACTTGCTTTCATCTTGGTATTGAGGTTGTGACCCACTGCACAGGTGGTCCACCGTCCACCGTCCACCGATGCAAAAGCTTTGGTTAATGCGGCATGAATCATTAGAGTCTATGGAGAATGATATAGGTGCATTGTATAATCTCTTCATACGTATGGGTGTTAATGAGCCGGGGTTGCCATGTGGGCTTTTAGGCCCATCATAATGGTCTCTGGCTTCAGCTACATTTGTAGGCCTGATGTGCTGGGCCTGGGTATGATTATAACATCCATTTGATAAATGGGCTAGGCCTAACTTTATACAAAAGTATAAGAAATGTTACAAGTTTAATGGGCAACACTAGACTTGACCTAGCTACATATGTCCTGAACCCGGCCCATTAACACTATTACTAATCTATATAACAAAACAGGACGGTTGTCTCCCCCTCTTATCCGGCTTCATAAAGGATGGCCGAGATCTTATCACACCAAATAGACGGCGGATCTCAGCCACTCACACCCAATTTTGACAAACGCTTTGTCGATGAGTGCTGTGGGCACGGGTCACCTACTATTTACCTACATATAAGGAATGAAATGGGTTGGATTTACATATAGCCCAAGGGTCAAGCTTTGGATCCCTCAAAAGGGAGGTCTAGAAGGCCATTCCTTTCCACAAAGCCTTCGAAGTCCCTCATGCTACTCGTCAACCTACTCTCCCCTTTCTTCTCACTTAAGAAGCGGATGACATTAAAATCTCCCCCCACACACCAAGGGTGTCTAGAAGGCCATTCCTTTCCTCAAAGGCTTTGAAGTCCCTCATGCTACTCGTCAACCTACTCTCCCCTTTCTTCTCACTTAAGAAGCGGATGACATTAAAATCTCCCCCCCACACACCAAGGATGCTGCCACCTGCCCCGGACATCATCAAGCTCCGGCTAGAGCTCTCTTCTCTTCCCCAAATCCATAGGCCCATACACCCCAGTGATCACCTAGTGATCATCTATAGGCCCATACACCCCAGGATACCCAAAATACCCTTTAGTAATACATAACATAATAAAAGGAAAGAAAAGACAATACTACCCCAAATAGACCAAAAGGCACACAATTATAACAAATAGATGACCACTTCCACTATAAAACTTGCAATTAATGGATAGGTGGTCATGGATTCTCAGCCCCGTTGCATAGGGACATATTATAGACGTCAACTTCTGTCGGTTGATGACCAAAACCAAGGTTGAGTCTCAAGGTTGTTGAGATTTTGAACTTTCGAACGCGGCGTCACAAAGGATGGCTGAGATCTCGCCCAATGTATGGCTGAGATCTCATGCCCATTTTGCCATGCCCGAGGAATGGGTTTGGCGTGATTTTTTACGCCATTTTCTTGCAAAATCCCTTTCTTTTCTCAATCTCCTCCTCTCTCAACTGGGTCTCCTACGCTCCTACCTGCTGCGGATTCTTCACCTTCACTCCCTCCTTCACCCGACGGCGACACTCAGGTAAGCCTCCCTCCCTCTCTCTTTCTCTCTCTCTTTGTTTGTGGTTTGAGGTTTTGGTTTTGGTTTTGGTGAGGGTTTTGTGGGTTAGGTTTTTTGATTTGTGGGTTTGTTCTTAGGTTTTTGGCATGCTGGGTTTGTTCTTAGGTTTGCAATGGTTTTTTGTGGGGTTTGCAATGGTTTTCTGAAAAACCATACCCCTTTACAATGGTTTTCTAATTTTTCTTACCCAAAAACCTAAGAACTACTAAAAGTGATGGGTTTGTTCTTAGTAAGTTTTTGGTTTTTTGGTGGGGCTGTGCAATCAGCAACAAGTTTTTGGTTTTGGTAAAGGGGTTTTGTGTTAGTTTTTAGGTAGGTTTTTGGTTTTGGTATAGGGGTTTTGTGTTAGTTCTTACGTTTTTGGCTGAATTTTTGTTAGTTGTCCCCCCCGAACCTGACCATTTTTTGGTTTATAATGGTTTTCTGATTTTCTAAATAAAAGTGATGGGTTTGTTCTTAGTAGGTTTTTGGTTTTGGTAAAGGGGTTTTGTGTTAGTTCTTAAGTTTTTGGCTGATTTTTTGTTAGTTGTTCCCTGATTTTTCCATTTTTTTATAGATTTTTTTTATGGGAATGTTGGTAAAGGGGTTTTGCTCTGTTCCAACCTTTGATAATATTTTTATTTTTTTAACCAACAGCCACTTTTGTTGGTTGATTTTTCCATTTTTTTATGGGGTTGTGCAACCATTTTTTCCATTCCTTTCCTGTTTGACCATTTTCAGGGTGACAACAATTTTTTTCATGCCTTCTCTGTTCAAATTTAAATTAGGTGAATCGATTGGGTAGTTTAGGTGAACCATTTTATATCCGTTTCTCTCCCTATCAATTTGCAGTTTGTTTGATTTTTTTTAGAAATTTCAGAATGAAGAGCGTGGGGAGGAACTGCTGCGATCTTTCCCACACGGCTATTTTTTGTGGTCTTGCATACAGTTTGTTTGAGTTCTATTTGAGGGTAGTTTCTGCTGTCTATATATTTTGCTGTATATAGTTTTTGTTTTATGCTTTGATCCAATGTTTTTGAGTTAGATGTAATCCTATTGTGCTCATTAGAATGTGTAGATGTATGCTATTGTAGAGGGTAGTTTCTATAACTTAGAACGTGTAGATGTATGCTTTGATGTCTATATTTTTTGAGCCATGAGCCTGCTTAGTGATTTCGAAACTTTAAAATCTTTTCTTTTTTTCTGTTTGTGGTCCCATGCAAGACCGCAAAAAAGGCTAGCAAAGAGTTTTAATCAATCTACAAATTGTTTTATAAGCTCAATGTATTCCGCATTTAGTTCAAATTGCAAGGCTCCGACAAATGTATTCCGCATTTAGTTTTAATCGATTCCCATCTCATGAGGAATGCCCATGTCAGCCCTTGAAAATTTTATTAATAGGTATGTTTAGCTTTGCAATAGTAAAGAACACACTACAAGGCAGAAGCAATGGAAATATAGGATCTAAAGTTGTCTGAGTCTTGCAATTTGAAGTCTGAAATTTTAGTCCAACACACTAAAATTGTTGGAATACATTTAGTTTATAAGCTCAAATCAGATGGTTTGTTTTGTTTAAAAAAAAACTACAGTTTTAAACTTGGAGTTTGTAGGAATTTATTTTTCCAAAATTTATAGTGTTCTTGGATTGGAATTACTAACTCTTTGTTGGTTGAAGAGGTGACCATGGTTTATGGAGAAGCTCTGTACTCTGAACCTAGATTTCTTCATTGCTTGAAGAAAGAAATGCAACTGATTTTTTGTTGGGTTCGTGTCCATTTTATAAGGGGTTTGCCCTTCTCATGCCTTGGAGAGCATAGGTATTCCTATTTCTTCTCCTCTTTTTGAAAGCTACTGAAATCTATAAGAAATTCTATAGTTAATGGTGTAGTAGTATTGGGTGATTGGACCTCTTATGATGGATGCTTATTTGCCCATCATTATTGTTGTAAATTAGGGTGTTTTGCCAATCCCTAAAGCTAACCCCAAAAGCACATCCTCAGTTCAAAACTTTACCATGAAAATAACTAATCTACTACATCCTACAACCGTGCGGTAGTCACGCGGGTAGTAGGATTCAAGAAATACATCGTTGATTTGTCTCGAGGCATAGGTCAAATTAGTAAGTAACTGACATTAGTAAGTAACTGATATATAATAAAACTGTAGAAAATCTATAATATAAGGGACAAAGATTGTCTGGGCTTCACAAAGGACGGTTGAGATCTCGCCCAAGGAACGGCTGAGATCTCACATCTATTTTAAGGTGTTGGCGGGAGTTTTGCTGCCCTTTTCTCGCCCAAACCCCTCCTTTTCTCACTCGCTGAAACCCCTGCTTCTCTTCTCCCGCTGCTTCTCCTCGCTCCTACCTGACCTACGACCGGCGTCTCCCTCCTCTGCTCCCACCTGTTGCGGCAGCGGTCCCAAGGAACGGCTGAGATCTCACATCCATTTTAAGGTGTTGGCAGGAGTTTTGCCACCCTTTCTCGCCCAAACCCCTCCTTTTCTCATTTGCCAAAACCCCTGCTTCTCCTCTCCTGCTACTTCACCTCGCTCCCACCTGACCTGCGACTGACGCCGCGGCTCCTTCGCCCAAGGGCTACGACCCTTAGGTAAGCCTCCCTCTCTTTCTCTCTCTCTCTCTCTCTCTCTCTCTCTTCTCTCTCTCTCTCATTTCTACCTCTCCCTCTCCTTCCTGGGTTTGTTCCCCCTCTTTCTCTCTCTCTCTCTGGGTTGGCATCGTTTGATGAGGTTTTTTGGGTCGGTTCTCTCTCTCTCTCTCTCCCTCTCCCTCTCTCTGTCTTTCTCTCCTCTCCTCTCCTCTCATGGTTTGTATTGTCCTCTTTCTTAAATTTCTGGGTTTGGTTGATTAATCATGGTTTTTGGTTTGGATTTGATTTTGATTTTTTTGGGGTTTGGTTTGATTAGGTTTGTAATCTATGGGGGTGATGATTTTGATTATTTTTGGGTTTGGTTTGTATTCTATCTTTCTTAAATTTATGATTCCTGTGTTAGTTGATGATTTTTTTGTTCTCTATTTTAGGGTTCCTGGATATTATTGGTTTGGGTTTTGTCTATTCAGCTCTGTTAGATTTGAAGCATTTTTTCCAGTTCTCTTATTATAATCTGCAACATTTTTATTTTATTTTTGTTCATGCTGCTGTAGTGTTGTTTTGTTTTGCAGCTCTATTTTACAGATTCTCTTACTATAATTTGCAACATTTTTATTTATTTATTTTCAAGTATGTTCATGCTACTGTAGGTTGTTTTGTTTTGCAGCTCTGTTTTACAAATCTTTCCAATTACTCTTTCCATAAGTGTGGATATGAACACACTTGCTGTATATTATTTTGTTCATGTATTTTACAGATCTTTCCAATAACTCTTCCCATAAGTGTGGATATATTGCTGTATATTATTTTGCTAAGAAAGAAACTGTCACAAATATATATGTTCATTCGTCAACTGAGTTATATAGATATATATGTTCATTCCCATAAGTGTTATATAGATTTTTGTTGTTTTAGATCTATTCTGTGGTTGGTTGTTGTTTGTCAACTGAGTTTCATCTAATCTCATCAAATCCAGTTCATGTCAAATTTTTGATGTGATAGAATTGTGTGTTTGTTGTGGTAATGAGTATTTTTGTTGGTTGCTCAATTCATTTGAGGGTCATCATCAAATGCATCACCTGTGGTGGTTCAATGTATTGAAACGGCTATGGGCAAAAATGGAAAAAATAGATTTTAACGGGTTTTAATGATTTTATTAACAGAAAAAAGTGGTGCTGAAATTCAAATTTTAAAATTTGAAATTTAAAAATTAAAAATTAAAAAAAAAAAAAAAATTTAACGGAAATTTAATGGTTTTCTTATACCCCTCTTATCTTATATGGCTTCAATAATGAGTGGTTGAGATCCACTATGCTTCATATCGATGGCTGAGATTAACTCCTACCCGATATTCACAAACACTTTGTTGGAAAGTGCTACGGCCACGGGCCACCCACGCATATATCAAGACAACTCAGTTGTATTCTCTTATCTTATCCATCCATCTAATGTGGACGGTTAGATAAAGAGTGGTTGAGATCAAATCCATCGATCTAATGTGGATGGTTAGATTTCAGCCGCTCAATCCGCCTCATTTGACCTCAATTTATTCAAAATTTAAATTTCAACACCGTTATTTTTTGTTATTTCTATTATTTTCCCATTTCTCCCTCTGAGCGTTACAATCCGTTATAACAGCCGTTATAATGGAAAAAATGGTAACGCACTAATCCGTTATACCGTTTGAGTTCCGAAGGCACCCAATTTTTACGAACGCTTTTGTCGGAGAGTGCCGTGGGCATGGGCCATTTACTATTCTATATAACAAAACACATTGGTTGTCTCCCTACTTATACCTCCTCTTATAAGCATCAACAAGGGCCGAGATCTAATCCTCCCCCAAATGGACGGTGGATCTGCCTCTCACCTGATTTTGGCAAATTCTTTGTCGAGGAGTGCCAATGGCACGGGGCATCCACTAGTCTATATAACAAAACAGGGAAGTTGTCTCCCCTCTTACTCTTATCTTATCCTGCTTCATAAGATAAAGAGTGGTTGAGATCAAATCATCCATCTAATTTGGACGGTTATATTTCAGCCACTCAATCCCCCTCATTTATTCGTCTCAGACTATGATTTTTGTGAAAATCTGAAATGTCACTATATAGGCAAGGATTTGATGTAAGTCCACCAGATATATGCCAACAATAAAGGGGGTCAATGGGCCCAAAAGCATGGTAGATGGCGGCATTGGGATGATACTGTAGCATGGATTTGGACCTCCCCCATTAAGTTATGTACCATTTTAATGCTTAATGACATTATTTTTCGTTATTTTTCCAATATAACAAAAAATTTGACAGTTAGTTTTTGAAATTTTTTTTGTTAAATAACATTTGTTATTTTTCAGTTATTTTCTGTTACAAATTTTATTGAATTTTTTTTTGAAATTTATCAATGTTATTTCCGTTATTTTTCATATTTGCCCATGTGCGTTACAATCCGTTATAACAGAAAAAACAGTAACGCCCCATATCCATTATATCGTTTTAGTACCGAAGCCACCCAATTTTTGCAAACGTTTTTTCGTGGAGTGCCGTGGGCACGGGCCATTTACTAGTCTATATAACAAAACAGGGAACTTGTCTCCCCCTCTTATAGGATTCATAAAGAAGGGCCGAGATCTTATCCCCCAACTGAACGGTGGATCTCAGCCACTCACACCCAATTTTGACAAACGATTTGTCAAGTACTGTCGTGGGCACGGGGCACCTACTAGTACTAAACAAGTGACCAATGGCGAAGCTGATATCAAACATGGCACATATCTCATCGAATCTCTTCAAGTGAATAAGAACGTTGTATGATAGCCACGTGACCTTCCCCACCTTTAACACTCAAAACAATTTAATTCCCATTTTGTTCAAGGTTCGTAAGTGGTTTCTCGGTGCCCCTTAACGTCGAGAAACCACCACTATCGCGGATAAGCATTGCAAAAACACATTTGGTTGGTGCAAAATCATCGGAAAACCACCTTAATGGCACATCAGAGAGCACCCAGAGAAATATTGTGTTCGACGCCTTCTTTTCGAAATACTAGGTTACAGAAGTCCCTCAAAGTAACTACTTGGTGCACTCTTTCAAGCCTACTGACCCATGAATGGTTGACCCACATTTTGATGGACCTATATACCAAAATCTGCATGACTGATTTCTAGCTGTTGAGCACTTTTTCATCATTGGCTTGCAACCAATTCATAGGCCTGTTCATGAAGCCCGTGATGAAAAAGTTCTCAAATGCTTGTTCATGTAGCCCACGATGAAAAAGTGCTCAAATCCAGTGGCTGGGAAATCACATGTCATGCTGATTTTTGGTACATAGATCCCCCAAAGTGTGGGTCCGTGGGGTTATTGGACGAAGAGTGGGCCACGTGGCATTTTGAAGGACTTCTATATCAAAATTTTGATACAGAATTATGTATCATAGTAGGGCTCCCAGGCTATGACTGCCTACATCACATCACTGCATCACATATATCTGACATAGTGAAGGGAGTAACTTTTTAGAGAGACAGACCATGGATGGCCCACTTCTTGGTGGACCTATACACCAAAATCAGCCTGATTTGTAATTTCTACCCGTTCGATTCGATCTTTTTCATGGAGTGATTTCGAATCAATTGATTCGACCGTATTTTTGAGTGCTAGAGTCTGTTTAGACTACATTGTTAAAAAATAATAGACTATAGTTTTATTTAAGTCTAAAGGTTTAATTTAAAAAAAATTAATTTAGAAAAACAAAAGGCGGCTATGGTTTTAGTAAATCTGTAACCTAAAGTGGCCACAGTTTTTACTAAAATTGGAGCCTTAAACCTTTAGTCCACAGTTTTGATAAAATCGTGGCTTATGACCGCATAATTACAAAAACAAAAGGCTACAATTTTAGAAAATCCATAGCTTAAAGTTCTGTAAAATGGCAATAGTTTTACAAAAATCGTAGTCTTAAACCTTATTAGAGTTTCGGCCACGATTTTCTCAAAACCATCATCTTAAACCTTATAAGTTACCTTGAAACTATTCACTAATCCTTTGGAATCTTGATCCACTACCAAAAGATTTATAAGTTACCCTGACACTAATCACTAATCCTTTGGAATCTTGATCCGCTACCAAAAGATTGAGCAAAGCCATGACGAAATAAAATAAAAATGAAAAGAAAGGAAAACCCTCTCTTCTTTATTTTCTCTTCCTCATTTTTTCACTTTGCCCTCTTCTTTCACTGTTTTCGTCCACCATCCATTGTTGCTTGCGCCCTGTCACACCCCGAACTTCGACTACACAAATCCCGAGGTGTGCGCCGCGTGTCCTCAATACAACTCTTGAATCGAAGGTACGCTAGGCGTTCTCACTCGCTCTCCTAATCAGAGTTATTAAAATCAGAGTAAATTTTTTATTTTTAAATTGAAAAGTGCGAACTTACCAAACATAAGACTATTGCCGAACTATTAATTTATAACAAATGAATTATCCAATTATAAGACAAGGTACAACTAAAATCATTTTAAGTGTTATCATGATATTATAAAATAGAGGTGGGTAAGATCCGATGATAGACATATATAAATATCAATAATATGAATGTCTAAATTACAACTAACTACTCAACTTGAAAATGATAAATAAGATACGCTCTATTGCATCTGGATCTTGCTCCGCTATCAATCTACAACTGCTTCAGTAACTTCTCTGAAAACTCATTGGAAATCTCTCTATAATAATTGTAAGTGAGGCTTTATTAAGAGTATTGAAGCCCAAGGTTGTGCGAGTGATGGGGTAGTGGGAACATGAAAACTGGACTTTTTGAGTGGTCCAATCGATTGTACACTAGGTCCAATCAATTGGACTACCAATCAAATTGATTGTACTATCCGGATGGGTTTTCTGTTCGATGGTCCAATCGATTATACTCAGAGGTCCAATCGATTGTACTCTTAGACAGTTCTGTTCATAGTGTCCAATCGATTGTACTGATTGTTCTCTTGGGATGTTCTGTCCCGTATGGTCCAATTGATTGGACTTCCCCTTAGTCAAATTTAAGGCTTTTGCATCTGCCTTGTGATATTAGCTCAAAAGTGTTTATTTTAAGTCATTTTCCTTATAGCAATGTCGCATTCTTCTACGTAAAACTTGTCTTTTCGTCGACTTTTCCACGTAAAAGTTTCTTCCATTGCGTAGAACACATTCTTTAGACGAAAATCGACTATTTGCATGAAATATACGCATTTCGGATAGTCCTGTATCAAGCCATTTTAGTTAAATCTCATTACGTGCTTTTTCACTTACAGGAGACTCTATCGGGCGATTCTCGAGGACTGGCGGGCCCACTATCAACAACAAAAGACTTCTATCAAAGCTTAAAGAGCCAGCAGGCTAGGATAAAAAGATACAAGACATGTACGGGCTGTTCATGATGGAGCCGTGGCCCTTGCATACTCATAATGCATGGACGGTTTCCTCTTTGGAAACCGTCTTTCAATCTAACCTATTCCCCCTTTCAAGGTGGATCTCAACCACATCTCACAAATTCCATAAAAAGAGATCCACCTTCTCTTCACGGGTGGTTCCCTCCCCCTTCTCTTTTTCCTACTCTTCTTCTCTTATTTTTCTCCGGCCAGCCGCCCTCTTCTCCGGCGACTAGTTTGGATTCTTCTTCTCCTTCTCCTTCCTTTCATTTGTTTGCTGCTGCCACGGGCAACACTACTCTTTTACTCCCCATCGGAGTTGTAGCCTGCAACTCCGGTCACAACCACCAGCAACAACCGGTGGTCCTTCTTCTCTTTCCCATTATGCACCACCATTGGTTTCCCAAACCAGACTGCCTGCACATCCACCACGTTGCTATCCACCATTGCAACCACGGACGACTTGCCTTGGCCTTCCACTCCTCCATCACCCACCTGTGCACATCCCCATTGGTTGCTCCATCCACTCCATTACGTGTGCAACTCCAGATCAGAAACCACGGTCTGAGGTTCCCTCCCCCATTTATTCTAAAGACCATCTCTCCTCTCTCTAATGCTTCTCCTCTCTCTCTTACCACCTTGCAAGTCGAACCAAGAAGAACCACCTACAGCAAGGTTTAAACCTCTGCCCCTTCGTCGGAATCCTCATTTTTTCCATCGTGGAGCATCTCCAAAACCAGCAAAGTTACATCGTTCAGCCCCCATGATAATCATTCATTAGTTAACGGTTCAAATTGTGAACAATTGAAGCCCCTCGATAGCATTTTCATCTACTGCAACCCCTCCGGCTAACATCTGCAGATTCCGGTGACTGCCATTAAAACCGGCAGCCGTTGTCAACACATGCACCTCACCATTATCTCCTCCATGATGTTCCTCTCCTCGTCTACCATTCGCATGCTCCTCACTGGCAGGTAGGTCCACGCCCCACCTTCTTCTTCTTCTTCTTTTCCTTATTCACCGGAGTTGTACCTACAACTCCGGTTACGACCACCATTTGCCCCCGCCTACTACCTACTGGACACACCTCTCACGGAGCAACGATCTGCAATTGTGGGATGATCAACAACCTTACATTGCTGGCCTGCTATAGTCACGATCTTCATTGCTTTCACACCACCAGATTGCTCCTTTTTCGACCACCTGCAGATGCATCAAGATGTGCACAAGCATACAACATTAAGGCGCACCAGTGCTCTCTCACCAGCAACACTACAACTCAGGATCAACTCCGGTGCTCCTCCTTTGCTGATGTGGTTCTATCCTTCACGGACTCCACAATCGTGCACCTCCATCTTGTACTCAGTACATCACTGGTCCGTCTTCTCCATAAGACCGTCTCCTTTGCTGTTCATCACAAGAACAGTAGGGTGAACCATCTCCTTGGCTGATCTAGACCATTCTCACCTTGCAAAACAATACTTCCATCGGTAAGTATAAGGGTGGATCACAACCATTCATTATAAGGTAAACTCATTCTCTCTACCTCTTATGTTTCTATCTCTAAACCTCTCTCTACTTTCCCTCTCTAAAGCCATCGTTCTCTCTCTAATTTGTTTATCTCTCATTTTCTTACTTACTTTCTAGCTAGTTTGAAGTTCTTTCCTTTTAGTTTAATTGCAAATATCAATGTAATTCATTCTTTATTTTAATTCAAATTCAATTCAGACATTTATTCTCGTTTTTATTTTATTGTTACTCATTAGCAATTAATATCAAAAATCATGTTTTAAACACGATCACATCACCATTATCATCTCTTCCATCATTTTTAGTAGATTTCAGTTAATTTGTTCTTTATTTGCCCTAACCCCGAGTGCGGACGATATCCGACATGAGCCACTGCACAAGTCTACATTTTTGCAGATTAAGTGAACCAATTTGGAGAAATTACAAATCTTGTTGAACTTTAGGGATTCCGATCCAACGACACGGAAAAACCCTACTTTCACCTTGACTTGGGTCTGTCCTGTGATAATTTTCAACCATTATATTTTATCTCTAAAATACTATTCATATGGCCACTAAGTCACTTACCTTCCAAAGCGAGTGAACACAATCTTTAGCAAACAAATAACAGTTACTCAGATGACTCATGTCGTCAACTGCCTGATTCTTGCAGTCTTCATCTTTTAGTCAGAGAAGTATGCATACCATGACATCCTCAACGCCACACTAACGCTCGTAAAAATGGTTACATGTATATTTTATGTCAAACAAAATATTCGCCAAACTAGAATATGAAAATATTCTTTACAATCTCCCCCTTTGGTAATTCCATGACAAAAAATATTAATCACATAAAGAGTAAACAAACCAAGAATTTAAACTCTCAACCCTTTACATGATTCACTCAGCATCTCATAATCACTCGGAGACAACAAACAGATAAAATTATTCACAGTAGATTTGTTGACTGCACATCCACAATACATATAGTCATGAAAATATTTTTTTCTCCCTATCTTATGCATTTACTTGTTTATGTCTTTTGATTTTTCTCTCCTCCTTTTTGTTCTAGAATAACAAAGGTACAAAAATGTATAAGCAGATAGCTAGCATGCATTGAATATAGAATTGAAGTACAAGTGCAATATTCATAACAAAAGAAAACATCATAATGTCATACATATCACAATGGTTTATACTCTAGTACAAAAAAAAGAGAAATAAGCATAGCAGATTATAACCAGGAATAAAAATCATGAGTTTATCTGTATACAATACAATACATAACAACTAATAGATAACTCATAAAACACTCCATAAAGATCTCAAGGAAACTATCTATTAGACGGCCTTGCATCATCCTGTGGAGGATCTAGCTCTAGAAAAGGAGGTCTCAGATCAAAACCAAACTGTGTAAACTAATACTCCAGGAAGCTCTTCATGCCAGATATGGTCCTCTAATGTCTCTAAACTCGGAGATCTGATGATCCTCAATGCGTTGGAGATGCTGAGAAGTCCTCTGCTCAAATCCAATGAGCCTTTGATTGAATCCATGAAGCCTCTGATCAAGAGACTCTAGCGTGACTGGAGGTCTCATCTCTACATCGACAGGTGGATCTCCAAACCCGTGTGCCATCTCATCATCTTCAATTAGCAGTTCATTGAGACTGTCATCGCTGTCAGTCTTGTGAGGTCTACCTCTGACTCTCTATACCTGAGACTAGCTCTTACGTATAGTAGATGGCTCAATGGGTCCCATAGGTCTAGCAACAATCTCAAAATCAGGGATGGAAACTCCGTGATGAAGCATGATAGTGAAATTACTCCGGCCCTTTCTCTTTAATCCAATATACCAAGAAGGAGGGGGGGTAATTAGGTATTTAAAATTAATTATACCTACACAATTTTACTGGTCAGTGGTAGGGAAAAAAATCGCATGCCTTAGTTGTTTGATAAAAGATTATCACAACCGATTCAAGTCGAATATACTTCTGTGGTATATTTTCTTTTCGTCGTTTGGTATAATCAAGATAGATCATGGAATACAAACAAACAATCACGCAAGACAAGAGATTTTTACGTGGAAACCTTAGCCAAGGAAAAACCACGAGATCACATCCAGACGGAAAATATCACTAACTGAAAAGTTAAATGAAATAAAGGTTACCTATGCAGCACCATTGCAAATACAACTTCCAACCTTAGCCAAGGCTTACTGCCGATGCATCCACATCCTCTGAATCAACGCTACGAATCCACGCGCGCCCTTCCAGCCAAGAAGTCTTGTCCGCTTGTTCAGTTTGGTAAACCCCAAACCTACCGTCGATCGACTCCTCCGATCTTAATTCTCAACACTCCCGCCTTTGCAGAAGGTGAATGATTCAGTACACCCTGAACCCTAGCTTGCTCAAAAAGTGTTGAGTCACACTGGTACACTCAAGCTACTAGGTCGAATATATGAGTGGAAGACCTAAGTAGGAATGGATCAAGTACTTGGCTTTGATCAAGAAGAGGAACAAGCTCACAAGATATGAATGAGAAACAAGCTTATTGCTCTCCGAATGGACACTCTAATAAATAAATATTTTCTTCTCTCTCTTGAAAGATTGAGTCACTTTGTGTTTAGAGAAGGTTTAGAAGGGTTGTATTTATAGAATTTTGTGATCCTGAGTCGTGTAGAACGTGGGATAATGAAACCAAAAAATTTGGATTTGAGAAAGACTAAGTACGTGCAAGGTCCAATCGATTGGGTATAAGTGTCCAATCGATTGGCCTTAATGAGTTTCCTGTTCTATAGGTTCCAATCGATTACACAGAGGTCTCCAATCGATTGGACTCAAATAAGTTTCAGTCCCAAAGATTCCAATCGATTTCACAGAGTCTCAATCTATTGGGCTGAAATAAGTTTCTGCTTCGTAGCTTCCAATCGATTACACAGAGTCTTCCAATCGATTGGGCTATGTCCAATCGATTAGACAAGTTCCAATCGATTGGACTCTCCCATTAGTCAATATTTTTAACTCAGACTCGGGTCTGTCCAATGACTAAGTTTGACCATTATATTTTATTCATTTTAAACCTATTCCTATAGCCACTAAGTCACTTACCTTCCTAATCGAGCGTACACGATCTTTAACTGACAAATGGGTAGTAGTTACTCAGATGACTCCTGTCGTCAGTCGTCTGATTCTTGCTGTCTCTATCTTTTAGTCTTCAAGTATTCGGCGAAGTATGCATACTACGACATCTCTACACCACACTGGTGCTCTTAGAAAATGGTTACAAGAATGTTTTTATGTCAAACGGAATCTTTGCCAACTTGAATATAAAAATATTCCTTACTCTCCCCCTTTGGCAATTCCGTGACAAAAAATATTTAATCATATAGAAGGTAAAAAAAATACAATCCCACCCTCTTACATGATTTACTTACTATCTCACACTCTCTCGGAGATAATCGAACAGATAATAGAATAGCTTTTAATTTATTCCCTACACAATCTACCAACAACACATACCATGTAATATCATCGGTAATTAATAAATCATTAAAGTGCAGTGAGTTAATTATGCACATCACAAGTAGAGAAATTGTAAAAAAAATTTTCTCCCCTTTCTCATATATCTATTTATTTTTACTTCTATGATTTTCTCTCATCCTTTTTGTCACAGATTGACAAAGGTACAGAAATATAAGCATGCAATGAATGTTATCATGAATAACAAGTGCATATATACATATCCAACCACAACACAAATAATTAACAGTAATCATCAAATTATCAAATTATAGTAGATCTTGACAATAGATTGAACCTTCGAGAGTCGTGACATGAATACCAATTAAGATGAATTTATTTCCAAAAAAAAAAAAATATATAAGAACAATTGTTTATTGAAACTTGGTTGATTAGTACTAACTAAGAATAACTTAAAATACAGAACTTAAGTGAGGTATAATTCCAACTCGATCATGAGATAGATAAAATTTTGTATTCGTCAGTTAACCCAAAAATACTAAGTCATTGAAAGTAATAAAATTATTTCTCTTGAGAACCAATAGTGAATAATGTGCTGACATCATAATCGAAATAAGATAAGATAAGTAATTTCAGTAAAGATTCAAACATCATATTCTTGAAATCCCGGAGGTATCCTGTATCAAGATATGAAATCCTCATTAGAGCTATAAAGGGTATTTGCTAATAGATAAGAATTTTTCTAGCAAATTGGCTGTCTTTTACACCTTTTTTTATTAATTTTGAATATAGGTAGCTTTCACTCTCCATGTAGGTAGCCCTTTTCTGCAGCAATAAGAATCAGATTTCAATTTCAAACAGGCCATACAGATGGCTTTCACTCTAATTTCTATGGAGGTAGTTGTTTTCTTAGAACAACAACTCTTATTAGGAAGCCAACAGTCGACTATAGTGTAGTTCGAAATCAACTGAAGGCAAGAACACTACTAATTTGAAGTCATATTTAGTAGAGGTTTATTCCTTATTCTTGAAATAAGCGCTAGAAATAATATTGAAATCATATCTATTCCTGAAAAAAAATCAGTCAGTGTGTAGTGTGTGAGACATACATTTGCAAGAGATAATTTTATCCACTGACAGAGACAAGGTATAAGACTAATTATTATAATCATTGAAAAATATATATCATCATGATATGATCTTGATAGTACTTGTGTCAAGTTTGAATTTAGATCATTCAAAATCAGTTTTAATCAACTAGACTAAAATGAAAGCAAAAAAAATAAACACAAAATACAAGATCAATCAATCAAACTAATATCGATAGATATACGAAGAAACTTGAATCTAATGACATCAAGAGGTTTTGTAAAAATATCCGCTAATTGATTTTCTGTAGCGACATGTTCCAATGTGATAATTTTTTATTCAACAAGATCTCTAATAAAATGGTGACGAATGTCAATTTGCTTAGTTCTAGAATGTTGAACAGGGTTTTTCGATATATTTATAGCACTCGTATTATTACAATAGATAGTCATCAATCCTTGATTGATCCCATAATATGTTAACATCTGCTTCATCCATAGCAGTTGAGTACAACAGCTCCTAGCTGTAATATACTCGGCTTCAGCAGTAGATAAAGAAATATAATTCTGTTTCTTGCTTTGCCAATTAACTAGGCTGTTATCAACATAAAAACACCCATCACTGGTGCTTTTTCTATCATCAACATTTTCAGCCCAGTCAGCATCAGAATAACCTGTAAGCTCTGCAGTAGTATCAAAAGAATACCAGAGACCATATCCTATAGTTCCACTAACATACCTGATGATACGTTTGACTGCAAGAATATGAGATTCTTTGGGATTAGCTTGAAATCTAGCACATGCACCCACACTGAAGAAAATATCAGGACGACTAGCAGTGAGATATAGTAAGTTTCCAATCATGCTTCTATACAGAGTTTGATCAACATCATTTCTTTCAATGTCTTTACTCAGCTTTGTAGTAGTACTCATAGGAGTACGATGATGTTTAGCTGATTCCATACCAAATTTCTTAACTAGATCTTTGCTATATTTGGATTGAGAAATAAAAATTCCATCATCCAACTGTTTAACTTGGAGACCCAAAAAATAACTCAGTTCACCTACCATACTCATTTTGAATTCTTTTTTCATTTGTTATGAAAATATGTGAGCATGATCAACAGATGTGGACCCAAATACAATATCATCAACATAAATTTGACCAATCACATAAATTCCCTGAACAGTTTTAACAAATAAGGTCTTGTCTACTTCTCCTCTGATGAAACCTTGATGAAGTAGAAACCTGGTCAATCTCTCATACCAAGCCCTGGGAGCTTGTTTTAAGCCATACAAGACCTTTTGAGGCAATAAACTTGATCAGAAAATTTTGGATCCTCAAACCCTTTGGGTTGTTCCACATAAACTTCTTCTTAAAGAATACCATTTAAGAAGGCACTCTTGACATCCATCTGAAAAAGTTTAAATTTAAGATGATAAGCAACAACAAGCAGATACGAATGGATTTCAATCTAGCAACATGAGCAAAAGTTTCATCAAAATCAATGCCTTCAATTTGAGTATAGCCTTGAGCTACAAGTCTGACTTTGTTTCTGACAACAGTTCCATTTTCATCTGATTTATTTTTGAAAATCCATTTAGTGCCAATAACATTAGTATCTTTAGGTCTGGGCACTAAATACCAAACATCATTTCTAGTAAATTGGCTTAGTTCCTCCTGCATGGCACTAATCCAATTTTCATCAATAAGAGCTTCAAAAATATTTTTTGGTTTAATTTAAGAAGTATAGCACACAAAGTTAACAACATTGTCAATCTATCTTTTAGTTTGAACTCTACTTCCTGCCTCACCAATGATATCAACACTAGGCTGATTTTTCTTAACCCATAAGGGAAGAGATTTATTAGCATGAGAATCACTAGAAAGAGGAGTATTATGAATGTCATCAATACTATGACAGATATCATCACAGTTTTCATCCTGTGAGAAATTTTCTTTAATATTTAAATCATCAATAACCACATTAATAGACTCCATGATAGTTTTGGTTCTTTGATTCAGAACCTGATAAGCTCTACTATTAGTGGAATAACCCAGAAAAATTCCTTTATCTCCTCTTTTGTCAAACTTTTCAAAAGATTCTCTATCTCTAAGAATGTAGCATTTGCTCCCAAAAACCTTAAAATATTTGACATTAGGTTTTTTACTTGACCAGATTTCATAAGGAGTGTTTAAAGTTCCTGGTCTCAGATAAACTCTATTTAGAGTATAACAAGCAGTATTCATTGCTTCAGTCCATAAGTTTTGAGGTAAGTTTTTGCTGTGAAGCATCACCCGAGCCATTTCCTAAATCACCCTATTCTTTTTTTCAACCACTTCATTCTGTTGTGGTGTAATAGGTGCAGAAAATTCATGCTTAATGCCAATGGCATCACAGTACTCAGTGAGGCGAGAATCTTCAAATTCTCCTCCATGGTCAGTACGGATCCTGACTATACTGTAGCCTTTTTCATTTTGAATTTGTTGACATATCTTTTTACATTCTTCAAAAGCATCTAATTTCTCTTTAAGAAAAACAATCCATTTGAGTCTAGCGTAATTATCTACCATGACCAGAATGTATCTTTTTCCTCCCAAACTTTCAGTCCTCATAAGACCCATAGATCCATGTGAATTAAATCGAGCACTTTGGATGTAGCACAATAATTTTCCTTTTTGTGAGAGCTTTTGATTTGTTTATCGATTTGGCAAGCTCCATATTTTCCAATTTGGACACGAAACTAGGGTTTTTCCGTGTCTTCGGATTGAAAACCCTAGAGTCAACAAAATTTATACTTTTATCCGATTCACTGAAATTCCTACAAAAATGCAGACTGTATAGTGGCTTGTTGGATGTTGATCCGCACTTGGGATTAGTTGCGTTAGCATAAATAAAAACACATTAAACACGAAAATTACTAGAATGGTGGGGTGAGATTTAAAACAATCTTGATTGGACTTTTAATTGAACTGTGCACATTAACAATATTGATCAAAATAGGAATGAGAACTTAATAATCCAAACACAACTCATAATCAAAATTCTTTATTAAATCAGAATTGTCTACAATGCATACAATCGAGATTCAAGTAAAGCTGATAAAAAAATAACTAATTAGAGAGGGAGATTTTAGAGAGAGAAAATAAAATAAAAAAGCCCTAGAGATAGAAACTAGGAATGTAGAGAGAGGAAGAGAGAGAAGACAAAGATTTATAGAGAGAGAAAGTCAAATATCTGCCCTGCGAGTGTCTCGATCAACGTAACCCTAGAATTCGTCATCTCACGAGTCCTAGAAATGTACTCATATGAGGTAGACGGACGAGGAATGTCCAAAGATAAGATCATGTGTAATAGTCAAGTAAGCCCCAGAGACAAAAGTCTGGAAGGAAAACTCACTCGGGTCATCACACTGAATGGCGTGCATGTTGGCAACCTAATTAGTGATTTCTAAGTGTTGGATTTGAGTAATTTTCATGGATTGATTTTTAACTGTATTATTTGGGGTACAAAGATCCAAAGGTTTGAAATCACTAATCATGATGAATTTTGGTTCGTATGTCCACTTAGGGATTGGTAAAACATCCAAGCCCTTGAAAATTTTGGTTTACCCACATGGAAGATATATCAATGGCTGATATTTGGTTAGGTTGATCTCCTCATCATATAGATCACCCCTATATAAACTCAGCCCATTCTGAAAATTCTAACACCATCAAATGTAGTTGATATTTGGTGAGGTTTATCTCCTCACCATATAGAACACCCCTACAAAAAATCAGCCCATTCTGAAATTTCTAATACCATCGAATGCGGGTTTCAAGTTAATGGTAAAAATAGACGGTCCATAATTCTTCAACTTGTAAATAATTCTTCAAATTAACACGCTGACGCCGAAACCAATTTGTCTAGTAGTAAGAATCATCTCGTGGGCAGAGGAGAGCTAGGAGAGAGAGAGAGGACGTTCTCGCATTTTCCATGGTTCTTCTCCTTAGGTTAGTAAGCTAATTTCAATTTTCATTTTTGAGAAGGCTCTGATTCGATTTCGTTACTTTTCTACTCGGACTTTTACTGCCGAGCGATTTGTTGATCTAGAGGAGATTCAACCCTAGTCCATTCCATTTTTACATCTAGGTAGTGGTTACATGTTCTTCATTTGAGTGGTCTCTATTATCATTTGAGTGGTCTCTGTTATCCTTTCAGACTTATGTCTCTGGAGTGCCTATGACGTCCTGATTTGATTGCAACTATCCTTAAGATTCCTCGTCATACTACTCGTATCAAGTATCTTCCTCGGACTAGAGAGATGACCACCCCTCGTGTGCTTCTGATCGAGATCCTATGTGGTATCAATTTTTATTGGGTTTTCGATATCCCCCTCAATAGTCTTCTTCTTGAGTATCAGTTGTTACAAAGAGTGTGTGGATACAACATCGATCCACCTGGTCATGGAGCCCAAGTGAACATTGATAGAATCCATCTTTTGTTTCATCTTAGCACTGGTTTTCCCATTGACCTTCCCCTATTCATGTTTAGGGTCATTGCCCAGGCTCCGAACAATTTGGTTCATCATCCTTGTCTCCCATATCCTTTACTTGTTAGTGCCATCCTTTTGCATATTGATGTTCCTATAACCGATTCTAAGGAGGTTGCTAGACGTATGGGACCCATTGGACGCTTTACTATACGTAAGAGCCAGTCTCAGGTATGACATGTTGTCAAAGATGTACCACAGGAGGTTGCGAGTGATCATAGCATCGTGGATATGTTTGTCAATGATGGAGCTCCAGCAGAGTAGGTGTTTGGTCCTCAGTAGGCTGATGCAGAGATGAGACCTCTGATTACTCTTGAGTCTCTTGATCATTGTACGGATATGTTTGACCATAGATTTGGAGCCTACGAGGAGAGGACGACACAACATCTCCAGTGCATACAGGACCGTCCGACCTTAGGATTTGAGCAGATGACTGGCACCTTGACGAGCATTCAGGGCTACATGGAGTACCAATTTGCCCAAATGGGATTTGGTTCGTGTCATCCCTTTCTAGAGCTTGATCCTCATGATAATGCTGGCCCATCGTCTTGATTCTCTTGTTGAGAGAACTTTTTGAGTTATCTGTTATTTTGTTTTGGATTATTGTATATAGATAAACTCATAGTTTTTGTGGTTATACTCTTGTTTTATTATTCTTGATCTGTACTATAGTATAGACCTTCGTTCGTTTGATATGAAATTATGCTTTCTGTATTATGTTATATATATATATAGGGCTGGGATAGAATGACTAAGATCTGATTTTTGGTGATGGAGATCATCCTCACCAAAAATCGGTAATTTTTAAAACTTCTAACCTTATCAAAGATGGACCTAAATTTAACGGTGCAAATGGATGGTCCAAAATTTTTCAATTTGCAATCCACTTTTCAGCAGGCTACAAATGTTGGAATGGGCTGATTTTTTTTGTAGTTAATATCCATGTTGAGAAGAATGTCATCACCAAAAATCAGCTCTTAACTCATCTGCACATGGGCCCCACATCCATTAGTCATTCCATTAGTAAGAATAGCATGAGTCATTTTATCCCATATATATATATATACTGTATCTTTGTCATTATGTGACAAAAAGGGGGAGAGAAAAATCTATGTTATAATTTTCTAATTTCTTTACACCGTATGTATATTTTGATATGCAATTTTTAGACTCACTACAAGGTTTGAATTATTTATTTTTGTCAATGATATTACATGGTGTGTATTGTTGGTAGATGTGCAGGAAATAGATCAGAGCAAATATTTATCATATATTTGTTATCTCCGAGAGTGTGTCGAATAGTGAGTAAAATCATGTAAAGGGTTGGGATAGAATTCTTATTTTGTTTACTGTTTATGTGGTTAATGTTTTTGTCACGAAATTGTCAAAGGGGGAGATTGTAAAGAATAATTTCTTATTCTAGTTTTGGCGAAGATTCCGTGTGATAAACATTCTTGTAATCGTTCCTACGAGCACCTGTGTAGGTTCGAAGTTGCGTGGTATGCATTCTTTGCCGACTACATGAAGACTAAAAGACGAAGATCGCAAGAATCAGACGATTGACAACTTGAGTCATCAGAGTAACTGCTATTTGCTCTTTAAAGATCGTGTCTGCTCACATATGAAGGTAAGTGACTTAGTGACTATAGGAATAAGATATTAAAATCTGATTAATGGTTGAACTAAGTAAAAGAAAAAACCCAAGTCAAATTCGTGCTCAAAGAAGCAATTTTATTGACTAAGGGAAATCGAATCGATTGGACTATGAGAACCAATCGATTGGACTCTACGAGCCAGAAACTTCCCAGAGTACAATTGATTAGAGTTTACTCTACAATCGATTGGATTGTGAGAACCAATCGATTGGACCATCCGGGATAAAACTTCCAAAGTACACAATCGATTGGACCTTGATTACAATCGATTGCATTACGAATAAAAACCCATCCGTATAGTACAATCGCTTGGACTTCGCAGAAATTATCAAATTTCAGATCCGGTTTTTGTATTCCTTCTATCCCACTACTTGCACGACCTAGGGGTTCCATATTCTTATAAATAGAGCACTCTTGAGCTAAATAAATTACACAACAAGAGAGAAAATAGTTAGTTTTCTAAATCAAGAATAGTCCTTGTTTGAAGAGAAAAAATCCTAGCTTTCACTGTTAATCTTGTGAGGTTTTTCTCTAACTTAAGATCAAAGCTTAGAGCTTGATCCTCACTGTGCTTGGGTTTTCCATTTAGAACCTTAACCTAGCTAGTAAGAGAGTACCAGTGTGACTCAACACCATTTGAGCAACTTGGGGTTCAGGGTGTACTAAATCCTTCACCTTCCGTAGAGACTAGAGTGTTGAGAATTAAGATCAGGGTGTACTAATTGAAGGTAGGTTTAGGGTGTACCAAACTGAACAAGCAGCAAAGGTTTAGTAATTGGGAGGGTGCGCGTGGACTCGTAACATGGAGCCAGAAGACGTGGTTGCACCGGTAGTAGACCTTAGTTATGGTTGGATGCTGTATTTGCAATGGTGCTCCGTAGGTAACTTCTGTAACTCGTAACTATTCAGTTAGTCATACTTTCCATTTGGACATGGTCTCGTGGTTTTTCTTTGGCTAAGTTTTTCACATAAATACTCTTTGTCTTGTCGATTGTTTGATTGTTTGTCCACTAATTGTTTTGATTAACCCAAACGACAAAGAAGAGAATATATCAGGGGGATATATTTGATTCGAGTCGGTTGAGATAATATTCCATTTATCAATCAACTGTTTCATTGTGGCATGCGGGTTCATCACCCTACCAGACTAGTAAAACTGTTTAGGTTAAAATAAATTTTAATACCTAATCAGCCCCCACCTTCTAGGTATTTTAAATAAAGAGAACGGACTGAATTTCAGTCTTTGACTCTTGGTGGTTGCTTCATCTTCATCAAAACAACTGAGAAAGAACATAACATAGGTGAGAACAGAACAAAGAATAAAACTTTTCTCTATTTTTTGGACTCCTGACGTTGAACATGTGACTGAAGGGATCATACGCTTAAGCTACTCCTTCCACCGCATGGGCTATAACGTAGGCTAAAATGGGAAACATGGAAGAAATGTGCTTTGCACAGTGTATTTGGGGTACCAGGCCAATGTTCGAAAAAGTCACGCCCTTTCAACCTAACAAAGCACCCCTTGCCTGTGAAGGGCCATAAATGTAAAGTTACGGCCCCTCAAGTAATTTTCCCAAAAAAAAAAAAAATAAAGGAATAGGTTCTGCAGACTCACAATTTTGTACTAAAAAATTAACTCATGTTCTCGTCAGATTTCATGAAATCCAACGCAGGTTTTGTTTTGGTAAAGTGAATGTCAGCTTAGCACGAAAACACAATGGATTTCTCGAGATCTACAGACGAGCTCATGAGTGAATTTATGAGTCAATGATTTGATTCTGTGAACAAGCACACGAATGAATTTCAGGTCAACTTTTTTCCAGTTCAAATAGCGAATCTTCTCCATTTTCAGAACACTAATAGCCGTACATACAAAAGTACAAATATAATTTGGGTTTAACTCTAAAGCCTCATAGAATTGGCCAAAACTTATTAATGGATGAAGGCCCTTCTCGCATGCCTTACGCTAACCTCGATATCTCACAAATGCCCTTATTTTTTCTTCTTTTCTTAATTTTCTTCAATTTATTCATTTGGCAGGGGCTTTTCGATTTTTTGGTGTCAAAGAACACCTCACCCTACAAACACACGTCACCCTGCAATTCATTCAATTTAAAAAAATAAAAATGTTTATTCCTAATATAGCCCTCAAGTTCTTCAAATTGACAAAAATTATTTTTTTTAGTTTTTAATATTTTTTTTTATTTATAAGGGTGCTTTAGTCATTCAACACTTTCACATTTCAACTAAATTGTGCAAGCAATTATTGCATCTTGACGTGGCACTTAAACTATCTTAGAAAAATTCAGACGATGATGTACATCATCAAAGTTGATGACAGACCCACAATGTAAGCCATGTGGCACATTATTAGAGGCTATTGACCGTACTGATGTTTGGTCCATCCCTAGATGGACTTATGTAACAAAAATAAGACTAGCTAATTAGTGATTTCAACCCTTTGGATCATAATGATCAAAATCCATGATTTTTAATAAATCAAGAAAATGACTCTAATCCAACGGATATAAATTACAAATAAGGATTAATTTTGATATGCAAGTCCAACTAGGGATGGATAAAACATCCATACGGTCAGTGGTCTCTAAAAGTGTGCCACGTGGCTCATAATATAGCCCATCATCAATAAGTGTCAAAACTTATTGTTAGCAAAAAAAGAAAAAGTTAATTAGAAGCATGTACATACTCACTATTAAAAGAGTAACTACCACATGGTCCAAGGTGCATGGACATATGGGAGTGTCATTTTGTCATTGGCCAAAAATGCACCTTGATCTGCATGCTAAATAGTAATGCTAAAAATCTACGGTTAAAAACAAACCATGAAAAAGACTCTAATGCAATGAATAGAAATTGTTAATCAGGATGAATTTTCGTAGGTAGATCCACCTAGAGATGGGCAAAACATCTATACCGTCAGTGGTCTCTAAATGTGTGCCACATGTAAGGTGAACGTGCATCACACGTGGCGGCCCCCTAGTTAGCTAAAAGAAATGCGAACGCCAATGAAACATATAGGCCGGGTATGGATCTTGGCATACAAATCGCTTTTTCAGATTTGTTTTGTATTATATGTCCGAATCGGATCCATTTCAAATTTGATTAAATATAATTTATGATCCAGATCCGAATCTACTTAGATCCGATCCATTTTATGCCTTAGTACCATTACCATATTCAACATGATCCATTTTGGCTGGATTTGCCAAAATCAAGCTATCTAGAGATTGACTAGAAGATCATGACTGTTCAATCTATATCTTAAACAAAAAATTAAGAATAAATGGTTATGATGTGCCCACTCAATTTAATTTTCTGAAAAATTCCATAAATCAAATAATTTATCCATATCCATTCAATAAAGTGGCTCACAGATGGTCTGATCTATATCGATCACTCAACGAAACTGGGGAGGGGTGTAAGACACATTGAACTTGATGGACCTCATGTGCACTGCATAATTATCTCAACTTAAGAGGAATCATCTCTCATTCGAGGTAGAATAGTAATTTTGATGAGTAGTAGGGGTAAATGGTCGTCAACCGTATCCTTAAAGGCTTCAGGCCGGATTCTCCGGAGAGTCGACGTTGCCTTTAATATTTTGTAACAACTAACAAGATCTTCTGTCGTTTAACGGCGTGCATCAACACAAGGATATTTGACCACCTCGTTCGCAATTCATCACGTATTATGGATACTACCCCTACACCGATCCCCTCGCTGCTTCGTCATAGGTCTCCAAGAAGTTTACGGTAGTGGTACCATGAGTAAAACTTTGATAACAGGGCCCTGTCATCAAGGCCAATGACAGGGCTCAATATGAGCCACGTGGCACGCACACTCTTAGATGACTCTGACCGTATGGATGTTTGGCCAATCCCTAGGTGGATCTACAAACAAAAAATCAGCTTCATTAGTGATTTCAAACCTAAAGATCTTGTACTTCAAATAATGGTCAATAATGCTCTAATTCCCCGATTAAAATCAACTCATAAAAATAATTTCAATCCAAAGCCTAAAAATTACTAATCGGGCTGATTTTTGGTTTGTAGGTCTACCTTGGGATTGGCCAAACATCCATACAGTCAGAGTCCTCTAAGAGTGTGCCACGTGGCTCATATGGAGCCCTGTCATCGGCCTTGATGACGGGCGTGTGATCAAAGTTTTACTCGTGGTACCATCATCCCTAGATCTGACCATAATTAGGAGCCGTTTGGTAATGCGAAGTTACTAGTCCACTTTTGACTTGCAGAAAAGGAAGAAGTTAGTTTGGTAAGACACTTGTAAGTCCAATAATTTAAAAGTCAGTTTGGCATTGATTTGTCAAAATAGGAACTTATGCGGGACATCGGCTGGGCTTTAGAGGAGGAGATTTCTAATAGAATTCGAAAACTGTTTCGCATGACGAACATTGGTCGGATCATTTGATCGCGGTTCCATCGAGTTTCATGTACTAGAAAAGCAACTTCAAGTATAATTCGAGTTCATCATTTGAAAATTCAGCAAAATATAAAATAAATAATAAAAAATAATACTTTGTAAATAAACTAGGGGAACGCCACGTGCGATGCACAGGGCCGTCTCGATACAATTTGAGGCCTAAGGCAAAAACACTAAAAATCAACTTGATTGATGATTTCTAGCCATTGGATTTACTACCCAATAAAACATGCTTAAATCCAATGGCTAGAATCATGTCCTAAAAAGTACTAAAATCTATGACTAGAGATAATCAATCATTGATTTTTGGTTTGTATATCCAATAAGGGGTGGGCTAAAAATCCATGTGGTTAGTGGGACGTGGATTGGGGACCTTCTCTCACCAAGGGGCCTTAGGCGACTGCCTTAATGGCTTTAAGGTAGAGCCGGCTCTGGTGATGCACATGCACCTTACACATGGCAGCACCTTACACGTGGCACACTCTTAGAGATCACTGACCGTATCAATGTTTTGCCCATCCAGTTTTGGCTTTACAATAGTATAGATAATTAGGATTTTTTTCACTATATTTTGGGCTCTTGTATGAGAAATTACTCATTTTTTATTTGTACGTTTTTTTTACTTAATTATTACACATGGTAGCACCTCACGTGGCATACTCTTAGAGATCTCTGACCGTATGGATGTTTGGCCCATCCCTACGTGGAACTACATGCAAAAATTCTGCATGATTAGTGATTTTTAAGGATTTGATTGGAGTGGTTTTCAGTGGTTGATTTTTAACCGTGGATTTGGAGTATTATTTGGGGTACTCAGATCCAAAGGTTTGAAATCACTAATCAGTATAATATTTGGTAGTCATCATTCCCGCTACGCCTGGGCCTGGTGAACGCCAGTGAAGTGGGTTTCTATTCCTGGCAGAACTGCACAAATGAGGAAACCTACCTGGTGGGTTTTGACCCCACGGCCTCCTGAAAAGAGGTGGATACACACCAACCATCTGAGCTGCCTTAAGTGAGCCTTCATACTTGATAAGTAAAACCTATTTTTAAAATTTTGGAATTAAAACTTATTTAGGAAATAGTTTTGTACAGGAGTACTTGTCAAGCCGCGGAGAGGCGCTACAAGCACTAGTCGCGTCGATTGTGTATTTTTCAAAGCAGATATTTAATCACTAGTGAAAAAACAATGGTGCTATATAGAAAAGGCAAAATGTTCTCTAAAAATAGTAACAACAAAAATTAATAATGGAAAAGAAAGCGTTACTCTATTGCCCAAATAGAACGTGGAAACGTTAACTCACAGTCAAGTACAGCCATATCCAATTCCAGAGCAATAAGTAATTATAAAATAAGAAATGATGAAAACTTATCAGTTTAATGGAGAAAGAACTGAGGCACGCATTGGACGCATTGTCCTAACGCAGATTTGTCTCCTACACCATATAGCAATGGTAACAGGTATTGTATGCCTTTCTCCTAGGATTGAACTGAACAAACTTGAGTTTATTGAATATCTTTTGATTAATTACATAGACTAACTCAAAGCTCTTATATAGAGCATTACAAGAGTCCAGTAGGATTGAGATCCTATAATCTCTCAATCAAATCTAATCTTAATTAATAGAGCATTACAAGAGTCCAATAGGAATGAGATCCTATAATCTCTCATCAAATATAATCCTAATTGATTCTAATCTTGTGATAAGATACACCAGTAATGATATGGTGTATCTCACACAATTTATTATAATATATATTCTCTAACATTCTCCCTCAAACTCATGGGGATCGGAGATCGATGATCATCATAAGTTTGCTAAAATCCAGTGCATTGAAGAGTGAGTACCGTTGAAGGATGCCATCGTCATTTTAAGTTGCCTTGATGATTGAATCGCCTTGATCAAGCCTTGAAGTCCGTGCTTATTAATAATGAAGATGGCTGTCAGCCAGAGTGGTGATCCATGATTGGCGCGCGGGATCTTGTTCTAGAGAAATCTTCGGTTTAGGTTAGACCGAACCTGTCGGATTTTAATCCGAATAAAGGGCCTCGTTGGGCCAAAAAATGCGTGGGCATCTATTTTACTCACAGGCTTGGGCTCTATGAGTCCACAAGCAATGAAAGGTGTGGGCCTCTCTTGGACCTCACACAAACTTGGGCTGTAAAAGTCCACAAGTAATCTTTTATTTTTTTTTTCAAAATTTGTTTTTCATCCGAGCCAAGGGTTTCCAAAACCCATGAAGGAGGTGGTCGGAGATGGAGGCTTATAGCGATGGAGACATCATTGGAAGTGGCACTCAATGTTTAGGTTTTCAAAAATCTAGAACAGGGTGTCGGAAATGGCTTAAAGTTGTGACAACGTTGACGGCGATGACGTTAATGACATTAGCGGAGGAGGCATCAACAACGGCAATGCCTTAAAGCTCTCTGATCTGAGGTGGACCACCAGAGCTATAACGTTGATTGAGGTCCGATGTTGATTACTTATCAATCTTGGCACAAATCTGGAAGTCGAGGATGATAGGAGATGTACGCTATTGGATCTTGCGAGGGAGCTTCGGGCAACGACGACAATAGTTAGTGAAACTAAAAAAAATGATTAGGTCCGACGGACAGCAAAGATGCCGCCCATCGGAAGAGTGATGGACCACGTGAAGATCAGAAGAGCACAGGTCGTTGGATGACCCGCTCTGATACTATGAACAAACTTGAGTTTATTGAATATCTTTTGATTAATTAGATAGACTTACTCAAAGCTCTCATATAGAGCATTACAAGAGTCCAGTAGGATTGAGATCCTACAATCTCTCAATCAAATCTAATCTTAATTGATAGAGCATTACAAGAGTCCAATAGGAATAAGATCCTATAATCTCTCATCAAATATAATCCTAATTGATTCTAATCTTGTGATAAGATACACCAGTAATGATATGGTGTATCTCACACAATTTATTATAATATCTCTAACACAACGCCAAATCTTTCGGTTCTAGTGAACTTAACACTGGTTGTACCCTCTCTTAACCGGTACCAAATAACTTGAAAGAAACAAAAATGGTAGAATAAGAGTATGTTCTCTCTATATCTTTATAGAGCATGGAACAATGTCTATATATAGAGATAAAGGGAGATGAACGTTATAGCTTTAATCTCTATTATTAAGACAAAAATGGTCATAAAATGATTATAAACTGCAAAATAATCAAAGCTTGCAAAACTTTAAAAATTTTAATGATCAATGTTAAAAAATAATTAAGACCATTAAGGTTTCCAACGGTTAAGTCAAATTCTATAGTCAAAATATGTAAAGAATATCTTTTCGAAAAGATAGGTTGGGCTCATTAGAGCTCGAAACTCATTTGGGCTCCCAGTCTTGCAGCATGTGTCTAACATGATGAAGCCTTGTTTGGTGTGCACGTGTATGGTTGCATGTGTTCTCTTACATATAGAGCTTTATTGTCTAGGACTACAATTTGGGTGGGTCCAACGCGAGCCCAACGGGCTAAACCCATCTTCAAGCTCGGGTTGGGTTGGCTCCATCATTGCATTGGCTCTGGCTAGCTCAAGCTCAATTTTGATAACTCGATCAAAATTGGGTTGGGCTCGGGATAAGGCATTGGGCAACCCAGTCCAACCCGAGCCTCACTTTTTATATACATTTGGGGTTTTAGTTCATCTTCAACTTCTTACCTTTCTCTTTCTATTTTTTATAAGCCTCTCCCTTTTCTTACTATAACTCAACCCCTTCCTATAGAAATCCTAATTGATGAAGATGAAACTGTAGAAGCCTCTACCTCCTTGTTTCACTCCAAAAAGAAAAAAAGGAAAATAGGGTTTGGTACATCTCTCGCCATGATCTCTATGATTACAAACGGAACGGATTCCCTTTCGGAGCACTATTGCAGGTCACGGTGATCTGGATGGAAGCCCCAATGATGTTGGATCTCTTCAAATATAACCTCTCCATCGTCAAATGCATTGTCAGGTTTTGATCCCAAAACCAAAACCCATGTCCACGGACAGATTCCCTCTCAAAGCACTACAGGTTGTTGTGCTCTCGTTGGAAGCCTCAATGTCGTCAAATCTCTTCAAATTTGTTCACCATTGTCAAATGCATTGTCAAGTTTTGATCCCAAAACCAGATCCAACGCCATGACCGAGAAATAATTCTCTGGGTTCGTAATTCCTCATCTATATTTTTTTGGTTATTAAGAATTGACATTAGAGTATTAATTTAACTTCCATGATTATGATCTTTCTCTGTTTGATCTTTGTTTTTTAAGATGGGCTCATAGCTTGCAGCTCATGCCTAACATGATCCAGTCTTATGTGGCATCAACGCGTATGGTTGCATCTGTGTTCTTACTCTTAGAGCTTTATTTGTTTAGACCTACAACTTGGATAGGCCCAACCTAAGCATTATGAGCTAAATCTGTCTTTAGGCTCAGGTAGGGTTGGCTCCATCACTGCATTGCTGGGTTGGGCTCAGGATAAGGCATCAGGTAACCCAGTCCAACCCGAGCCTGGCTTTTTTATATGTATTTAACGTTTTATTTCATACTCAACTCCTTACCCTTTCTCTTTCTATTTTACTATGACTCAACCTGTTCCCATAGAAATCCTCGTTGATGAAGATGAAAATGAAGGAGCCTCTCCCTCCCCGTCTTACCACAAAAAGAAAATAAAAGGAAGATGGGGTTTGGTACATTTCTCGCCATGATCTTTATGATTAAAAAGATAACGGATACCCTTTCAAAGCACTGTTGCAGGTCACCATGATCAGGGATGGAAGCCCCAGTGTTGTCAGATCTCTTCAAATATAACCTATCCATCGTGAAATGCTTTGTCAAGTTTTGATCCCAAAACCAAACCCTTGTCCTCGGACTAATTCCCTCTCAAAGCACTGCAGGTTGTCGTGCTCTTGATCGAAGCCCTAATGTCGTCAAATCTCCTCAAATTTGTTCACCATTGTCAAATGCATTGTCGAGTTTTGATCCCAAAACCATATCCTTGTCCGCCAATGCCACGACCGAGAAAAAATTCTCTGGGTTCGTAATTCCTCAGCTATATTATTTTGGTTATTAAGAGTTGACATTAGAGTATTTGACTTCCATTATGATGATCTTTCTCTATTTGATCTTTGACTTTTAAGATGGGCTCATACAACTGGCAGCCTGTGCCTAACACGATCTAGTCTTGCGTGACGTGCGCGCGTATGGTTGTATGTGTGTTCTTACTCTTAAAGCTTTATTGTCTAGGCCTACAACTTGGGTGGGCCCAACCGGAGCATTACGAGCTAAACCATTTAAATAACACATTTTTCAAGGGACATCCAACAGTTTTAACAATGTTTGCATACTTTAAGTCCGCACACAATTGTAGATTAGATTTGTTCCAATTATAGCTAGTCAACCACGTGGCAAGAGTGAGTGTTTTAAATTGAAGAGATGTGGTAGGACATAATAACGATGGGATTGTAAATACGGTCGGCATTTTCGTAATTGTAAAAGAGAAAGTGCATTTTGGTCTTGAAAGTAAAAGTTAGACAGACTGTTTAAGGTCAACCAAGAAAAGTTGCAGTCAAAAGGGGATAACACAACAAAGTGAAACCACCGGGTGTAGTGCAAATATTGATGGTTTCACAGGGGGTAATACAAAAATGCCCTTATTTTTTTGTTTTCCTAAACGTCCCCTTACGAATTTCTATGATCACTATCTTTAAAAGGGACTTTGGGTCATTTCATTTCATACTTAAAAGGGTCAATATGTCCCCTTGGCCTAGGACATGAAATGGAACAAATTCAACGAAAGCATACTCAGTCATGGACCCGCATGTATGGCAAGCGGTGGCAAGTGGATAGAGTTAAAAGAGCACAAAAAAGAAACGATAGATGGATTTTGGGATATAGCGACCACCGTTAGTTTTTTGTCAAAAAAGGTTGCCCAAACCCTCTTTGTAAGGTTTCTTTAAGATAAGTTCCCCCATACAAAGAATCAAAGACCTCCCATGCACTCAACAGTTACGACTGATACCTCCCTATAAATACCCCATCTTCTAAAGACCTACAAACATATCCTCCCTACTTCAGACCCAAAAAACAAAGTGGGAGACGGCTCCTGTGATCTTCCACTTGCTAGCAATGGAAGGAGAAAAGAACTCTAGCAATTTCTCAATCGGGCACAGCGCACAGGAGAGGGGGTTATCACACGTCCCTGATCGTTACATGGTGCCGCCTTCGCAGCGTCCGAGCGAGAACACCGAGACTGCAAACGTGCCTATGATTGACATGAGTCGTTTGCATGGGAGTCCTCTCCATAGGTCTCTCATCGTCCAAGACATCGGCAGGGCTTGTGGAAAAACGGGTTTCTTTCAGGTATGTTAGTTGATTTATTGTATGTTATTGTCACATGTTACACGTGGTAACATAATTAACATAAAATGTCTGCATGCACACATTCTTAATTTGCAGATCATTAACCATGGAATAAGCCAGTCGGTAATAAATGGAGCCCTCGATTCCGCTTTGGATTTTTTCGACCTGCCAATGGAGGGAAAGGCGAAATTCATGTCTAACGACGTTCATAAGCCGGTGAGATACGGGACAAGCCTGAAGGATGGAGTAGAAAGGGTTCAGTTCTGGAGGGTATTTCTCAAACATTACGCTCATCCGCTGAAACACTGGATCGAGTCATGGCCAGTTAATCCTTCTAATTATAGGTAAAGTATGATGTTTTCATGCATGCTGTGGATAACAACAGTTTTTCAAGTCTAACGATCCAAAGTTTCATAACTTATACCTTTGTTTTCATGCTGTGGTCACAAAGGACAAACTGGTTTGTACTTTGCGGCATTAAATATATATATTTTTTTTTGAAGCATGACTCTCTCGATCGATTGCGGGGCCTTGAAAACATGCCAAGTGGCTCACTGGACCCGTGAATGAATTGCCCATTCTCTTAATAGACCTAGATACGAGAGATTAATTAGCCTGATTGGTAATCTCTAGTCGTTTGAGCTAAGTACCGATCAAGCTGATCTTTCGTCATGCGTCGGTGGGCCCGAAAGAGTAGGTCACGTGGTATATTTTCAAGCGCCCCTCAACGCCGTCAATAGAGAACCCCACGTCAAGACAATTTCCATGGACAGTGCAAGCTTTTATTGTCTTGGGAGTGTTGGACAACAAAGTTCCAAGTGATTTGTACTAGAAAATGCAAGATGTTTCTAGAGTTTATTCTTTTGGCCGGATTACTATGAGTTTATAATATATCCACTGGTGGACGCACGTGCGTTTGCACGTCACGAACCAATTCCACTGCTTGGTGAACGTGCTTTTGACGAGGCGTTGGCCCTTTTGACTGCATATATCATATATGGTTGTTTGACACGCCCAAAATCAGCTTGATTGAGGATTTCTTGCCGTTGGATTTAGTACCAAAAAACTTGAATCCAACGGTTAGAATCACTCGTCATTAAAACTAACCCAGCCGGACTTTTCTCAAGGACATGCAACGTGTTTACTGAGTCGACTAGGTAGAATTCTCGGGGTACTGACTTGATCTGCGACCGAGTTATGTCGACCGACTCAACTCGCAATCGAAAGAAAAAAGGGGTTTCAAGGAGGAGGAAGAAAAAGAAAAGAAGAAATCTCTTTCTTATGAAGGAACACTCCAGAAATGGCATATGGCGCACTCTCGACTCATGAATGTTTGACCCACCCTTATAAGACATACTACAGAGCAAAAAAAAAGCCAGATTAGAAATTTATGACCATTAGATTCATGAATATTTATCGGTGATTGATTTCTAGCTGTCGGATCAAAGAATATTTGAGCCACTCAAATCCAATAAAAATCACTTATCAAGCTTTTGATTTCTCTTTTACCATCTATCAATCTAACACATGAGAAACTTTTTTTTTTGTTCAGAGAAAAAATGGGAAGGTATGCTGTGGACGTGAGAAAAGTAGGGATGGAAGTAATGGAAGCTATAACGGAGAGCCTAGGGTTAGGATCCTCGTACTTGAGTGAGAAACTGGAGGACGGAATGCAAGTCCTTGCGGTTAACTGTTATCCACCATGTCCCCAACCAGACCGAGTACTAGGATTACCACCTCATTCGGACTACAGTTGCATAACCATCCTTCTCCAGAGCTGCCAAGGTCTCCAAGTCATGGACTCAGAAGATAACAAATGGAAAGTCATCCCAGAGATTCAAGGAGCACTACAGGTCCATGTAGGTGATCACCTTGAGGTACTAAGCAATGGGTTGTACAAGAGTGTTGCTCACAGGGTTGTTTTGAACTCTGAGATGACTAGACTCTCCATTGCCAGCTTCCAAAGTCTAGATATGGACGTGAAGATGGAGACTGCGAAAGAGCTAGTTGATGAACAACATCAGAAAGGGTACAAGGAAAGCAGCTTTAGAGATTTTCTCAACTTTCTCTCCTCCAATGACATCGTAGAAGGCAAGAGCTTTATCGAGACACTTAAGATCAAAAATTAAAATCTGCTTAGACTTTTTAAATTCTTGTTTTTTCTTATATATGTTTTGGAACTTTAATGTTTGCTGTTTTTTTTTTTTTTTTGTAAGCAATGTTTTTGCTGTTGAACTATTCTGATTGATACTTACAATCGGATACTAATTACGTTTTTTTTTGTAATTTGGTTTTAAATTATCCATGAGAGTGAATAAAAGATGATAAAGTAGTGATCCATGTTATGTCCATTTAATTCTGTTATTAGAACAATGATTTTCTTAATTTGCTAAAAAGAGTACTATTTATATCTGGATTCGAATGTTTTATACAAGCCCATCATGTGCCCAAACATTCACACCCAAGCCCACCACAAACTAAGTAATCAAGTCAGGCTTATAGATTTGGGCTAGATCTAAGCTTATTTTTTTTCTTGAAGCCTAGTCTATGTATTTCCCTGATCCCAAAATTAGCCCAAGTACAATCATTTGGGGTTATGCCCATGGCCATGTCCAACACGGGTGGGCTTAAAAATTTAATGGGAAGGCCCAGCCCATTAACTTACCTATACATCAGCTTGGCAATTTGGCCCGTGGCACCCCGGCCGATGTATCTCGGGACGGGCCTGGGTCCACCCTTTGAGGCCTGGCCTGGCCCAGCCCATTAACTTATCTATACATCAGCCTGGCAATTTGGCCCTGGGCACCCTGGCCCGATGTTCCACGGGCTGGGCCTGGGTCCACCCTTTTGAGGCCTAGCCCGTCCCAGCCTTACACTGTAGCTATGGCCCAACTGGTCCGACCCAAACCCAACCCGGCTCGATTTTCCACGGATCGGGCCCGGGTCAACCCTTTTGAGGCTTGGCTTGGCCCAGCCTTACACTGTAGTTGCGGCTCGACTGGCCTGGCCAAAGCCCAACCCGGCCCGTCGAGCCAAATTGCCAGGCCTTCCTATACATTTGGTTAAGAACCCTTTTGTATTTTAAGTAGCTAGAGTAAATTTCTCTTCCAACATATGATTATTAAATAACTCTTTTAAAACAAATTTTTCCAAAATAAATTAATACATTAACAAAATTCTAACTGAAATTTTTTATGTTAATTCAAATAAAATTAACATTAAAATTTGACAAGGAAACCATGTAAAACAAAAGAGAGATGAAATTAAACACGAATTTTAAACCTCCTACCCTTATGGAATCAATCCCCAATCTTTACCATCTTCTTCTCCAATCCTTCATTTTGTAGTTCTTCTAGCATATTTAGCATTCTCTTCACAAATCTTTCATCACCCCCTCAAAATGCTCTAGTTTTTGTTTGATCTATTTCTGCCAAACCACTCTCTCTCTAAACCTACAAATTTGATGAATTTTTCCATCATTTTCTTTTCATTTTTTTGATATTGAAATTATTTTTATTTAATATGAGATATATATATATATATATCATAATCGACTATTAAAAAATTTTAAAATATGGACATGTAAAGAATAATTTTATATTCTAGTTAGACAAAGATTCCGTGTGACACAAAATATTCTTATAACCATTCTTATGAGCACCAGTATAGCATTGAAGATGTCGTGGTACGCATATATACTTCGCCGACTACGTGAAGACTAAAAGACAAAGACAACAAGAATCAGACGGTTGACGATAGGAGTCATTTGAGTAACTGTCCATTTGTTCGTTAAAGATCATGCGCGCTCGCATAGGAAGATAAGTGACTTAGTGACCATAAGAATAGGTATTATATGAATAAAATATAATGGTCAAACCTAGTCAGAGGATAGACTCGAGTCTAGTCAAGAGTTTGACTATATGGGGGTATGTCTAATCTATTGAACTTTTCAGGCCAATCGATTGGATCTTCTTGATCAATCGATTGGACCCTACGGAACAGAACTTGTTTCAAGTCCGATCAATTGGACTTTCCTGATCAATCGATTGGACTCTACGGACAAAACTCAGTTCTAAGTCTGATCAATTGGATCTTCTTAATCAATCGATTGGACAGTACGGAACAGAAACTTTAAAGAGTCCGATCGATTGGACCCTTAGTACAATCGATTGGATTTACGAAGGAAAAATCCATCCGTACTGACCCAATCGATTGGACCTAGCCTAATCGATTGGACTAAAAGTACAATCGATTGGACTATGTGCGAATAGGTCTTTTCAGATCTGAAATTCTAGGTTCCACATTCTCCGCCACATCTCTTATGACTCAGGGCTACGAAACTCTATAAATATAACCCTTCTCCGGAATTACAATTTACACATTAACACACAGAAGAGAGAGTTTTATTTATTAAGAGTTGTCTATTCAAAAAAGAAAAGTTCAAAGCTTCATTACTACTTCTTGAGAGCTTTTCTCTTCTCTTTGATCATAGCTCAATGATTGATCTCTACTCAGCTTAGGTTTTCCACTTAGAATCTTAAAACCTAGCAAGTCTGAGAGTACCAGTGCGTCTCAACACTATTTGAGCGACTGGAGTGCTGAGAATTAAGATCGGGGAGTATTGATCGAAGGTAAGCTTTGGGAGTACCAAACTGAACAAGCCATTCTCCTCTTTCTCCTTCTCCCTTAGCCGTCAACCCGCCCTTCCATTCTCCAAAAACCCTAGCCGTTCTCACCTCCTTTCCTTGCCCTTATTTCACAAAGAAAAAATAAAGAAAACAAAAAAAAGAGAGAAAGAGAAGAGAAGAACAAGCTGTTGGCTTCTTGGATTAGATCACGCCTCCAGCCACCTCCATAACTACCTTCACCCCACTTTGCTGCCTCCACCTACTGGTCTTCTTCAACCTGCAACTGAAGTTTCCGACACCTCAGGCCACCGTCCTCTTCAGGGCTTTACCAACCGGACTTGCAACTTGCAGACCGTCCATTCCCCATCACCCTTGCAGGACATCCTCTACCGGGCAGCAACACCTGCAACAACACCGCTACATCCCAGGTTGAACTTTCTCTTCAAGCGTACCACAACTGCCTACAAGTGCTTCTCCTCCCATAAACACCACCGCCTCATCCTCCCATCCGTGCTTTCAACCGTGGAAACCCCATTTTCAACCGTTGTCTCACTTCATCTCCACAGATTGCACATCATCTCCTCAAGTCCAAGCCGTAGCCCATCACCATTAACGCTTGTAGATCGCTTGCAGCTCAAGGCACATCAACGACACCCTCATTCTTGCTAGAATCAACACCACTCATGACCAACTCCATTTGGTTTTCTCCATTGCTCCTCCGCACCTTGTGCTCATCCGAAACAGCAAGGTTGCATCACTGTGCATCAAAGACGTGCAGACTGGTAGCCTTCTCCTGCACTTCCTCATCTCCATGGACTGCTCTTTTGCTGCCCTCCTTTGCATCGAGAATAGGTGAGGACCTCCTCTTGCGATGGTAAGATTTCTCTTTCTAAAAACCCTACATCTCTCCATTTTTCTTTCTAACTCTTTCTCTAGTCTTCTAATAGTTTTATTGTTTGTTTTTGTAGGAATTTTTAATTCACAATCTATGTAATCTTTGGTTTATTTGAAATAAATTTGTCATCTTTAATTCAGTTTTATTATGTTTGGATTTGATCTGATGAATATTAATGTTCTTTTACAAACAATAGTTTAAGATACTCTCTCTTCTCATCACTTTCTTTTCATGCTTTTGAGTTATCTTTAAAGAAAATTAGAAAATAGCATTCGCAATAAAAAATAGGGAATTTTTGACATACCCCCCCACGTTATCTTTAAAATTTGACATACCCCCCCCCCCTACAATTTGAAAAAGCTGACATACCCCCTATGACTCGGTCCACTGTCATTTGACTAGTGTTGACCCGAGTTGACTACCTAATTTTTTATTAAAGGGCGAAAGTGCCCTTGTCTTCAACCTTAGAACAAGGGTTTGGGTTTAACCCAAAACCCATACCCCAAATCAAACATGAAAAGAGGAGATTAAAGATAAAATTTAAAATCCATGTTGGTAAACTTGAGATTTTTTTTTAGATTTTTGATGAATTAAACAAAGATTGAGAAGAAAAAAACTCCAAAAAAATAAACAAAACTCATGAAGGAATCAAATTTCTTTTTATGAATTTTATTGTAGAATGAAATTTTAAAATTGAAAGAACCCATCTTTCCAAAAGCCACATCTCAAAAGTTTGAAATATAAATGCTTTGTCTTGTTTTTCATTTTTGTTAATGAAAATTTTAAAACTAAAATTGTATATTTTGTCCTGTTTTTTTTTTTTTTTTTTTAACCTTGAGTTTAAAATTATTGCTGGAGTGGTGGCCAGCTGGCCATGAGACTCCGGTGGGTTGGTCGCCAGTGATGGGCGGCCAACCCATTGGAATCTCTTGGCCGGCCATCCCCACAACCGTTTGATTTGGGGTTTGGGTTTTGGCCCAAAACTTGTTCCAAGCTTGAAGACAAGGGCAGTTTTGCCATTTAATACAAAATTTGGAAGTCAACTTGGGTCAACACTGGTCAAATGACAGTGGACCGAGTTATAGGGGGGTATGTCAGCTTTTTCAAATTGTGGGGGGGTATGTCAAATTTTAAAGATAACATGGGGGGGTATGTCAAGAATTCCCTAAAAAATAATGATTTCTTTTTAAAACAAATCAATCCACCATTCTCACCTCAACCATCATTCTAGTAATTCCCGTGTTATTTTTGTTCATTATTGCGCTAACCCTAACTCTGAGTGCGGATCGACATCCGACCAACTATTGTGCATCAAGTGTTGATTTTTGCAGAAAATGAAGAATTGGATATATAAAAATTGTTGAGCCAAGGGTTTTCGAATTCAACGACCAAAAAATCCATATTTCAACAATGGTGTTGTGTAGGTAATTTCTGTTTCGTTTAACTTTCCAGTTAGTGATACTTCCGTTTGGACATGGTCCCGTGGTTTTCCTTGGCTAAGGTTTCCACGTAAAAACTCTGTCTTGTGGATGTTTGATTGTTGTTCCGCTAATTGTATTGATTAAATCAAACAGCGAAAAGACAATATACCACGGAGGCATATTTGATTTGAGTCGGTTGACATAATCCTTTTATCAATCAACTAATACATGCGAGTTTATCACCTTACCTTGACTAGTAAACTTGTGATTGGTTAGATTAATTTTTGAATACCCAATCACCCCTCCTTCTAAAAATTCTTGAGTAAAAGAGAACGGACTGGTTATTTCAATTAGTATCAGAGCAGGTTATTCTATAAAAGGTTTAAACACCTGAATTTAGATTCCTATAGAACCAATCCATTCTTTACATCTACTAAGATGAAAACAGAAGGCGGAAACACATCCAAACCTCCATTATTTGATGGAGAAGACTATGCATATTGGAAGGCTACAATAAGGGCATTCCTCAAGTCTATTGATGAAAGAGTTTAGATGGTTGTATACTGAATATAGGGACCGATCTCACTCCGGATGTCCGGCCTTTGGGACTAAGTTGTAGGAGAAGATCAACCTTAACAAGTGGTACACGGAAAGTAATTTCCGAGTAACCAAGTCAAAGAACTAATGAACTACCTTCCCCCAGATGGCTTTCGAGATAGCCTTTTTGTTCTTAAGAGGTAGGGAAGGGGGGAAATTCCTCCATTAGGTACATGAGGAAGACCAGTGATCTTTGAAATAAAAAATAAAGTAATTTTGAACCTAACTCCTCGGACCTCAGAATAAAGAAATGGACCTTCTAGATCATTATTGTTCAGATTGCAATAAAACATCCTGAGTATTGTTCAGATTGCAATAAAACATCCTGACTAACTCAGGATATGCAACACCAGAAATAGAAAGAAGTTTAGACCAACCTATTGAATTCAGAAGATTGGAAAATCCAGTCATGGTCACTTCTTTTTCAATAACCCCACGCTCAACAACAACGGCTCTTTTAATATAGTTCTTCAAGAAGCTAGCCCTAGCCATGGGATTGATGAATAAGCTAAGAGGATAAGGATCATTTGAAGATGATTCAGCTCTTGATCTTTTTCCTTGTGGAGCTATTAGAACAAAACAGAGAGATTTCACCAAAAATTTGGGTAATGGTGAGAGTATGAATCTCTAGAAAGAGATTAGAGTTGAGGGCTAATAGATTTCTCAAATGGGAATGGGAGACTACAAAAGAAATTTCTAGGGTTCCAAAAGGGTCTAATGACCCATAATCGATTTCAAATAATTTAGAACCAAGGGCGACAGACTGGACATGGGTCGACCCGCCCACGAAACCGATATAAAGTTCGGGTGCGAGGCGCGGTTGACTGGTCATAATGGTCGGTCTACCAGGTATGTTTAGTGGACCAGACATTGACCGGACCTAATGTCCGGATTAGGTCCGGTCGGCCCGACGCCGCAAACTCATTTCAAAACCCAAAACATTTATACTCCGGTCAGACGGTCAGTAACTTCGGTCAACCCGACTTCGTAACAGAAAATTTTTAAAACCCAGTCTCCACGACAATCTCTTCGGTCAACCTGACAATTTCTTCGGTCGTCCCGACTTCGTGAATGCCAATTTTGAACACCCAATCATCCCAAATTATCACTAATTTTCTAAACAATCAATATTTTCAATAATATCATCAATTTTTTACAAACAACATTAGCTAATCATTATTTGAATGATTAGACTATTAGACTAACTAAAATACTAAAGATATGATATTCAATATTAATCCAAATATTTTCGTCAGTATCAACAAAAATTAATCAATGGGACAAACTCCGATAGATTTCCTCAGATATTCATATCTGAGCGAATGTAAAGGTTTAGTCAAAATATCAGCAAGTTGAATTTCTGTGTTCACATATTCTAATGAAATTATCTATTCTTCAACCAATTCTCGAATAAAGTGATGTCTGATATCTATATGCTTGGTTTTAGAGTGATGTATAGAAATTTTAGAAATACAAATCGCACTCGTGTTATCACAGAATAAATTCATAGATCCTTGATTAATTTCATAATCCAACAATATTTGTTTCATCCAAATTAACTGGGTACAGCAATTCCCAATAGCAATATATTTTGCTTCAGCAGTAGACAAGGATATAGCATTCTATTTTTTGTTGTGCTAGGCTACTAAACAATTTCCAATGTAGAAACACCCACCACTGGTGCTTTTACAATCATCAGCATTTCCTGCCCAGTTAGCATCAGAATAGCCAGCAATTTCACTATTAGTATCAAGAGGATACCAGAGACCGTATTCAATGGTTCCACTGACATTCTTAATAATTCTCTTTACATCCATCTGATAGAGTTTAAATTTTAAAACACAAACTAATGCCAAGAGAATCCTAATAGATTCTAGTCTAGCTACCGGGGCAAAAGTCTGATCAAAATCAATGCCTTCAACACTTTTAGAGTCAAACTTTGTAAGGTTTTCTCTGTCTCTGAGCATGTAACATTTACTGCCAAAGACTCTAAAATATTTTATATTTGGTCTGACTCCGTTCCAAATTTCATAGGCTGACTGCAAGGTTCCTGTCCTTAGATAAACACGACTGATCGTGTAACATGCATTATTCACTACTTCAGCCCATAAATTTCTCGTAAAATCTTTTGAAAACTTGCATATGTGGTCTTTATCACAAATTTGACTAATACTAAGAATGTTATATTTTAGACCATCTACACACAATACATTCTCAATCTTAGATATTCTAGGACCTTTGATAGTTCCTCTACTAATTATCTTAACTCTACTACCATCACCAAATATCACATCACCATCATGGCATTCATCAAAAGAATAGAAATAAGATCTTTCTCCAGTCATGTGTCTAGAGCATCCACTATCCAAATACCGCTTAGACGTTTCATTTGAAATTGAAGCGGTATGAATAAACAAACATTTTTTAACAAATTTTTAACCCATCTCTTTACAAGAGATTTATCATTATTTTTCTTGTTGGATAAAGAGTTATTAATGTTTTCTTTTATAGCTCTAGCTCTACAATTTAAAGTAGCTACCTTCATAAACAATTCTTTTTTATTATTTTATTTTTTGGTTTCTTCCAAAATCTGTAGGTTTTTCATTCTTTCATTTTTTTCCTTTTTCTTTAGAAATTCTAACTTCTTTTTAAGTACAAGACAGTTATATTCTTATGTCCAGAATATCTACAATAATGACAAATGATATTCAAATTTTCAGTTTGTTCATTTTGGGTTGAATCCATAGTAGCTTTTACAAACACAATTCTAGAGTTTGAGCTTTTAGAAAATTTTCTAATATATCCAAGTCCTCTCTTATCTTTGCTTGTTTTTTTCTATGGTTAGTAGATTTTTAAGTCTAAAATTTTCTTGTGTAATATTTCTGATTCATGCTCTATTCTTGACTTCTAAATCATTTCTTTCGAGACTTAATTTTTCAATTCATCTTCAAGTTCTTATTCTCTGCTCAAAATAAGTATTACTTCATTATCTTTATACTTCACTGTTTGATATAGATTTTCTAATTCAATTTTTAGTGAGGCATTGATATTCGCTCAAAAGTGCTTATTTTAAGCAATTATCCTTTTAGCGTTATTGCATTCTCCTACGTAAAATACTCTATTTACCTACTTTTCTACGTAAGAGTCTCTTGTGTTGCGTAGAACACACTTTTCTGGACGAAATGGTATATTTACATGCATTAAACACATTTTCGGAAGTCTAGACATGTAGTCATTCTGAGAGAGTCTCATTACGCGCTTCTTCTGTCGCAGGAAACCCCGATGGGACGATTCTCAAGACTTGTGGGCCCAAATCGATCATGAAAGCCCATTATAAAAGCTTAAAGAGCCCACATGCTATGACTAGAAGATATGGGCCAAATATGGGCTGAATAAGAGGACCAAAAAGCCAGCCCAAAGAATGAAGAGAGTAGGAGAGCCAATGACCAAGAGACGGACCAAAGCATTTAAAGCCACATGAGTCAGCAAAGAATGATGGTCGACTCTACTGGAGAAGCGTGAGGATGTCACAGTGAAGACCAGGGTTCCAGACCCTCCGCCAGTGCTTTTTTCCATTTTTTTTGATACTTTTTCTCTCATCTCTCCTTATTCTCTCTCTCTCTTCATCTCTCGATCCTCGAATCTACTGACCTAACCCCAGAACTCCTGCCTATCAGCTCTATCTCATCTCCCTTAGCTTTCTGACCGTTGGATCTTCCATCGGACCGTTGGATCTTCAATCGGACCGTTGGATCTCTCTAGATCCGTCGATCTACCAATCTGGGTCCCAATCAAGTCACCATCCATCCGATCGCCTTCAGAATGCCTGTCACATCATCTTGTGAGACGATGAACATCATCAGTCCATGTGGGCCAGTAGCCGGGCCCATCAGCATCGACCCGCTGTCCGACCAGTTAGTGGACCCCGCGAATTTCAAAAATAATTTTAATTAAATGGGGGGTCCACTAATTGGGGAGATTCCCCATAGAAAAGTAGCATTTTACTTAAAAAAAAAAAAAAAAAAAAAAAAAAAAAAAAAAAAAAAATTAAAAATATATATATTTTTTTTATTTAAAAAATACCCTATTTCCATTAATGGAAATAGGGAGCTTTATAAGAGGAAGGAGAAGGGTTCGTTCGAACCCTAATCCCTCTCCCCTCTCCTCCTCTCCTTCCCCAAACCCGTTCCCGAGGTTTTCCCCTCCTTCTTCTCCTTCTTTTTCTTCATTCTCTTCCTCCTCTTCTTCATCTTCTTCATTTTTCTCTCGCCGGAGTTGCAGGCAGCAACTCCGGCCGCCTGCACGTCCTTCTCCCTTCTCCCCCTCTCTTCCTATCCTTCTTCTTCTCCTTCGCTTCTTCCTCTTCTCCTTATCCTCTTCTTCTTTTCTTTCTTCTATCTTCTTATCGTTCTTCATCCTCTTCTCCTCTTCCGGCGGACTGAACCAGTCCGTCAAAGCACGCAACAGCCACCAGCAACGCCTCCATCTTCTTTTTTTTCTTCTTCATCACTACCGGAGTTGCAGGTTTGCAACTCCGGCCGATCAAACCAGCAACTTTTTGTTGCTGTAGGCGGCTGCTAACTCTTCTTCACATCGCAGCAGCAGCTCCCCTCCATTACCGCCTGGAACCTCTTCCGGCTCCACCTGTTGACCAACATCTCCACCCGTTCTCACTAAGTAGATCTTAGATCTACTGTTCAGAGATCTGAGATCTCTTTTCATCACGTTAGGTGCAGATCGGACCTTGTGGTTCCCACTTTTCCGGTCTCCCTATTCTCATCCACGGGGTTGCAACAACGCCTCTTCTTCTTCTCATTTACGGGATTCCATCCCTCGAACCAGCAGACCACCACCATGCTCTCACCATTAAAACCGTTGATCCTTGCACGTCCTCACCACTGCATCGCTCAACCATTCTCCACTCCCGCCTACTGATCCTAAGTTTGGCGTTGCTGCCAGCAACGAAATTAACAATTCCCATCGTTCCACTTGCTGTGCTACACCAACGGCAATTGTGGTGCTACTCCTTTCCGCCCCTCCATGTGCGCTGGCTCAGATCTCCACCCATGCACCATCACACCTGTACCATTCCATTAACCGCAACATCCATCTTCCTTCGCCGGTGCAACTTCAAAGTGTGCATGAGTGCATGAGACAACATACACAACTCAATGAGCATGCATGTTTCTTGCTATCGTGCGATATCCAGCCACCAATATTTCCTCTCCAGTCCGTGCAACGTGATGGACATCAACGGGGATCAGGCAAAGCAACAATGTGCACCTCGTGCATCACCTTCATCACCACGATCGGTGGCCTTTCATCCTCATCAATGGTAAACATTCTCCCCCTCTCTAGATTCTCTCTCCTACATTTTCTTTCTCTCTAGATTTTTAGTATTCCTCTTTCTAAAATCCTACTTTCTCTCTCTCATCTTTAACATTTCTATACCTTTCTCTCTCTAGTTTCTCTATCTCAAAACCTCTTTCTCTCTCTACATCCCGCTCTTATTAAAAATGCTTTCTAGTTTAGTTATTTTGTCAGATTTTTGCTGTAAAAGACAATTTTGATTAAATGAAGTTGATTTGAGAATGATGTGTTACATGCAAATTTTTGGTTATCTTTTGAGTTCTTATTCGCGCTAATCCGACTAATTCCGAGTGCGGATCGACATCCGACACGAATCCCTATGCTAGAATCTCTGAATTTTACAGGAAATCTCGGATAAATTACAAATTGTGTTGAAGTTAGGGTTTCCGTAACCAACGACGCGGAAAAAACCTACTTTCAGGCATTTTCACAACATTCGATCTTTTCATTTTTCAAGGTATAACAGGATTTTGCCAAATTTAGGCTTTCTTTATATAAATTGTTAAATGCATTCTGAATTTTTTCTTCATCTGTATCATCAATTAAGTCAGTTTCATTATCAATTTTAGCATTCTTAGAGTGACAATTTTCATTAAGATTAGCAATAGTCATTAAAACTCTAACATAGGATGATTCTCCGTTATCACTAGATATGTTCGTTTCCGTATCGGATTCATCACTATCCATGTCTCAAGTAACAGCCTTCATAGCTATAGTTTTTCCTTTCTTAACATTGTTAGGATAGTCAGTAGAGACATGACGAAACCCCCTGCAATTATAACATTGTATATTATCTATACTGTTATCTCCCTTTTTGTATTTATCGAGTATTTCAAAAGGTTTCCTATTCCTTTGTATAAAATTTTTCTTATCTTTATTTCTGAAAAACTTTTTAAATTTTTTATCAAGGAGGACAACTTCTTCATCAATGTTATTAGACTTATCGAAGTCAGTTTCTTCTCTTAATTGCTTCTTAGTGGTTTTTAGAGCTAATCCTTTCTTTTTAGGTGCATGAAGTTTCAATTCAAATATTTGAATTGATCCTATTAGTTCTTCTAATTTTAGTATATCAACATTCTTACTTTCTTCAATAGTTATAATTTTAAGATGAAACCTATCAAGTAATGATCTCAGAATTTTTTTAACAATTTTTTATTCAGGAATAGCTTCACCAAGACCCCACATGGAGTTAATAATTTTACTTAGTTTGGTGTAATAGTCTATGAAACTTTCATCCTCGTTCATTCTAATAATTTCAAATTGTGTTGTGAGCATTTGAAGTTTTGACAGTTTAACAGAATTTGTTCCTTCATGGGTCATCTCCAAAATGTCCCATGCTTGTTTTGAGGTTTCACAAGCAATTATTCTTTTGAATTCGTCATGAGATAAAGCACAATGTGTTGCATTCAATGCATGATTATTATACTTGTATGCATCTTTATCTCCCATACTCCATTTACTTTTGGTTTAATAGCAATGGTAGTTGATTCACCAACAATCGTTACTACAGTAGGGGATGTCCATCTCACTTCTACTGATTCACAAATCTATTCATCCAGTGATTTTAAGAAAATCTTCATTCTAGTCTTCCAATAGGCGTAATTAGTACCATTGAATAGAGGAGGTCTAGACACAGAGAATCCCTCCCGACTCATGATTATTCTAAGAGAACCAAAGATCACACTTGGATTGTTAACCCCTTCACAAAGTGACCTTGCTCTGTATTAATTGAAATTCCCTTTTAATTACCACGTTAAGTCTTAGAGGGGGTGAATAGGATAATTTTTAATTTCTCTACAGATTCTATATGGATTAAAAATTAATGATCACACAATGCGAAAAAGGATCAAGCAATCAAAATACGAATTATCCATAGAACATAGATATGTAAAAATCTGAGACAAAAATATGCAAATATTCACAATCACATGAGACTCAGATTTATAGTGGTTCAGTGACTCCGCACCTACGTCTACTCTCCAATACTCATCACGAGTAGTATTATATTATTTCAATCATGCATTCAACATTTTCAATCGAAATAAACAATCAACCAACTAAGATTCACTTATAAAATTTCACCAGTCCGTTCTCTTTAACTCAATATACCTAGAAGGGGGGGTTGATTAGGTATTTAAAATCATTTATACCTACATAATTTTATTGGACGATGGTAAGAGAATAAAATCGCATGCCTTAGTTGTTTGATAAAAGATTATCACAACTGACTCAAATCGAATATACCTCTGTGGTATATTTTCTTTTCATCGTTTGATCTAATCAGAATATATTTCGGAATACAAACAAACAATCACACAAGACAAGAGATTTTTACGTGAAAACCTTAGCCAAGGAAAAACCACGGGATCACGTCCAAACGAAAAGTAACACTAACTGAAAATTTAAACAAAACAAAGGTTACCTACGCAACACCGTTGCAAATACAGCTTCCAACCTTCGCCAAGGCCTACTGTCGATGCATCCACATCCTCTGAATCAACGCTACGAATCCACGCATGCCCTTCCATCAAGAAGCCTTGTCCGCTTGTTCAGTTTGGTACACCCCAAACCTACCATCGATCGGCTCCTCTGATCTTAATTCTCAACACTCCCACCTTTGCAGAAGGTGAAGGATTCAGTACACCTTGAACCCTAAGTTGCTCAAATGGTGTTGAGTCACACTGGTACAATCAGGCTACTAGGTGGAATATAAAAGTGGAAGACCTAAGCTGAGGAAAGGATCAAGCTATTGGCTTTGATCAAGAAGAGAACAAGCTCACAAGATGTGAATGGAAAATAAGCTTCTTGCTCTTCGAATGGACACTCTAATAAATATAATATTTTCTTCTCTCTCTTGAAGATTGAGCCACTCTGTGTCTCTGTGTGTGTTTAGAGAAGGCATAGAAGGGTTGTATTTATCGAATTTCATGACCCTGAGTCATGCAGAACGTGAGATAATGGAACCATAAATTTTGGATCTGAGAATGACCAATTCTGTGCATGGTCCAATCAATTGTAAACTAGGCCCAATCGATTGGGCCATGTCCAATCAATTGGGGATAAGTGTCCAATTGATTGGGCTCAATAAGATTTCTGTTCCAAAGGCACCAATCGATTACACAGGGTTCTCCAATCAATTTGACTCAGAAAAGTTTCTGTCCCGAAGGCTCCAATCGATTGACTCAGATAAGTTTCTGTCCCGAAGACTCTAATCTATTTCATAGAGTCTCCAATCGATTGGGCTGAAATAAGTTTATGCCTCGTAGATCCCAATCGATTACACAGAGTCTCCGATCAATTGGGCTAAAAAACGTTTCTGCCTCGTAGCTTCCAATCGATTACACAGAGTCTCCAATCGATTGGTCTATGTCCAATCGATTGGGGATAAGTATCCAATCAATTGGACTATCCCATTAGTCAATTTTATTGACTTAAACTCGGGTCAGTCCAATGACTAAGTTTGACCATTATATTTTATTCATTTTAACCAACTCCTATAGCCACTAAGTCACTTACCTTCCTAATCGAGCGTATACGATCGTTAACTGACAAATCGACAGTTACTCAGATGACTCATGTCGTCAATCGTCTGATTCTTGCTCTCTCTATCTTTTAGTCTTCACGTAGTTGGCGAAGTATGCGTACCATGACATCTCCACACTATACTAGTGCTCGTAGGAACGGTTACAAGAATGTTTTTATGTCAAACAGAATATTTACCAAATTGAATATAAAAATATTCCTTACAACTTAGCCTCAATCTAACGAGAATCGCTTATCGCTCAGCTAGAAAGTTAGCCTAGGCTAGTAGTCCTTTTAGAGAAGCTCTCTTCTCATGGATCTATAAGCCTCAACTCAATCTATACAAGAATCACTTCTCGATTCACCTAGGGAGTCACACTAGGCCCGTAGTATTTTAGAAAAATGAATTTCTCAAGATTCCACCTTCCTCAACTCAATTTGATGAATACTCACTCATCCACCAATCGCAAATAATTCAGGTTTGATAATATTGAATTCACTCTAAAAGGTTTGTTCTAGGAGATATTTACCTTTTGATGAATTCGATAGAATGGTAAATCCTCGTAGAAGAATTTAGCATAGAGACACTCTGCCAATAACGATCCTCTTCTTGGAAGAAAATGATTACAGGAAATAATACCCTTCGTAGTCTCTTCAAACAATTAGAACAGCTTTCACAATAGATGAACTAGATTTGCTCATGTGAAGCTTTCTCAAACAATCTAGAGCCTTCACAAAGGATGTATAGATTTGCACAGGTGAAGCTCTCTCAAATTCCAAATCTCTAGACTCAAAGAATGTAAAAGAGAGATTTCTTGATTAGGTTCATTCTTATGAGGGGAGAGAACTCTTATTTATAAGCAAGCCTCCCATCAATAGAATCGAACTGAATATAGTCGTTTGAAGGGCCCAAATATGCTTAAAATCATAGAAGAGATTGAGTCAAAACGAGATCCGAAAGGGGTGGGGTCGACCGCACTTTTTGTCGGTCGATCGGACCTCGGTTGGCCTAATATTTTAGTCGGTCGCCCGCTCAAGTAAGCACTAATTCATCTCGAACCCGAGAGTTTGGGTCAACCGCAGTTTTTTGGCCGGTCAACTAGACATCCGGTTACCCTCTCAAAAAGGTCGGTCGGCCGGACCTCTTAGTCATAGCACCGAACAATCCTAATCTTTTTAGAAATTTCTCTTTTTGACATGCACATGATATCTAATTATCGCTGAACCATCTAGGGTAAATCTTGACTTCTAAATCATTCCTTTACGTAAGTAACCGCAACACGAGATTCTATATAGTTGAACGTTCATTGAGTGAGAATGTACTCTGATCTTTTAAATCTTCATGCTTGAGTTTGACTTTGTCTTCAGTTGATCTTGAAAACTTGGGTTGATTTTCTTCAGCTTTAATTATTCTTTGATTTGTTTTGTCGAAGTCCACTTGATCTTTGACACTTCAGTCTTCAACGGATTTGTGACACAACGATATATATTTCGGAAGAACTAAGTATTCCTGGGATTGACAACCGAGACTTTTTAGATTTTACGATCCTTGCCAAATAGATTTCAGGCTAAGGTGACGGCCATTGAGGAGAGTAAGGATGTTGACTCCGTCAAAGTTGATGAGTTTACTACTACATAATACTAATTAGACTACAGTGTTAAAATATAGATAGACTATGGTTTTATTAAAAAATGAAGTTTAAAGATCTAATTTAAAAAAATAATAATTTAAAAAAACAAAAAACTACGATTTGTTTTATATCCGTAGCGTAAAGTGTTGCAAACTGACCACAGTTTTTACACTAAATCCGTAGTATGATCCCTTTTGGCCACGGTATTTGTAAAAACCATGGCGTATGACCACATGATTAAATACGAACAACTACGGGAGTTGTAAAATCCGTAACCTAAACTGATGCCAAATGGCCACAATATTTACTAAAACTATAGTTATATGCCTTTTTAGGGTTTAAGCCACAGGTCTTTGCAAAATCGTGACCTAAAAGAAATAGAAGTTGCCCACGCACAACTACTCAAAATCTCTATTCTACAATGACCTCAGACTATGCAACTGCTCCATCTCTCTCTCTCATCTCTTCTTCTCCATCTCACGATTGATCTCTCCTACTTCATTTTTTTCTCTCTCGCACGAACAGCCGCCTGCCACTGTCGCCGTGATCAACACCGTCGCCATCTTCGTAATCCTAAAGGTTTCTTTTGGTGTATTGGTTCAGGTCTTAACACCACCATCATTGCCGTGCAACTCTCCGGGACCACTACTCCTTTTCTTAGCCACACTCATCGCTATTTCAGTCCGGCGGTAAGATAAACTTCATCTCTTTTGGTTAATCCCTCTCTCCCTCTTCTTTTCTTTGTTAATCGAATTGGCATATATGTTTGAGATTCTAGGGTTTTCTTGGGTTCTTTTTCTTTGATAGAGAAAAAGTATGCATGATTGGAAATGCAAGGTATCGAACCCTAGAATTCATCTCTCTCGATTTTTTTCCTTCTGTTCTTTTTTTTTCTTGGCGCCGTTTTGTTCTTCTCAGCCTATTTATTTTTTTGTATACATGTGATTTGCCGAAAAACAAATTTTTCAAAACCCTAGAAATCAAAAAATTTCAACTCAATTGTTTATTGATTAGGGTTGGTTGTTTTTACTGATCTGGGTTATTTGCTTTATTGATTAGAGTTGGTTATTTGAACTTAGGGTTCACTGTTTTACTGATTTGGGTATTATTATCAAACCTAATCATTACCATCAAATTGTTTTTTCAAACCTAATCAGTCGATTTTCTAGGATTCTACCGATTTCTAATGTATGAGTCCATACAAATCTTAGCCTTTATTCTGTAGCTTTTGATCTTTCATTAATGTTAGTTAGGATTGTTGTGTCACATTCAGTTCACAATGTTAAAATGTAGTACTTTTGAAGCATCATTTAAGGTTGGAGAGCTTTGAAAAGCTGGTATATATGAACTGATGTGATGCAGATCCGATTATAGTTAAAAAGTTTTACACTGTTTTGCCATTACACCTCATCCCAAATAGTTGGGGTTGGCGACATGAATCTTATTTCGACATTAGACTCTATTTACACTATAATAGATTTATGATGTCTTTGAAAGGCGCCAAATGACAACATTTAACAAAAAGTGTAAAAATAGGACATCAATGCAGGTCACATTCCACTCTACCACACATTTTTAAGGAAACTTTTTATCCTTATTTACTATGAGGTTGATTTTTGATATCACCTCTACACCAGCAAGAATAATAGTTGGTCAAGGTTTTACATTTGCTAAACAAGTGTAGTTCATGTGGTCTTAACGGAGTTTGTGGCACTTGTGTTTCCCAGTCCTTGTGGTCTTAACAGAGTTTGTGGCACTTGTTTAAGGTAGTAAATTTTTCTTAGTCTTTTACTGTAGAAGGCCTTAAAAGGCGGTAGTTGCCTGCAGTCCCCTAATTTTTTAACACCTTCAAACAATCAAAGTTAGTCCCACCAGCAAGGGTGGGATGTAGAGATATTCTTGAAGTTCAGAGCTTCTTAAAAAATTTGAAATTACTTCAGTAATTCTTGTAGTTTGGGGAAGAAGTCATTTTCCCGTCTAACCTATTTTCGTTTACATGTGGTAAAAAAAATATAAAATTGCAAAACATGGAAAAGTACAGATATTTAGTCTCTAACATGATGATGAACATGTTTAACAACTATGTGAGGCTTTTCTATTGATAGGTACTACGATAAAATTTTATTCTATATTTATCTATTATTAGGTTTCTAGGAAATTTTCTTTTGAAATCTCAAAATTTACCATCGAATGGCCTTGTAGGTTTTGCTGTAGTGGATTCTACAAATCCAGTGTTAACCCACAACAATTTAAACAACAATATTGCATGATCTTTGGATTTGATCCATTGATACCATTTAATTCACTAGGTACATTGAAAGTAGAGTTTTTCCGCGTCGTTGGTTACGGAAACCCTAATTCCAACACATTTGTAAATTATCCGAGATGTCCTACAAAATTAAGCAATTCTTTGCATAGTAGAAGTATGTCGGATGTCAATCCGCACTCGGGGTTAGTTCGCACAAATCAAGAACATAAAATGATAGAATTTTGTCAAACTCGCATCAAAATAAACTTTATTTCTTGAATTCAACTGTAACTTACAATTCAAACATGAGATAATTAATCTAGAAAGCAGTAAAACTAAATTAGATAGAGAAAGAAGAGAGATAAAATCTGGGTAGAGAGAGAAAGTAGAGAAATCTAGAGAGAGAAAGTGTGTCTAGAGAGAGAAAATAGAGAGGGAGAGAGATGAATGATAGAATGAGTTCTAGAGAGAGAATCTAGGGAGAAAAGAGAGAATTTATAGAGAGAGAAAGAGAAAGGTAGAGAGGTTACCTTAGTGATTTACCTTGAGTAGATCGGCCGGAGGTCGGCCATGGTTCTTTGCCATAGAGAGGTAAAGACTGGAGGACGTGGTGAAGAAAGGTGGAAACCAAGATCAGCAAGTCAAGGGGAGAAACCCAAACTATGATGAAGCGGTGGAGAAATCCTTGCTGCCTTCCCTTGGTTGGCAATGGAGAGGGGAAGCACCTATGTTATGGTCCGGTGGAAAGAGGTGGAGATCAACTTCGGGCTGCCTGAGTTATAGTTTTGGTGGCTCAATGGAGATGAGGGCATGCAAGGTTGCAAGCTCGTGAAGTGCATGGAGACGATTACGACTGGCTGGTTGGTGAAGTGTTTGCCGGCGTTGATGGAGATTACCGGAGTTGCTGGTTGCAACTCCAGTAACCTTTAAGAGGGAGGCGCCCACTTGAGGAAAGGACGGTGGAAATTCTTCTCCAGCAGGTTGTGAAGCAGTCCGTTGGAGAGGGGATATTGATGGAGATGCCGGATTGCAGCAACCGTAAGTTGCTGGAAGAGGACTGACCTGCCGGAGTTGCAGGTTGCAGTCTGGTTGGTAATGGCGGTGGTGCAAGGCAGTGCTTCGTGCTGGAGCAACGTCTTGAGGAGGAGGTGGAGCAGGCTTGTGCGAGGTGGTTGAGGCGCTGATCGAAGACAACAAGGAGAAGGGATCTCGTCCAAGTGCAGCATGGTGAGAACCAGTCCGTGGAGAGGCAGCGACGTTAATGGCAGATGGAGCGATGGAGAAGAAGAAGGTGGGTGCAGCAGATGGTGCAAGTTTTAGGCGCTGGTGCAAGAAGGAGCAGCACCCTTGGTGCTTGAGGGGGTGGACGATGGTGCTAGCAGTTGCAGCACCCTAAAGGACGCCTACAACTCTGGTGTCGTGGTTGCTATGACGTTCTTAATGGAGGTCGCCGGAGTTGCAGGTCTGCAACTCCGGCCAGTAAAAAAAAAAAAAAAGAAGAAGAAGAAGAAGCAGAAGGAGGCGCACCACCAGTTCGCCGGTAATGGCCCGCCGGAAGAGAAAAAGAAGAGGAGGAAGAAGGAAAGGAGGAGAGGGGGGGAAGGGAAAGAAGGGAGAGAGGGGGGAGAGGACCGACTTTAGGTTTTGGCCTCTCTTCCTTAAATACGTGAGGCTCCTCTTGCCTCAACAGTTGGATCAAGAGATCCAAAGAAATTTCCTCACGGTTTGAAGCTAAGGCCCCGTTTGGATTACCCAATTGGAAAATTGCATTTTTTCGAGGAAAACACACTGTCCATTGTTAGATAGCTAGTATAATTTTTTTCGAACAAGCCACTTAAATCTGGATAATCTTTCCTACTAAACCCGGAATTCATTTCCCATCCTGATTTTCACCTAAGAATACACCTTTATTTTCTCGCACAATTGAAATATGTGTTCTTAGTTGCTATCAATTAGCCATTTAAGGTATATCACAGATGTATTTTCTCGGGAAAATATTTTGTGTAATCAAACATAGCCTAAATGTCTCCGAGTGGGGTCCACGCAAATGGGATGATCATAGGCCGTGGTGATCAAGGGTTGAGATGATGGTGATCTATCGATCGAATGATGAGCGGATGAGATCAAGGGGCTAGATTTTGAGAGTGGAGAGATCGGATGATCAATTGATCGATTTGATGGCCAATTGATTGATCGGATGGTTGAATTGAGGGCATAGATAGATGATGATTGGCCTAGTGAGGGATTAGATGGGTGACGGGGGAAAGATCGTGTGGTGAGAATGACAGGATGGTTGATCAGATGATCGACTGGTTGAAGTGGAGAGGAGAGAGAGAGAATTAGGAGAGACGAGAGAGAAAATACTAGAAAATACAGAGAAAAGAGCTTGCAAAGGGTCTTGAACCCTGATCTTCAACATATCTTTCAGTAGGCTTCACCAATCACGCAAGTCGTCATTTTAGGTCAATTGGTGTAGTTTTTGAATCACTGTGGCCCGTCTCTTAGTCTTCAGCTTTCCCTCTCTCTTGGTTCTTTGGGCTAGCTCTGCGATCCTCTGACTTGACCTGTACTTGGTCAGTATCTTCTAGTCATAGCCTGTGGGCTCTTTAAGTTTAGATAATGGGCTTTCATAATTGATTTGGGCCTGCAAGTCTCGAGAATTATCCAATCGGGGTTTCCTGCGATGGAAAAAGCGCGTAATGAGACTTAATCAAAATGGCTTTATGTCTAGACTTTTGAAAATGTGTTTAATGCATGCAAATATACCATTTCGTCTAGAAAAGTATGTTCTACGCAACAGAAGAGATTCTTACGTAAAAAGTTGACAAATAAAATAGTTTTACGTAGGAAAGTGCGATAACGCTAAAAGGATAATTGCTTAAAATAAACACTTTTGAGCGAATATCATACATCACCACCAAATCGGACTTCTTTTAAAACCACTGAGTTAATGAAAGTCAAACTCATTAGCACTTGAATGAAAATAATTGAAATCATGGTAAACTATAGGAGGCTTCGATGCTTATTTGAATGGAAAATATCTTTAAAAAACTCCTCTGGCTGTAAAAGCATCTCCTATACTCTCCATATTGGCTCTTCAAGAGAACTTACTACTGTTAATGATCTAATATCCGGTTAACACCACAACTCGATGATTGACTTTTTCCTATATGAGATATTGAGATTATTGTTGGAAGTAACCGCAATACACTTAAGGTGCATTATCCTGATACACTTTTTATCATTTGTGTTTGATGGGGTGAATTGGAAATTTTTAGAAATTCTTGCTATTCCTAGATTTCGAAGTAGAGAAAACTGGAAAATATTGAGAAATGTAGGAGGAAGAAGGGAATTCTGTTTAGGCATATCCTTGGCTAGGGTGAAATCCAGCCAACTTACGTTGATTTCTAGTTTTAGCTGAATTCGAAAGATACTCAATAATGGGGATCAGGAATCGGGATTCACTTTGATTTTGATTTGATTTTCGATGCTATAATTATTTTCTAGTATTTTATGGTATCTCTAACAGTAAGTTTTGAATCCTATTGAGAGAATTTAAAGAATCACCATGTGGCACTTTTAAGCTCAATTTCAGTGGTTGCTCGTTTAGGGACCATATGAAGTTAAGTTAGCTTCCTGAAATGGAGAGGACCATAGGACATCCATCGGATTTTTTTTTTGCGAACTATATGAGATTACGAGGGTGATTCTTTGGACATGATTAAATTCGCTTTGAGGTTCAATATTAGAGTTAAAGCACATTGCTGATTATCTGATTAGAGAGGACGTCTATAGAGTTTCCTTGTTGGGGTGTCATTTCTCATTTTCTACCTTTTCTTTCCTTACCAAGTTTTTATCGTATAAGAGTTCTTTGCACCTTCTGTGAATTTACATTTGTATCTTTTGTTCTCTTTCAACAATATCATGAACACAGAAGAGTGAATCTAATTGTACTAGTGCCTATAAACTAGAATATCATGGAACGCTTGATTTTCTTTAAGTTATTGATGATGTTTCAGATGATGATGCAAATGGATAAATCTTGAATGTCCAAGGGTAGAACATCATCGGAATATGATGAGGGGGTTCAACAATTTATAGACTTTGCAATAGTACATGCAGATAATCCTAATTCCATGCGATGTCCATGCACGAAATGTGATAATCTCCAAAAACATACTGTAGGAGATATTAAGGGACATCTATTTTTTAATGGTATCAATCAAAGTTATCGCATATGGTTCCACTATGGAGAGGATGTTCCGAGTGAGGTTTCATAATGTATTGGGAGACAAGATCTCGACCATCAACAAGTTGAAAGGGTGGCCTAAGACGAAGTTGATAGTACAGTAGAAATGGTTCAAGATGCGTACGATCACTTTACAGGTGATCCTAAAGAGTTTCAAAAATTGCTTGAAGATGCCGAAAAACCTTTATATCCAGATTGCTCGAAGTACACGAAGTTATTGGCATTGGTCAAATTATGGAACTTGAGAGCAAAGAATGGGTGGTCCAACAAGAGTTTTTCAGAGTTGCTGAAATTGTTGGGAGACATGCTTCCAAATAATAATGAAATGCCCTCATCCATGCATGAGGCCAACAAGACTTTGAAAGCTCTAGGGATGGAATATGAGAAAATACATGCATGTCCTAATGATTGCATTCTCTATAGAAAGGAGTACAAAGATGCGACTACATGTCCCACTTGTAGAACATCACGATGGAAGATAAAGAAGGATGGGACTGAGAAAAATAAGGGGGTGCCTGCAAAAGTATTGTGGTATTTTCCACCTATCCCGGGGTTCAGAAAGATGTTTAAGTCTGTACAGACAGCAAAAGACCTCAGGTGGCATGATAATGAAAGAGTAAAAGATGGTCAACTACGTCACCCAGCAGACTCTCCATCATGGCAGCTAGTAGACCACAGGTGGCCAGAGTTTGTAGCAAATTGTAGAAATCTTCGGCTAGCCATTTCAGCAGATGGAATAAATCCACATAGTAGCCTTAGCAGTAGGCATAGTTGTTGGCCCGTTATATTAGTCACTTACAACCTTCCACCATGGTTGTGCATAAAGAGAAAATTTATGATGTTAACATTGTTGATATCAGGTTCGCGTCAACCTGGCAATGAAATTGATGTTTACTTGGCACCACTTATTGATGATCTAAAAACTTTATGGGAAGTAGGTGTTAATGTTTATGATGCCTACAGAGAAGAATATTTCATATTAAGGGATGTACTGTTATGGACAATCAATGATTTTCCTACATATGGTGTCTTGTGCGGTTGTAGCGTCAAAAGATACTTAGCTTGTCCGATATGTGGTGATGATACTCATTCTTGTAGATTGCAAAATGGTAACAAAATTGTATTCACAGGACACATGAGATTTCTTCCATTGAATCATCCATGAAGAAAGAAAAAAAAAGGAGTTTGATGGTACGCAGGAGCCTAACCGGCAACCTATAGCATTAAGTGGAGAGGAAACATTAAAAAAGGCCGAAGGGATAAAAAACTCATGGGGAAAGAAGAAAGTATTACACAAGTCACAAAGAAGAAAAAGAGACGTACACCCAAGAAGGATAAGGTTGATGCTGATAACAAGAGTCGTTGGAAGAAGAAGTCTATATTCTTTGAGCTTAAATATTGGAAACACCTGTACATACGACATAATTTGGATGTTATGCACATCGAGAAGAACATGTGCGATTGCATCATTGGGACATTGCTTAACATTCCAAGAAAAATAAAGGATGGGGTAAAAGCTCGTCTAGACCTTGTAAAAATGGGTTTAAAGACTGAGTTGGGACCACGATATGAGGGGAATAGAACATACTTGCCTCCAGCATGTTATACATTATCGAGGGAAGAAAAAATAAAAGTTTGCAAAACATTAGTTGAGCTCAAGGTTCCGGATGGTTTTTCTTCCAATTTAAAGAATTGTGTCTCAATGGAAGAATTGAAGCTATATGGTCTTAAGTCCCACGATTGCCTTACACTGATGCAACAGCTACTTCCTGTGGCAATACGGTCGATGATGCCAAAGCACATGAGGTATACTATTGCAGAAGAAGCTATTGAATTTTGTACAGAGTATTTATCTGGTGTCGAAGCAATTGGAATTTCCTTTGCTAAGAACATGCCAAACATTAATACAGAGTATGGAAAGTTGTTCTTGCCTGACAAGGCTTTATCGGGTGGTCGTTTCACCGACGTTGACCCCTTGTCCTTGGAGCAGGCACATCGTTATGTGTTGCAAAACATAGATGATGTTGATATCTATATCGAGTAAACTCTTTTCTTCCCATCGTTTGATGCTATTTTAATTTATTCAGTTGCTTAAGAATTCTGGTACAAACTAATCATGTGTTGTTTTTTCATATCTCGATAGGAAGCATATCTCCTTCTTGAAGGAGAATAATCCCCATAAGTCAAAAAATAAGAAGTGGTTAAATACAGAGCACAATCGCACCATTATTCCTTAGATACGTCGAACGGTTGAAAATGATCTACGCAACTCACATAATAAAATCTCAGAAAACCTAAGGTGGATTGCACAAGGATCACATTTTCAAGTAATAAAATGTCATGGTTATATCATTAATAGATGTCGTTATCACACGAAAAAGCATGATAATTCACGCGTCAACCAGAATAGCGGAGTGAGCGTAGTGGCCGATACAATCCAAATTGCAAGCGGGAAGGATAAAAATCCTGTGTTTGGAGATATCTATTTTTACGGTGTTATTTCTGAAATATGGTTGCTTGATTATCGTATGTTCAAGATTCCAGTATTTAAGTGTGATTGGGTCGACACCAATAAAGGCGTCAAAGTAGATGAGCTTGGTTTCACGATAGTTTAAGACCAACTTGATTCAAAATTTTCAATCCTTCTAGCAACTCCTACAAGAGCATACATTTATGATGACGATGATGAGCTCGTTGATGTTTGCAATGATCACCAGACTTCTGATGTGGTATTTCCAAATGTCGAGTCTTTTGATGTAGTCGACGAGTCTCAGTCACAATATATGCGAATGGACTGTGATGGAACTCATCAGACTCGTAGGTAGGAATCGTAGTAAGAGGAAGATTCCTGTAGTTTATGATTCTTGTGGATCAAACTATCAATCAATATATTTTGCAATATTTCTTTAATAAGGTTTAGAAGAGCCCAATGGTTTAGGTGCTTTAATAAGAGTTATGATCCTTGGATGGAAATGAGTAAGGCTCACAGACTTCCAATACAACGTGAAGCGAGAGTTGAGTTTTTTTTTTTTTGATAGGTAATCAAGAGTCGAGCCTTGGACACAACCAGAATTAGGTACACATCATGATAACAGCTTCATGAAATGCGTTGATGATCATTCTTACTGCATCCCTTAAACCTCATCCATGAAGCAACAGTAGGGAGAAATCTATTCTCCATCTCATGCCATGCATGGGGTTAGCTGATGTATCTATCAGATTGCTAAATTATTGAGCACTTGGATAAGTCATAACCCAAAGATCATGATAATTCATACCTAACATTTGGATTTATTTATTTTCTTCCCAACATTAACTGTGTTGATAGGCCTAACTACAAAAAATATGTTACATTTGGTTGGGGTAAAGATTGGCCGGCCCAAACCTGGCCCATTAGAAACACAACTTGTAGTCTTGTATCCCATTCGAGGCCTCCAAGTCAAAACCAGATGGTAGCCACTCAATCAGATGATTTTTTCTGTTAAAATCAAGCCATGGGACATGAATATAATTCTTGGTAAAGATGGGGGCATTGGAGTTTATACTACATCAGCTTTGCCACTAAAATGAATGGATTGGCTTTGCATACTTCTTACCCACAAACTTTGAAACAAAAAAGACAAGTAGGCTGATAAAATTAGTAACAGCTAAGAGAAGCAATGAGTGTTTGAAATTATATAAAAGAAGATTTGAAAAAAGTATTAGAAAGGGAAATGTTTCCAAAATCACCGAGGTCATTCATGAAAAGTATAGTTGGCCAGAAATGTGTCAAGTACGGGAAGTGAAATATCACAACCACGGAGTGCTACTACTACATTACTCTGGATGTATTAGTAAACAACTAAGCCCATTTGGTTTAATGAACAAGCAATCTGATTCCACATGTATTGTGCCTACAGCAGCAATTAATAAAAATAACTAATGTCGAGTTAATTCAATATGCATATTATTCAGTAATCATGAACTTAAATGCATGGGATGTAATTGAGAAGGTTTCAATTCCTATGTCTGTCTTGTTCTGAGACTAAAGAAAGGTTGGTTTTCAATTCCTATGCATCTTTGCTTCCTCTCCGAAGTTTAACAGGAGGAGAAAAGCCCCTATACTCTCAAAATCTATTATACAGAGACATCACTAATCTAGTAAACATTACATTTCTCTTGAGTGCACAAAGAACACCCTGATTATGTCAATTTCTATTCTTTTCTTAGATGGCAACCAAACCATTAACAAGCGAAGCAATTGCTATAACAGAGAAGAAAATGGACATGACGTTGGGTATGCTAATTATCATTTGAGGTTTTACATTTGGTTTTATTTTGGGATCTTATCTGAACTATTTTTTTGCTTGTTTTTAACACAGATGATATCATCAGGATGTCTAAGAAATCTACATCTACAGTAAAAAATTAGAGGGTTTCAGTAAGTGATTATTCCTTTGAATATAATTTTTGTTTTTATTTTTATTGATTTATTTTACATTTTGGGAACTGAGTGGTTGAAAAAAGTCGTAATCACTGTCTCTTGGACATGTACACCAAGCCATATGCACATTGTCTTGTTATGTGGTTATGGATTTAACACACTCTTAAAGAGGTGGTGGAACAAGAAATTTGAGGTTCCTCCAATTGTTTTGGTAGTTCAAATCAACTCAAATGATGATATATCTAATTAGATTTAGTCCTCAAAAATTGAAGGAGAAATAACAGAACTCAACACTCATGCATATTCATAGTTTACCTAACGAAAGCCCAATATTTCTAATTAGTTCTCTTTTCAAGTGTACATAAACTATTTCCCTTCAACTATAGTTCAGAACATGTATCGCATTTCTAGCTACATTTTAAATCATTATGAACCCATCTTATTCCTGCTTCTATTTGTCAATATAGAAGCAATGTCTGATGCGTGTAAATATACATTTTCTTCATATAATTGTTTCTTGGATTTTCTGAATAATAACCTATTTTTTCTCCATTTACACATTTTATCATATTTTTACCTTGTAATTAAGAAGACTTGCCAAGGCAAAACCTGTAGACTAACATCTTGTAATGTGCACTACTCCCAACATAGTGTTTGCATAATGATGCAGCTCTTGTTAAGTCCTCGAAGCCCCTGAAGTCCACTTTTGCAATTTTTTCTTTTAAAGGTTTTACTCTTTGATTGACATTGTAAAATTAATTCAATCCATTTTAGGTTCAAAAATATGCTGACTTGGCTTTACCATGAATCATCTGGTTTTAGCAATTTAGTTTGTTTTGGAGCTTATGTGAGCTGATTTCGACTAATTGCTGCATGTAGTTAGAATTTTGGAATGAGCCTTCCATTATTATTGTTTAATATATGTTGATTTTAATTTCTCCAAATGATTATCAACATTAGAGCTTGTGGTTGGTTTAGATGCACTTGCCTTCAATCTCAAAGATGGTGGGCTAGTTGCATTGATGCGGGTACAGGTGTTGGAGTCCGACATAGGTGTGGAGTGTCTGATCAGGCAAATCTTGAAAATAAGATTTGTGGACCCTGCAGTATACTTTAAATAATGTGAAACAAAGTAAGTGTTTTTTTATATAATGAGGATGATAGTGAATAACGTGATAGGATATTTCATGATTTGTGTAATATACTTATAGATAAGAGGGTACGCATATCGTATATGTGATGTTATGTTTGTTGTACAGAAAACTTCAATCATAAAAGATAGAGCTAATAACCTATGATTTGCAAGAAAGAAAAGAGACAAAAAAGAATCATTGTGTCGGCCTCTGACATGGGTACTTCGCCTGTTTAGAAGAATCCCTACTAAAGAATTTGTTCAGAGGCCATTTTTCAAGACGATAACATTGGCATTAAGGCCAGGTGGTATTTGTCATGAAAAATTATGATTGTAATTTTGTGAATATTTTTAAAGTTAGTATTGATTCATTCAATAATTTCAATAGTTATTTTTATGAATTCCATTAGCAGTTTGTTTTAGTGTGACACCTGGGGAATTAATGACTTGGTAATAAATTTAGATTATAATGATATTGTGAGCTTTTTGCTTTTAAAATTCTTTTACATCTTTGGCATTTGTTAGTCATAATAGTTATTTTGTAAATTTTTTTTTAAATTTAAAAAATAAAACGACTACGATTTTTTCCAAAATCGTAGTCTTCAAAACATGAAAATTTTGAATTAAAGAATACGGTTTCTCAGAAAATTGTAGTCTTTTGTATAGACTTACGACTATGTTTTTGGATAAAACCATAGTCTTTTCGGTTTAACTCTTAATAACAATAAAGACTACAATTTTCTAGAAATTCGAAGTCTTTTATGTAGTCGTCCAACTACAATTTTGGATAAAAATGTAGTATTATAGTTCTAGCCCATGGTTAAAAATCGTAGTCTTTTTCACAGACTTTAGACTACACCCGATTAGACTACACTTTCAAAATTAGTTTTAGTTTATGGTTTACATCAAAAGACTATGATTTTTCACCATAGTCTAAAGGGTTTTTTGTAGTAGTGGTAGGTTTAGTCTCTCTAAACCTATGAGATGAACTTGAGACAACCAAAGAAGCCAAAGGGTATATAGCCCTTAAAGTTTTTGAAGCTCAGGACACAGAGTCAGATGGTGACTCTAAAATGGAAATGGCATTATTTGTCAAGAAATTTAAGAAGTTTTTTAGTTCTAAAAATGATAGATTTAGGAACAATAAATTTTTGATAAATCTAAGGAAAATACCAAACCTCATGAGAGAGGTAACAGAAGTGACAGAACTCCTAGGGAAAAACACTCAGGTGAACCCCAATGTTTCAAATGTCAGGGGTTTGGTCACTTTGTGAATATATGCCCCAACAAGGAAGAGTACAAAGGCAAGACCAAAGCTTTTAATGTTACATGGGATGTAGAGTTGATATTCGCTCAAAAGTGCTTATTTTAAATAATTATCCTTTTAGCGTTATCGCACTCTCCTACATAAAACTATTATTTTTATCAACTTTTCTACGTAAGAGTTTTTTCTGTTAGGTAGAACACACTTTTATGGATGAAATGGTATATTTGTATGAATTAAACATATTTTCGGTAGTCGAGATATAAAGTCGTTCTGATTAAGTCTCATTACGTACTTTTTCTGTCACAAGAAACCCGATTGGACAATTTTCATGGATGGCGGGCTCACAACTGACTGCTAGAGTCTAGGACCAAAGCTCAAGAGCCAACAGGCTAATGATAAGAAGATGTAGGCCAAGTGCGGAAAGAGCTAGAGAATCGAAAAAGCCCGAGAGAAGATCAAGAGAGAAGGAGAGCCAAGCACCCCAAGAAGAGATTAAGGAGAATAAAACTCAATCAACTAACACAAGACGATGACTTGACCAGTTGGTAAAGCTTGCAGAAAACCAATCAAAGACCGGGGTTCAAGACCTTCTACTAGCATTTTCTTTCTATTTTTGTAATATTTTCTCTCTCCTCTCTCTCCTCTCAAATCTCAATCATCCGATCCTCTCTCCTTCCGTGATCACTCGATCCGACGGTCTACCTTAGCCGACCTCCTCCATCCGATAATCCATCTAATCATCGCCATCCTAGTCTACCGTCTAATCACCAGTAGATCATCCATCATATCATCACCCATCTCAAAATCCAACAGTCATCTTTTTCTTCTTTTAGATCCTATGGTCATTACTACAGCATTGACCAATGTGATCTCGATCCCTATAGAGTTGGACGGCCCAGATTAAAGAGAGACTTGTTCTTACAAAAATGGAAAGGCAAATTTTGGGAAAGTTTTGAAAAGCAATAGTTTTCTTTTTAAAGAAAATATCTTTCAAAACGTGTGGCTGAGATTCTTTAAAAAGTTTTTTTTATTATTAATGGGATGAGGTGGCAATGAAACTTTGACTTTTGCAAGAAAAGAGACCTACCAAAAATAAAATAGTTTGTTTGGTGTGCATTCTTTTAAAAAGGTAAGATATAAAGAGTTGAATTTTTTGTGGGAATCTTTCTTTTAAAATGAAAGAGATTTGAAAGCAACCTTATTGAAAATAGAAATTTCTTTCATTTACAAAAGGGATGAAATCTTAAAGATCGTGGGTCTCTAATAAATAGAAACCATGGTTTCTATTAGGGGAATCTTCTCCTTACAATAAAAGAAAACCACCTCCACGTTTTTGGATCTCTATAATCACCTCTCCCATCTTCTAAAAAAAATAAAAAATCTCTATCCATCTTTACCCTCCACGTTTTCTTTTGAGAAAGAACAAAACCATAACGCCCCCATTCCATTTGAGGGGATCATCCTTCTCCTAAAAGAAGAAGAAGAAGAGAAGAAGAAAGAAGAGGAAAGAAGAAGAAGAAGAAGAAGAAGAAGAAGAAGAGAAGGCCATGGGGTCTCCATTGCTGCCAAGCCATTGACCAGCCGGTATCATCTCCACAAGTTGCTACCAGCACCTGTTCATCTCCTCCACGTCCTTCATCTCGCCTGCTTCATCACCGTTAACCTGCTCTATCACTCTCCTTCTTACGGTTTCATGACTGTGAATGGCAAAACCAGATCGTGAAAGCCTCTTGCATCCATTGGAGGTTCAGCCGTTAATGCCCCATCTTCAATGAGGTGTGTTCTTCATCATCCACTCCACCACACCGCTGCAACTTCGGCTAGAAATCGGACTGTGCATCCTTACCGTTGGGCCTCTACTCACTATCATCACCTCCTTGCTGCCTCACAAGCCAATCATCACGTACGCCTACACATCAACTATATAACAACCATCTTGTAGTGCACCTCACCCAAGTGCAGATCGCATGCATCTCATCTCTCAACGTTGCTGGTATTACCAAGCAATATCAAGCTGCCCCTAGCGCACGAAACCTTGGGCATTCCTCTCCTTCATCGACTTACTTCACCCAAGCTCGTAGTCCATCATCTCCACTGGCAGCAAGGATATCTTTCTCACCATTCGGGCTCCCAACAGGTGATCTTCATCTTCTCCTTCACACGAGTTGCACCTGCAACTCCACTAGACCTAGATCGACAATCTTTTAATCAAGAAGCAACCCAATCCTCATTGTGCATTGCGATTTGTTAGCTTTTATCTCCTCATTTTCTTTAGTTCTCAATTTTTTTTCCTCTCCTATTCTCTTTAATGCTTTCTAGAACTATGTTAATTTCAGTAAGTTGGATTGGTAAATACAATTTGTAAGCTCCATGTCTTTCTTAATAAAAGTTGGATAATTTTTGTGTTATTCTCTCATCCATGTTTGTTAGTAGATTTTGATCATACCTCATAAAAATATGTTTTAAATCATTTCATCACTCTCACCTACTCACATTCTCTAGTATTTTTCAGTAGAAAAGTCATTTTTTCATGTTCTTTAGTCGCGCGAACTAACCCCGAGTGCGGATCGACATCTGACACGAATCCCTATACAAATTTGCTCATTTTTTATAGGATTAGAGTCTGGATAATTAAAAATGTGTTGAAATTAGGATTTTCGTCCAACGACCAGAAAAACCTAATTACAAGAGTCAGAAGATGATTTTGATGACTCTAATAGCAATGAAAATTCTGAGAAGTTCCCACCTTTTGTTGCTTGTTTTAATAGCCCCACTGGATCTCATGAAGAATCCAATGATGATGATGATGATAAGAGTTCGGAAGACTCTTACAATGGGGACTCTGAGAATAAAGCCTGTATGAGGAATCTATAAAGTTCATCAAGGTGAATAAATTTTTATCTAAGAGAGTCAAAGTTAATAGACTTTGAGAATAAAGCCTTGCAAATTGACACTGAAAAATTAAAAGTGTAGATTAAGAATTTAAAACAAGAGAAAGAGTCTCTGTTTAAAAGGAACAAGTCACTGGAATGTGAATTCAAAACTTGTATGGATGACAAGAAATCCTTAGAGATAGAGCTTCTCAAAGTTAAAAGGGATATGTCGAGATTCTCGTCCAGCATTACAAAGCTGGATGAGATCTTATGAGTGGGAAATTTCTATGGAGACAAACATGGGTTGGGTTACAAATATAATCAAAACAAAGTATCTACTTCCAAGACGATCTTTGTAAAGGCCAAAATTGTTCCCACTCTGACTATTGACCAAGTTAAAACTGCCAAAAACAATCGCCCTTGTGTGTAATGTAAAAACTTGGGTCATGTGATCATAAACTGTCACAAACTGGAAAGAGGACACAAAACTCATTTAAGAAAGAAGTGAACTTAACCTAGAATGTGAAGAGTCAGAAAATGCCTATGAAGACACATACTAAGCTTGACAACTGGGATGTCCTATCTAGGAAGATGAAAGACCTACTGGCAGGGAAATTGAGTCCCTTAAGAAATTCAAATACCCTCAGAGTTCTTCAACTCAAAAGAGGAGTCATCCTAAGAGAAAGGTACAACTCATGATATTCGCTTAAAAGTGCGTATTTTCCACTGTTATCTTCTAAGCGTTTTCACACTCTTCTACATTAAAATGCTCTATTTATCTACTTTTTTACGTAAGAGTCTCTTTTGTTGCGTAGAACATACTTTTCTGGACGAAATGGTATATTTGCATGCATTAATTAAACACATTTTCGGAAGTCTAGACATGAAGTCATTCTGATAGAGTCCCATTACGCGCTTCTTCTATCGTAGGAAACCCCGATGGGACAATTCTCGAGACTTGCGAGCCCACATCGATTAGGAAAGCCCATTATCAAAGCTTAAAGAGCCCACATGCTATGACTAGAAGATATGGGCCAAATATGGGCTGAATAAGAGGACCAAAAAGCTGGCCCAAAGAACGAAGAGAGCAGAAGAGCCAATGACCAAGAGATGGACCAAAGCGTTTAAAGCCACATGAGTCAGCAATGAATGATAGTCTACTCTACTGGAGAAGCGTGAGGATGGTCACAGTGAAGACTAGGGTTCCAGACCCTCTGCCAATACTTTTATCTCAATTTTCTGATATTTTCTCTCTCATCTCTCCTTATTCTCTCTCTCTTCATCTCTCGGTCCTCGAATCTACTGACCTAACCCCAGAACTCCTGCCTATTGGCTCTGTCTCATATCCCTTAGCTTTCTGACCGTTGGATCTTCAATCGGACCGTTGGATCTTCCACCGGACCGTTGGATCTCTCTAGATCCGTCGATCTACCAATCTGGGTCCCAATCAAGTCACTATCAGATTGTCTGTCACATCATCTTGTGAGACGATGGACATCATCAATCCATGTGGGCCAGTAGCCGGGCCCATCATCATCAACCCGCTGTCCGACCATTTAGTGGACCCCATGAATTTCAAAATAATTTTAATTAAATTTTAAAAAAATGTGGAGTCCACTAAATGGGGAAATTCCCCAAAGAAAAGTAGGGTTTTACTTAAAAAAATATATATATTTTTCTTATTTTTTATTTTTAAAAAATACCCTATTTCCATTAAAGGAAATAAGGAGCTTTAAAAGGGAAAGGAGAAGGGTTCGTTTGAACCCTAATCCCCCTCTAATCCCCCTTCAATCCCTTTCCCCATCTCCCCCTATCAATCCCCCACGTTCTCCCTTCTCCTCCTCCTCCTCATTTTCTTCTTCTTCTTCTTCTTCATCTTCTTATTCCTTCTTCTCCTTTTTTCCAGCCGGAGTTCTGCAACTCCGGCCACGCGCCTCGCCCTTCTTCTTCTTCTTCTTCTTCTTCTCTTTCTTCCTCGTCTTCTTCTCCTTGCTTTCGTCGCCGGAGTTCTGCAACTCCGGCGGATTGCAACTCATCTTCCACCGTCTTCTCCTTCTCTTTCTTTTCTTCTTCAACCACCTGAATCAGCACCGCCTGGGTGCTCCTTGGACTGACAGCCCAAACCGCTGCTGCCTCTCCATGCCTTACCGATCTGCAACACCATTACCGGAGTTGCAAAACCTGCAACTCCGGCCGTCACCTTCCAATCACAAACCCGAATCAGCATCTCCACGATCTCTCCTCTACGCGCCTCTCCAAACTTATGCCTTCTCCCTTCTTGCCACACCTTCACAGTGTCGATCTCTACAATCTGTAGCAAACTAGATCGTCTCCTCCAACCAATTTTCCAACCTGCAATCTCCATTCAACTCTACAGATTGACACACCCTCGCTGCTGGTGTAGCCTTGCAGGTGCAGCGCCCATCCTTCATCATTCACAGTGTGAACTAGCAGGCCGTTCTCTCAAGCACGCCTCCATCTTCACGAACTAGCAGGTGGCTCATCCACTCGTTCATCCTCTTCATCTCTCCCAGTGCCGGCAAAGACACAGCCCGAACTCCTCCACAACGGTTGCCCACAGTGCACTTCTCAATGAGGATTAGCTCCTCCAAACCTTGTTGCATGTGCAACCCTCAAAATACTCCATAACCTGCACACCAACAGCGGGTTCATCTCCTAACTCACGCACCACATGGTTTCCTCCACCATGCACACTGGTGATGCACTTACCATTGCTGCACCTCCTTCCCGGATTCACCTTGCAAGACACGATGAACCTCAATGCAAACACTTGGCCGAACTAGGGAGCATCCTTTCATTCATGCCTATGGCCGACCACATCAATGGCCGAATCAATACCTCCGGTAAGAAGTCCACGGTTAGACCTCTATCCCTTCTATTCTCTCTCTTCTTCTACTTTTTATCTCTAGATCTCTCTAGGTCTTAATTTCTATCTTTAGACATCATTCTTATCCTCTCTCTCTCTCTAGACTCCACCTTCTCTCTCTAGAATTCTCTACTTTCTCTCTCTACTTAGCTTTCATCTCTCTTCTCTCTCTCTCTAATTCAATTTTACTGCTTTCTAGATTAATTGTTTCATGTTTGAGTTGTAAGTCACATTTGAATTCATGAAATAAAGTTTATGTTGATTCAAGATCGATAAATTCCTGTTATTTTATGTTCCTTATTGCGCTAATCCGACTAATCTCGAGTGTGGATCGACATCCGACACGAGCCACTATGCAAAATTGCTCATTTTACAGGTTAAATGTCTCGGATAATTAAAAATATGTTGATTCTAGGGTTTCCGTAACCAACGACGCGGAAAAACCCTACTTTCAACTCACAAAAATCAAATCTATATGAGTTAGGAAGGATTCTCTAAGGAATAATGTTCACAATCTTTCTATCCTATTCTCTGAGCAATGAGCTCATCATCCCTTCTTGTTTTCCATTCTTATTCTGAGAGCCAGGGATTTATTTTTTTTGTTTTCTTCATATTTTTTATTTGATTTATTTTTATAGAATAAAAATTAAAAAAGTTAAGAAAATAAAAAAAGGATTGGTGTTTTAGTCGAATTATGAGTGTGTGTTCTTAAAATGTTGAACTGGATGGACATTAACTTGTAAAAATGTTCTAAAATATTTCTTACTTAACACAAAGTAAAATTTGATAATCTTTGTATTATATCTCTTGATTTTGATGATTAGTCTATTTTACAAATTTACACCAGGTGAAAAATTGATACAGTTTATCTGATTATTATTCACATGCACTCTGACTCTTATTGGCTGGTACGGATCTGATAGAGGTGTGAGATTCTATATTATTGGGATTAGGAATAAACTTCTACTGACAATGACTTCAAATTAGTAATGTTCCTGCCTTCAATTGATTTCGAAACTCCACTATAATCGATTGTTGGCTTCCCAATTAGAGAGTTTATTTAGTGGAAAGAGCTACCTCCAAAAATTAGTGTGAAAATCCATCTGTATGGCCTTGTTAAAAATAAAAAATTGATTCTTTTTGTTGTAGAAAAAGGCTACCTAGTCTAGGAGTGTGAAAGCTACCAAATTCACAAGTAAAAAATAGTCAATTTGCTAAAACATCGTATCCTTTAGCAAATACACTTGATTAAGAGCATTATGTGAGTACCTTATAAGCTCTAATGAGGATTTCATGGTCGGATACAAGATACCTCTAGATTCTGATAAATATTAAATATTACTGCTGAAATCTATCCGGTATCGCCTTTAAAATTAGTTCACTCAAACACTTGTTGATATTTAAATTTGAGTTTATTAGTGTTTGCGACTTGTTCTAACTGTCCCGAGAGTTAATATTATTGATGAATCAAAATTGAGCTGGATTGTTGATTAGTCAAAATTCTTTTTGAATAACTCTATTGTTAGTATTTATCGAGTTTTAATATTTCTTGGAACAGAATTCGAAATTCTCTTAAATATTTTATCTTGATTGTATATCTTTTCTTGAGCTTTCCATTGTGTTATTTGCTATGAAAAGATTTGATTGGAAACATGAAAAATTGGTTTAAAAATTTACATTTTTCAAAAAAATTTCAGAGTTCAAGTCCAATCAATTGGACTACCCAGGCCAATCGATCAGACATGGCCAATCGATTGGAGTGCCCAGGCCAATCGAGTGGACCATGTCCAATTGATTGGACGTTACATCCATCGATTGGATTGCGCAAACCTCATTTTTATAATACCCAAAACAGATTCATTTTCGCCCCAATCGATCATATGTGCCCAATCTACAATTATATTGCTTTTTGGTTTGGCTTTGCTCCCTATTTCATTGTTTTTCACTTCATCCTCTTTATCTTCATTTTTTGGGATTTTCTGTGTGAAAAATGGGTTTCTTTTGGTATTTTCTACACTTCTTGGTGCTTATGGCTGATTCTCCTCGGCGTAGGAGGCATGTAATACTATCTGATGCCGAAGATGAGGGGTTTGGGACTCAGAATCCCAGACGTACTTCTCGGGCTAGAAGGGATGGCAGATCATCCTCTTCTTATCACATGGAGAGAGGAGAGTCCTCCAGAGGGCATAGAAAAGCTTCTCGAGAACGTGGCTGGTCAGGTCGTTCTTCGATTCCCATGGTTAGTAAGCTTATCTCTCCTTTCATTTTTTTATGAGGCTGCTTGTTTTAATCATTTTTCTTCTGGTCGTTTTACGACTGAGAGAATTGTTGAGCTCGACTCGATTCCGGGGTCCCTTGTTCATTCCATTTTCACATCTAGGGGGTAGATCCCTGCACTTCATTTGAGTGGTCCTTATTATCCTGTGTTGGTAAATCTATTTTATGACAATATGCATTCGATCCAGTGTTATGAAGAGAGTCAGTTATCTTTTAAGACTTTTGTCTCTAGAGTTTCTTTGAGTATTACTCCTGATCTGATTTCTACGATTTTCGGTATTCCTCGTCAGAACGCTTCTATTGAGTATCTTTCTCGGATGAGAGAAATGACCACTGACAAAGTCCATCTAACTGAGACTCTTACTGGTTCTATTTTTGATTGGTCGTCTCATATTCAACTCAGTAGTCTTCTCCCTGAGTATCGTCTGTTGTACTGTATCATTGTGTACAACATTGACCCACCTGGCCATGGTGCCTATGTGAACATTGATTGTCTCCAACTTCTTTACCACCTCGGTACTAGTTTTGCTATTGACCTTCTTTGATTCATGTTTAAGGTCATTGCTAGAGCTGGTAACAATTTGGTGAATCATCCTTGTCTTCCATTTCCTTTACTCGTGAGCACTATTCTACTCCATCTTGATTTGTACACCCATGGGACCCATTGGACACTCTACTATCCGGAAGAGTATGTCTCAAGTTTGTCGGGTCACTGAGGTTCCTCCAGAGTATGATGACATTCTTGATGATCTTGCTAATAATATTGGAGTCCCTCTAGAGCATGCAGATGGTGTTCAGCATGCAGATGCAGATATGCAGCCTCCTGAGATGCATCCTCACTACTCGCTAGAGTCCCTACATCATCAGATGACAGGATTTGATCAGCGCCTCAGCGCACATGAAAAGCGGACATCTTAGAGCTTTTGACGGTTGGAGGAGCAACATGTCACTGGGTTCGATAGGATGACTAGCACACTGACTGATATGTAACGATACATGGAGTATCAGATCACCTTGATGGGTTTTGGTCAGTGCCCGCCATTTTTAGAGCCGGACCAACATGATGGTGCATGACTATCTTCTTAGTCTCGAAGAGAGAAATTTTATTTGAGTTATCTGTTATTTGATTTAGGTTTATTATACACAGATAAACTAATGTTTCAATTTGTGGTTATACTCTTTTTTTTTACTTGATCTATATCAGAGTATAAACATTTTATCTTATGATATGACATGGTACTATTTGTAGTTTGTTGTACTTCCTAATGCACCTATTTTTTATGCTAATATCCAATGCATGCTAATTATATACTTATATTTATGTACCTTTGTCATTTTGTGATAAAAAAGGGGAAAGAAAAATCATAGAGGTAAACAAGTAAATGCATGAGATAGGAGGAGAAAAATTGTTACATTATTTTTTTAATTTCTCTACATTGTGATGTGCATAATTAATTCACTGTAATTTTAATAGTTTTATCTATTTCTGCCTATGATATAACATGGTATGTTTTGTTGGCAGAATGTGCAGGGAACAGATCAAAGCCTCTTTTCTATTATCTGTTCGTTATCTCCGAGAGATTGTGAAATAGTGAGTGAATCATGTAAGGGGGGATTGTAATTCTATTTTTTGTTTACCCTTTATATAATTAATGTTTTTGTCATGGAATTGCCAAAGGGGGAGATTGTAAAGAATAATTTCATAATTTAGTTTGGCGAAGATTTTATATGACACAAAACATTATTGTAACCATTCCTACGAGCACCAGTGTAGCGTTGAAGATGTCGTGGTACGCATACTTCACCGACTATGTGAAGACTAAAAGACAAAGACAGCAAGAATCAGACGGTTAACGACAGGAGTCATCTGAGTAATTGCTCATTTGTTCGTTAAAGATCGTGCGCGCTCGCATAGGAAGGTAAGTGACTTAATGATCATAGAAATAGGTTTTAAATGAATAAAACATAATGGTCATACCTAGTCAGAGGACAGACCCGAGTCTAGTCAAGAGTTTGACTATGGGGGTAGTCCAATCAATTGGACTTGTCCAATTGATTGGATCTTCACGATCAATCGATTGGACCCTACGGAATAGAACTTGTTTCAAGTCCGATCGATTGGACTTTCCTGATCAATCGATTGGACTTTACGAATAGAACTCAGTTCTGAGTCTGATCGATTGGATCTTCCTGATCAATCGATTGGACACTACGGAACATAAACTTTAAAGAGTCCGATCAATTGGACCTTTGGTATTATCATTTGGATTTAGGAAGGAAAAACCCATCTGTACTGGCCCAATCGATTGGACCAAAAGTACAATCGATTGGATTATGCATAAATAGGTATTTTCAGATCCCAAATTCTAGGTTCCACATTTCCCACCTTTCTTATGACTCAGGGCTACGAAACTCTATAAATATAACCCTTCTCTGGACATACAATTTACATATTAACACACAAAAGAGAGTTTTATTTATTAAGAGATGTTCGTTCGAAGAAGGAAAGCAACGCTTCATTACTATTTCTTCAAAGCTTTTCTCTTCTCTTTGATCATAGCTCAGTGCTTGATCTCTACTCAGCTTAGGTTTTTCACTTAGAATCTTAAAACCTAGCAAGTCTGAAAGTACCAGTGCGTCTCAACACTATTTGATCGACTTTGGGTTCAGGGTGTACTGAATTCTTCACCTTCAATAGATATTGGAGTGCTGAGAATTAAGATTGGGGAGTACTGATCGAAATGTAGGTTTGGGAAGTAACAAACTGAACAAGCAGACAAGGCTTCTTGATTGGGGGGGCGCGCGTGGAATCGTAGCGTTGATTCAGAGAACATGGATGCATCGATAGTGGGCCTTGGCTAAGGTGGGAAGCTGCATTTGCAACAGTGCTGCGTAGGTAACTTCTATTTTGTTTAACTTTCCAGTTAGTGATACTTTCCGTCTGGACGTGGTCTTGTGGTTTTTCTTGGCTAAGGTTTCCACGTAAAAACTCTTTGTCTTGTTGATGTTTGATTGTTGTTCCGTTAATTGTATTGATTAAATCAAATGACGAAAAGACAATATAAAACGGAGGTATATTTGATTTGAGTCGGTTGAGATAATCCTTTTATTAATCAACTAAGACATGTGAGTTTCTTACTTTACCTTGACAAGTAAAATTGTAATAGGTCAGATTAATTTTTGAATACCTAATCACCCTCCCCTTCTAGGTATTCTTGAGGAAAATAGAACGGAGTGGTTATTTCAATAAGTAATGATTGCCAAATGCATTAGCTAGAGTAATAACATTTAACAATTAACATTATGTGTGCATAAAAAGATTTATCCACTCAATTAAGTTTTCAAACATATATAGCTAAAGTACGATACTGATTAGATTGTCTCAACACTTACAATAACTTCAAGCATATACTTAGAACAAACTAAAACCAATTGCAACAAAGACTTTTTTGAAGTAAGCCATCACATAATGCTACACGAGGTTGCTAAGCTAGTGATGTTCACGGCAAGCTCTACTCCTTTAATCGCCGTGTGAATTCCATGACGTGCTTGATTACTGGAACCCTGAAAAGAGAAATCGCGAAAGAATAAAATATCAACCAAGATTTGGAAAACATAATTTGTGGGAAGGGGTATTTTGTCAACTTTAAGTATTTCCAAATGATTTATTTTGAAATTCAAATGATTTGTTAAATTAGTTTATTTTGGAAACAAATAACATAACTAAGTGGCTTAGTGTTTAGAGACCTTCCTAGTTCAGTTTCTACTTTGGAATTTTATTAAAGATCTTTAATTCAAATCACACTACATTTATTCTGAGCGTTCTCTGAGCTGGTAACATTATTCCCATGTGGGAGTTACAATAATTAATTTCTTCATTTAAAACTTATTAATTCTTTTTCCAATCTAACTACCCAACAATGATAAAAATAAATAATTTTAATTAATTTTTCCAATTAAAATTTAATTAAATGTAAACACACATGCCACTCACTAATAATAATAATAATCAAAGGGTCCCGGTAGAGTTTACCGTGTTCTGGATTGTTTGCGTATTCGTCTCGTCTCTGTAGCGCATCACTTTTTCTTTCCTTCTTATCTTCATGAGCAAGAACTGATTTTCCGTAAGGACGGGGTGCTCGCGTGCGGCGTAATTGCCCTTGTGGTAGCAAGAAACACAGATATCGTAGGAGGGACGGGTAACGTCACAGAAGCAGTCAGCACATGTGAAATACGAGCCTATCAATCGATCTCCACAGCCATCGCAATATGTCCTTGTGATAATCTGGTAAAAGAGGACGATAACTTCCTTGAAATCCAGAAAGCCATTGGCGTCCTTGTCTAGTTCATCGAACAAGTTAGTGTTGGAATATTTGTAACCATTTTTCCTCATGTAATCTGCCGATTCCTGTTTGCTAACCCACCCATTTCGATCAGCATCGATCTCTTCAAAAACTTTCCTGGCCTGTTGCTTTAAATCATCCGAAGCTCTTTCATAAAAGGCTAACGCCACTTAACGAAACTCCTCCACTCCCTAACTCTCTCACTGAGTAAAACTTGTGTCACAAGATGTTGTGACAGAAGCCAGTCACAGCACTCAATACTAGCCACGTGGCACACGATCAAAGGACGCTGACCGTATGGATGTTTGGCCAGTCCCTCGGTGGACCTAAAAACCAAAAATCAGCCTGATTAGTGATTTACAACCTTTGAATTTTTGCAGCCAAATAACGCTCAATTATACTCAGATTCCTACCGTTAAAATCAACCCATGAAAATAACTTCAATCGAATTGGTTAGAAATCACTAATCTAGCCGATTTTTTGTGTATCGATCCACCGAGGGACTGACCAAACATCCATACGGTCATCGTCCTCTAATAGTATGCCACGTGGCTCGTATTGAATGCTGTGACATGCTTCCGTCACAACATCTTGTGACACAAGTTTTACTCGTCTCTCACTCTCTCCGGTGGGAAAAAAAGTTTGCGCTCTCGCTACGAGATCCTGTTTTTGTAAAAGGAAATTTTAATATCGTCCCGAAGACAATACCATATCATCGTCGTCCATGTGTTTAAACCATTCGATGGTCTTTGGGATTCGTAAAGGATCATGTTAATTCTCCCTTTTTCCAAATATAACCCTGCACAAAATATCTTCAATTTATTGGGATAATCTGTATGATATTACCATTGAAGTTGTCGATTTGATAGAGCTCTCAAAACTTGGTTCAAGGAAAATGGTCCCGTGCTATGATATTAACATCAAACATTGATGTTCACACCCAAAAATACTGCGTGACTTGCTCTTTTGGGCCCACTGACGACATCAATGTTTGGCATATACCCTTGATAAGTCATTTCTAACCATCGTATTCAATCACCTAATAAAAAATGCTTGAATTCAATGGCCATAACTCATCAATCAAGCTAATTTTAAGGGAGTGTGGGTCCTCCAACAGCGGGGTTAAAGGAAAATTTTCATGGGTCAGTAATTCCCTATGTAAAAATATTTACTTAGGTCTACCTAGCCATTGAAAAAACATCTGAGTCAATTCCACACATAAGTAGGGTCTCCTTTTTGGAGTAGATATTTTTGTTTTATACAAAATTTGTAAAAAAAAAAAGTAAAATTTTATTTGTATCAATGATTTTTAATAAGTATTTTTTGACTTGCTATAGGATTTTTGAGTCAATTGTATTTGGAGTTTTCTATGTACTTGTCTGTTAGTAAGTTGGTCATGCATGTCCTACGTTTCTAGAACGCGGAACATGACTTGAACCTTACGTCGACTTCTCAAAATGTGCAAAATGTCCCCTTATAATTACAACCCCAAAATACCTCTCCCTTTTACGGTGGCGTGTGAGTTGGGGGGAAAGAAGTTTTGGATCCCCTATTAAACGGGGAATTTTTTTTGACCTGCCTGGGTTTTGATCCATCGATCCAATGTGCCACATTTCATTTATTGTGTTCTGTAATTGGAGCCTGTCATTTTAGGGCAGTAACTGGAGGCTTGACCCTTTTGTTTTATAAAAAACGGAAAATTTCTAAAAGAAAATAAATTTAATCTATTTACAAAAAACAAAATAAATTTCTGACATTCTTGAAAAAAGTAACTAAACGCCCTTTGTAATGGCGTTTCTCCTTGACAGATATAAAAAGGGAAAAGACGACTGTTTCTCTGACAAAAGCTGAAAAAGCTGACAAACGCCCTTTTAAAGGGCGTCTGCCCATAGAGGAGTAAAACTTTTATCCCGATACAAGCCACATGGCACACTCTTATCAGACGATGACCATATAGATGTTTGGCAAATCACTAGGTGGACCTACACACCAGAAAAAAAACATGATTAGTGGTTTAAAAGCGTTGGATTGAAGTTATTTTTATGGGTTGATTTTAATCGTAGGAATTTGAGTGCAAAGATCCAAAGGTTGTAAATTACTAATCAGGCTGATTTTTGGACTGCAGGTCCATCAAGGGACTAATCAAACATCCATACGATCAGTGTCCACTAAGAGTGTGCCATGTGGCTTGTATTGGGACAAAAAATTTACTCCTCTATGGGAAACGCCCTTTAAAAAGGCGTTTGTCGGCCTTTTCAGCTTTTTGCTACTTTTTGCTACTTTTATCAGAAGATTTATTTCTGTCAGGGAGAAACGCCCTTTCAAAGGGCGTTTAGTTACTTTTTTTGGGATTGTCAGAATTTTATTTTTGTTTTTATAAATAGATTAAAGTTTTTTTTCTTTTTAGAAATTTTCCGTATAAAAAATTTATTTTCTGTATTTCATTTATCTTAAAAATGAGAGAGATGGGAAATATTTATCAAAAGAACTTACCAAATGCCATGGAGGAGTTCTTCATCAGAACTTTAAGCTTGAATCTTCAACAGATCTTGTATTGTCTTCAACACGCACTATATATCTTTAAAGATCTCGAAGACAAATACTTAATCGGTTACATTCATGAAATTGACAATGCAAAAAGTATTACCTTACACAATTCTTATTTACAAAAATTTAGAATTAAAAGTCTAGATTCTTATTTTCATCAAGAAAATTACATTTTAATGAGATATCTTTTCCAAATTCCACAATCCACATATAAATCTAGCATCATAGAAGTTTTGATTTGGACCTGTTTTGATGACCATTTATGCACCCCAAGAAATATTAATGTTTATAACAATTTCTTTACGCCAAAATGTTGATACAAACAAGCTTATTATTTTAGGGTCCGTGGACCCCAAAATAGACCAGAAATTCAGCCTAATTGGTAATCAACCAATCAAGTTGTGTTTTTTGTCAATCAGATTTGAGCATTATTTTGGAGTACTTAGATCCAACGGTTATAACACGTACACTAATCCACTAATCCAGCTGATATTTTGCCCACCCTAACTGTTATGTGATTCGTTCAACCGAATGAGCAGACATGCATGGCACTCTTCATTATTTCTTGCTTTCTCTACCAGAAGTCACTCAGTTGTTACGTACTTTTATAGTTTTTTTTCTCTGTGCATGATTGATTGATTTTTTATGGGTGATTTATTCAAATTCATCAATTTGTGCTGTCTGATTTCTTGGTACTTTTGTTTTGACATATAGACAAAATCGAGTGTACACTGCTTAATCTAAGAGTGCTTGCAAGTTGTAGATTGTTGATTGCCTTATAATCAATCAGCACCACTGATCAGAATCGAGTGTACACTGCTTAATCTAAGAGTGCTTGAAATTTGTGATTCTAGAAGTTCTATTCTGAATTCACACTAATCATGATTTAGGTTTAACTAAAAATCATAATTCTCCATTCAAACAGAATATCCTTAAGATCATGAACATTTTTATTACAAACTCATGCAATTCAATTGCGATTGCAGGTAAATCTGAAAGTACCCGGATTCCTTTATTTGCGAACACTTTGTTGGAGAGTGCCACTAGTAAGGAAACAAATTAACAAAACAGCTCCTAAAGAACACAGGTATATTAATGGGGGTGCTTGATCAAGTTTCAACCAACTGAGCTAAAGGGACAAGGGCATGGGGGAACAGAAACTTCAACGCTTCCTTCTAGCATCTGTGTGACCTTCTTCATGGTAGGCCTTAGCGATGGCTCCTCTTGAATACACCAAATGGCTATCATCACCAACATCTCAAGCCTTCTCATGTCATTCATTGCCTCCTCATCGTTCTCAACCAAATCATTCAATTTCCCTTCTCTAAAGCAATCGTAAGCCCAATCTGTTAGTATTGCTCTCCCTTCGTCCTCCAAATCGAACTCCATACTCTTCCTACAACATATGATCTCTAGTAACACGACACCAAAACTATAAACATCTACCTTCACTGTAATTGGTATGTTCCTGAACCATTCGGGTGCCACATACCCTCTAGTTCCTCTGATGACTGTACGAGTTAGACTCTGGTCAGACATCAAAAGCTTTGCCAGTCCAAAATCAGAAATCTTTGCCTTAAAACAATCATCAAGAAGGATGTTCTGAGGCTTTATATCACAATGGATGATCTGGGTGCTGCACTCCTCGTGTAAGTACGTGAGCCCTCTTGCGACACCGAACGCAATCTCTGTTCTTTGGTTCCAATCAGGCTTCGGAATTCTGAAGAGGAAACTTGCTAATGAGCCATTGCTCATGAACTCATATGCGAGAAGCCGGTGCGGCCCCTCCTCACAGAATCCAAGCAATCGGACTAGATTCTTATGATGGGTCTGGCCAATCACACTCACTTCCGTTTTGAATTCCTTCTCACGTTCTTGAACCAGATTGTCTAACTTCTTGACGGCCACATAGTTTACAGAACCTAAAGCTAAATTCCCTTTATAAACAATGCCAAAAGCACCCCTGCCCAGTTCTTCCTTGAACCCATCTGTAGCTTCTACGAGTTCTTTATACGTGAAAGAATGTAGACTCGTTTCTAAAACACTTGGAACTTTTTTAATTTTGTTCCGTTTCTTGTGATAGGTGAACAAAACAATCAGAGATAATATTGCAACTAGCAACAAGAAGTTGAAAACAACAGAGCTACAATAAAGGATCAACGACACTTGTTTATTCTCCCCTTCGCCTGAAATTGGAGGGTGAAGATTCTCTCGAGAATCAGCTTTTCGTACTTTTACGAAAGCCACATCGGAATCATTGACAATCCTGCCATATGTCAATGGTAGCCTCTTCTTCCAACAATTTTCTCCAGATTCGGCAAATGCACAGAAACAGTCATACAAGCAAGATTTTCTGCAGTCCTCTTTACTAAACTTTTCAAGAACTTCGTACTCACCCGTAGGAAATATCACCTTCGGCAACACCAGAATGTCAAATAGATCTTCGGGGCTTGTTGACCAATCTTCTGGACATTCTTGTGAGAATTTCGGTTTGCAACCGCTGAAGTTGTCATTTGGATCCACAAAGGAGTATTCAGGTAGGCATGTGCAATTAGGTCTCTTATCTGATGTAAGGGTGCAGAAGCTATTATACCCACAAGCACCGCTACCCAAATTTGTAAAAGGTGCACCACAAATGTCATCGGGGATGAACCACACAATGGACCAGCTTCTGTTGCCACCAGAATTGTTCCTTGGGTGAGCGTATTGCGTGAAAACTCCATCAAAATCAAGCGTCGCTCTGTAGTAGAAATCTGCGACTGGAAATATGTTCCCCGATGTGAGGCTGACTATGCTTCCATTACTTCTCAGAATATAAATGTAGCCGGACTCATTGAAGACCACCCGATAACTGGAATCAGAAATATTTTTCTTATAATAAGGTCCGTCGTAAGGAGTGTCTGTTGGCAAACGTATAGCATTAAGCACAAGATTTCCGTTTGGGAGTGGACGAAGCTGGAATCTTCCCTTCGAGTAGTTGGCCTCCCTATACCGAGAAGAAAGCTTGTCACCCACTTCCAATATCTGTGAAGGCAAGATGGTGTCTGTAGGTATCTTAAAGCTCTCCCATATAAAACGAGAATTACTACTTGCAAGCACAAAATTCCCGGTGTTGAGCATGGCACCGGATGCGACTCCATCGGTGCTAGTGAATTCTGCTTTCCATATCTCTCGGCCTTGAGGATCATTGAGCACGAGTTGGCCGCTATTCGTAAGCTCGACTTTCGATCCTCTTGGAGCTCGATTATCTCCGTTTGCGTACCATACTATGGTTTTGTCAGGTATTTTGTCAAACCAGATGGCAAGCAAGAAGCTATCGTCATTGATTTGGCGACGACGGAATCCAAAGGCGAATTCGCCAGATGGTGAAAGCCACGAGTTGCTGTTATCCACAGCAGAGAGAGATGTGCCCAAGATTATGTTTTGAGCAACGGCCAAGAGCGGTAGAAGAAGACCAAGCAAGAGAGGGTGAAAATGACAGAGCGCAGAAGCCATTGCAGGAGCTATTTGGATTGCTCACAACTTTACAAAAAAGAAACGGAACCTCAACTTTTTAAGGTCTAGTTCAGTCCTAAACCAGTTCAGAGTAAGGTTTGAACTAGTTTGTTCACAACCTTGAACTAGTTCTTATTTCTGTGTTTGTTTGGTTAGCTTTGACCCCTTCAATACAGAAAAATGAAGAAAAATTTAACCCCATTTCAGGATCCAAAGATTCCAAACCAAGAAGAAGAAGAAGAAGAAGAAGAAGAGAGGAGGAAGAGGAGGAGGCGGCAACAGCGGAGGCTCCAAACCTCAAACCCCCAAAAAATTTACAGCGGTGGCTCCAAACCCTTAAGAAATTTTCAGGTTCCAAATCTGAAGAAGAATTCCAAAACAAGAAGAAGAAGAGGAGGAGGAGGAGGAGGCAACAGTGGTGGTTCCAAAATTGAAGAAAGGCACCCCACAGCCGGAGGAGAAGAAGAAGACCACTGTTGGAGGCGGAGGAGGAGGCAACAATGGTGGTTCCAAAATTGAAGAAAGGAACCCCACCGCCGGAGAAGAAGAAGAAGACCACTGTTGGAGGCGGAGAAGAAGAAAGCGGCGGCTACAAACCCCACATCTCGTGGTTCTCTTTCACCACATCTCGTCGGAAAGAAAGAGAGGGCTGTGGTCTTCCTTTCACCACATCTCGCCAGAAGAGAAAGAGGGTTGAGGAGAAGGCATCTCGCCGGAAGAGAAATAGGGTTGAGGAGAAGGCATCTCGGGTGCGTTTCTCGTGAGTTCGATGTTGTAACTAGTTTTCAAAGACACGACATTGAACCTGTTTTAACAACAAAATCAGGAAAAAAATAACCTTAAAAGTGGGGCCTATATAGTTACCAAACAAAAAAAAAATAAGGTCAATTCTAAACTGACCTCTGCCGGCCGTGTTTTACAGCTTTCCAAACAGGCCGTCAACGCACGAGAAAGGCCAAAAACGGTTGATCTTCATATTCATAGTACCGTCAAATAGAAGGGTCACGAATAAAAAGTTAGGCTATCATAGTAGTTTGACTTTTAAGAACCTTCAAACATGGTCTAAAATAACGTAGCTTTAACGAATTTAACAGCCCGTTAAAACGGGAACACCCAAATCCCATTACATTATGAACCATTTTGACACTTTGAAAATCACGGCCATTATTTTTATTTTAATGGCTGTTCCATTATTTCTGTTATTTTTTCATTTTCCTGTTATTTTCTTATTTGAAAATTTTAAATTTTTTTATTTTTGCCCTTGTCTGTTACAATTCCTTTTAAAGGCAGTTGTCCCATTTGACAGCCTCTTTTAAACCTTGCCGTCAAATACTAGCTATAACGGAGCCGATTGGATGGTCTGAATCATGGTTTAAATAACAGCCATTGTAAGGGACCAATGGTAATTCCCCAACCCCGTTATATAACAGGCTAAAGGTTATACCGACTATTATAACGGAGATAGCGTGTTATAACAATAGCGGCATATAGGCAGAGTCAGGATTTTGCTCAAGGGTGGGCATTGTACTAAGTTTAAAAGAGTATTTTTTAAAATTTATTACTATTATTGTTTTGATTTTCAAAATTGAGGGTGGCGCAAGTGGGCAATATTGTACTAAATTTAAAAGGCTATTTCAGAAAATTATTACTAATAGTTTTTTTACTTTCAAAGTTGAGCTGGTGGGCCACTCATGTAAAGACAAAGATCATCTCCAACCTGTCTCTATATTAACAAATTAACAAATTAGATTAAATAGTTAAATAGCTTAAAACCCATTATTTATTCTTCAAGAACGTTAACTCTTTTGACTCTTTCAAACGTTCACTTCAAAGTCAAAGTCTTCTTTGATCACATTTTAATTCCGATGTGGAGGATCTACTTTGCAATTTTGTACATCCACGGTTTCAAGGAGATTAGATAGCATCATTTTATCATCTACTACGCCACATTTGATACATGGCAGCACCTTACACATGGCATACTCTTAGAGATCGGTGACCATATAGATGTTTCGCCCATCCCCAGGTGGACCTACATACAAAAATTCATCCTGATAAGTTATTTCTATATATCCGTTGGCTTAGAGTGTTTTTCATCATTTGTTTTTAGCCATGGATTTTGAGTATTATTTGGCCACTGACACCACTATGCAACATGAACATCTATGTGATCTATATATACTACTTTAATGAGGTAGGTACCGTTAACTTTATTAACTATCTTTTCTGGTTTAGTTTTTTTTTTCTTTTTTATTTTTCAAAACATCCACATTGATTATGGACTATATTATGAGCCACGTGGCACACTCTTAGAGACTACTGACCGTAGATGTTTTGCCCATCCCTAGTTGGAGCTACATACCAAAATTCACCCTGATTAGTAATTTATATTTCATGGAATATTAGAGTCCTTTTCATGGCTTACTCTCAACTGTGGATTTCTAGCATTTTTTGGATTACTCGGATTCAAAGGTTGGAAATCACTAATCAGGCCTATTTTAAGTCCATCTAGGGATAGGTGTCAAACCTCCGTACAGTCAGTAGACTTTAATAATGTGACACATAGCTCACACTATATGGGTCCACTAAAATAATACTTCAAAACGACCTTTTGAGTGTAAAGTTTCATATCACGTTTCCCTAATTCACTACTCATGGAACCCACTAAAAATGGCTCCTCCACACACACGCATGGCCGGCTAAAGTCGCTAGTCTTATATATATATATATATATAGGGAGAAAATTTTTTATCTTAGTTTTTTTTATCAGGGCATGAGGGCCTCATGTACCTCGAAATTCTAAATGGCACACTCTTAGAGATCAATGACTATATGGATGTTTGAACCAATTCTAAGTTGACCGACATACCAAAAGTTAGCCTGAATAGTGGTTTCTAACCATTGGATTTGAATATTTTTCATGGGTTGATTTTCAACCGTGGGATTCAAAAATTATTTTGGGGTACCGAGATCCAACGCTTAAAAGACACCAATCATGCTTATTTTTAGTCTGCAGGTCCACCTAGAGATGTTTCAAACATCATAACAGTCGTTGATCTCTAGAAGTGTGCCACGTTGCTGCCTAAATGCCAAAATCAGAAAACTTCATTTTTCTCGGAGGTAGTGTAGGTAGGGCTGTTGCTGGAGAAAAACTGTCATCCAAGTGTTTTTTGATACACGCGTTCGAGTTGCGCCTAAAAATGACACGTGTAACACTGTTAGAGATCATTGACCCTTAAAACATCCTTAGGTGGACCAACATGCCAAAAATCAGCCTGATTGGTGGGTTTCTAGGTGTTGGATCTCAGTACCCAAAATAATGCTTGAATCCCACGGTTGAAAATGAACCCAAGAAAAAGTCTAAAATTTGACATTTAAAAACGACCAGTCAAGCAATGTTTATTTGTAGGTTCACTCAGGGATGCTTCAAATATCTGTTTGGTCAATGATCTCTAAGAGTGTGCCACATGGCATTTTTATATGCGGCCTAGACGCTTGGATTAAGAAACACGATAATCAAATTTTTTTCCTGTCGTCTCCTAATAGAGTAGAAACTAGGGCACGAGAGCTACCTACCATCAAGTGTTTCAATGAAAGAGGAGCTCAAAGGCCGGCACAACAATATATATATATATATATATATATAGTTATTAACTAGCGAAGAGGGTTTTGAGGTCATTCGCCCAAAACCCCATAATTCCAAAAATACCATTTCCTTTCGTTTGATTCTTTAATTTTTTTTCTTTTTTTCACTTGGCAAGGGAATTTTGGTCTTTTAATGTCAGAAGGCATACGTCACCCGTAGCCCATTTAATGCTCCCTAATATGACCCTCAAATTTTTTAAATTTATAAACATTTCTTCTTTCAAAAAATTTAATTTTTTTTTACTTTGTAAGGGTGCTTTGGTCATTCAACATTTCAACTCATTTGTAAAAGCATTTATTGAACCCCCACGTAGCACTTTGATAATATTGTCTGTCGAGAAATTAAGTAGATTAGAGAACCATAATGTGAGCCACGTGGCACACTATTAGAGGCTAGTGACCGAATAGATGTTTTAGCACATCCCTAGATGAACCAAAGTAACAAATATGGGCATGATTAGTGATTTCTAACCTTTAATAAGCGGATGAAATTTTGTATGTAGGTCCAACTAAGGATGTGCCAAACATCTATCTCGCTCCCTATTAAGGGGTTTTCGTCAAAATAGGGAGTCGTATTGCCAAAAGTTGCCTCCAAGAGACTGCCTATCTCCCTCTCCAAAATAAGATTTTACTTTTACGCTCCCAAGCTACATTTAGCGAGGACAAACCTGCTCGCTACATGTACTTTTGCAATAAAATATTACTTTCTTGAAAAGTGTAAATAACTTTTTAACTTGAAAATTGTAAAATAACTTAAGTTAAAGAATAGATATTATAAAAATTGTAGTGTTTTCAAGTATTTGGGTCATGGCTCCTTGTCCTATTTTAACTTTTCCCACTTTTCCCACTTTTCCTTAAAATTTTGGGAAATAATGAAAAAAATTTAGATGTAAAGGGTTTTGGATGCAGAGGAGGAGTGGTAAATCTAGACCACCCACTTGACTTTTAAATCTAGACCAAGGTTTAAAGGAGGCCGTTTTAACGGTTAAACGGACTGGGGACATTACCGTGTAAACCGTTTAAACGGCCGTTAAAATGGATTGAAACGGTCAGGGGCAAAAATGGGAAAAATAGGAAAAAATGGAATTAAACGGAATTAAACGGATTTTAACAGTTTTAACGGATTTTAACGGAAAAAGTGGCGCAGAAATTCAAATTTTGAAATTTGAAAATTAAAAAAAAAAAAAATTTAACGGATTTGAACAGAAATTAAACGGATTTTAACGGAATTAAACGGTTTTAATGGCCATTTTTTTTACAAAATTTTTCAAAATTAAGCGGCTGTTTAAACGATTTTAACAGCCGTTAAAACAAAAAAATGGCCTTTTTTCAAAACCGATAAAATGTGTTTAAATGGTTTTAACGGAAACGGGCTTGGGGCGTTACCGTTTAAACGGCCGTTTTTAAAACCATGATCTAGACCACTCACTTGATGTTTTCAAACCCCCATTTAACTTGGGTTAACATATTAAATCCTTTTTTTAAAACTAATATAATTAGTTTCCTTTTCAAAACAAAACGCTAAATCCTCGCTTCCTTCTTCTTCCCTCCACGAACCTCTACTTCTCTAAACCCCTCCTTCGACCATGGTTTGAAGTCTCGGGCGATCCCGAGTTGGATTGGGCGATCCAAACCGGGATCAGAGTTATCCGAGACAAAGATCTAATGTTTGTCTCAGATCGCAATCGATCGCCCGATCCAACTCGCTGGATCGGTTGGATCGCCTGATCCAAAAGAGTTAACCGATCCAACTTGGCGAGTTGAACCAGCAGAAATGAAGTTATAAAAATTCGATTTTTTTTATTTTTTTTCATCTTTTCACTCGTTTTCCTCTCCCATTTCGTCCCCCAACCCTTCTTAGAACCTAAAAATAGCTTGAAATAGATAGATCTACCTTCGAAACACATAGATTCATGAAGATCGAAGGTTTTTGTTCAAATTTCTTCGAGTTGGGTTGAAAATCCTATGAGTTTTAGGGGAAATCCAATGAGTTTTGGGGAAAACACATAAATCTACCTTCTTGTGATTTTTTCTGATTTTTCTGTAACTTTTTGAATTTTTTCTGCAATTTTTTGTATTTTTCGAGTTTTTTTTTTCTCATCTCGGGATCACGGTGGATCGGACCGATCCAACCGATCCAGGCGATCCAACTCGGGATCGGAGGGGTCCGATCCAACGGCTGATCCCGAGACTTTGATCCTTGCCTTCAACTCTTCCGTCCAAATGCCATGGCCTCGTTACTTTTCTAGTATGAATCCAAATGCCATAGTTGAAATCATCTCTAATAAATACTGGTCTGACTCCTCCAAAGCAAACATTCTCAAATCTTGTTTTTTGGGATCCATGACCCAGATGGTAAATTTTCTTGCAGATCTGCCTGGGACTATATCAGAGACAAATTTCCAAAGATTTATTGGAATGATAATATGATATCATCTGGAATGGCTATGTTAGTCTCCCACACGCATTCATTGAGTGGCTTGCTGTCAGAAACAAACTCTTCATTCAAGATTATATACTTCGAACATGCAAAATCTCTGAGTCAAAATGCTTCTTTTGCTAGAGATCTCCTTTACTTCAATGGGACCTGCATTTTGATCCTCCCTCTCATCGTACCCTTCCACCAGTTGCAAATGGATTTTAGACACTGATGATTCTCTCAGATGTGGGAGCAGCCTACTGAGGCATCGTAAGAAAGAGTAACTGAGCTGCAGATTTTTTGCCTCTGTAATTAACCTTCTCCAAAAATCCTCGATGATTTTAGTTCGTGTTCTTCACCTTCGATGGACGATGAGGGATTTGGAGAAGAAGAGAGGGAAGAAGAACCGTGGATTTAGCATTCTTTTGAAAAGGAAACTAAACTAATTAATAGATATGTTAGTTTAAAAAAAAGATTTACAATGTTAACTCAGGTTAAATGGGGGTTTGAAAAAGTCAACATGAGTGGTCTAGATTTACCCCATCCTTTGCATACCTTTGCATCTACAGGTTTCCGGGAAATAATAAGAGCATCTCCAATTTGGAGAGTGGAGATGCTCCAACCGTACTCCATAACTCTATACGGCGTCTCTAAAATGGAGACCCTATTTTGGGTCTCTATATCTGGAGACCCACGAGGGTCTCTAAAAAAACATCTCTATTACTATTCACATTATGTAAATGCCCACACTACCCTTTTGATTATACTCATGTACAATATTATTCCGAATATATCATTTTACAATTTCAACTATATTTTAATAAAATATGTGTAACTTTTAATATATAAATTCATTTTTTTTTAAAATTAGTATCATTGAAAAGGTATCGTCGATACCTTCAAAATGAGACTAATATTTAATATGTTTAATGTATATTTAAAAAAAATAATTTTTATTATTTATTAATTAGGGCTTAGGGATATCAATTTTACTCGTTTAACCAGAACCAAAAACACCGATTCCAGTTCTACATTTGTGGAAACCAATTAAAAAAGAAGCGAAATCGAACCAAAAATAATGGTTACCGTTCTTAGTAGTTTAATATGGAACCGAAACCAATAGGACTCGGAAGCGAACCGATAGGAATCGAAACCGAATCGATAGGAACCGGAGTCAATGTAGAGGTATAGTGTTAAAATTCTCATATTATCGAGATTGGAACCGATATACTAGGAACCGTAACCGATATAAGCCAAATAATCAGTTCCAATTTTGGGTCCATCATTTTGAGAACTAGAGCCGTTAAGAACCGAAACCAATCAAAACTAGATCTGGAACCGACCCATTGATACCCCTACTAATTCAGACCCGATCCGATAAAAAAATATATTGATCCGGATCCGAACTAAAGATATCGGATCACATAATCGTGATATGGAACTGATCCGATAGATTGAATAGAGTTCTGAACCTGATCCGATTCAATTCGATTCACTAAATTATAATAAAATTTTATAATTATTTAAATTATATATTTTATCCATTCAAAATTGGAGTAAAAATTGAATTTTGGAGGAAATTTATTGAGCTTTTGTAAAGTTTTGGGAGAAAAATGATTACAAATAGTGTTATAGAGATAGGTGAATAGTGTTATAGAGATGTGTCGGTTGGAGCCATTACGAGAACCAATGAGCTCCAAATACAGTTTTTCATAAAAAATTATATTTTTGGTCTCTAAAATAGAGAGCATGGTTGGAGTTGCTCTAAGGAGCCCTCCTCGAGATGCTAATGCTATCATACCAAGGTGGCCATAACTGTGGTTACGTCAGAGGTTCCTTTTTTAAAATTATTGTCTTTCCCTAATGTAAGACAACCTCTTCTCTTCTCGCCACACTCATTCTGAACAATAGAAAGAGAAAACGTCTCTGAGCTTTCTTTCGAACGAGAGAAGATGGGCTCCTTGCGTGTCCCTGATTGTAGCTATATAGTGCCTACTCTTCAACCTATACGTGCGCCCGTGATCGACTTGGCTCGCTTTCACCACAGTCTTGCCGATAGATCTCTAATCATCGAAGACATAGGCAGGGCTTGCCGACAACTGGGTTACTTTCAGGTCAGCAAACAAAGCTTCCTAGCCTTCTCTAACAAGTCTCTTAGTTGAGCAACCTGAGCGTTATTGTTTGTAAAGTCTCTATTACTACAACATAGCATTCTCACAAGAACGTCACTCGCTCACAGGTTGTTAATCATGGAATTTGCGAATCCGTCATTGAGGGAGCTCTTACTTCAGCTTCCGACTTCTTTGATTTGCCAACAGAGGACAAGAAGGATTTCATATCTGACGACATCTACAAGCCAGTGAGATATGGGACGACCCTTAAGGACGGCAAAGATGGGATCCAGGGCCACAGGGACTTCATCAAACATTACTCCTATCCCCTCAAAGACTGGGTTGGATTATGGCCCCACAATCCACCTGATTATAGGTATTTCATTTCAATCCCTTTTTATCACTTAAGCTGATTGATTTTATTCAAGTTCAGTCCAAATCTCTTCAACGAAAAATAAAATGTGGTGCTTTTTTAACAATGTCCTCACTTTTTGGGGGGAATTAATTTTTCCAGAGAATTTTCACATTTGATGGAAATGCCTCTGTCACTAATGTTAAGTGAGAGAGGTCAATTGGGAAAGATAATCTGGAAAAAGTAAACAAGAATTCTCTAAAAACAACCAATTCCTTATAATTATTTTTTTCTTTTTTTACCTTTACATTAGTTAGATTATTTTTATAAGTAATTATGATATTATTTTTTTGCATTAATTAGATTATTTGTACGGAAAATTTCTTAAAGGGAAAAAAATTTAAATGTATTTACAAAAATAAAAAAAAACTTTCTGACATTTACAAAAAAAGGTAAGGGTAACAAGATATACCTGAGATCTTTTCATTTGCAGAAGCGGCAGTTTTGGTAGTCACTGCTGCCATCTGGGCCCACTGACTGCAATGATGTTTAGCCGACCCCTTAATAGACATTCATACCAAAAATCAGCTTGTTTAATGGTTTTTAGCTGTTGGTTTTAGTACTCAAAAAATGGTTGCATTCAACGGCTATAAGAACGCCTTAAAAAGTGCTAAAAGGTGTTAAAATCTAATGGTTATAGATTACAAATCAGGGTGATTTTTGGTCTGTATATCCACCAAGGGGTAGGATAAACATCCATGCGGTCAGTGGGCCTAGGTGACTGCCAAAAATACCGCTTCCGCAAATGAAACAGTTTCAGCCTTTCAGGCATAAGAGAAAAAATTCGTTGGTCTCAGGATCCTTCAAACTTTGAAGGTCCCCCTCCAAAATGTTTGACACGTACTCTTTGTTAACCACCCTTAACCAACTAACCAAGGGGTTAACGTGGGTTGGGTTTAGGCCTTGAAGTACGTGTCTGACATTTTGGTCCTCAAATGGGAGAGACACCCTTTGAAAGGGCGTTTAGTTACTTTTTTGGTAAATGTCAGAAGGTCTTTTTTGTTTTTGTAAATAGATTTAAATTTTTTTTTGTTTATGAAATTTTCCAATATCTTTATAAGTAATGATGATATTTTTTCTAGCTAAAAATAAAAATAATTAATGGATATTTTATTGAAAGGGTAAGTGGATAATTTAAATGACTAAATTACCATTTTGTTGTCCATATAAATCAAGGCCGTAAGTTGTTATGGGAAATTTATAATTAAAGTAAATATTGATTTTACTGCAAAACCAACTTATATCTAGATGGGAACTTATGAACTTTATAAAATCTCAAAGAAAATATCCCAAGTGAGTTATCTCAAAGGGAGAAAGTATAGTGAGCACCTCAGGTTTATCTTTCCTCTAATATTCTTTAATTGAGCTTTAAATGTAAGGACCCATTTGGATTGCCATTTTTCAAAATCTTTTTTTTTTTTATAAAATGACTTTTCTGATTTTTATTTTTTTTTTTTTTTGATTTTTTAGTAGGTAATAAGGGGTTGGAAAGCACTCAAGACCCGAAACTTGAGATGCCAGCCAACTCCCCTAAATTCCCACCTCCCCAGTTCTGTATACATTATACTCTCAACGAGGTTAATCCGGAGTCTTGAAACTTCTTCGAAGCAACACAACAAACCCTTTAGGAACCTCAACTGAAGACACGATGCACCGACAAAAAGGAGCTCCGAAGCTCCTTACCTTCCACTGCCACAGTGATAATCCTCCCTAAAGCCTCTACCACAGTAATGAATAAGAAGAGGATAGAGGGTGTCATTGCCGCGAACCCCTCGAACTCTTAAAGTAGCTTGCTGGAGAGCTATTCACTAAAATCGAAAAGGAGGCCGTCGAAATGCATTTCTGAATTCATAATCTCCATGCATGTAGACCCAAAACCCATTCTATCAACCATATAATCTAGGAAACTCCAACTAACGTGGTCGTAGGCCTTTTCCATATATATCTACCTTACACACCACCCCTATATCAATACTTGACATTTTTACTTGGCCTATACATTCATTTACATGTCCCAGCCCGTTGCAAAATCACTACATCTAGGACTCCTTGAATTCTAGAAGTCAAGAGTTTTCGATAATATTTCGTAAAGCTACCCACTAGACTGATAGGTCCATAATAAAAAATGTCTACATTCTCAAGGCGACGAAAGTGCTATATTATTAGAGCCACTAGGCGTAGGGTTTCTTTGTTTATTAGGTTCATTGAGCTAGCAAAATTGAACATTTTTTTTTTTTACTTAAAAACGGCTGGCTTTCAGGTATTTTTCATTAAAGACTTTTTGGCATAAAAAAATTTATTGTTATGGAATAAAAACTTTTTAAAAAGGGTCATCAAAACAATGTTATTTTGAAAAAAAAAAAAAAAAAAGACGCCGTCTAGAGCTACACCCATTTCTTACATCCACTTCTTACACCCGAGGTTGGGGCCCACATCGACATCATGTTGGACAATCCAACCGCACAATGAGTTTTTAATACTATGGTTACCCTTCTCACAAAAAATCAGGACATTTCAATATTCTTAACCTCATGAAAATATGACTTTAATTTAAAAAATCCAGACCATCCAATTAAATCATTATTTTCGGTCAATTTTTTATATGGTTAGCAATTTCGAAGTGAACTGATTTTTGGCAACGATGATCATCATGGCAAGGACAACTCAATGTATGGTTGGATTGTCCAACATGATGTCCATGTGGGCCCCAACCTCGGGTGTAAGAAGTGGATGTAAGAGTAGCTCTAGACGGACTTAAAAAGTCGTTTTTAAGGTAAAAAAATGGCGATCCAAAACTTTTAATGTTCCATGTAAGTTAAATATTGAAGGCAACCTTAGCGTCTAGAATAGTTGTTGAAATAAAAAACAAAAAATAATAAAATAGGAGAATAGTTTTATCAATGATTCTATATAAGTGATACTTGGTCTATATAAGTGATACTTGGTCAACATTGGTAGTCAAAGGGGAGCAAGTCTAGGGGCCGTTTGTGTAGCCAATTTTTAAAAAATACTTTATTTTTAAAATGCCCTTTCTGAAAATATATTTTTAAATATGTATTTTCTTAAAAAGGTTGTTTGGATCATCATTAATGGAAAAAATGTCCTTATCTTCTCTTACCCGGCCATAACTATAATTGATGAGAGTAATAGATGGGCAGGGGTGGGAGTAGGGGTGTCAACGAGTTGGTTCTAGTTCGGTTCATAAGGTGGATAGAGTTCCGATTCTTATCGGTTTTGGTCCTTAACTGTTCCGGTTCCGAAAAATGATGGATCTGGAACCGGAACCGATTATGTGGTCTTCGTCGGTTCCGGGTATATTGGGTCCAATCTTGATAATATGTGAATTTTAACACTATATTTATATATCGGTTCCGGTTCTTATTTGTTCGGTTCTGATTCTTATCGGTTTCAGTTGCATATTAAACTACTCAGAACCGGAACCATTATTTTCAGTTCGGTTCTGGCTCCAGTTCTTTTTTAATCGGTTCTCAAAAATATGGAACCAGAATCGGTGTTTTCGGTTCCGGTTCCGATTCGGTTCCAGTTAAACAGGTAAAATTGACACCCCTAGGTGGGAGTAGTATTGCTTAGTTTGTTATGTTCATTGAGCTAGCAAAATTTTAAAGTCTTTTTTGACTTGAAAAACATTTTTCAACTATACTTTATAAAAATACTTTTTGGCTTCAAAAATATATTTCTTATGGAATTAATACTTTTTAAAAAATGGTCATCCAAACAATCTATTATTTTGAAAAAGTCATTTTGTGAAAAAAATAAAGACTTCTATGGCAATCCGAACAGACCCTAAATTTTTTGAATTAAAAAGGCATGTTCCCCAAGGTAAGTCACATGTCTTGTCAGTAGAAGCCAAAAGCTTCACGTGGCCCGCTGTGCACTACGATTATGAGTAAAACTTGTGTCACACGATGTTGCGACGGAAGCCGGTCACTGCACTCAATATGAGCCACGTGGCACACGATCATAGGTCTCTGACCATATGGATGTTTGGCCAGTCCCTCGGTGGACGAGTAAAACTTGTGTCACAAGATGTTGTGACTGAACACGGTCACAGCACTCAATATGAGCCACGTGGTATACTATTAGAGGACGATGACTGTATGGATGTTTGGGCAGTCCCTCGGTGGACAGGTACACAAAATATCAGCTTGATTACTGATTTCTAACTGATTCTATTGAACTTATTTTCATGGGTTGATTTTAACGGTAGGAATTTGAACATTATTGAGCCTTATTTGGGTGCAAAAATCCAAAGGTTTTAAATCACTAATCAGGCTAATTTTTGGTTCGTAGGTCCACTGAGGGACTGGTCAAACATCCATACGGTCAAAGACCTCTGATCATGTGCCACGTGTCTCGCATCGAGTGCCGTGACCGTGTTCCATCACAACATCTTGTGACACAAGTTTTACTCTCGGTGGACCTACAACCAAAAATCAGCTTGATTGGTAATTTCTAACCGATTCTATTGAAATTATTTTCATGGGTTGAGTTTAACGGTAGGAATTTGAGCATTATTGAGCGTTATTTGGGTGCAAAAATCCAAAAGTTGTAAATCACTAATCAGGCTGATTTTTGGTTTGTAGGTCCACCGAGGGACTGGCCAAACATCCATACGGTCAGAGACCTATGATCGTATGCCACGTGGCTCGTATTGAGTGCTGTGACCGGCTTCCATCACAACATCTTGTGACACAAGTTTTACTCCTAATATTTATATAGGAAAACTTCAAACTGAGTAAAACTTTGATGACAGGGTTGCAGATCTAGGCACGTGAATTTTCTACGGCTGATCACCTCGGCCTCACCGCATACGTCCCCAGGAGTTGGGGAGTAAAACTTGTGTCACAAGATGTTGCGACGGAAGCCGGTCACAGCACTCAATACGAGCCACATGGCACAAGATCAGAGGGCGCTGACTGTATGGATGTTTGGCCAGTCCCTTGGTGGACCTACAAACCAAAACTCAGCCTGATTAGCGATTTAAAACCTTTGGATTTTGCACCCAAATAACGCTCAATAATGCTCAAATTCCTACCGTTAAAATCAACCCATGAAAATAACTTCAATCCAATCGGTTAGAAATCACTAATCAGGCTGATGTTGTGTACCTGTCAACCGAGGGACTGGCCAAACATCCATAAAGTCATCGTCCTCTAATAATATGCCACGTGGCTCATATTGAGTGTTGTGACCGTCTTCGGTTACAACATCTTGTGACACAATTTTTACTCCCAGGTAAGTGTCTAGGCAAAAAGCACTCGAATACACCCTAGGTACGCGTGCGTTGAGGCCGAGGTGGTCAGCCCATACAAAATCCAGGAGCCCAGATCTGACCGTATGGATGTTTGGCTAGTCCCTCAGTGGACCTCTAAACCAAAAAACCAGCCTGATTAGTGATTTACAACCTTTGGATCTTTGCACCCAAATAACGCTCAATAATGATCGAACTCTTACCGTTAAAATCAACCCATGAAAATAACTTCAACCGAATAGCTTAGAAATCACTAATCAGGCTGATTTTTGGTTTAGAGGTCCACTGAGGGACTGGCCAAACATACATACAGTCAGCATCTAATAAGAGTATGTCACCTGGCCTGTGATTTTCATTGTGAGAGAAGCATCTGTCAGAACGCTGTGATAGAAGTTATACTCATATTTATATGGATGGGATAATCTCTAGTTTTATAATTTAAAGGGTCGGGCTCAAGGGACTCGTCTTCTCGGGCATGGATCGCAAGAATCCACGGTGGTTGATAGCGCTGAGCTAGCATCATTTTTTTTCCAAAGCAAAACAATGGGATACATTGAAGGGTTACAAATATCCTATGGGTCAATTTTGAAGTGTTGGAGATCACCAAACTGATAACCCTTCATGCTTTGTTTTCCTACAAACTAATGAGAAACTTTGATGTTTTGGATTAGAGAAAAAATGGGACGGTATGTTAAGGAAGTGAGGACATTAGCTATGGAATTGTTAGAAGCCATCATGGAGAGCTTGGGATTGGGGACTGCATACTTGATGGACAAACTGGAGGAAGGAATGCACATCATCGCCGTTAATAGTTACCTCCCATGTCCTCGATCAGCTCACGTGTTGGGGATCCTTCCACATTCAGACCATAGTATCATTACCATCCTTCTCCAGAGCTGTCCTGGCCTCCATGTGATGGACTCAAAGGATGGCGCATGGAGTGCAGTTCCAGAGCTCAAAGGGTCCTTAGAGGTCCTTGTAGGTGACCATCTTGAGGTACTAAGCAATGGCTTGTACAAGAGTGTCTTACACAGGGCGACGCCGAGCTCTGAGAAGACTAGGCTCTCCATTGCTAGTCTCCACAGTTTGGCTATGGACGAGATGATGGAGACTGCTAAAGAGCTGGTGGACGAAGAACATCCGAAAGGGTACAAAGAAAGCAGCCTCGGGGACTTTCTCAAGTATCTCTCGTCCAAGGTAGAAGGGAAGACCTTTATTGAGACTCTCAAGATTTGAACGAAGATGTTTTAATTTAATTTTCTTTTCTTCTGCGGGCACTAGAGGAGTAAGCTGTTTTTCTGTCACACTTGTAAGACTCTTCCCTTTCCTTTCGTCATTAAAATGTGCCAGGAAAAAAGTGTTAAGAGATATATTAAGGAGCTAGCACATGTAGAGGTGAAAACTCTGCTATTCCTCTCCATCTATAGACTCCACAAGACCGCATATGGTATCATCTGCCACCGAAATTTCCCCCTTGGTGAAATGGAGAGCTGAAGCCACCCTCCCAATAAAGCTCCTATAGAATCTAGCAAGACCCGAAAGAGACCCACATGTGCAAAGAAATATTACCAAATCTATTTTGCAAATTTACAATGTAGGAACAGATGATTAGTCGTATTCTTCCAATTGGACTTACACATCATACAATAATACACCAATATCCATTTTTTAACAATTAAATTGTCTATCGTGAGTAGCTCATTCAATAATGCAACCTAAGCAAAGAAGCGGATTTTCAAAGGTGCCTTAGTTTTCCAAATATTAGGACAAACTTAGGGTTGTGCCGAAAAGGAGGAAGCTAGAGAGGCATAAAATGACCTCACCAAAAACCATCATATTTTGGATTAGACCTAAGAAAGATAGTCATCCTCAGTGAGATATTCTTGATTCAATTAGGATGTTAACCTAGAGGGTGGGGTGAATAGGTATTAAAAATTCTTTAACTATTTATGCAACCTACTTCAACTTAATTGACATGGGTAGGTGATATTGCATGCAATAGCTAGTGATGTTAATAATGATTGTCACAACCGACTTTGATCGAATATATCTCCGTGATATATTATTTTTAGGTCGTTTGTTATAATCTAAACAATGTGGAGAATTTAAAGAAATTGACCACTACACATGCAACTTTGTATCGTGAAAACCTTAGCCAAAGAAAAAATCATGGGACCACTTCTACACAGAAAGTATCACTAATCGAAAAGTTACAAGAGTTACAGAAGTTACCTATGCAGCACCGTTCCTACAATATACAACCTTCAGGCCAACTGTCGGTACGTCCATATCCTCTAGTTCCATGCGTCGAATCCATGAGAGCCCTTCCAACCAAGATCCATTTGCCGATGTTCAGTTTGGTACACCCCAAACCTACCGTTCGATCGGTACACCCCGATCTTATTCTCACTCGTCGGTCCAATACCAGAAGCGAAGGATTCAATACATCATGATTCCTCAATATAGCTCAAAGTGATTAAGACATGTGGTTCTCTCTGTCTTACTAGGTCGGATACTAAGGATAACATAGGCAGAGATTTTAAATCAAGCTTATAGACGAAGTAGACTACAAGCAATGATCACGAGAGAAGAAAAACCTTCAATGAAATGGAATGACTAATTAGGTTTTTCTCTTCAAAGGCTCAACTCAACTAATTATAGATAATAGCTCTTGAAGCTTGGGAGTCTTTCTTTATATAAGTGTGTGTTTTTTAATAACCAATGGAAGGCTATATATAGAAAGAATCGAGCCTTAAGGGTGAACAAGAGGTGGGAGAATGGGAAACTAGAAATCTGGATATGATTTTGAACATTTACTCGTCAGTGCAATCGATTGGACTATTCTTGCATAGAGTGTAATCGATTGGACTTCTCCGAAAGTTCTTTCTTCGTGAGTCCAGTCGATTCTTGCACAGGGTCCAATCGATTAGATCAGGTCTAATCGATTGTACCAATTATCCAATCAATTGGACTTCCCTTAGTTCAGTTTCTAAATGCCACTTCGAGCCTGAACTAAAGTCTTGCTCTATGACAAAGTTTTAGCCAAAATATTTAAGTTAATATCCTACTTCTATGGTTATATTCGCTTAAAAGTACTTATTTTAAACTATTATTCTTTTAGCGTTATCATACTCTCCTATGTAAAACTTCTTTTTTATCAACTTTTCTATGTAAAAGTTTTTTTTCCATTGCATAAAACACACTTTTCTGATCAAAATGGTATATTCATCCATTTTCATATGCAGTTATTTGACCTACATGTGAAGTAGTTTTGTGGAAGTTTTATTACTCGATTTTTCTATCACAAGAAACCAGATCGAACAATTTTCGAGACTTGCAGGCCCACGATCAACCACAGAAGTCCACTATCAAAGTTTAAAGAGCCAACAGGCTAAGTCAGCAATATACATGCCAAGTATGGGCTGAGCCAAAAGATCACAGAGTTAGAGAGAAGATCAAGAGAGTAGAAGAGTCAAGCTTCAAGAAAAGAGACTAAGGTGATAACAAAAACCTCAACAACTAACATAAGATGAAGGCTTGCTAAGTTGATGAAGCTTATAGAAGATCAAATTAGAGACCAGGGTTCAAGACCCTTTTTCAGTATTTTCTCTCTTTTATTTATATTCTCTCTCCTCTTTAAACCCTAATCTCTATCCTACGGTCATCGTCCTTTACCATCTCCCTCTCCATGATCTAACTGCTCACATATCACCTCTCCATCTCACCATGCATCCATCTCATTATCTCGATCATCCTCTCCCCACACATCTTAACACCACACGATCTAACCGTTGGATCTCTCATCCAACAACCAACGACTATCAACCATTCCCCCCTTAGAACCCCAGTCTCTAACTCTCATCCCAAGATTTAATGGCTTAAAATCTTTCCCCATCTTCACTATCATCCAACGATCCACCATAAAACCCTACATGTTTCCCTCTTTCCCTCAACCATAACCAAACCCTAAAACATCTCTCCCCACTCATCCTAACCCTTTATTCTCTCCCCCTTCTCAGCTTGATCCTACGATCCACCATCACCTTAATACTAACAAACCCTAACATCACCCAATTTCTGTCAACCCAAGCCATCACAAAGTTGTTCCCCTCTCTAATTCCCATATCCTTCTTATCTTTTCCCCTAGCACAAAAGAAAAGAAAAGGTAAAAAAATAAAAATAAAAAAAACAATCGGCGTTTCTGCCTTCCCTTCTTCATCGAATAGCTCCATCATCTTCTTCTCAATATAGCACCAAGAACCATGGTTTGCTCTCCTCTTTCTCTTTTTCTCTTCTCATTCTCTATCTCTTTCTCTCTCTAATCTCTTCTTTTATTGCTTTCTAGTTAAGTTTTTAGTTGCATTATTTCTTTAAGCATTTTTAATTAAAGCATTGTAAGTTACAATTTTTTTAATAAATGAAGTTTATTTTGGCATTTTATTTTCTATTATTGCATATTAATTTTCTTTTATTAATGTTGTAGGTAATTAACCTCTCGCATAAAAAAATATTTTAAGAATCGAATTGATGTCTGATTGTAGGAAGTGCTGCACAGATGATTCCGATGATTTCATTAGCAAGGTATGGATGACCCATGATGATTCTTAACCATTGGATTTTGAGCACTTTTTCATCACGGGTTAGGAATCTCATGTTGAAAATTAAAAGTGCTTGAATCCTATGGCTAGAAATCACCAGTCACGCTGGTTTTTGGTATAGGTCCAGCAAGAAGTGTGCCAAACATTTATAAGGTTAGTGGCCCGCCCGGAAGAGTACTCAACATGGCACTTCAGTGAAGGGGGCACTTCAAAAGACAGCATATAGTTTCTCCTACTTCTGCCCACATATGGTAGACCTACACATGATTGAAGATTCTAGTTATTGTTTCGACCCTGAAAAATGTTTGAATCTATTGGCTAGAAATAACCAACTACATGAATTGTTTTGCTATGATCATAATGAAGGTAATCTCTAATGCCACAGATTTCAACTTTCCCTTCTGCACCATGCATATACATCCTCCCACATTATCAAGTGATGTGGGGCAATCAGGAAGCAGCATGCATGATTTCCTATGGTGTGAAAGGGTTGTGAACAACAGCAAAATAGCTTCAGAATTCAGGGTTCGTATTGGTTGATCAACGGAGCCATTTTTTTTGTTCTTATGAGCATACTAACTGTTGCGATGTGTGGGGCTATAAAGGATGCTGTATGAATTAAAAAGAACAGATCTGAAACTAAAATGGCGTATTTTTTTTTGAAAATGTATTAAGTTAAAATAGTGGACTGATCTGAAACTAATTGGTGACGTGAGATGTGCTGTTGCATGAATCTAGGGACAGCTTTAGGATGATTTCAGGCTGGTATTCAATTTTTTAAATGATAAAAGTAGTACTCCTTCCATTGATTTTCAGCCCAAGAATCATTGATAAACTTATAGAGTTAAAGGTAATTTATTCTGGTCATAATTTAAAAATTATGTATCTTATCTATGTTAACTAAAATCAGGAGGATATTTAAGGTACCCAAGATGGTCCACCAAGGAATAGTGGTACACATAATACACTTGTTAGGGTTGGGACCCAACAAAATTTTTGGTGTACCCACATGGAGGAAAAATCAATGGCTGATTTTTGGTGAGGATGATCTCCTCACCATATAGATCACCCCTACAAAAAATCAGTCCATTCTGAAATTTCTAACACCATCAAATGTGGGTTTCAAGTTAACTGTAAAAAATAGACGATCCATATTCTTCAACTTGTAAACCACTAGTGGGTGGCCCATGCCCTTGGCACTCTCCGACAAAGCATTTGCCAAAATTGGTCGTGAATGGCTGAGATCCACCATCATTTTGGGGGATAACATCCGGACCGTCCTTTGTGAAGCCGTTAAGAAGGGGGATAAGTGGGGAGACAATTTCCCTTTCCCTGTTTTGTTACATAGACTAGTGGGTGCCTGTGGGTACCATATTTTTTACACAAATCCCAAGGACCAATTGGTACGTATCTCGAGGTGTGCGTCCCTCGAGGATATTCCGAAGGGATCATCATTCTTAACATACACTTACATTGTAACATTACTGAGATACACTAGAACAATTCCCTTAACTACTTAACCACTTACGGTTACACTCAACTCCCTCAACTTCGGACAGTTATTTCCACTTGTTGGAAATCTTTTCCTATATATAGAGCTTTCCATCGATGGCGGAGAGGATGATCTTTTTTCCATATTCTTTATTGATGAAGAACTGTAATAAGATAGAGAACTGTAACACTTGAATGAGAATGGTGGATTGCCTCTACCAATGAGGCCGATGACGTAGTCGATCGGATTCCGGCGATGAACCTCGTTAAAATGGTTGTCTCTTTTTCAATTTTCAGATTCTTTGATGCTACTTGATCTATTTCTAACTAATTTCGACGGCTATATCTACATCCCAGAATTTGTACCCACATTAAGTGGCGCCGTCTGTGGGAAGCTGAGCAAAAAGCTTCAACATACTCATTTTTCTCTTCCAATTACACTATAGAGATGAGATATGGCTCTTAGATTCTAGATCTGACTTTTTAACTTTACTAATCTGTTATGTTTGTCGATTCGTATTTTTTATGAATGTTCCGGCAGATTCCGACCATCTCCATGCTCAGCTAGCATTGATGGTGTTGTTGGAATGTTCTTCCCTCATGGGGAAACATTTTCTTGAAATTTCGAAGTCATCTGATGTCTTGAAGCCCTGTAACAGTTCACTAAAGTCACCCGGGTTCAAGAACGAACAAGAGTGTAAACAGGGTGATTTGGCTGTGTTTGTCACCGGATTCTGACCAACTCATGCAACCTCCGACAATCGCAGTGGTATGGATGGCTTGTGATTCATAGGAGAGCATTCTCCTATAATTTGGCGGAGTTCCAACGGTGGTAGAGTTCATAATAGTCCAATGAAGTTGGCCCAGTTTTCACAAAATTTAGTGACATAAATATTGCAATGGCATGGATTGGAAATTTCACTTCAGGACAAGGGCAAGAAAGTATTTTTTCGGCCCAAAATATCTTTGCCACATAGGCGAAGACCCATGTGTTATCCATGTGAAACTTGCCATGTCGTCGGAGAGAGAAAGAGTGGGGGGGAAACTCCTGCCAAAAAGTGTGAGCACGTGAGATCGAAACACCCACGTTGACACACATGGGGCTGCATAGACGACACGAGGACCATATTTGGTCAGCCACCTGACCAACTATCGAACCCCGACTCATCAACAGTCGAGAAGACAAGCACCCCAGCCATTCTTTTCTTCTCTTGATCATCCTGGCATGCAATCCATCTTTTGATCTCCATCTTTAGCTACAAGTGTCTATGCTGATCTACACCCGGAAAGCAGTTTCCCACGCTATAAAAGTTGCACTTGGTCCATCTATCTTTAATCAAACTGTCAACTTCACAATCCAACGGTTAGGTGCAAATCAGTGACAAGCTTCCTACCGCCTATGCGTTTTAAAGCCAGTACGTGTAGAACAAACCATTGGAGCTTCACTCATAAACTCCAGATGTCCCTCCCTGAACCAGCTCATGAGAATTATACCGTTACAACACTCCCGCCCCACTTTTGAAGGAGACCTCCTCTTGTGGTCATTCCTCCATCTAGTGCAACCACCAAGTTGCATGGTCCCCACATCCAAATGTGCAGCCACGTATCTCTCGATCCCATCCAACGGTTACATAAGTTCTGTCACGTGGATTGTTTTTGTGTGCATCCAGATATTTGGAACCACCAATTCCACCCCCTCTAGACCCGGGAGCTCAACCCAAATTGTTGCCTCAGTGATCACCTCTCTCGGTCAAAATATCAACACTCTTTCTTCAAGATCATCAATTTATGCAATCCCCAGCCCGATCAACTAGCTAGGACGGTGGCCTCTCGACAAACAAAGATACACCAGCCGATCAAGACAATGAGAAGAACTCAATCCAATGCTCCACCAATCAACACAACAGATGTGCGATCTTCTCCGATCGATCGCCATGCTTCAACGCCAACCAGCGAACCATCCCCTATCAAAGTCCACACCATTTGGTCTTGGACTATATCAAGTTGATCTACTCTAACATTAACCAAACCACTCGGCAACTCCATGCACTTTCAAACCAAATGCCACCTAATAGCTACACAATCAATTTCACTTAACCATCAACTGACTTGGTGTGCACCTCCACAACTCCTCTCAGATCAAGTTCCAGCAATGAAGAGCAACTCACCATCTGGTTCATCTTCAACCACAAGCAAGCTCATTCAACTCTTCAATCGAACAACAACTCCTTCGACATATAACCAGCGACAATTGGATTATATATTGGTTGCCACTTGCAATGCATGCAATCCCATCTCTGTCCGCTCTCTCAACATCTGTCAAACTAACAACCCGAGTCATCTCCATATCAAGCTGGCAGATCTACGTATAGATTAGGCAACTCTCCAATCGACAACTAGATCACAACATGCTACCTATCACATGTTACAACAAAGCAGCTCATGGCCAGCCAATCGGCAACCAAGCAAAGATCAACATGCAAGTATTTGGTGATCTATTCGAGTAGCAGCTGGTCAGCAACAACTCACCGACCTACTTCTCTTCCATCCAGTAGTTACATTTTGGAGAGGACCACCTCTCTTTCGATAGGGGGCTCGTTCTTCGTCCGTTTGACCAGCCTGTCATAGAAACTCTTCTCAAACACCTTACATCAGCAACCATGGCCAGCATTGCTCAGATGCATCTATCATGGTAGTTCATCTCAGATGCACTAGCTCAAGCATGCTGGCCACCTACCATCAGATCTTGACTGTCAGCTCCAACTCAAAATGAACTTACCTTCTCTCTACAGAGATCCAACCGTTAAACTTGTTCCACTTTCACCTACGGTTGATCCTAGCCGATCGATCGACTTCCAAACAACCTCTCAAATCCCCAAGCTTGGGTTCATGAAGCAGTACCGTTCCACACCTAGCCCATACACCAGTTCACTCCTCCATCAACCGTCGTAGCCACGATGTTACCCAATCCCTGTTCATTGTCAGTCATGCTACACCTTTCAAATTGATCAATTCAGATTCAACTAGGATCCAACAAAACATGAGGGGCTTCGATCCAACCGTTAAACTCTCCATCTCCGTACATCACGTGATCACCAACGCCAATACAACCAGCCCTATCTCTACAAGTTGGGATGCATCCCATCTCAGTTGACCATAGTTCAGCCTATTTGCATGGCCGTTGCAAATCAACTCTAGTCGATCAACGACTTCAGCCGATCAACATTTTCACCTCTCAGCCATCATGACCACTTGATCGCCTAGACATATCCACAATCGCATGGTGGAAATTGACCCACGAAGAGTAACCCCGCCATCATGGCAGCATATTTCTCAACAACATCACTCACCTAACCGCCAATAAGAAACACTAAGATGGTCCACCACTGGACCTGATCATCCATCTTCACCATGAGTAGCACCTCCATTAATCGACGTCACCTCCCAGCAAGCCGTTCGAGCAGTTCTAAATGACGCAAACGTACCAACAGTAGCAACTTTCCCGTATAGAGCCATGTTGATGATCAAATTCCATGGTCTGAAACATACCAAGAGGATGACTCCAACTTCCCACTCACCAATAACTTCTTGACAAACCTAGCACTCATGCCTGACCATCCATCTCTAGCCATCCTCCATTTAATGCCTCAATATAACAAAAAAAGCCACTTCAACCCGTTTGCCCACTCCAAAGCTAATACGCAATCAGTCGAAAGCTCCATCAGCGACTCCAACAGTTGGTGGCCACACAAATCGGCCAGCTACAAAGATTGAATCACGGACTCACACTTGGTGGAGTTTAAGGGGTCTAAATTGACTTCTGAACTTTGGCATCACAATAAAATTGGTCAAATTCCTCCAAAGACTTTTCAAACAGAATCAACTTCACAGCCAACATCTATATTTCTCGGCCACCCAATCAGTGAGTCGGACATTCAATCGATGAGTCAGCCGGTGAGTCGGCCATTCAATCGGATAGTTAGCCATTCAAACGGTGAGTCGGCCATTCAATCGGTGAATCGAACATTCAATCGATGAGTCAGCCGGTGAGTCGGCCATTCAATCGGTGAGTCAGCCATTCAAACGGTGAGTCAGCCATTCAATCGGTGAGTCGGACATTCAATCGATGAGTCAGTCGGTGAGTCGGCCATTCAATCGGTGAGTCTGACATTCAATCGATGAGTCAGTCGGTGAGTCGGCCATTCAAACGGCGAGTCAGACATTCAATCGGTGAGTCAGACATTCAATCGGTGAGTCTGCCAGTGAGTCGACCATTCAATCGGTGAGTCAGACATTCAATCGGTGAGTCAGGCATTCAATCATTAAGCCGGCCATATAGTGAGTAAGAATCAGCAGGCTGGCCATTCAGTGAGTAAGACTCAGCAAGCCGGCTAGGGAACCTTAAAGTTCTACTATAGTAGGCCAGGGAACCTTAAAGTTCTTAGCATTCAACTCTTGACTACAGGAACCCTGACACGAGCTCCATCATAAATCATCATTGTCATCATAAACATCATTTATCATCATTCATCATAAACATCATTCATCATCATCATCATCCCCATTGTCATTTCCAAAGAGCTCGCAACTAGCTCCCTAGAGCTCACAATCATGCTCCATAGAGCTCACAGCTATGCTCCCAGGAACGCTCCTTATACATATGCTCGAAAGCATTCGAATCAACGAATGGCCAGTTTCAAATCAAGTCGACATTTTGACATGTGCTTACACTCTTCTTGGAGGAAGATCACCTCTTATCAACGAGCTCCACCTCCGAGAGGGGGCTATGTGGGTATCATATTTTTTACACAAATCCCAATGACCAATTGGTACGTATCTCGAGGTATGCGTCCCTCGAGGATATTCCAAAGGGTGCATCATTCTTAACATACACTCAATTACATTGTAACAATACTGAGATACACTAGAACAATTCCCTTAACTACTTAACCACTTACGATTACACTCAACTCTTTCAACTTCAGATAGTTATTTCTACTTGTTGGAAATCTTTTCCTATATATAGAGCTCTCCACCGATGGAGGAGAGGATGATCTTTTTTCCATATTCTTTATGGATGAAGAACTGTAATAAGACAGAGAACTATAACATTTGAATGAGAATAGTGGATTGCCTCTACTAATGAGGCTGAGGACGTAGTCGACCGGATTCTGGCGATGAACCTCGTCAAAATGGTTGTCTCTTCTTTAATTTTCAGATTCTTTGATGCTACTTGATCTATTTCTAACTAATTTGTTGATGTGTGTGCAAATCTCGAGGATAATCGACGGCTATATCTACATCCCGAATTTTGCACCCACAGTGCCCCATGCCATCGGCACTCCTTGACAAAGAATTTGCCAAAATCAGGTGAGTGGCTGAGATATATCCACCGTCCATTTGGGGGAGCATAAGATCTCGGCCCTTCTTTGTTGATGCCTATAATAGGAGGTATAAATGGGGACAACCACTGTGCTTTGTTATATAGAATAGTAAATGGCCCGTGCCCTCGGCACTCCCCAAAAAATGCATTTGCAAAAATTGGGTGCCTTCAGAACTCAAACAGTAACAGATTGGAAGCATTACCATTATTTCCATTATAACAGATTGTAACGCACATGGGCAAAAAATAAAAAATAATAGAAAGGAATGGAAATAACGGTGCTAAAATTAAAATTTTGATTTTCAAATATTCACTAAAGTTTATAACAGAAAATAACTGAAAAATAATAGAAATAACATACGTTTTTAAAAAAAAAATTCAAAAAATAATGGTCGTTATTTTCGTTATAATGGAAAAATAATAGAAAATAACGGCAGTTATTTTTTGAGTGTTAAAACGGTACATAATGTAATGAGGGAGGTTCAAACCCGTTATAACAGCCGCTATTCATAGCGTACACCAAATCTATTTACTTTTCGATGCATGAACCCTATTTATGTTCGGCACATATTTGGTAGATGTACGCCAAATCCAAGTCTGTATAGTGAAATTTCCAATTTTCTCGAAAATCATAACATGAGGTGAATAAATGAGTGGGAGTGAGTGGTTGAGATCCGACCGTCCAACATTAGATGGATGGATTTGATCTCAACCACTCTTTATCTTATGAAGCTGGATAAGATAAGGGATAAGACAACTTCCCTGTTTTACTATATAGATAGTGGGTGGCTTGTGCCCACGACACTATCTGACAAAGCGTTGACCAAAATTGGGTGTCATGAGTGGCTGAGATCCAACATCCATTTGGAGGATAAGATCTCAGCCACGCTTTGTTAAAACTGGATAGGATAAGATAAGATAAGAGATAAGACAATTATTCTATTTTGTTATATAGATATATGCTACGAATATCAGAATTATTTGAATTTTTGTGAGGGTGATCTCCTCACCATAGAGACCATTCTCACCAAAAATCATCCCATTCCAAAACCATCAAACCTTTGGATCTTTCTGCTCTAATCCAACAACAGAAATCTCCAATCATGTGGTCAGAAATCTCTAAGAAAATGCCAAAAAATCCCTACTCCATTGATTAGGGCTTTCAAAAGAAAAAAAAAAACTAAAAACTCTATTGATCGACTACAAAAGCAGCGACTCCGACGGGTGTACGACTACGGCAGTGGCGACTCCGATGGCGGCAGAGATGTCACTGGTAGGCAGTGACGGCGAGAGAGGAGATGAGGAGAGAAAGGAGATAGTACAAGAGAGAGTTCGGTCCGGCGGACAGAAAGGGGTTTGCCCCTCTTTATTTTTATTCATACTTAACTTTTAGCGGTGGTTATATCGAAAACCGCTGGTAAACGTACATATAGCGGCGTCCACGAGTCTGTCCACCGCTAAAAGGGTAAATTTCCCTTAATTTTTCGCGGCAACTTTATAGCGGCAGCCATTGGGCTGGCCGCCGCTGAAACCACTCTGTACGGCAGTTTTTCGTGGCCGCTGCTAATGCCCCAATTTCTTGTAGTGATATATATAACGACTAATAATTAATTTTTGTGTAGCAATTCAAAGTTGGATTTGCACAATCCAGATTTTGACAAAAAAGGCATTTGGATATTCAATTGCTGACCACAAACCTATCAAGGCATATACATCAATAGCATATAGATGCAGAGGACTTTGGATGCTGTCGATGCAGGCCGGCCCTACATAGCTCATCTTTTTGTGCCTACTAGCAGCATGGGTGTCTAGCCTATCCCTTGGTTGATGTACATACCGAAAATCAGTCTGATTGATAATTTTTAGACGACAAATTAAATACTCGTAAATATAAAAAAAAAATGCTAGAATCCAACGACTAGAAGTAATCCTAATAAAAATTGCTAAAATCTATGGCTACAGAAAACCAAACAGACTGATTTTTTATATGTATATCCACCAAGGGGTGGGCTAAACATCCATGCGGTTAGTAGGCCCCAAAAGTTGAGCTATGTAGGGCCACGAGAGCCCTCTGCATCGACCGCATCCAAAGTCCTCTGCATCTAAATTTTGTCCATGAAACCCCTTGTGTTGAGCGAAAACTTAGCCTTGACGTTCTCACAAAATAAAAAACCCTCTTCAAGCACGGTCAAACAGAGAGAGAGAGAGAGAGAGAGAGATGTCTTTCTTTAATGAAATATTCTATACAAAGGGAACTTGGATAATTTGAAATAAGCGGCCGTAATAGAAGTCAAAATAGGAAGCCAATCATCATCTGACACGTAAAGTCAACTGAATGATACTGGCTCTTCCTCCCTTACCAGTTACCAGTTACCACGAACCACAATCTTGACGGCTCGAGCTGCTGGCTTTAGTGTCTCAGCTCACTACACTTGTTAGCATGTCAGTGCAAGGAAAGAAAAGAAAAACCAGCCATCTCCAGTTTAGTTTAATCTTTCAATTAAGATAACGCCAACTTGGTGGAGTCAGATTACAGAAAAAAAAAAAAAAAACCTTGATGGAGTCTGAACTCAGTGAATCGACTCAACTTTTGTGAAATATTAGAAGTCTTTCTTAATCTTGAAAAGCCATAAAGACCACAGTCGGACCTCAGCTCGTAACCATGTCGAGCCATATGAGTCATGGACTAAGTCAGCACGGACAGCTAAGGGATGAAAGGGACAAATAGTCTAATTAGGTAGACTTTGGAAAGGAAAATTTAGAAGTATAGAATTAGCAGCTGTTGTATGGCCATGGCAACTGCTATCTCGATCTTCCTGTTCATCGTTCCAGTGGCTCATGCCGTTGAGTTTATTGTTGGAGATAGTGCTGGCTGGACATCTGGGGTGAACTACAGTGCTTGGACTGCTGGCAAAACCTTCACAGTGGGTGACAAGCTCTGTAAGTAGTGTTACCTTTGTAGCCTAAGCATAGGGAATAGGGATAGCCTAACAAGCACACTACAAATAGAGACCAGGTTTGGGCTTGTCCTTTTATTTGGTAGGACAAATATTTATAAGAATTGCTTTTGCTGCTAACGATTACCAGCGAAAATAGAAGCTAACACTGCCAAAAATTATCATGTATCAAAGATGACAAAAAAAAAAAAAGTAAATTCAATTAAGCTGATTTTGTCTTCTTTTTTATTTGGTGAATTTGGGAGTGTTAACAATGATTTTGCTGCTAATCATTAGCAGCCAATATATTCTACATGTTTTAACTTTTTATGGCAAAAGACGTGCTTTTTTGTACAACTTAAGGACGATAGTCCCGTAACGATGCCATTTTCATGTAGATATTTGAGCCTATGGCAAGATAAAATTGGCTGATGCCTATTATCAGTAGAAAGAATAAGCTTAATAAACTTCGTGGGCTCAGTTAATAGCAGGTGTTAAGTCCATCAAAGTGGTTGGGATATATATATTTTGGGTAAACAAACAAGGTGGTTAGTGGGATAGAAGGTCATGTGGGACGTGATGACTTGAACTTAGGTCACGTTCCTTGTTAGCAATTCAGTGCATTAAATTGAACTTACCTGTAGGATTTCCATGAAAAATTAGAGAACGAGCTAGCTTTAGGCAATAACATGAAAACGTTGAATCTGCAAGTTAGCTTTAAAACAAAATTAGAATCACCAGGTTCTGATCAGTAAGTGTCTAATTAGACACCATTTTCTGTAATTTGTTTTTTTTATAGATTTCAGTCATTGAACTTCAGAATTATTTTTCTCCCAAATTTTCTACAATAAGATCCCTTGGTTTTCTTCATGGACATAAGAAATCCAGTTAGCTTTCTAGATTTTGGTTATGATCCCAAATATGTGTAAGGTTCATATTTTGTGTTGACAAATTTCATCTGACAAAATGAGAGTTAGATTCCATCTTAGGATTGCGTGAGTTTTTGTAATGTATATCACTCAAGCTTGCCAGAAGATCATTAAGATTCAAATAAAGAATGAAAGCTTTACTTCGATTACATTTAGGATGGTAAGTGACTTAAAGACCTTAAAAATTAGATTATTTAATTTATATTTTAATCTCTAAGTACTTATGGACTACTAGTTTATGTTTTAGAGAAAGGACCTGATCAAATACAAGAGCAAAGGCACTTTATGTTATGTCTGTGATTGGACTCTACTATTGATCGATTTATTGTTGCACACGCGATATCTTTGGTTCCAATAGATCAGACTCCTCCTAGATTGATCGATTGGAGAACGAATCCGAACTTCAAAAAGTTTTGGACAGTTTCAATCGGACAATTTCTGTGCAATAAGCAATTGATCGTATTGTCTATATTATTTGCTTCTGATCAATTGGACTTTCAGGCCAATCAATTAGATTGTGCGTAGAAAGTTTTTAAAAGTTCGTTATGTTTTCTTTTTCAACACATTTTGTTTATTATTTTGTGTAGGGTTGTCCCTATTATAAATAAGACGTTTGGGTTTGAAAACTGAAGCTCCAATAAGCCTAAGAAGCCCCAAAAGTCCAAGAGCTCTCTCACAAGATCAAAACTTGAGTTTTTAACCCTCGCTATAGGAATATCTTTCGAGTTCTTTGATCTAACCTAAGGACATCATAATGTTTTACTCTGTTCTTAGAGTGGTTCTCAAACAACATTGTATTTGCTCAAGTGATTTTAGTGTGGTAGAGATTCAGAGTGATTCTAGATTGGTTGTGATCGTGATTGTGAAGAAGCCACTAATGGGATGTAAATGTGAATGTATATGCAATAAGACGTGAATCAATTGCAATGGCTTGAATGAGTCAAGTCAAGTACTGTGGTAATTTTGTTGCATGGGTAATTTCTATACTTTTGGTTAACTTCTACATAATGATCATTTCACATCTGAACGTTGTCCCGAGGTTTTTTCGTGATGGGTTTCCTCATTAAAAATCGCATGTATTGATTTATTTTTGTTATTTAATCTGCTTAAAGTAAACTGAATGAATAGTATTAGATATATCCTTGATATATTTAATCTAAATTGGTTAGGTTAATTAGCTTGTAATTAATCAATCAACTAAGATTGTTCGCATGTGATTAGTTTCCCAGGACAGTAATCAAAGTCATTAGGTTAATTGAATTAACTTTTTAATTAAGCTTATTCACCCCCACTAGGTTTGCATCCTATAGATACCTAAATTTTTCAATATGAATTTTCTACAGAAAGTTATGTCCTCAACATTGACAGGGTGTCGAATTAGGTTTTGAAATCCAAAAATCTTGCACAAACTTTGATTGATTTTTGAAAAAAATTCTAAGTTCCAAATTTTATTTTTCAAACTATCAAACTCCATGGAAAATCAACAAAACGGACATGTATAGATTTTTGATTTTCTAAAATAAAACTAATTTTTAAATTATAGATGGGCTTATTTTAATTTAAATTTTATTTTCATTTAATTTTGATGTGAATTAGATGGTGATCACCATGGGATAGAGACATGGTTGAGTGTAAGAGTTGTCTTGTGTTGACTCGAGTTCAATTATTTGACTCATGTAGACCTACTTTGATCTTTGACTTTCATAGACTTATTTTTAACTTGTATGGACACCTAATTGAGGACTTAGATACATGATCACTTCATTATATTTATATTGAATACCCACACCTCGTGCCTCAGCCTTGGACACCAGATTTGATCCATGGATTTTTAGATTAGATCATGGATCCTAGGTTTGGGTCGTGACGAATATCAACATTTACCATAATTTTATGTCTTTGGTGATTGGTTGAATAATGCTTGATCAATTCATCTTGACTGTTAAGTTTTAACATTTGATCTTTTCTTGATATCTCGAGATCTATGGTATCTAAACCTAGCTATGAAAGCATACAAATGCGTATTTTAAATTCTACAAACTCTTATGCCTTTTGATTCTTCAAATTCTATTTTAATATTGTTTTGAGGGTAACAAATTAATTTTAAAGTCCTGAGATAATTTCATGTGATATGCACTGCCACAATCTGATATGATGGGATAAGAATATGCATTTTCACATTCTTATGCCATTGGATTATCAAAAAGCATGCTTCGTTCTTCAAATTCATCATGATCCCTTAATTTTGACCTAATTTCATACTTGGCTTGATTTTTTGAGATTCCTATTAACAAAATGAGATCTATCGCATATGATTATATACTTTTATAGTTTACATAATCATATATCCTTGGATTATCAAAATGAAACTTGATCTTCATATATTCGAAATTTTATTTTTGCCACTAAAACTACCTTTCAACATTCTTTTGATTGCTATAATTGCTTTATCTTTATTCTATAGTCTTCATAATTATTTTGACTGCTTAAAATATCTCAAATAACAATCATAAAATTTTAGTGTCATTTAGAGCTCATTTAGATATACTTTTTTTGTAAAATTATCATTTTTTCCTTTCGAAGTTACTATAAAACCCACTTCTCTGAGAATAATTTGACCATTATATGATTGTAGAAATTGGGTGAAGTTTTATAATAATTGGGTAAAATTCCATAATCTCATCAAGTTGCATCTAATTGGATTTCATTTGAATGTACTTCCCTTGTAAAATTTTTATTTTTTTTCTTCTCGAAGTTATTGTAATATTTTTTTCTTTGACAATAATTTAACCAATAAAGGACACTCTCATTAAGTTTCATATGATTTGGAGTTGTCGGGCGCAATTTGGAAACACATGAAACTGGAAGTGGGTGGAGTGTGTGCTTGTGTCATTTTTGGGGTTCCTAGGGTATGGGTTTGTCTCTGTTAGTCCGTGAGAGTGGTAATGACATCCATTTCATACAGCAAGACTTGACTGATTTGTCCTTCACTAACACCATCTTTCTGAAATGACCACAAACGTAACAAGAGGTTGATTGGTTAACATCGTTTTCAGTTCATCATTTCCCAAGAAGGTAAGCTTAATCTAGTCATGCGGAATGGGTCCCTCAGCCTGTCACACTGAGGGACTGGGGAATGTCCAAAATGCATCCAACGGTTTCAAACATAGTTAAGTGGAGTCGTTCTCTGCTTAAGCGGTCTCAAAGGGGAGTGATTCAATTAGTCCTTGATTAGTCTGTGATTATCTTTTGGTGTCTTGTTTTAAACAATGGAAAGAAGATCTCTAGATATCAATAACATTAATAGGTTCATTAAAAATGGAGAAGATCTTCAGGTCTCAATAACATTAATAGGTTCATTAAAATGATGTGACAGAAACGTCTATGTGGCAGGACAACTCTATAACATTTTAGGTGTTGGATTCTTAACCGTTTTCCTACTCTAAATGGAATCACCTGGACCCACAAAGGATATGCTTGTTCTCTTATTTCTGTCCATTCCCCTCAAGAAGGGGAGTATGTCACTCAAGCATTAGTCGTGTAGCAACCCAGCATAGAGTCCTTAGAAGAGGAACATCTATCGGGTATAATTCATTAGGGATTACCTTTTCACTAACGTTGCACTGGATATCTGAACTTGAGATTCAGTATTTCTTCGATAAATCTCATACACACTGAAGGAAAACACTAAGTCAAATTCTAGATGAATTTCGACAAAGTATAGCCTTATCACAAAATAATAGAAGAAGATCATCTTTCTGTCCCTAGAGTCCTCTATTTATAGAGTTTTGGGAAGGGGTTTGTACATGTTGCATACACACCTTTATAAGGAAAAAATGATTAAAATGATGAAAAAATACAAACAATCTTAAAAAATTAACCACATACGATTATGTAGTTAATAGTGCTACACAACTGTATGCCACTAACTCTGGAGATTCTGCACGTTTTTCGAGGAAAATGGCACATGTGCTTTTCTATAAAGATGAGAACTCTCCCTGAAAATCTAATTGCATATGGTTGGGTAGGAGGAGGTCCTACACAATCGTATATCATTATTTTTTGAATCTCTTGCACGCATCTCGAGAAAAATGGTAGGGGTGCTTTTCTGAGGATATGAGGGGTATTTTTGGAAATGTAATTGTATACGGTTGTGTAAGAGGAGGTCTTACACAACCGTATGTGAATATAGTTTTTCATCCCACTGCGCGGATCTAAAGGAAAAGGGCACATGTGCTTTTTCTCATTTTTGATCGTAGATCTTTCAGATTTGACTCCATATAGTTGTGTAGCTTTCCTTCCTACACAACCGTATCCAATTAGTTTATCTGATCTGTGGGTGGTTGGCTCAGAAATCGAGGCATGCCCTTTATGCAAAAATCCTGCCCTGATCTGTCAAATCTGAGGGCATACGGTTGTGTATCCCTATGTTTTACACAACCGTATATAGTTACTTCTTGGAGAATTGGGCTTGTTTTGTTCAAAACTGACCATCTTCATTTTTCTTGAAATTCGTACCAGTTGTGTACTCTTGTCCTCTATACAACCGTATATGAGCATCTCCTCAGAAAAATATCCTATCCCAGTCCTCTGCTCTGATTGGTCCACTACTACGCTGTTTGACTTTGACTTCGACAGTCATCTTTTGTGTCCTTTGGTTGTGATTTTCGTTGCGATCCACATTTCATTGTCAACATGAGTTCATTTGACCATACTTCTTTTGTAATTAAAAGGGAATTTTTGTACTACCCCCCTATAAAATTGTCGATATTTGCACTACCTCCTTGTAGTTTTAGTCTGTTGTGTCTCCCCCCTTTGACCGTAGCTTTTTTCATTGACCCTAAACAAGTCGTCCAAATTTTCCCTCGTGGTACAAATTACCCTTACCTTTTTAAAATTACAAAAATACCAATTTTCTTTTCCTTCTACAGCACTGACTTGTCATTAATGCGGCTTCATTTCATTACTTATATTTAAACCCTCTTGCCACATGGTCTGACAATTATTATGGAGGGATGGTTCAAATTTTCTCTCAAAGAAAATCTAAATTGTACTTTTTCTTAATCAACCAAAGTTTGCCATGTGACACTCCCTTTTATTATTTTTGCTTTTCATAAATCAGGATGCCAACAAAAGTCTGCCATGTGGGTTGATTTTCTATTGTGGGATTCAAAGATTATTTTGGGTACTAAAAACCAACGTCTAGAAATCCTCAATCAGGCTGATTTTTGGTATATAGGTTGCTTTTGTATAAGCCAAACATCCATACGGTCATTGGTCTCTAAGGGTATGCCATGTGGCATTTTTAATTGTAGTCGGGCACCAAAAATAAGTCTGATTGTAGGTTTTTAAGTGTTGGATTGGAGTCATTTCCATGGTTTGATTTTTAATCGTGGAATTTGAGAATTATATGAGTTACAAGATCTAAAAGGTTTGAAATCACTAATATAGGCTGATTTTGGTACTTCGGTCCAAAGATCTAAAGGTTTGAAATCACTAATAGGCTGATTTTGGTATGTCGGTCCTAAGATCTAAAGGTTTGAAATATCTAATATAGGCTGATTTTGGTACTTCGGTCCAAAGATCTAAAGGTTTGAAATCACTAATAGGCTAATTAGGTTTGAAATTACTAATAGAATGATTTTGTTATGTTGGTCCAAAGATCTAAAGGTTTGAAGTTACTAATAGGCATAGTAGATTTGAAATCACTAATAGGCTGATTTTGGTATGTCCATCCAAAGATCTAAAGGTTTAAAAGCATTGGATCTTTGTATCTCAAATAATGCTTGTTCAACGGTTATAAATCAACCCATGAAAATGACTCCAATCCAATGCTTATAAATCACTAATCAGACATATTTTTGGTGTTTGGATACACTTAAAAAGCCACATGGCACACTCTTAGAGATCAATGGACATATGAATGTTTGGCTCATCCCTATGTAGACATATATACCAAAAATCAGCTTGATTGATGATTGTAAACGTTGGATATTAGTACCCTAAATAATCTTCGAATTCCATTGTAGAAAATCAACCCATGAAATACAACGGATATAAACCACCAATCATGCTGATTTTTGTTCTGTATGGCCAAACATCCATAGGGTCAATGGGCTCTGAGAGTGTTCTACATTTTGAGCCCACTGATTCATGAATGATTGGTTGTCCTCTTAATAAAGCTACACAACAACAATCATCATGATTGATGATCTCTAGCCATCTGATCTAATTGCCCAAATAATTTCTTAATCAAATGGATAAAAATCTCCCAATGAGATGCTTAATCCAATATTGGCTATAAATCACCAATCAGATTGGTTTGTAAGTCCACTTAGGATAGACTAAACATCCATATGGTCAGTAGTCCTTAAGATTGTGCCACATGTTTCATATTGTAGTCCACCATCATCAGTTATTCATTTTCATATTCCTCCCAATGAAAAGAAAAGAGAGGTTCAGATTTTTACTCTAAGAAAATTTGAACTGTCCTTCAAAAATGGTTGTTAGATCACGTGGAAATAGAGTTTAAATGTAAGTAATGAACTGACAAGCAATAATGGCGGGTCTGTACGTTGGAAGGGAAAATCGGTATTATCGCAAGTTATAAAAGGGAAGGGCATTTTGGTCATGAAATCAAAAGTTAGATAGTCTGTTTACTGTCAGCGATAAAAGCTGTAGTCAAAGGGGGAGACGCAACAAACTGAAACTACCAGGAGGTAGTGCAAATATCGACAATTTTATAGGTGGGTAGTACAAAAATTGCCTAATTAAAATGACCTCTTTTCCATCCCTTTAGATATTTTCTGTGAATCCTTCTTTATTGTACACTTGTGACTGATTACTGCATCAATTGTATGTAATGTCTTGTGCTAATCACATTTCACCCATAGTGTCTTCGGCACCACTTGGAGAAGTAATCCATAGTTGCCAATATGTACAAGTGCTTCTTAGAATAATTAAGGGTGAATGGATACCTAAGTACCGAAAGGCCATAAACATGATGTCATGTGCAATGATTAGGTGCTTGGTGTATAAATTCACCATGAAATTAGCAAACTTTTGTCGTTTAGCAAAGTCAATACGATTTGAAACCATGGTAGGGCAGTTATAACGAAAGCATTTTAATTAGTTGCAATTGAAGTTTCACCCTAGTTTTGTGGGCATCACATACTCCTAAATATACTTCTTACATTGCTTTTAGAGATTATTTTTTAGATAAACATCTTAGAAGGAGTCCATTAAGAGATCTCCAATTAAGATTGTCTTAATGCATTACATATTTTAGAGACATTCTCCTTACTTCTATCCTCAAGTGAGAGTTCGCCATGTTAATTAGAGTTATTCAACGAAGGGTTATCTTCAATCTTCATGTTCTTAAATAGTTATAGTGCTGACTGTAGAAATAAGGTTCTCCTTTCATCATGGTCATGTTAACAATTTTGTCAAATAGAAGAGCTAGAGAGGTTGTAAGATTTGCCAAAACATCAGCCCTCATAGCTAAACCACTTCGAACATGTGAGACATCAATTTTATCAAATTGTGCTATGAAGTGTTTGGCTCTTTTGAAATAGGGTATCAAAGTTTGTCATTTTACGATATAGCTAGGTCCCATGAAGTTATTTTATTACTTTAGAATCGTCGATGATACTTAATTTAGTTATTTAGGATTCAATGGTTAATTCTATTATGGCGATATTATAGCTTCATATCCTATTCTATTGTTTGAATATCTTTTGTTCAGAGCCAAAGAATGTGGGATTATAGCATTGTCCAGTGCGACGAATACAATTCCCTCGTATACATAAAGAAAGAAAAAAAAAAGCTTTACATGTATCTTAAGGCAAACTCAAGGTTCACTCATAACACTACTCCCTATAGGTGAGGAACATATTTTTTTATTATTAATTCCTTTTATATGTGAATATCATGTTACATCTACATATGTATTAACATATACAAGACTATGTATATAAGTTTGGTTTTTTCTCTTTAAAGGAAAGACATATAACAAAATGATGACATGTACTTTAAATTGCCATAAAAATGAGATAATGTACACAAGTTCTCTAAAGACTGGTAAATCAATAGACTTGTAAATCAATTTCAAGTCCTCTCTTTATAAGAGGGATAAACATCTATGTACAAAATCAAACCCATAAATATATTAAAAAAATCAATGGATATGTATCTCTTACATGTTATTTACCATTGTCTTAATGGAATTAAGGTGATTGCTATGATAAGATAATTAAAGATCGAACCCTACTCATTATATGGTCAAAGGATGAGATCAATATGATCAATTCCAAGATTTTCAATATAACGATGACACTCAAAATCGGTGGTGAATACACACCCTTCTCTTCTATTCATTCCAGAGCATTCATATCTTTGAGGTGTAAAAGCATAGATATGTGAATGAGTTTGAGAAGAAAAAAAGTGAAGAAGTTAGTGGGAAAATGAAGGAATGAACAATTTCATGAAATGTCAGAATTGATGGTTTAGTAAGGAGTGGTAACCAACATTTGATACGTAGACCCATGTCCTTTCAAAAATAGAAAAGACTGTCATTTTCTAATACGGGATTGATGATGGAAAGGGATTCATAGATTGCCTTAAACTTATGGGTATGTTAAAAAATGGTAGAATTCTTCTTTTGGATACTGAGAAAATGTTTCTTAAAGAATGGTCTAGACTCTAGACATCATGAGACCCGTAACCCATGACCCCACTCTCCATGGGATATCCAACACTTGTGCCACATCAGCCTAAAGATTTCAAGATACACTCTAAAATCTCCCCCTCACTCTCCAAGATAGTGAGAGAAAAATTTCCCATGCAAGTAGAGGGAAAAATTTTAGGCCTTACAGACCCCAATTTTGGGGCCCACTAACCGCATAGATGTTTAGCCCACCCCTTGGTGAATATGAATACCAAAAATCATATTGATTGATAATTTCTAGTTGTTCAATTAAGTACCCAAAAAATATAAAAAGAAATGCTTGAATTCAATGGCCAGAATCAATCCTAAAAAAATACAAAAATCTACAGTTAGAGAAAACCAATCGAGCTGATTTTTGGCAGGTATATCTGCCAAGGGGTGGGCTAGACATCTACCGGTATATCTGCCAAGGGGAGAGCCCTTTGCATCAACTGCATCCAAAGTCCTATGTATCTAAAATTTTACTGTAAGTAGAGTGAAGGGAAACCTTAATTAATTTGCACGTAAAGTACGTGCAAAAAGAATGAAACACATATTAATTTGTGCCTAGGCATGTAAATGGAGAAAGAAAAAAATTTCAATCACTTTTCTTCTTTCTCTACTTCCTATGGAACATTCTAACAACTTATATGATTCTTGTATTTCTTTAATGAGTTTGTGAGTTATAAGAAATTAGCTTGTACACAACGGGACTTAAGTTTCCCGCTATTTTCATTTTAATATAAGAGCTTATTAAGTATCGTATTATATAGTTTGAGAGCACCAATAGTAGTTGAAATGGAGAAAAAAAAAGTTTCCTCTAATGTTAAATGAAAATGTGAATGGTTGACTTTAAATTTTTTCCACTTACATACATGTAATAACTAAATTTTTGTCTTCCTAACGACAGTGTTTAACTATGCTTCAACACACCAAGTGGACTTGGTGAGTCAGAATGACTATGACACTTGCTTCACTGGCAATGCCCTATTGAACTATATCGATGAAAATACCGTCATTACCCTTAACGAAGTCGGGCCTATGTACTTCCTATGTCCAACGTCCGGTCACTGTGGGCAAGGGATGAAACTAGCAGTCGATGTTTCTTCCATGAACAATACGCCAGGTACAACAGCTACGACACCATCTCCTACAACTCCATCTACACCTACTAATAAGACGACTTCACCAACTACACCAAGCAATACGCCAGGAGGTACACCACCCGCAACTTCATCTCTAATCACTCAATCTATGCATTCTACATCCAAGACTGAACTAACTACCCAAGCAATTTGTCAGGATTAGTATTTGAAAACTCGATAACTCGACTTGACTCAAAGTCTACCGAGTTGAGTTTACTTGAAGCCTCGAACTTGACCCGAAATAACTCAACTCAAGTAATATATTAATATTATATACATATATGAATATCAATATATATAAATATCATATTTTAAAAATTACTATAATATTAATATATATATATATATATATATAAATATGATATTTTAAAAAATTTATAAGCACAATATATATGACTGGGTTGAATTTGAGTTGACTCGGCATGTTTTCGAGAAACTTGCTGAGTCAATTCACAACTAAATTATAAAATTACGTACTTAGTGCGTTGTTTTTTTTCCAGAAAATGATACACCAAGTCTGTCCTATATTAGATTCAAGTTTTTTTGAGTCAACTCGAAATTCAACCGAGTCGAGTCAACTCGGTTGAGTTTCGAGTTGACTCGACAAGTTTTAAAACATTGGTCAAGATGTACACCAAAGCACTCCATCTTCACTTCCATCACCATTCAATCCCCACCTTTTCTAAATAGGTTCAAGCTCGTGTGGTTGCTCAAGAAACTCATTGGGCTCAAGCTTGATCTATTTTGTCTCATTTGTCTTCTTATATTTATCTTTCATATTCTTTTTGGGTTGTCTAATATGTAAGACTAAAAGACAATGACAAAAGAATTAAATGAGACCTTTGTCTAAGGGGAAACCTTCAGAGTACTTTGGTTATTCAAATATTCGATGATCGATTCCTATCCTATATATGATTGCCTCATAAGGCATACAAGCTAACTTCATCTGCAAGACTTACTATTAGTAATAGAGTCCTATCTTAACCAGTAACGAATTAACATTTATTTCCTAAATCGAAGAAAAATCAAAGCAATCCATAATTGGCATGAATCTCATACACGGTCCCCTCCTCCTTGCACGAATACCGCAACTGCCTCCACATCAACCATAATTCCATGCACGTATCATTCCTTCCCGTTTCGGATAAGCCTTGACGTCAAGGCTTAAAATCAGGATATCTCTTTTGAAATTCAAACCATGTCAGCCAAACTGCATCTTCTAGGTATGAATTATACCAATGAACCAACACTTGTGTTACTACCCGTTCTTTTTATTGATGATTCTCTAGTCCAAAATAGCTATTGGTTCAAGCTTAAGTCTCAATTTTGCATCCGTAGGTGGTATTGTAGATTGTAGAACAACCTTTTCACCAACCTTCTTCTTCAAGCAAGATACATGAAACACCGGGTGGATGTGTGAATCTTCCAGAAGCTATTACTTATATGCCACCTTTTCGACCTGCTGTAAGACCCAAAGCGGTCCAAAAAACGCTGGTGATAATTGTCGGTTGCTTCGTAATGCCACCTATCTTTGGCAAAAGGGTTGTATACGTAGGTAAACAAGATCGCCCTCCTCGAATTCACGATCTATCCTTCTGGCATCAGCAACCTACTTCATTCGATGATGTGTTTAGTGAAGATTCTCTTCGAGTAGTCACATTACCATGTCACGATTCTTTAAGCTTTGATCAATGGCTACTACGTTGGATTCCCCCACCACATATGAAGTGTAAGACAAAGGATGTACACTATATATTGCCTCAAATGGTGTTATCTTAGTGTAAGAATGGAAAGAACCACCACTTGGTTAGAGGTAGTCACTTGGCCCATTCCTTGGGCCGGTCACCTATCATACAACAAAGATATTGCTCCAAATAATGGTTCACCACCTTAGGTTGACCATCTATATGTGGGTGATAAGCCAAACTCATGCCAAATTTACACTTTGAATAGAAAATAAACATTGCCAGCGTTATTTCATAGAGATTTAGAGGAAGATATCTATATGCACCAACCTGAGAGGTACATGGTAACTGTGAAAGAAGATTATGTCTGCAAGTTGAAGAAATCTTCATATAGCCTTAAGTAGTTGCCATGGTAGTGGTACAAGAGATTTGATACGTTCATGATACGACAGTGGTATACTAGGAGTGATTACGATAGTTGTGTTTACTTCAAAAAGATTCATGATGGATCCCTTGTGTATTTATTGCTTTATGTCGATGTTATGCTTATTGTTGCTAGAAGTATGTCAAAGATCAACAAGTTAAAATTTCACTCTCATAGGGAATTTGATATGAAGGACTTAAGTCAAACGAAGAGATTTACGGGCATGGGAATTGATAGAGAAAGACATAAGGGCAAATTGTGTTTGACGCAATAAAAGTACCTTGAAAAGGTAATTAACAGATTTGAGATGGGAAACTGCAATGTAGTTGGTACTCCATTAGTCGCACACTTCAGACTCTCAGCATTAGCCTCCTAGTATACAGTTCCTTATGCGAATATGATTGCCAGTTTGATGTCTACCATGGTATGCACCCTGCTAAAGATGTCTTACGCAGTTAGTATGGTTAGCAGGTATATGTCTAATCTAGGGAAGGACCACCGGCGGGTAATGAAGTGGTTGTTACACTGTGGATGTAGGATTTATTTTTTAGATAGATGGAGATTCTAAAGATCATGTTGTAGATCCACGATGGGGTATGTGTTTACTATGGCCAATTGTCCTATGAGTTGGAGATCTATGTTGTAGCCAACGATAACTTTATCAGTTAGAGAGGCAGATTACACGGCGGTGACTAAGGTCGTAGAAGAGGCTTTATGGTTATGGGGTTTAGTTGTAACTTGGGGGTTATGCAAGAGAGTTGTTGATGGAAATTTGGCGCTAGAGGTTTGCACCCTCCTGTTATGTCCATTGAGAGGCCTCTAGGCCTAATAGATCCATTAACGGTCTTGATTTGAAGAATATGGATTCTATCGAAGTCCGCAATGTAGGACCGGATTTACATCAAAGGGAGAGGAGGGAGAGAGAAACAAGCTACAAAGAACACTAACTAATGATAGAAATTAGGAATTAAAAGATGAAAAATAAAAGTATTTTCCATTAAATCATTCTTCTCTCTCCCAAAGTGGGAGAGAGAAGTCTAAAACTCTCTCCTTTTTTCGTTACAAGTCCATCCCTTTTTTGTAAATCTCCCAAAGTAATAAAAATAGTCTCCTATTTCCTATGAGCCCACCCCTATATGTAATATATTTCTTTTCCTTTTTTACCAAACAGTCTCCAAACCTTTTAAATTTACAAAATGCCACTCTCTTCTAAAGAAATTATTAAAAATCCCCCAAATAAGAAAAAGCATGTCAAATAGTCCCTTGATGTGTCGGTCCACATTTAACTGCTAACAATAAAGTTCCCTCTCCGAATGCATGCCAAGGTGGTACACCAAATGCGCTCAACGAAACAATGACATAATGGATGTGAGTGTCCAATCAGCCCCAAAGTCTGGAATGTGTGATGATAATGCTACTCGAACAAGGCACGATCGATATCCAAACATCAACTCCCAAATATGGATGAAACGTTTCTAAAGACCTCGCAAAAACCACAGGGCAATTTTTTGCGCTTCTCAATGCTTGATGCGTAAGCCAAAATATCAAAATCTCTATTTCGAATGATGTAACCAGTAGCATATAATTACAAATAAAGATAGCTATTATGCTCGTAAAATGACAACATAATCCAACGCATAAGGACTTAGGGATATCTAATGTGTGAAGAATGAAAGTGAATGATGAATGTGTGCACAAATAGAAGTGTGCAACACATGTGAAAATGTGCAACAAAATATGTAAAAGGCACACCATAAGGAACATCTTCTTCTTTTTAATCCCTTCAATTCTATTTTTATGATTTTTTAGAATTTTGTGGGATTTTTTCTGATTTTTTGATATTTTTTCAGAATTTTTTAGGGGGAATACATAAAAAAGGAAAAGAAAAAAGAAAATATTTTTCTATTTTGTTTTTGAATTAGTTCGGTTCGATTCGGATCCAGTTCGCTTTAGATCTGGTTCAGTTCAATCCTGGTTCGATGTCGGTCCGGTTGGTTCAGATCTAGTTCGGTCCGAACCTAGTTCGATTCGGGTCCGATTTAGGTTTGGGATGGGGTTGGGATAGGCCTATTCGATTCAGAAAAGGCCTGCTTCGGTTTTGTATTGGGGTGACTCAGTTTCGGGATAAAAGGGGTAGGTGGCATGGGCAGAGGTTAGGTGGCATGGGGGTAAGTTGGTTGGCTTTGGAGGGGTATACATGGCATCCCCATATGAGAGGGTATGTGGCAGACCCCATGTGAAGGGGTATGTGGCAGCCTTGCATAGCTAGGATAGGTTGCTATGAATCAACGGCTTGGATCGACAAAACATGGCAGCCCCCATGTAGGTACAATTCTCCTTCACATGCTCCCATTGTTTGGGTGGCAAATTTCCCTCCAAAATCTCCTCCAATCGGACATGGCGCTGATGTGGCGAGCTTCACATGGGGAAGCATGTGAAAAGCACATGGGCTTTGTTGATGTGGCGGAAAGATATTTTGTAAAGAATAATTTCATATTCTAGTTTGGCAAAGATACCGTGTGATACAAAACATTCTTGTAACCATTCCTACGAGCACCAGTGTAGCGTTGAAGATGTTGTCGTACGCATACTTCACCGACTACATGAAGACTAAAAGATAAAGACAACAAGAATAAACGGTAGACGACAAGAGTCATCTGAGTAACTGCCAATTTGTCCATTAAAGAAGGTAAGTGACTTAGTGACTATGGGAATATGTTTTAAATGAATAAAACATAATGGTCAAACCTAGTCAGAGGACAGATCTGAGTCTAGTCAAGATTTTGACTATAGGGGTATGTCCAATCGATTGGATCTTCCTGATCAATCGATTGGACCCTACGGAACAATAACATTTTCAAAGTTCGATCGATTGGACTTTCCTGATCAATCGATTGGACTCTACGGACAGAACTCATTCTGAGTCCGATTGATTGGATCTTCTTGATCAATCGATTGGACACTACAAAACATAAACTTTAAAAGAGTCTGATCGATTGGACCCTTGGTACAATCGATTAGATTTACGAAGGAAAATCCATCCGTACTGGGCCAATCGATTGGACAGTGCGCAAATAAGTTTTTTCATATCCGAAATTCAAGGTTCCACATTCCCTACCTCTCTTATGACTCAAGGCTACGAAACTCTATAAATATAACCCTTCTATGGACTTACAGATTACACATTAACACTTAGAAGAGAGAGTTTTATTTATTAAGAGTTGTCCATTTGAAGAAGGAAAGTTCAAAGCTTCATTACTACTTTTTGGGAGCTTTTCTCTTCTCTTTGATCATAGCTTAGTGCTCGATCTCTACTTAGCTTAGGCTTTCCACGTAGAATCTCAAAACCTAGCAAGTCTGAGAGTACCAGTGCGTCTCAACACTATTTGATCAACTTGGGATTCAGGGTGTACTGAATCCTTCAGCTTCAGTAGAGACTAGAGTGCTGAGAATTAAGATCGGGGAGTACTAAACAAAGGTAGGTTTGGGGAGTACCAAGCTGAGCAAGCGGACAAGGCTTCTTGATTGGGAGGGCGCGGGTGAATCGTAGGATTGATTCATAGGATGTGGACGCATCGATAGTGGGCCTTAGCTAAGGTTGGACGCTGCATTTGCAACGATGCTGCGTATGTAACTTATGTTTCGTTTAACTTTCCTGTTAATGATACTTTCTGTTTCGACGTGGTCCTATGGTTTTCCTTGGCTAAGGTTTCCACGTAAAAAGTTCTTTATCTTTTGGATGTTTGATTGTTGTTCTGCTAATTGTATTGATTAAATCAAATGACGAAAAGACAATATACCAAGACGTATATTTGATTTGAGTCTATTGAGATAATAATTTTATCAATCAATCAAGGCATACGAGTTTATCACCTTACCTTGACCAGTAAACATGTGATAGGTTAGATTAATTTTTGAATACCTAATCACCCACCTTCTTGGTATTCTTTAGTAAAAGAGAACGGACTGGTTATTTTCATATATTTGGTGTTTAAAGACTCTTGTACCCCTCTCTTTTCATCAGATTTGAAAGAATATTCCACCCAAGTTGCTAAAATTTCTTCCACCCGTACCAACTTTGGCAAGATACTACAGGCCCCACCAACATCAGACGATTGCCAAACTTTACAGGAAGATTCACTAGTGGATGAAGAACACACCCACAGCACTGCCACCTTCACCGAATCTGGCCAAAGTCTGTCAGAATCCGGTCACAAATATAGCAAAAAATACTTGTTTTTGAGTTGGTTTTTTCTTCTAAAGACACCAACTTTGCCAGACGTTTGCGAGTTCTACCAATGTTGGATCGTCCCCCAACTCAAGTATGTTGTATCATGATGTGTAGAGAACATGTGGGGGAAAAATATCCGATCTATCCCACACAAACTTCGAGGTTAAAATGATTCGTATCTCGAGGTTGATCTATCGACTCCGGAGCTATAGGATCAGTGCTCCTCCTTGCTACAATTGATAGGATAATTTCTCTGAGGATGAAGGTGGTGTACCTGTTGATAACACTCCGACGCTCAAGTCAGTATAGGATGTTTTTACAGGTAGTACACAGAGTTTAAAGGAATGTAGGGATTTGTCAATTCTGGATCGGGAGATCAAGATCCTTTTCTTAGTTCTGAATGTAATATATTTATAGATTCATAAATGGCATGACTTATCCTCCATGCGTCCACTTTCCATTGATTAGATCTGATCTAGGAAGAATCTGTTTGATACAACCTCTTCTTGTTGGATCTGAACTTCTCTCATTCAGTTAGATCTTGAACAGCTGAGGTGATAGCTTACGTAGCAGATATTTGAATGAAAGAAAGTGACGAGAATATATTAATGATCAGATTCATTGCCAAGTCACATTCGCGTACGTGTAGATGCTAACGTGTAATTAATCAATTGGTTTAGGATACTTATCTGTTTGGTAGATTTTGATGTTGTTACTTGCCAGGAGAGGAAGAAAGCTACATCCGTTAAGTGTAATAAAGAACTTGTCGGGATAGGTAGAATGCCATGACTGGCAAGTATAATGGACTTAACGAGAAGAGTTGATTGTCTTACTCGTAAAGTATAAAAATGATGGACTTAACGAGAAGAGTTGATTGTTTTATCCGTCAAGAATACAATGAAGGACTTAACGGGAAGAGTTGATTGTCTTACCCATCAAGTATATAATGAAGGATTTAACAGGAAGAGTTGATTGTCTTACTCGTCAAATAAAAAAATGAAAGATTTAACAGGAAGAGTTGATTATCTTGCCCGTCTAGTTTTAGAGTAATTATGGGAAGGGTTGAATGCCTTGACTCGTAGTATTTGAATAACTTGTCAGGAAGGATTGATAGCTCTAACCAAAAAATTCATTGCTGAACTTAATGCTTGTTATTACTAACCTTCATCGGGATGTACTTCCTCAGACTGCTTATAGGACATGTGTCACCATCTGATGTGCCTGGTGTGCTCCTGGAAAGTTGATACCAGTCTCTGGCGAGTCTCGTTGCTTCATTTATGTACACAGACCTCGAGATGACAGATGTCAATCTTTGATATTTCACACATGTTATGCCAGTGACACATGTAATTATCCCATAGGTTAAAAAATACAGTACCCACAAAAAACATCCACGAATCTGCCTTTACCAGATCACGCCAACATTAGTCGGAATTCTGCAACTTATAGTGCCCATAAACCATTTTTGTTGCAATGTTCCTGATTTTTTTTTCACAATCGTACCTCTTTTGCGAAATTAACATGGATGATCTATCCGTTAGATCTCCACCAAAATTTGGGAGAATGATCCTAGAGGATTAGAGAAAACATCTATACGAGTATCATCGCCGGAACTGATCTGAGTTGGTCGGAATAGGACAAGTAATACAGCAAAATAACCATTTCTACAATTTTTTCTCCTTTCATCTGAACCCACTACGACAACTTGTTGTGAGGGCCTACCGACCTTAGATGGCCATGAAACTTATGGAGAATGGTCCCCATGAGTGATGAACACTCCGACATGCCCCATACTCGTCGGAAGTGACTAGAGGAGGTCGAAAAAAGTCAAAACTCACCAAAAACCATAAAAGGACCCTACAGTAGAAGGATTGTTCCCGTCGCTATGGCGCCATATTATTGAGGGAAATTTGGTGCTAGAGCTTTGAACCCTCCCGATCTATATACCGAAAGGCCTCTAGGCCTAATAGATCCATCAACGGTTTTGATTCGAAGATCAATCGATGAAGAACACGGATTCTATCGAAGTCCGCAATGTAGGCTCGGATTTACATCAAAGGGGAGAAGGGAGAGAGAAACAAGCTATAAAGAAAACTAACTAATAATGGAAATTAGGATTTAAAAGATGAAAAATAAAGTATTTTCCATTAAATCATTCTTTGTCCAAAACTCTCTCCTTTTTTCGTTACAAGTCCATCCCCTTTTTGTAAATCTCTCAAAATAATAGAAAAGGCCTCCTATTTCCTATGAGCCCACCCCTATATATAATATATTTCTTTTCCCTTTTTACCAAACAGTCTCCAGACCTTTTCAATTTACAAAATGCCCCTCTCTTCTAAAAAAACTATAAAAAAAATCCCCAAATAAGAAAAAGCATGCCAAATAGTCCCTCAATGTGTTGGTCCACATTTCATTGCTAACGAGAGTGTAAATTAACATACACTATAACAATCAGAGTGCCATTTAGTTGACAAAGAAACAAGTTCATCATGTGAGGACCAAGCACATCGACTTATGATTTCACTTCATTCAGGAGATTATCAGTGAAAGTGAGATTTTGCTGAGATGATGATAAAGACAGTTTCGGTAGTCAAGTTTGAGCATTGTTTGAACTTGATCAATATCCTACATGTTTGAACACCCCTCGGGGCAAATTAGTGATGGCGATCGAGTTTGTTGCTCTTCGGAGTAGTGGCTTGGGAGAATTCAAGCCAAGGTGGAGATTGTTGTTTTGATGGCTCGAATTCAAGCTAAGGTGGTCATTTGAACAAGTTGAAGGTAGTTCAAACGGACCTCTTGGTATTCTATTTTGTTACTCTCGAGTTCAATTGAGTCAAAAAACTTGGAGGTTCGTCCAATCAAACTCCAAGTTGTTCGAACGAACTTGTGTGAATCAATTTTTCAAAAAGAAATTGATTTTGGATTTTTTCATGCCTAGATGTTTCCTTTTGGCTCTAGGACTTCTTGGGAACCCTAATAGGACCACTAATTGTGTTGGGGAGATATGTAATGTATCTTTAAGAGTCCAGAGAGGTGTGGAGAGAACAAGAGAACTTGTTAGAGTGCTTGAGAGGGAGAGAGCTTTGTATTTTACAATCTCATAGCGAAGAATTGATCATCATTGCCCGTGGACGTAGGTTTCGATCTCACCACGTAAATCTCTTGTGTCTTGTCACTTGATTTGATTTTCTCTATTTGTGGCATGTTTATTGGTGGCCATTTTTCTATCTTCAATCGATCCTTTGAGCATATTCCACAACACTTAAGAGTGAAGTTTACACAGCTAAAAGCATACTGGTAATTTTAATACTAGATGAGGTATTGTAGGTTTGGATAAGAGATCCTGTCACGCCCAAATTTAGATATCCAGATTTGACCCAAAAACCATGGATCGATCCATACCTGAAGCTCGAGGTGATCTAAGAATGTTCCCTAGTGGTCTAATTAGGCCTATTATACTACTAAGATTCATTATAAAACTCACCAAGTCCGAAAAAATTCTAGAAACAAAAAAAACCTAAAATGATCCTACGTGATTGTTCAATTACGAACATTAAGTAAATGCGTTTGATTATCTAAGTTAAGGTATAAAAGAAGTAATTAACATTATAATTCAATTATTATAAATTAAAAACACATAAGTTAGGTCTAAGGTAACTTACAAAGTCAAAATCGGTCCACTTGAGTCAACGAGTTGACTCGGTCAAGTCTCAAAAGGTTGCAAAGGGAAAATAGGCCAGCAAGGCACTATTTTGGCTATACCTCCCTCGATTAATTGAATTAGCGAACGGGCCATATATTTTCGAAAATTTCTTTCAAAGATCTAAGAAAAATTCTTTACGACAGAACCTCAAAAAATCATCTTCCTTCCTGAAAATGCCCCTCAACACAAAATAGACAGATTCGCGTCACAATTGGTGTTTTGATCACCAAAAAGAGTACAAATGGAATCTCTAAAATCCTTGCATATTGTCGGAAAGATAACAGATAGAGCTTGGAAAAGTTCTTTCGAGACTAGTTTCAGAAACTTCATCTACTTATCCGGAAATGCGTCATAAGAACACATCACCCTGCAAGCACACATCACCCTGAAGCTCATTCAATGTTAAAGAAAGTACAAAAAATCCTTATTCCTGATATGCCCTCAAGTTCCTTAAATTGACAAAATTTGTTTCTTTTGATTTTTGAAATATTTTTAATTTACAAGGGTGCTTTGGTCATTCAACACTTTCACATTTCAACTCAACTTTGCAAAAAATTATTGCATCTTGACATGGCACTTAAACTTTATGGCTAGAAAAATTTAGATGATGACTCCATTATCAAAGTTGATGATGGACCCACACTGTGAGACACGTGGCACATTAGTAGAGGCTACTGACTGTATGGATGTTTAGTCCATCCCTAGATGGGCTTATGTAACAAAATAAGCCTGATTAGTGATTTATAGCCTTCGGATATAATGATCGAAATCCACAGGTTAAAAATAAACTAAGAAAAAGACTCGGATATAAATTACTAATCAGGATGAATTTTTGATATGTAATTCCAACTAGGAATGGGCAAAACATCCATACGATCAATGGTCTCTAAGAGTGTGCCATATGGTTCATAATATGGCCCATCATCAATGGTGTCAAAACTCATTCTTGGAAGAGAAAAAAGTTAATTAGAAACACTTAGGGGTGTGTTTGGAACGCATGCAAATCGGGGTGTGCAAATAGGTTTACACATGCAATCATTTCCCACGCATGTTTGGAACACATGCGTTCGGCGATTTGCACATGGACATGGGCAAATGAATGCTATTAAAAACCTATCTCATCCCCTGACCAATCGTTTACACAACATCCTTGTGCAAATGATTTGTATAAGGAACAAATTAAAATCCAAAATTTTCTCAAATCAAGCCCCATCTTTCCAAAATAACAAAAATAATAGAAAAAGTATTGTTGAAATTTAAAATTTTTAAAAATGAAAAATATGGAAAAAAATAACGGCTCTTTTTTCACAATCTTTTTCAAAAAATAATGGCGTTATTTTCGTTATAAGAGAAAATAAAGGCTATTATTTTTTGACCATTTTAATTATACATAACGTAACGGGGGAGGTCCGAATCAGTTATAACGACCGTTATTTTCGTCATAACAGATTTGGACCTCACTCGTTACATTATATACCGTTAAAACGCTGAAAAAATAATGGCCATTTTTTTTTCTCGTTATAACAAAAATAACGGCCATTATTTTCCAAGAAAATTTGTGAAAAACAAATGTCCGCTATTTCCGTTATTGCCTGTTATTTTTCTATTTTTTTATATTTTTTTTGTTTTTGAAAATTTGAAATTCATGTTCAAATATGTGGGGCCCATGTATTAAGTATGGAAAATTCACTTTTTTTTCGTACTTAATATGTCAGGCCCACATATTTTGTGCTTTCCTAAGTGAGCACGTACGCGGACCAAATGGTAGTAAATATGAACAGTGCGTAAAATTTGAAATTTGCATATGCAAAGTTAGTGCGAACCAAACGCAAGAAAATAGTATGGGTGCGTAAACCATTGCACAGGCAACCATTGCACGCGCAATGGTTTGCATGCATACCAAACAGACCTTTAACATACCCACTATTAAAAGAGTAATGACCACATGGTCCAAGGTTCTTGGATGTGCACGGTGGTGTCATTGGCCAAAAATGCACCTCGAGCTATGTTCTAAATAGTGATGCTAAAAATCTACGATTAAAAACAAACCATGAAAAAGAATCTAATCCAATAGATAGAAATTGCTAATCAGGATGAATTTTCATAGGTTGGTCCACCTAGAGATGGGAAAACCATATATGGTCTCCAAATATGTGCCATGTGTAAAGTGTTGCCACACGTAAGGTGCACATGCATCACACGTGGTGGACCCCTAGTCTATATAATAAGGGAGCTCAGTTGTCTCCTCCTCTTATAGGCTTCAACAAAGAAGGGTTGAGATCTTATCCCCCAACTGGATGGTGGATCTCGGCCACTCACACCCAATTTTGACAAATGCTTTGTCGGCGAGTGCCATGGCCACGGGCCACCCACTAGTATAATACAACGGATGCCAATGAAAAAAAGAGATACAATGCAACGGATATGTACTTAATCAAGAACAATGTCATGAACAACCCAAAATTTATTTTAGATCATTAACCTATTCCTATTTTTTAGTTCTGGACTTCGATGTTCAACAATATTGATTACTTATTAAAATTCGATTCTTACTTGTGCAGGAAAGGGGAAGAACTCATCCAAAATTATTATAATTGTTGCCATAGTTATTTTAGTGATACTTCTCTCCACCATCACCATTTGCTTCCATTTATTACGAAAAAGAAAGGCAACAAGGGAAGTTGATGGTAAGTATGGAATGAACTGGGTAAGCCAGCTTGGTAAGTTCATAAAGTTGCTTGGTGTTGATCCCATGACCTATGTTAAAAACTTGACCTAGCTACTAACCACTTTGTTTGCCTGCCAAAACAAAGTAGGTAACAAACTAGATCAGATCCAGGTCAAAATGTAGAAATATCTTGACCAAAATCCGACTTTGAAAATTTTGCCACATATCCATATCTAGATCTGAATCTGACCCTTATACGCATATATATATATGTGTCAATCCACTGCAAATAGATACTTATATTAAGGATCCAAACCCAAATTGGATCCAATATTACTACCTAAAACAAGATCTGAGTTCAACCCGACTTGGGTCCGACTACTTGATACTATTTGGTCCATTTTAGATTTGGATATAAACCCATAGAATACATATCTAGATCGACTCTAAACTCAAGTGTTTGATCTGCCACACATGTTCATATCAAGGAACTATCGAACTACCCAAATCTCAAATAAATAATGAAGAGAAAAAAGTTTGCCATGAAATTAATCACCAAGACATGTTTCAAAAGTCATTTTTACTTTATCTTGAATGACTCTAAAAACTAAAAGTATCTCTTCAATTGGAATTACTCTTGTTTGTAAAGTAATTACTCATTTGATTAATATTTCCATTCTTCTTAATTAATTTGGCAAAGATGTAGTTGAGATTAAAAATGAAGAATCCTTGCAATTCGACTTGAATACAGTAAGAGCTGCCACAAATAACTTCTCCAATGCTAATAAGCTCGGTCAAGGTGGATTTGGTTCTGTTTACAAGGTATTAAGAATATTATCATACAAGCAATCTAAACAACTGTGACGGTTGTTTTTATCATTTAACATTTTTTTCATCTCTTACTTATCCTTAGGGTGGGCTTTCAAATGGGCAAGAAATAGCTGTGAAGAGGCTTTGTAAAAACTCTGGACAAGGTGAAAAAGAATTTAAGAATGAGGTTATATTAGTTGCCAAACTTCAACATAGGAATCTTGTTAGGCTCCTAGGTTTTTGTTTGGAAGGAGAAGAAAAGTTGCTCATCTACGAGTTCGTGCTAAACACAAGCCTCGATCACTTTATATTTGGTTTGGATCCAATGCCCCCCCTTTCTCTCTCTCTCTCTCTCTCTCTCTCTCTCTTTCTCTCTCTTTCTATTCACACACACTCATACAAAATACTAGTAATGAATCATTATGCAGTTCTCGTTTGTTGTCTCACACACAACATATGAGTAATTTGATAGTTACTTGTTATACCTTTTGTGGTGTAACTTGATCTTTCTCTTGAATGAATGTGTAGATCCAACCAAACGTGCCTATTTGGATTGGGAAAAACGTTACAAAATCATAGGAGGGATTGCTCGAGGTCTTCTCTATCTTCACGAAGATTCTCGATATAGGATTATTCATCGAGATCTCAAAGCTAGCAATATTTTGTTAGATGCAGAAATGAATCCCAAAATTTCAGATTTTGGTGTGGCAAGGCTTTTTGTAGTAGACCAAACTCATGACAATACTAGTCGAATTATCGGAACACAGTAAGTACTAGAATTTCAGCCTATTTCTTATAGTAAAGCTCAAATATTGTATAAGTCATGCAAACATCCTTGAGTTGGATAAACATATTATTTGGAAGGCATTCCATTAAGATACCCATCACTTACAAAGAGATTGGAGAAATATAAATATTTATGTATATCTTAAAGCTTTCTATTGTCATTTATCTTGAGATTGAATCCATTATTATGGCATGCAGTGGATATATGGCCCCAGAGTATGCAATGCATGGACAGATCTCGGTGAAGTCAGATGTCTTTAGTTTTGGTGTCTTACTTCTGGAGATTATAAGCGGCAAGAAGAACAATCGTATCTATCAGTCAGACCATGCTACGGACCTTCTGAACTCTGTGAGTATAAATATTCAGAGAACATGTTTTAAAATGAAAATTCAACTCAACTTAAAAATATGTCAGGTCGAGTTAACTTGGTGACCCACAATTCAACTTGGTAGTCAAATTAATTATAATATGATTAAACTTTATAAGAAAGTTTTAAAAATCACCCTTTTTTGTATGAAACTATCCGCAAAAAGAAACGTAGCAAAAATTCACTTTTCACTTGTAAATCGACTCAAAAATGTTTCAAGTTGATTTTTCGGGTAACTAAAGACTGAGTCTTTGGCTCTACCAAAAATCTGCTCGAGTGTATTCAAGTTTTAAAACCATGTTTGTATATAAGTACGTATGTTTCTCTCTTCTTGATTGGATAAGTTGAGATCAGTGCTACAATGTCAAGTAGAAATGAGAAGATACAACCTCGTCATGCCACTTTGACTCTTGTTCACATTTTCAGGATCTTACCTTTAAATTTATATATAGATTTTAAATTTTGATGGATTGTTGCAGGCTTGGAGACATTGGATGGAAGGGAAAGCTTTTGAGTTGATAGATCCCATTTTGAGGAAATGTTGTTCAAGAAGTGAAGTAATGAGATGCATCCATATTGGGTTATTATGTGTTCAAGAAGATGTAGCTGACAGACCCACCATGGCATCGGTTGTTCTCATGCTCAGTAGCTACGCTGCAACTCCTCCATTACCTTCACCACCTGCACATTTTATGCATAATAGAATAGAGTCCGGCATGCCTATGAGCAACATGAATCACGAGCATCTATTGGACCAATTTACATGTAACTCGGACCATGGATTGTGAATGAGGAATTACCCAGTTATACCCTCGATAGAATTAGTGAATTTAGGGTATTATAAGTTAGTAAATATTAATGATTGAGTACATCTTGCATTCATGACATTTATGATGATCGATAGTATTAGTGGATCTAGGGTATATAAACTGGTAAATGTTAATGATTGTGTACATCCTGTTGGAATTTTTTTTTTAATTATTTGTTTATTACCTTTTCACATGTATGTTGTATGTCTAACTAATTGGATTCTATGTTGTTAAATTATAAGGATGATATGTATTGGGACCTACATGTACGATCTATGTAGACCCAATATCTATTATGATGGGTTGGTGATGCACCCAATCATTACTCCAATAGTGGTATCAATCTAGGAGATCGATTCTCCTTGATGGGGGAGAACTAGTCTCCACTCTCTATATATAGGTGGTAGTCCCCCACTCTCTACACACACATCATTATTTCATATTTAAAGGCTTTCATCTTCAAAGTGTAGGAGAGTGGGGGTAGAGCAACCTATCAAAACAGATTCAGCCATTCCGAGGATTAAGTGATTAACGAGTATGTAATTTCAGTTATGATTTATGGTTATTATTTTGTGCGATACAAATTGTAGTTCTGAGTTGATTTATTTTATTCTTGAAGTTTATTCCACATTATAATATTCCAACATTAATTTTATCAGAGCTTGATAAGGGTTTGATCATACAAAACCCATGATGCAAAATTTTATACAGACTATCTTGGGTATTTTGATTTGTGAATAAGACAAAAGTTTAAATGATTTTGTACGGACTGATTCTTCTTTTAGTTGTAAACCATAGTTTGCAGAAAAACCATTCATGGTTTGCAAAACCCATTTACTTATAAAACCATTTGAGCAAACCACTTCAACCTCACGGACTGGTTTTTTTTATTATGATGCAAACAATTTTTAATAAAACAACATATGGTTAGCAAATACTTTCATATGGACTGTATATGGTACAATCATTAAATCATAGATGGTTCAATCATTAAATCTATTTTAATGAAATATAACAAGAAGAAAAATCAAATTTTTTTGTAGTTTATCAAAAGAAAATGAGTTTTGTGTATAATATAACATGTTTATATCCATTTATACGAAGAAAACATGAAGAAGATCATGTTTCAGATTGGTTCATATCGAAAAGGGTTGAAAACCCTTTCAAAAATCAAAATGTATTGGTCTGGATTAAACAGTGGGAGTCATCGGCAGCATTGCTTGAGGTCATTGAAAGTAGGCTTTTTCCACGTCGTTGTTTACGGAAACCCTAACTTCAACACATTTTTAATTAATCCGAGACTTTTAACCTGTAAAATAAGCAATTTTTGCACAGTGGCTCGTGTCGGATGTCGATCCGCACTCGGGAATAGTCAGATCAGCGCAATAAGGAATATAAAATAACTGGAATTTGTCGATCTTAAATCAAAATAAACTTTAATTCATGAATTCAAATGTACTTTACAAGTCAAACATGAAACACTTAATCTAGAAAGCAGTAAAACTAATTTAGAGAGAGAGAAAAAAGAGAGATTAAAGCTAAGTAGAGAGAGAAAGTAGGGAAATCTAGAGAGAGAAGGTGAAGTCTAGAGAGAGAAAGGGTAAGAATGATGCCTAGATAGAGAAATTATGACCTAGAGAGAGAAAAGAGTGGTGGAAAGAGAAAGTAGAAAGAGAAGGAGTTTACCTTGGACACTTATCGGAGTTGGAGATCATGATCGGTGGTGCATGGTTTGCACATGGTCGTGGTACCAAAGGAGCTCCAAGAGAGTGGAGTTGCTACCATGGTTTGAGGAGCATTCCTTGCTGGCTTGGTGAGAGAAGCTCGGGCAGAGTTGGTGGAGAGGTTGAAGGACGTGGTGGCTGGGTAGTGGAGCAAGGGAAGGAGATGGAGGAGGCGGTTTGAATGGCAGCAAGGGATTAAAGTTGCACTCCCTCGCAGCCTCGTGGTGGATATGAGAGATGAGGTGGGGTTCAAGAATGAGAAACGGTTGGGGCGTGGGTGAAAGTGAGAGAGAATGGAAGATATGACAATGGAGGAGGTTCCAGGCAACAGCAAGGAAAAGGGCCACCGGAAGTTGCAGATCTAGGCGGTGGTAGAGGGATGAGACGACCTGCTGGTGGTTGTGTTATTGCAGGTCGTGATGGCCCGAAGTTGCAGGTGCAACCAAGGTGGCTGGTGAAGCTAGGAAGGAGAAGGAGACTAAGGCGAAGGGTAGAGAGAATAGTTCACCGGCCGGAGTTGCAGACCTGCAACTCCGGTGAAAGCTAAGAAGAATGGAAGAAGGGAAAGGAGAAGAGAGGGAACTTACCGCATAGAGTAGCACAAGGGGCGGGTTGAAAAGGGCCACTGGAAGTTGGCAAAGTTGTGAGATCTGCAACCCGATCGGTGAAGAGAAGAACACCGGAGTTGATGGTGGCGGAAAGCACCTGCACATGGCGCCTGGTTCGGGGGATGAAGAAGACGGTGATAGAGGAGGAGGTAGCACGGTTCTGGTGTTGCTGTCCGAGCAGCAAGAAGAAGAAGAAGAAGGAGAAGAACCAGCTCGCCGAAGAAGAAGGAGAGAAAAGTAAGAAGAAGGGAAGAACGTGGGGAGACGGCCAGAGTTGCTGCTGCAACTCCGGTGAGGACGTGAAAGAGAAGATGAAGAAGAAGATGGTGAAGCGGGAGGAGAAACGGCCAAGAGAGGGGAAAAAAAAGTGGGGAAGGGTTTTTGGGGAAGGATTGAAGGGATTAGAGGGGGATTAGGGTTCCAAAGAACCCTTCTCCTTCCCCTTTTAAAGCTCCCTAGTTTCCATTAATGGAAATTAGGGAATTTTTGAAATAAAAAAAAATATATATATATATATATAAAGTAAAAGTCTACTTTTCTTTAGGGAATGTCCCCATTTAGTGGACCCCCCATTTTTTAAAATTTAATTAAAATTATTTTGAAATTCACGGGGTCCACTAACTGGTCGGACAGCGGGTCGATGATGATGGGCCCGGCTACTGGCCCACATGGATTGATGATGTCCATCGTCTCACAAGATGATGTGACAGACAGTCTGATGGCGATCGGATGGATGGTGACTTGATTGGGACCCAGATTGGTAGATCGACGGATCTAGAGAGATCCAACGGTCCTATTGAAGATCCGACGGTCCGATGGAAGATCCAAGGGTCAGAAAGCTAAGGGAGATGAGATAGAGCCGATGGGCAAGAGTTCTGGGGTTAGGTCAGTAGATTCGAGGACCGAGAGATGAAGAGAGAGAGAGAATAAGGAGAGATGAGAGAGAAAGTATCAGAAAATGGAGATAAAAGTATTGGCAGAGGGTCTGGAACCCTGGTCTTCACTGTGACCATCCTCACGCTTCTCCAGTAGAGTAGACTATCATTCCTTGCTGACTCATGTGGCTTTAAACGCTTTGGTCCGTCTTTTGGTCATTGGCTCTCCTACTCTCTTCGTTCTTTGGGCTGGCTTTTTGGTCCTCTTATTCAGCCCATATTTGGCTCATATCTTCTAGTCATAGCATGTGGGCTCTTTAAGCTTTGATAATGGGCTTTCCTGATCGATGTGGGCTCGCAAGTCTCGAGAATTGTCCAATCGGGGTTTCCTGCGACAGAAGAAGCGCGTAATGAGACTCTATCAGAATGACTTCATGTCTAGACTTTCGAAAATGTGTTTAATGCATGCAAATATATCATTTCGTCCAGAAAAGTGTGTTCTACGCAACAAAAGAGACTCATACGTAGAAAAGTGGATAATTGGAGCAGTTTTACGTAGGAGAGTGTGATAACACTTAGAAGATAACAGTGGAAAATATGCACTTTTAAGCGAATATCAGTCATTGGTGATATCCTAGCCTCTACATTGAACACCGACGAAGTGGGTGGCCAATCGGTTAAGGGAGGGGCGAGAGATTTTGGGTAATGGCGGCTGTTAGGGTTTGCTGCACAGAAACTAGAAGTTTTAGGCCTTTGGAACCCAATACTTAGCCTATGGACCAAATGTTTTGGCCCATTTAATCCAAACAGAAACTAGAAGGGGGAATGGGCACTGGCCCAACCCATAATAAGAGCTAGACTCAATGGCCCAATGGCCATGACTAAACCCATCTGATATTCGCTTAAAAGTGCGTATTTTCCACTATTATCTTCTAAGCGTTTTCACACTCTCCTATGTTAAAATACTCTATTTATCTACTTTTCTACGTAAGAGTCTCTTTTGTTGCGTAGAACACACTTTTCTGGACGAAATGGTATATTTGCATGCATTAAACACATTTTCGGAAGTCTAGACATTGAGTCGTTCTGATAATAAAGTCTCATTACGCACTTCTTCTGTCGCAGGAAACCCCGATGGGACTATTCTCGAGACTTACAGGCCCACGATCAACCATAGAAGCCTAATATCAAAGCTTGAAGAGCCACAGGCTATGACTAGAAGATATGGGCCAAATATGGGCTGAATAAGAGGACCAAAAAGTCGGCCCAAAGAACGAAGAGAGCAGGAGAGCTAATGACCAAGAGACGAACCAAAGAGTTTAAAGCCACACGAGTCAGCAAGGAATGATGGTCTACTCTACTGGAGAAGTGTGAGGATGGTCACAGTGAAGACTAGGGTTCCAGACCCTCTGCCAGTATTTTTATCTCCATTTTTTAATATATTCTCTCTCCTCTCTCTAAATCCCCATTCTCTCTCTGCCCTCAATATCAAATCATCTGATCTACTCTCCTCCCACAATTACTCTATCCTACGGACTATGTTGGCCGATTTCTAACCGTGCGATCGCCATCAGATCATCCATCCGATCATCCATCTTCACTCCCAGATCATCGATCTGATCAACCACTTAGATCATGTAGACCAATTGATGGGCTGATGAACCTAGGGTAGTCCAAGTTGCATGATCATGAACCAAGTATGGGCCTAGCGAATCGAGTGATTGAAACATGCATGCATCTAAAAAGAATTTTTACATTTTGGTATGTTTTACAAAAGTTGCATCATTTCATTTATGGGAAGTGGTTTTTGACGGACATTTAAGTTATGTTGTGTCCATGGACTTTCAAAAATAAAATATTTTGAAAATAAATTGTGAAAGTTTTTCTAATGGGTTGGCAATATGGGAATTAGAAACAAAATGTTTTGGGAACAAATTGAATATTAGGAGGAAATTTTGGAAAGGATAACTTACAAAACAAGAAAAGATTTTTTTTGTTGGAGTATGGCCTAACAAGGAATACATTTTAAATGAAAAGAAATTGATTTCCAATATTCTTTGAAAGTAAAAAGGGAATAAACATGTTTTAGAAAGAGGAGATTTTTGGGGTATTGAAGAAAACGGTTTTGAAGAAATCAAGGGACCCCCACGTCCCTTATAAAGGAGGAAGCCCTACTAGTTAGTTTCTTCTTCTCTCCCCCCTCACAGTCTATTCCTCTCTCCCTTTCTCTCCCACGTTTTTTTTTACTTGCCAAAAAAAAAACCTCTCCCACGTTTCCACTTCTTCTTTCCCCTTCTCTATCACCATTCGTTTGGAGATCTCCACCACGCCGTTGCTACCTCCACCATTGCTCCACGTTCTCCAACCGGCCTGCCCCTCACCTGCAACTCCCCTTAACCCCTTGCTTCTTGTAGATCGTTGCCCCCTCCGAAACCCTCCACCGTTTCTGGTGTTGCAGGTTGCAACACCAGCCAAACAGACTGTATAACCTGCAAGGTTCCAGTACCCAAAGAAACTCGAAGTGGAGGAGCACCAGCAACGCACCTCTCTTCCTTCTCTTCACCGCCTCCTTTCTCTCCAAAGAATAAAACAAGAAGAGCAAAAAAAAAAAAAAAAGATTGCCGGAGTTGCAACCTGCAACTCCGGCGAGCTCCATTAACGTCCATCCACCTCTGCTCAAGAGGCCATTTCCCTCCACGTCGCCGTCTCCTTTCACCTTCAAACCTTGTGGCAAGAAGCAGTAAGCAGCCACCGTGCTTCACTTCAAAAGGGCAGCCTGCTACACCACCACCGTAGGGAACACCTTCCCAAACCAGTGCCTTCACCATTTAAATCGCCCTTGACGGGTATAGTCCGGTGACCACCATTGCTCTGGCTCTCTCTTACCAGTCCGACGATCACCATTGATTGATCTCTTCCATCACTTTGCTCATTCCACCAAACCATCTTCTCTCTCCCAAAAAAAAATCTCTGCAACTTTCCAAGAAAAAGAAAAAATAAAAAAAGAGGAGAAAGAAGGAGAAGAAGAGAGGATTGTGAGAGACGCACCTTGCTCATCCAACCGTCACCTACCCCTCTCCTTCAGTGGTGGATCTTCACCTGCAACTCTTGCTGCACCACCACAGTGCTGTTGCCTGTTTGCTTCCACCGATGGTTCCAACTTCGTGGTTCTCCTCAACGCCCTTCACATGATGTTCTATGCCGACCGGCATCACCTGCTCACCACGACCTGCTGTTCACACCACCCTCCACACCATGCTGTCCGCCACAACCACCAGCAAGTACCCGAGGAGAAGCACCACCAAAGGTGGTTCATCTTGACGACCTGCTAGTCGTCATTCCAGCAACTTTCATCGCAGTCGCTTGCCTTCTTTGTTATGCTGTCCTCCCTTGGGCAGCATCACCGGCTATACAACCCCACACCGCCATGGCCTCACCATCTCCATCATTCGCACCCCGAGCATCACCATTTTTTCCGGCCAATCTTCTAATGGTAAGTGATATTTTCTTTCTTTCTAGCAACATTCTCTCTCTAGATTTTTAGGATTTTCTCTCTCTAAAATTCTTTGTTTTTCTCTCTAGTTGTTGCTTTCTAACTTAGTTTAATTCTATCAATGGTTGTAAGGATTTAATCACTTTGAATAAATTTTAGTTTTTCTTTATTATTTAATTGCAATAGTTTACTTTTCATGTTTTACTTTATCTGGGTTCTTCATGCTCTTGATATTTGTAGTAATTTTCTCTCTCTAAAATCAACCAATCATGTTTTAATCCACCACCATTCTCACCTCTTCATAGTTCTGATAAAAATCCGTCATTTCATGTTCTTTGCTTGCACAAACTAACCCCGAGTGCGGATTGACATTCGACACGAATCCCTATACAATATCGCATATTTTACAGGAATTAAATCAGAAAAGATACAAATTTAGTTGGAATTAGGGTTTCTGTAACCAACGACGCGGAATAATCCTACTTTCACCATCCCTAACCAAAATCGACCCATACTCGAATCGAATCTAACCCAATAACCTGACCTGTCATCCCAATCCATTGACCAAACCCAGTTTGATCGAGTCATGGTCCATTGGCCGAGTCAACTCGGTCTAAGTTGACTTTGACTAAACCGAGTTGAGTACCATTTATATGTCCAACTTATTTTGGCCATAAAAAGTTTATTTTGAGTCCGATTTAAGCACGTAAATATCCTATTTCAAGTATTTTTCAAGATCTACGTAATGGAATAGATATTGAAACTATCTGAAAATAATTCATGATGATTATTTATAGTTATTGAAGATACTCTTATTGGGAGAATATGTCTATATTATCTTCGATATTAATCAATATTATCTTATACATTGCATAATTGGCTGAACTTAGGTGTAGGTAAATGCACACTTATATTCCAAAATTAGCAATCAATCAAATGAAGAGTAACTGTTCTTCAAATTTAGAGAATAACATATGTGCGCATGTACACACACCTAAGAACATTAATATCGATGATAGGTTTAGATGTATTAGGGTATAGGTCTTGCTTATATGGGTTTAGGCAGACCATTCAAGTGATCGTTTAAGAAAACATAATGGAAATTGAATGATACCCAGCCCAAAGGTTGAAATAACAACCGGTCCGTTCTCTTTAATCCAATATACCTAGAAGGGGGAGGGGTTGATTAGGTATTTAAAATTAATTAAACCTAAACAGTTTTACTGGTCTATGGTAAGGAATAAAATCGCATGCCTTAGTTATTTGATAAAGGATTATCACAACTGACTAAAATCGAATATACCTCCGTGGTATATTTTTTTTTCGTCATTTGGTCTAATCAATATAGATAGCGGAATACAAACAAACAATCACACAAGACAAGAGATTTTTACGTAGAAACCTTAGCCAAGGAAAAACCATAGGACCACGTCAAGAAGGAAAGTATCACTAATTGGAAAGCTAAATGAAACAAAAGTTACCTACACAGCACCGTTGCAAATACAACTTTAAACCTTAGCCAAGGTCTATTGTCGATACATCCACATCCTCTGAATCAATCCAACGAGTCCACACACGCCCTCCCAGCCAAGAAGCCTTGTCCGCTTGTTCGATTTGGTACACCCCAAACCTACCATCGATAAGCCACTCCGATCTTAATTCTCAAATATCTAAGTGGAAGACCTAAGCTGAGGAATGGATCAAGCACTTGACTTTGATCAAGAAGAGAACAAGCTCACAAGATATTTATAAGAAATAGGCTTCTCGCTCTTCGAATGGACACTCTAATAAATAAACATTTCTTCTCTCTATTCAATGTGTATAGAAGTCTAGAAGTGTATTTAGAGAAGTTATAGAAGGGTTGTATTTATAGAATTCGTGACCTTGAGTTTTGTAGATCGTGGGAGAGTGGAAACTAGAATTTTGGATCTGAAAAAGATGCAATCCGTGTGAAGTCCAATCAATTGTATTCTGGGTCCAATCGATTGGGTTTAGGGTTCAATCGATTGGCCTTATACTGATGCCTTTTTCTTTCGTAAATCCAATCGATTGTACATAGTTGATACCTGGATTATCCTGTCGTTAATAGAACGACCCAAGTGTCAACTTGATTTGTAATTAATCCGAGACTCTTGATCTATAAAATTTAGCAAGTTTGCACAGTGGTTCGTGTCGGATGTCGATCCGCACTCAATGTTAGGGGTTAGCGCAGGTAAAGAACACTTAAAATGACAAAAAGTTTGTAAAGAATCTAATGGAAGGGGTGAGAATGGTGAAGTGATTCAAAATATGCTTTTCTTAGTGATTTTTGGAATCTATCACAACTAATTACTGTAAATGAAAGAGAACAAAACCAAACTCCGAATTCATTAATAATAGAAAATTTGTGAATTAGAATGCTTGAACCCAAATTACTAAATGAAACAAACTATATTGTCCTAAAAAGAAAGATAGAGAAGAAATGAAAGAGAAAATCAGTTAAGAAAACTCGAGAAAAGAAACATAGAAGATTAGAGAGATAAAAGAAGAAAAACTAGTGAGAGAAAGCTTGTTCTAGAAAGAGAACAAGATTGAGAGAGGAAGGATTTACCTTAGAGAGAGGTGAGATGAAGATAGAAAATTGAAAGAGAAAATTTCTCACCAAATGTATGGCCAGCCACGTGTAGGAGTTGCACCAAAATGAGGGTCGATGTATCTTGATGGAAGGCACACATGGAGATGGAAGGCACACATGGATCTGTCCGGCTTTAATGGTTATGATGAAATGGTGGTGCAGCGATGACGGGCAGCATGTCGTGGTGGGGATATGTAGCAGGCTGGTGGTGAGGCTGTGGTAGTGAAGGGTATGGACTGTAGGTCATGGTAGGAGTGTGGAGATCCTGGCAGTTTTGGTGAAGGGTTGCTGCAAGGAGGTTGGAAGAATGTGGTGTGTGCACGGCGATGCAAGGGAAACTTGGAAGAAGAGTAGCAATTGGTGGAGTTTTCTTGCTAGTTTGGTCAAGAATGGTGGTGATGGTGGTTGTGGAGATGGTGATTATGGTGAACTAAGGAAAGGAGAAAGGTTAGAGAAGGGATAGAAATAAGATGAGGAGGGGATGATTAGACATGAAAGGTAGAGATGAAGAATGCCTTGAGAGGGGTCTTGTATTTATAGTTGAAGATTTGTTTGGCTTCTCCATTCAAATTCTTCTACTTGTCACCTTTTCATGCTACTTATGACAAGTGTCTAGACACTTGTAGAAATCTCATTTCATCTCATCTTCTTTTGACAAGTGTCTATGACAAGTGCCTAGACACTTGTAGAAATCTCATTTCATCTCATCTTCTTTTGACAAGTGCCTAGACACTTTTAGAAATCTCATTTCATCTCATCTTCTTTTGACAAGTGTCTAGACACTTGTAGAAATCTCATCTCATCTTCTTTTGACAAGTGGCATGTAATCCACCATCCATATTAAGCTACTCTTTGGCCCATCTTTGGTCCATCTTTCTGGTCCATGTGTCACATCTTTAGCCCATCTTTGTGGTCCATCTTGCTGGTCCATATGTCACATCTTTGGCCCATCTTTGTGGTCCATCTTACTGGTCCATATGTCACATCTTTTCGGGTTTCCTGCAAAGAAAAGTGCGTAGTGAGACTTTACCAAAATGTTTTCATATCTAGATTTTCAAAAATGTATTTAATGCATGCAAATATACCATTTAGTCGAGAAAAGTGTGTTCTACATAACAAATGAGACTCTTACGTAGAAATGTCGACAAATAAAGCAGTTTTACATAGGAGAGTGTGATAACGCTTAGAGGATAATAGTAGAAAATACACACTTTTAAGTGAATATCACAACCCCCAACCAGCATATTGCCAATCCTTGGCAATTAGTGCGAAAATAATGAGCTTAAAAGGGTTATGCACATGCTGCATACTTTTTTTCATATCGACTTAGGAAAAATACCGTTCGTCAAATTATCGACTGGATACAAAAAATAGTTACAAGCTAGCAAAGAGTTGGTAGGTTCTAGTGGGACTACAAAGTGATAATCAGATTCAGAATAGTCAGACTCCGTGTATGTGCTCAACATTCTCATCTATCCAACAGTAAAGATTTTTAGATCACCTATAAGTCTGTATGCCTTGACCTCAAATTTCACTTGTAAAACTCTCATAAATGAATCACTCGTCAGCGGTTTATTTCTTTTCTCTCAAGTTATATGTGAGGAGATGTTATGAAAGCAAATATCTCACATATGTCCTATTTGAAGGAAGGACATCTTTAGAAACAGAAGATCACATGATTGGAATATCACTTCACTTGGGAACGTCAGATCAAACTCTATAGCTTCTCTTTCTCTAATCTTCACATTTTATGATCGTGCTTGTAAGGAATATTTTCATATTCAATTTGGCAAAGATTCTGTTTGACATAAAAACATTCTTGTAACCGTTCCTACGAGCACTAGTGTACTGTGAAGATGTCGTGGTACGCATACTTCGCCAACTACGTGAAGACTAAAAGATAGAGACAACAAGAATCAGACGGTTGATGACAGGAGTCATCTGAGTAACTGTCGATTTGTCAGTTAAAGATCGTGTACGCTCGATTAGGAAGGTAAGTGACTTAGTGGCCATAGGAGTTGTTTAAAATAAATAAAATATAATGGTCAAACTTAGTCATTGAAAAGACCCGAGTCCAAGTCAATTATATTGACTAATGGGATAGTCCAATCGATTGGACATGTATTCCCAATCGATTGGACATAGCCCAATCAATTGGAGACACTGTGTAATCGATTGGAGACTACGAGGCAAAAACTTATCTGAGCACAATCGATTGGAGACTCTGTGGAATCAATTGGAGCTTTCGGGATAGAAATCTTTCTGAGTACAATCGATTGGAGACTCTGTGTAATCGATTGGAGTCTTCAGGATAGAAAGTTATATATGTCAAATCGATTGGAGAACCCTGTGCAATCAATTAGTACCTTCGAAACAGAAAACTTATTGAGCCCAATCGATTGGACACTTATCCCCAATCGATTGGACCAAGAGTATAATCGATTGGACCTTGAACAAAATTGGTCTTTCTCATATTCGAAATTCTAAGTTCCATCATCCCACGTTCCACACGACTTAGGGTCTTGGAATTCTATAAATAGAACCTTTCTATGCCTTCTCTAAACACACACAGAGACATAAAGTGACTCAATCTTCAAGAGAGAGAAGCAAAGGCTTTATTTATTAGAGTGTCCATTCAAAGAGCAAGAAGCTTGTTTTCCATTCACATCTTGTGAGCTTGTTCTCTTCTTGATCATAGTCAAGAGCTTGATCCTTTACTCAGCTTAGGTTTTCCACTTCTATATTCAACCTAGTAAGCCTGAGTGTACCAATGTGACTCAACACCTTTTGAGCAACTTGGGGTTCAGGGTGTACTGAATCATTCACCTTCTGCAAAGGCATGAGTGTTGAGAATTAAGATCGGAGGAGCCGATCGACAGTAGGTTTGGGGTGTACCAAACTGAACAAGCAGATAAGGCTTCTTGGCTGGAAGGGCACACATGGATTCGTGGCGTTGATTCAGAGGTCGTGGAAGCATCAACAGTAGGCCTTGGCTAAGGTTAGAAGCTGTATTTGCAATGGTGCTACGTAGGTAACCTTTGTTTCGTTTAACTTTTCAGTTAGTGATACTTTCCGTCTGGACGTGGTCCCGTGGTTTTTCCTTGGCTAAGGATTTCACGTAAAAATATCTTGTCTTGTGTGATTGTTTGTTTGTATTTTGCAATCTATCTTAATTAGATCAAACGATAAAAAGATAATATACCACGAAGGTATATTTGATTTGAGTCGGTTGTGATAATCTTTTATCAAACAACCAAGGCATGCAATTTTATTCTCTTACCATCGACCACTAAAATTGTGTAGGTATAATTAATTCTAAATACCTAATCAACCCCCCCCCTTCTAGGTATATTGAGTTAAAGAAAACGGACCGGTGAAATTTCAGTGCTATCCTAGAATCAAGTAGGACTTTCTTGGGTTGTAATGAGGCTTAGGTTATGTGTAGAAAAATAAGGGGATACAAGATTTCAAAGATTTTGAGAGGATATCTCTATTTTCTTGTATTTTTTTTCTACGGTGTAGTACTATTATCTGGTTCTTTTCTTTCTTTTGTATTTTTCTCTATTTCTAATTTTTCTGAGACTGCTCATTTTATTTATCAGCTCTTTTTCATACTTTCTTTCCATATTTTTTAGCTTGAACTACTTTCTTTTTCTTTTGATTTTTTCTTTTCTCGGTACACCCATATCAATTATTCTTCTATCTCAAAAGTAGGGTAGCTAGTCATATTCGTAGCTGGACTGGGTTTTAGGTTGATGGGCTTAACAAGAAAAGGCTTTTATAGAAAAGGTTCAAAGGGTTTCTAGTAAAGTATAGTTCAGGTGAGTAAAAAGGCTGAATGGTTCAAAAAAAATGGCCTAAATTATTTTCTAGGGTTTGCACTTTCATTTATACTGTCTTGACTAGATACAGAGAAGGTTCTATCGTAGTAATCTAATTTTGATGTCGTTCCGAGTTCCATGATCAAATGAAAGAGTAATGAGATCTCTCAATGAATATTGTGCGAACAAAGAAATGGTGAGTCATCTTGTGACTCAAATTTGTTGTATAACCCTCTAAAATAATTAAAGGCTCGAAAGCTCACTGGGTTAGGTCTCCACAATTATTCTCACAGGATCTTTAGAGTTTCTAAACTTAGGATGAATCTGATGTTGAATGTGTACAATCTGTGCTGAGTTTGAGTTTTTCTAAGTGTCTGACATCACCGTAGTACAGCTTGACTTGAATTGAACTCAAAGCTAACGGGTAACACGTTTAAAGATGTCATCCTCAATACTGACTTAACGGCAATTTTTAGTTAATAAAAGTCAGGGTATTTGACACATTTTTGAAATTCTAGAAAAACTTTGGAGAACATCGAAAATCATCAAAAAATATTTTTTATCAAAATGAATACATGAGTTTTGGTAAATACCCACTCCCAACCAAAATATAGCACCGTCCTCGGTGCTCTGACCAGGACAAAAAATGAGGAAATAACGATACTGATACAAGGGTCTAGGGAGGATGTTATCAATGGGGCATGAAATGAATACTGTCGAGTTTCAGATGATTTTCAGCTGGTTGTACCTGTAGGACATAAAATATGCATACGACTCATGTAACGAGGGAATCTCGGAATTGCCTTTCCGAAAGCGCTAAGTTTTACGTCTTCAACCAGACACAATGGAGGTGATAAGCACCCCCAACCAAAGTTGAGCACAGGAGACTGAGAGGATCATAAGTCGACATAGACAAGATCGATGAGATCGATCTCAGAAGTCTGTAGAAACAAGACGTCAAGTTCATGGAAGTGCTTTAGACGTTGGCCATTGACCTGGAAAGAGGAGCAATCCATTGGATCTTCAATAGTGATAGCCCCGAAGGGTTGTACTGTTGTGATAGTGTAGGGACCAGTCCATCTAGACTTCAGTTTCCCAGGGAAGAGGTGAAGACATGAGTTATACAGAAGGACCTTCTGTCCAAGGGTGAATTCTTTGCGAAGAATGCTCTTATCATGTATCGACTTCATTTTAGCTTTGTAATTTGTGGACAAGTTGTAGGCATCATTTCTGAGTTCTTCTAACTCATTCAGCTGAAGTTTCCTTTCTACTCCTGCGGTTTCTAGGTCGAAGTTGAGCTTCTTAATGGCCCAGAGGGCATGATGTTCAATTTCTATCGGGAGATGACAAGGTTTTCCAAAGACCAGATGATAGGGAGACATATTGAGTGGGATCTTGTATGCGGTTCGGTATGCCCATAGAGCATTAATGAGATGCCTAGACCAGTATTTACGTGTAGTATTGACTGTCTTTTCCAAGATTTGCTTGATCTGACGATTAGAAACCTCAACTTGACCACTAGTCTGCGGATGGTAAGCTAGGGCTACTTTATGAGTGACCCCATACTTCTTCATCAGTTTTTCAAATATCCGATTGCAGAAATGGGTGCCTCCATCACTAATGATTGCTTTGGGGGCACCGAACCGGGCGAAGATGTATTCATTAAGAAATTTGACTACCACTTTGTGGTCATTGGTCTTAGTGGGAATGGCTTCAATCCATTTGGAGACATAGTCAACTGCAAGGAGAATGTACTCAAAATAGTAAGAAACTGGGAAGGGTCCCATGAAGCCACTCCAGCCTTTGCCAAAGTGAATGATTCAGTACACCCTGAACCCTAGATTGCTCAAAGGTGTTGAGTCATACTGGTACACTCGGGCTACTAGGTCAAATATCTAAGTGGAAGACCTAAGGTGAGGAATGGATCAAGCACTTGGCTTTGATCAAGAAGAGGAACAAGCTCACAAGATATTTATAAGAAATAAGCTTCTCAGTCTTCGAAGGGACACTTTAATAAATAAACCTTTCTTTTCTCTATTCAATGTGTATAGAAGTCTAGAAGTGTATTTAGAGAAGTCATAGAAGGGTTGTATTTATAGAATTCATGACCTTGAGTCTTGTAGATCGTGGGAGAGTGGAAACTAGAATTTTGGATCTGAGAAAGACTCAATCCGCGTGAAATCCAATCAATTGTACTCTGGGTCCAATCGATTGGGTTTAGGGTCCAATCGATTGGCCTTGCACAGATGCCTTTTTCTTTTGTAAATCCAATCGATTGTACATAGTTGATACTTGGATTATCCTGTCGTTGATAGAATGACCCAAGTGTCAACTTGATTTGTAATTAATCTGAGACTCTTGATCTATAAAATTTAGCAAGTTTGCACAGTGGTTCGTGTCAGATGTCGATTCGCACTCAATGTTAGGGGTAAGCGCAGGTAAAGAACACTTAAAATGACATAAAGTTTGTAAAGAATCTAATGGAAGGGGTGAGAATGGTGAAGTGATTCAAAATATGCTTTTCTTAGTGATTTTTAGAATCTATCACAACTAATTACTGTAAATGAAAAAGAACAAAACCAAACTCCGAATTCATTAATAATAGAAAATTTATGAATTACAATGCTTGAACCCAAATTACTAAATGAAACAAACTACATTGTCCTAGAAAGAAAGATAGAGAAGAAATGAAAGAGAAAATCAGTTTAGAAAACTCGAGAAAAGAAACATAGAAGATTAAAGAGATAAAGGAAGAAAAACTAGTGAGAGAAAGCTTGTTCTAGAAAGAGAACAAGATTGAGAGAGGAAGGATTTACCTTAGAGAGAGGTGAGATGAAGATAGAAAATTGAAAGAGGAAATTTCTCACCAAGTGTATGGCCAGCCACGTGTAGGAGTTGCACCAAAATGAGGGTCGATGTATCTCGATGGAAGGCACACATGGAGATGGAAGGCACACATGGATCTGTCTGGCTTTAATGGTTATGATGAAATGGTGGTGCAGCGATGACGGGCAGCATGTCGTCGTGGGGATATGTAGCAGGCTGGTGGTGAGGCTGTGGTAGTGAAGGGTATGGACTGTAGGTCGTGGTAGGAGTGTGGAGATCCTGGCAGTTTTGGTGAAGGGTTGCTGCAAGGAGGTTGGAAGAATGTGGTGTGTGCACAGTGATGCAAGGGAAACTTGAGAAGAAGAGTAGCAATTGGTGGAGTTTTCTTGCTGGTTTGGTCAAGAATGGTGGTGACGGTGGTTGTGGAGATGGAAATTATGGAGATGGTGATTATGGTGAACTAAGGAAAGGAGAAAGGTTAGAGAAGGGATAGAAATGAGATGAGGAGGGGATGATTAGACATGAAAGGTAGAGATGAAGAATGCTTTGAGAGGGGTCTTGTATTTATAGTTGAAGATTTGTTTGGCTTCTCCATTCAAATTCTTCCACTTGTCACCTTTTCATGCTACTTATGACAGACACTTGTAGAAATCTCATTTCATCTCATCTTCTTTTGACAAGCATCTAGACACTTGTAAACATCTCATCTTTTTTTGACAAGTGTCTAGACACTTGTAGAAATCTCATTTCATTTCATCGACTTTTGACAAGTGTCTAGACACTTGTAGAAATCTCATCTCATCTTCTTTTGACAAGTGGCATGTAATCGACCATCCATATTAAGTTACTCTTTGGCCCATCTTTGGTCCATCTTGCTGGTCCATATTTCACATCTTTGGCCCATCTTTGTGGTCCATCTTGCTGGTCCATATGTCACATCTTTTCGGGTTTCTTGCAAGAGAAAAGCACATAGTGAGACTTTATCAAAACGTCTTCATATCTAGATTTTCAAAAATATGTTTAATGCATGCAAATATACCATTTCGTCCAGAAAAGTGTGTTCTACGTAACGAATGAGACTCTTACGTAAAAACATCGACAAATAAAGCAATTTTACGTAGGAGAGTATGATAACGCTTAGAGGATAATAGTGGAAAATACACACTTTTAAGCAAATATCAATAGTCCAATCGATCGAACTTAAATAAGTTTCTGTCCTGTAGGCTCCAATCGATTTTATAGAGGTCTCCAATCGATTGGGCTCTGATCATGTTCTGTCTCGTAGACTCCATTCGATTATACAGATGTCTCCAATCGATTGGGCTCTGATCATGTTCTGTCTCGTAGACTCCAATCAATTTTATAGAGGTCTCTAATTGATTGGGCTTTGTCTAATCGAATGGCCCAAATAGTCTAATCGATTGGACTTTCTCAGAAGTCAATAACTTGACTATGACTCGGGCCTGTCCAATGACTAGGTTTGACCATTATATTTTATTCATTAAAACCTATTCCTATGGCTATTAAGATACTTACCTTCCTAAGCGAGCGTACATGATCTATAACTCACAAATGGACAGTTACTTAGATGACTCATGTCGTCAACCGTCTGATCCTTGCTGTCTCTGTCTTATAGTCTTCACGTAGTCAACGAAGTATGCGTACCACAGCATCTTCCCACTACACTAGTGCTCGTACGAACGATTACAAGAATATTTTTATGTCATACAGAATCTTTGCCAAATTAAATATGAAAATATTTTTTATAAAGGTGACCGTTCTTTAGAAGTCATGGGTTCTTAAATGTTGATGACTATAGAATCTCATTAAGACCACTACATAACACTCATTTGAATGAAATCTCTATCTTCTACCCAAAGGTAATGGGGTGATATTCATGTGAACGAAGTGAGTAGAATATCCACTAATGCGAAAAGAGAGATAGATAACCCTCTAGCCCAAAGGTGTGGATAGTGTCTAGATCAAACTAGAACATAAATGGCTAGGTCTATACGCGTTCTCTAAAGTGAAGCTTGGGAGGCATAAGGCATATCAAGATTACTGCCCAAAGGTGTCTCTTGATGATGCACCTTGTTTGTACTCGCAGAGTGAAAAGTTTCACATAAGTAAAACACTCTGAACCAATTCGACCAAAACTCTTGGTACGAATTGATATTAAATCCCAAGACATCTATAATAACATTTGACCAAGTCTCGTTGTAGCTATAAATAGGTCAGTGATTCAAAAAATTCTTGCAGGGATTGAGCCTTTGAGCGGCTCTAATTACTCATCCTGGAGGATGAGCATTGACATCATGCTGGGTTGCATGGATTTTGACTTTGTCCTCTTTGAGGACAAACTGCCAATTCCATCTCCAGAATCTACGAAATTGGCTTAGGCCCATTTTGCTAAATGGAAAAAGGTAGACCGACTAGCAAAGATGATTATTCGAGCTTCTATCAATGAGCCTTCTGATGTGGTATTGAGATCACCAACACAACTAAAGAATTGCTCATTATGATTAAGAAGCCATTTGTAGGATCCAAGAAGTCATTGTAGTATGATTGCTTGGGCTAGCTAATGAACATGAAACATCATGGAAATGGAAGCATGCGAGAGCACATACTGAAGATGTCAAAGCTGGTTGTTGGTCTTTGTGAGCATGGGATTAAATTTGAGGATGACCTCCTAGTGCATATGGTAGTTTTGTCTTTACCTAGATCATATGACACCTTTAAAGTGAACTATAACGCATAAAAGACAAAGTGGGATTTGCATCAACTTATCATTATGTGTGTGACTGAAGAAGACAAATTGAGAGGTTACAAGGTTGAGTCAACACATTTCGTTGTTCACCCAAGTAGAAAGAAGAATTTCAAGAACGGGGGATTCAAGAAGAGTAGTGGTATCAAGAGTTTCAAGCAAGTGAATTGACACAAGGGCTTCAAGCATCAGAATACGCACAAGGGAAAGGCATTTGTAGTGAGAGTAGTAGCGACAAGCATAGAGACTTGGAAATTAGAAGATGAGGAATACTAGTTTTTCAAGAAGAATGGACATGTGAAGAAAGACTGCTTTGGTTTTAAGAATTGGTTGCAGAAGAACCAAGGAGGGGTTCATCAACAGGAGAGGAATACCGGAGAATAGTTTTCTCTTTGAAAATGTAGAAGACATTAAAAGTCAATTTTTTCTATCATTTACATAGAATGTTATTTCTATTTTAGATTGGACATGGTTTTATTTTAGTAGATGATCTTTATCAGTTATTCTAGATTAGATGGTTTATTTGCTTCAGCGTTATTATTTTGTTTGTCTGTTGATTATCATCTTTCGGGATGATAGCATTCTAGTTCATCAAAAAATTTTACATGATTATGACACTTGAGGTTAGGTTATGAGTTGAGAATTTTATTTTAGGGCATAGATTTTATTCTGGTATAGATAGTATTGAAGGGGGTTAATGACTGAGCAATGGTAGTTTGAGGAAGCTCGAACTACTTATTTATTAGACACCCTAAGTGGTTGAGGAGTCACAAATTTTAATGTTCATCGAGGCACATGCAGATTGTTGAAATTAGTCATGCCAAATTCCTAGAACATAGCCATATCAGTGGGAGTGAGAAACATATAAAGGTTAATTTTGAAGAGAATCACTTTGTTTTATCTCTTAGCTCTTATCGTTGCCCTTACCACATGTGGTAGAATTACAAATCGATATGGTTGTTGCATAAGAGGTGCTGATAGTCTAACCAGTACCCTTATCCAAACCAAAAGTAGCCCTTATAACACGACCTATCCCCATTAGGAGATATTCTAAGAGTGGAGATCTGTCATTCTAGATATTATGAAGTATACTTTCAGGATAGAGATGTCAAATATATGGCTCAACCCAATGATTTTTAAGTATTTAGAATAGAGCATCTTATTTGCAAGTTGAAGAAACCGATTTATGGTTTAAATAAGCATCGAGACAGTGGTAGATGAAATTCGACCAGATGATGATTGGACATGATTTTAATGAAAATGTTGTAGACAAGTGCATAAATCTCAATGTGAGTGGGAGTCACTTCATTATTCTCATTCTCTACGTCGATGACATCCTTTTGGCAAGTAGATGGTTTTGATTAACTCTACCATATATTCAGAGTTCATTGTCATTTATTGTGACAATAAGGCCGTGACCGATTACACGAAGACTAGAAAAGAAGCACGTTGAACTAAAGTACCTTCTCGTGTGTGAAAAGGTTCGTGAGGTATTGATCAACATTGTCAAGATAGACTCAAGTAGTATGATAGTTGATCCCCTCACTAAAGGACTTCCGCCGAAAGTCTTTAAGGGGCATGTGACTAGTATTGAACTCGTTGAGTCATTTGATCATGTTGTTTGAGCATTGCTATTTGTTTTGTGCTTTTTTGTTTTTTGCTTTAGTTGTTGTTTGACATTATATTGCTGCTTGAAGTTATTGAAGTTATTTGACCCTTGTTAATGGTCAATTATGAATTCATGATATTGTTGTTGTTGCCTATGAGTAAATGTACTCGTGAAGTTAAAATAGCTTGGGCTAGATGTCACTTGGAATCACATTGATGAAGACTTCATTCTGAATAAAAAGGTGATGGGACATAACATGACGGATTGCCAATAAAATATCAGAATGACATACGATGATTATGAAGCAGGACACTAAGGGAATGTACATACAAACTATATTGAGAGATGTACATTGCCCTAATACCACACAAGCAAATCATATAAAGGAAACTCCCGAATTCGTTGGTGCTAATTTTGAGATCATGGAATTGTCTTAAGGCCAATTGATGAGCACTCTATTATATCTATGATCCACTACTAGTGGTATCTCTGATCAAGGGCAACAGTTGAAGTTTATTTGAATTATGTTGAACAACTGATTTTCAAAAGAGTGCACTCGTTTATTCAAAATATAATAATCCAATGAATCGTATTCTAAAACTTGCCATTGCTTGTGAAGGTCAAGTTGGAGATTGTTGGAAAATTATTATTATCAATTTTTAATTCTTTATTTATGGCATTTTCGCATGTATGTTTTATGTCTAACTAATTGGATTGTATGTTGTTCAATTATAAGGATGATATGTATTGGGACCCACAATGTGGTCAATGTAGGCCCAATATCAATTATGATGGGTTGGTGATGCACCCAATCATTACTCTAATAGTGGTATCCATATAGGAGATCGATTCTCCTTGATGGGAGGTGAACCAATCTCACTCTCTTTCTATATATAGGTGGCACTCAACCACTCTCTACACGCATCATTATTTGAGATCTAAAGGCTCCCATCACCAAATTGTAGGAGAGTGAGAAGAAAGCAACCTATCAACACAAATTCATCTATTATGAGGATTTCAGTTAAGATTTCAATTATGATTTACGGTTATTGTTTTGTGCGATTCAAATCCTAGATCTGAGTTGGTTTATTTTATTTATGAAATTTATTCCGCATTATAATATTCCAACACATCTTGCGTTCATGACACTTGATGATAATTTAGTTTGAGCAGTTTATATGGATCGATGTTACACTTAACAATTTTAATATTATAATTAACATGATGGAAAATGAGGAAACTAAGCAAGGTACCCACTTGTTGTTGCTGAAGGATTATATTGGAGGAAATTTTTCTATTTGTCGAAGCCTCCAAACTTGTAGTTGCTTTATCTAGGACTCTTGTAATCCTTTTCATTGTGGGTTCTTATTATGTGGAACCACTAATAAGAATGTCTCTCCTCCCCTTTCTCCCATGGAGAAGGCTTCACATCCAAATCAAATTAAATCCTCTCTCTTCTTCTTATGAATGTTTTCTCTATTCTGAGTTAATTTTTAGAGTTTATGAGTTTTGAAATTCTCTGTATAGTGATATTCACTTAAAAGTGCTTATTTTATCCTATTCTCTTACGTAAAACTTTTCTATTTATCCATTTTTCTACGTAAGAGTCTCTTTCATTGTATAGAACACACTTTTCTAGACGAAATGGTATATTTGCATGTATTAAACACATTCCGGAAGTCTAGATACGAAGCCATTTTGATCAAGTCTCATTACGCGCTTTTCTCTTTCAGGAAATCCGATCGGGCGATTCTCGAAACTTGTGGGCCCAAGATCAAACATAGAAGCCTAATATCAAAGCTTAATGAGCCAATAGGCTATGAATAGAAGATACAGGCCAAGTAAGGGCCAAGTTAAATGATCGCGAAGCCAGACTAAGAACCAAAAGAGAGGCAAAGCTGAAGACCAAGATACGGACCAAAGTAATTAAAAGCCGCACCAAATGATATAAAATGACGGCTTACTTGATTGGTGAAGCCTACTAAAGTATATGTTGAAGACTAGGGTTCATGACCCTCCGCCAGCTCTTTTATCTTTATTTTGTATTATTTTCTCTCTCCTCTCTCCTCTCTCCTCTCTCCTTTCTCTTTCATCTCTCCAAATCCTAACATATAACCCTTAGATCATCTCATCCTACCATAAGATCCTCGGATCGACCGTCTGATCCCCTTCTCCATGATCTAACTGCCTATATCTCACCATCCGATCATCCATCTAACCATTCGATCATCATATCCCACCATCCGATCCTCAGATCGATCATCCTAACCCTCCGATCTCCATCATCTAACCTTTGATCTCCTCTCATTTAACTCTATCCCATCTCCCATAGCTTTCCCACCATTAGATCTTCTATTAGACCATTAGATCATTCGTCAGACCGTTGGATCTCTCTAAATCCGATGGTTCACCAATCTCGGGCCGACCAGTCATCACCCCCCAATCCTTACTCATCCAATCATTACCTAAGACCTAACCTAGTTGACCAAGTGGTCCACAACCCTTCGTAACCTTTGGCCCACGGCCCATGGCCCACAACCCACTAACCCACATCTATTCCTAACAAATCTAACGGTGTAAGACCAATTCTCTCTCTAATCCCTCTCTTCACATTTCTCTCTCATCTCACCCTACTTATCTATATCCATGTTAACCCTAGAAGAAAATAGAATAATAAAAAAAGAAAAGAAAAGAAAAGATAAGAAAATAGAAAACCTCTAAGCCCATTCTCACTTAACTCTCTCTCATCTAGCCTTTGGATCTCTTTGCATCCAACGGTCTACCACGTAACATCTCTCCTCTTAACCAAACCCCTGATTCCTCCTTTAAAAGAAGCCCAAGGCCTCATTAACATCCCATGGTCCCCTACGTCATTCAAAACCAATACAAAAGCCCATGAGAGAAATGATCCATATTGACCGTGTCTCCAACACCCATCTCTCCCACATTTTTTTCTTTCTCATCTATTTTAACCTAACTAACCCTCTCACTCTCCCATCTCTCAACAGACTTGAGAGGAGTGATCGGCTCCTCCTTGGGAGGAGAGTCGATCGGCTTCTCCCCATGGATTCACTAACAACGACCACCTCTCCTCTCCACCTTTGCACCGCCAAAACCTGCAACTCTGGCCGGCTAATCCACCTGCAAGCAGGCCATCCTCACCAGCAACCGGACCTACAACCTGCTAGAGGAACTAACAGGTTCCTCCTTTGCTTCAAAACCTGCCTTCTCCGTCCCTATCTTCTCCTCCTTTAGAGCCGCTAGTGTCTCCTTCGATGTGTAGAACCTACACCTCCTCACAGTTGATAATCACCGTTGAGACATCGTCTTACAACAGCCATCACCAGCAGCTCCCTCCACATCATCGTACAGCCTATTAGGCCATGCACTGCACCACTGTTGGAAGCAGTAGCAACACTCCATACCGTCACCACCTACCTGCAACTCAGGCGTGAAGTGCTCCTCTTTGTAATACCAGAGACTTCCATCTCCATTGTTGTTGCCATCACCACCCAAGCATGCAGCTACACCATCTCCTTCATGTACAGCCCACCTAAAATGGCCCTTCTCTTGTCGTAATCTTCTTCCTTTCAACTCTGGTGCGTCTCCACCAGCAGTTGCACATCTTCGGGCAAAACTCTGGTCACCACCTTCTTCTTCGGCCAATGCTCATCTCTATGGGCGTCTTCTTTGCCTCCACCTGTGCATGCACTAGTCTGAAAATGGTGCTGCACTTAGCCAGCTCCAACGTCATCACCATCCCTCTCCACCGCGCTACTGGTTCCCACGAGCTCAACCATGACTACCACTGTGCTTGCAGGCCGACTCTCATCACCTACAAACTGCTCTCCCGAGCTCCTTCTCCACCACGCTGCCATCGATCTTCTCCCATTGGATCTCATCCACGGTATGGAAAGAGGTGCTAGACAGCGCCTGCAACTCCACCCCATAGCCTGCCACCACCGTTTTCTCCTCTTTCATCACCTACGCCAACCTCTTATGGTGTTGCTTTTCGCGACCCGAACCTGGGACCCATGACCCGACCTAGAAGAATATGGATCGACCCAGGTATCCGAGGCTAAGGCACAAGGTGCGGAATAAAATAATGTATATAAAATAGTGAGGATGTGTCTAAGTCAACATACCAGTCAAAATGAACTAATCTCATGATGATAAATTTCATAAATGTAAATCTAAAACTTGTTCTCGATTACATTCCAAATGTCAAATAATAACCTACTGAAATAACTAAGAATTCAAAAGATAGAAGCAAAACCTAAACATAGTTTTTTAGGAAAGCAATAAAAGTGCTAGAATCTTCTGGCTTCTATCACTGAGCCGTTGGTCCATCCGGTATCTCTGCAAAAATGTTAGAATATAGGCATGAGTTATCAACAACTCAGTCGGTTTGCTCCACCACCAATTCTTCTATGGGGATGAGCGGTTAAAACATGATAAAAACCATACAATGATTGAAATATACAACAATGCTATTGATAATCGAATAACTGGACTCATCGAGTAAATCTCAAAACCCCAATGAGTCAAAATAATAACGAGAGTGCATGGTTGGGCTAAAAAAGTGGCTTTCTTGCGGGCGGGCCATGCCGTTAATTTCACCACAAGGATAATCCAGGGATGTTTCAGGTCTTTCACTATTGGGAGCATAATGTCCCCGTTGCTTTTTACGCATGCTCTCAGAATTCGAGAGAGCATCCAAGGGGTCGTGGTCCTACGATACATCCGAACCCTCAAAATGATAACAATGAAATAATAACAACCAATGCATCTCCAACAATAATTAACAATCTAGGATAATATCCAATAAACGATCATGTTCCATACATGCAGATAAATCAACGGAGATGCACGAGAATCGATATACATAATTTTCAACATAGATTGAAATAAATTTTCTATTTTAAACACATACAATTAATAATATAATAATGAAAATGCATCCATAAAAGTAAGAGATCAGGTACAGAATCCTACCTTAGCTTGCTATCCGATTAGTTACAATCCCGCAAGTCGGTCCGCTTTGTGATTATTCAACCCGCTATTGGACCTTCAATGTTTATGTCTTTGAGTTAGGTGTTAGTTAGCAAAAATAAATTTTTGAAACTTAAAATGGGTTTTAGATGGTCAATAGAGTTTACGTTAATGGTAACCTAAGTCAGATAATAGTCAAAATATCATCGTCCTAATTATTTTATACTTTTTTCAAAATATTATCCATAATAATACTATGCATGTGATCTATAGATTTGGCATGCTTGGTGATTGATATGATGAGGTGTATATATAATCATCTAAAAAATAAGTCAGAGATTCAATAGTCTAGATCTCCATCGTGTGGAAATGCCCATCATGTGCTGTCATCGCTTTGCCATGCATGGAGTAGGCAATGGTGCACATGAAATTTAAATGATAATTAAGCTCCACAAACAATGATGGTATACATGGTTATGATCATCCAACCAGTTTTTTTTGGGAGCCCTTGATTAACGGTTGGAGATTTTCCAATGAAGCACATAACTAATGGTTGTAAATCTGCTGGACATCAACACGTACTGCTTGCACGTGATAGACGATGGCATAAGATGTGAGACATCTGGTAGGCTAGGAGCGTTTGATCTAACAACAATACTAGTTAAGGTTTTGCAAGATGGGGTCCACCAAGAAAATATTACAAGTGATGTGTTAGGATTTTAACGTGATTGCAGATCTGATGTAAATTCTTGTTGACAATATTAGGTGGTGTAAATGGAATAATAGAATAAACAATCAAAAGAAAAGAAAGAAAATGACGAGAGATTCAGTTTATAACTAATTTAGAAAGATCAAATAAAGATTCTTACCTGAATGAAGGTTGTGGTTTGAAGGTATGGAGGTGAATGAACTCACGGTGGAGCTCCTCCCAAAGATCTACACGGCTAGACCTACTGAGTTAAGGGGTAAGTAGCGTTGCGGCACTACAACATGTGAAGATGATGGTTGCACAACGGATGGGTTCCTTGCTGGTTCTTGTTGAAGAATCTGGAGTGTTGAGAAACTTCTTGGGGATTCTTAAAGAGTGTTGAAAGAGGAGGATGCTACTACAATGGTGGAGATGTTGATTTATCAACAATGGTGTTACATCAAAGCCACACATATGGATTCCCGCAGCAACGAACTCAGTCTGCACGTAATGGGATTTTGAAATGTTGATCTGCGATGGACTGACGGAGGATCGGTTGCACTTCTTCTTTTTCTTTTGTAGCTGCTCTTCAATTGATGATGTGGGATGGGTGCAAGAGGATGGAGTGTTTTGGACGGCCAACAACAAGTTTTTGATTCACAAAACGTTGACAATGTATAGGGTATTCCAATCCATAACGATTATATGGTTAATTAAGGGTGAGATACGTGTAGGAGTAGAAATAGGAGAATGAACGGTTGATTGAAGGAGTTTGTATCCCAAAAGGTGAGATGAGTTTCACTCTCAACAGATTCAGTTTCTTTTGCTGCACGTGGGTGTTGTGGGATGAGAAATGTCAGGGTTTTCAAAGAACGAGGATATAATGGGTTGGGCATAGGTTAAGGGTGAGATGTGTAGGAGTAGGATTAAATGTGGACGGTAGATGATGGCTTAGGTTAGATACTCGGGGTGTTTGTTTTGGACATGTGTGTGATGTGGCACATGTATGGGTTAGAAAAAGAATAAAAGGATTGGGAGGGTATTTGACGTGTAATGGTTTCTTGTCAAAACATTCATTGTTGACAAAATAATAAAAAATAAATAAACTTGTGTTGGTAAAGAAAATTTTAGTTAATAAAATATAAAGAAACAATAAGTGAAGAGTGGAAGACGTGTCATAGAATGGCATTTATAATTGGGTTTTTAACTCTTATGTTTTAATAGTTGAATAATGTTATTACTTAATAGTTGTATTTTCATAAAACTAAGTTAATTATAGTTATATGGATATATGTAATTATTGTATTAGTTACTTTTGGATATCTTATAATACAGTAATGTATTTCATACATTAATTAATGAAGTACCATAGCACTATACAATTATATGCATGTATAATATACGTATACATTTCTTAATAATAATTAACCACTACGCATATGTAAAAAATGACTTTAAATATTAAACTAAGTTCGCTAATTATATCCGAATACCGTATCGTATGCGTGGGACATAAAACAATCTAAAATACTCGTGGGTCCCGCTAAACCTATATGGGCCTGCCTGAAACGGCCCTAAAAATCTCGAAATTTCAATTTCTTTGGAATTGGACGAAATTTCACGAGGCCATTCTAATGGTTAGATAAATGCGTTTCGTAAAGGAAAACGTATGAAAAAAAAAACAAAAAATTCAAAATGGTCCAAAATACCCTTTAAGGGCATTTCGGATTTTATAGCTAGTGCGCCTTTTCAACCCGCAAGTTCTTCCATCCATGATTCCAGATCTTCTCCACCGCCTGCCACTTCATCTCCTCCACGCACCTCTCTTTTCCTCCTTTCCATGCCTCGGCCTCCCTTAGTCATGCACCAGCAGACAGTAATACTTCCTCACCATCTCTTCCTTGCTGCCTGCCCTTGTGCAGGTCAGCAATGTTGCACCACATCACGGCCAATAAGCAGGGTTTCACCTTGGGCCGGTCACTCACCACTCCAAATGCCATCACCAGGCCGTCTTCTTGGCCGATCAGTCCACTTGGCCGACCATCACATGCATGCACTCCACCTTGCTGCACTACCAAGGTGTTACCATGTCCATACCAGACTGCCATCAACACCACCACGTGGTGCAATCCAACAACCACTTGGTTGTGATTCTCATACTTGGCTAGACCCCACACCACTTGGCAGAATCACATGTTCTCATCTTGGACCATTCACCATGCGATCTTCATTGGTAAGTGCAAGGTATTTCTCTATCCTCTTCTATTACTTTCTCTCTCTAGGATTTCTCTTCTCTCTCTAAAAATCCCAATTCCTCTCTAAACCTCACTTTTTCTCTCTAGAAAATTATCTCTCTCTAGGATTAGTTTTCTCTTTCTACTTTCTCTCTCTATTCATTTTCTCTCTCTAGAACCCCTTCTCTCACTTCTCTTTCTAGGATTTCTCTTCTCTCTCTAGAAACCCTTAGTTTCTCTCTACCTTCCACTATTCTCTCTCTAGATCCTCTGGCCGATCGCCTCTTCACTTGACCAACTCCTCTCGGCCAGTGCAAAAGGTGAGTTTCTCATGGCACATTATCATTTCATTATAGGCCTATTCATATCTACTTATCGGCCGGTAAGCTCCGATGTGAATTCTCACGATTGAGCAGCATTCCATGAAATTTGGACGATCATCTTCTTGATCGATAGCGCCTTAGATCCAAAGATCATGGGATGCTTCTCTGTCAAAACCCTTCTCTTAATTGAAAGCATTCATTGAAATCTTGGACTATCGTCTTCTTGATCGGTAGCGCCCTTAGCTCCGAGATTTCAATGAATGTTTATTTCCCTTATCCCTTCTTCTCTCAACCCTTTACATGCTTTTTCGAATAGATTTATCTGCTTCTTTAGTTCTGCAAATTTCAATTCATGTAAGCAACACTTTAATTAATGCAATTTGATTTTGGTTAGTTTAGTGTTCTCTAGAATTCATTTCAAAGATGTTTTAAATCGACTCACCCTTCCCATCTCTCCCACCATTTTTATTTTTCTCCATATATTATTGAAAATAGAGTTTTTCAATGTCGTCGGATCGGAAACCCTAGTTCAATAATATTTGTAATTCTGGTTCACTTTAAATCCTGCAAAAATGTAGACTTTGTAAAGTGATATGTCGGATGTCGAATCCGCACTCGGGGTTAAGGAACACAATTTATCGGAACATTAAAATAATGAAAAGTGCTTGAAAATATGGATGGAAGGGTGAGAGTGGTGATTAATGATTGAAATTTAAAATAATCTTTTTGAAGAGATTTCTATCAACTAATTAACATAACTAAAGAGAAAGAAACACCATAAACAGAAAAGAGAAACTTATTTATTAAAATAATACAAATTACAATGCTTGAATTTAATTTATTCATAAAAGAAAATAAAACAAATAACCATCACTCTAGAAAGCATTATAAGAGAAGAAATATAGAGAGAAAGAATAAAATTTTAGCGAGAGAAAATAAAATACATTGGTAACTTACCAATGGAGAAGAGGTTTGCAAGGCCGTGCTCTTGTTGGTTTTTGGATGAGAACCAAACCAGGGAGAGGAGAGAGATAGAGAGGTTTAGAGAAGAAGGGGAGAGGGAACCTAGGGTTAGGTTGTGAGAAGGGGGAGAGAACCACCCAAGCAAGAGATAACGTAGATCTCTTATAGCTATAGATAGAGATAGGTTAGTTGTTGTTGAAATGAAAACCATTGGATCTAGAGAGATCCAACGGTTGGGTGTTCTCTAAGGAGAGAAAGGTGGGTTAGTTAGGATATTTAGAGGAGAGAGAGAGTGTGACTAGGATAGAGAGAGATAGGGGGAGAAGAATAGGTCAAGCGAGACCGATTCTCTCTTGTTGCAAATGGTTAAGGGCATGGGCATGGGTATGGGTCATGGTGTGCAAAGATAGATAGAGAGAGAAATAGGAAAGAGGTGAGAGAAAATACAAAAAAAATAGAACTGGAGGGTCTTGAACCCTGGTCTTCTTCATTCTGCTTCATCAGCTCCACCAATTAGTCAAACTAGCTTTTGATGTCAATTGGTGTGGCTTTTAACACCTTAGTCCTTCTCTTAGTCTTTAACTCTTCCGCTCTCTTTGGATCGGCTCTGCGATCCTCTAGCTTTGCCCGTACTTAGTTTCTATCTTCTTCTCCTGGCCTGTTGGCTCTTTAAGCTTTGATAGAGGTCTTCTGTGGTTGATCGTGGGCCCGCCAGCCTCGAGAATCATCCGATCAGGTCTACTACCAGAGAAAAAGTGCGTAATGAGTTTCAACTAAAATGGCTTGATACTAGATTATCCAAAATGCGTATATTCATGCAAATAGTCAATTTTTTTCTAAAAAATGTGTTTTACGCAATGGAAGAGACTATTACGTTGAAAAGTCAATGAAAATACAAGTTTTACATAGGAGAATGTGACATCGCTATAAGGATAATGGCTTAAAATAAACACTTTTGAGCGAATATCACAACCCCCAACTAGCATATTGTCAATCCTTGGCAATTATTGCGAAGTAAGTGAGCTAAAAAGGGCTTGGCAAAACATGTTAGAAAACTTATTTGCATTACTCAAAAAACCTCCGTTTTGTCAGATTTATTTCAATGATGCAAGAAATCATTCACATATTAGAGCTAATCAGCAAAATGCAACACTTCTTCAAATAGACATTCAAATAGAAGATTACTTAGACTCAGTGTGTGTGTGTGTGTTCAACATCATCCTTATCTGGCAGTAAAGATATCTCGATCACCTTAAAGATTGTATGCCTCGACCTCAATCATCACTTATATACCACTTAGAAGTGAATCACTCAGAAATGGTTTTATACTTTTTTTTAAATTATATGTGAGGAGATGAATATAAGAACTGGCAAACATCTCACATATATAGTTTTTGAATGGAGGATATAAGAAGATTTAAGATCTCATAATTGGAATGTCACATCACTTAAGAACGTCGGATCAAACTCTATAATTTCTCTTTTCTCTATTCTCCACACATTATGATGGTACTAATCTAGAATCAAATAGGACTTGTATAGGTTGTACTGAGGCTTAGGATGGTTCAGAAAAGAAGGATATTCTGAAATTCAAAAATTCTGAGAGGGTATCTCACTATTCTTTGCAACTTTTTTCCAAGTGTAGTATTTCCTTGATTTTTCTTCTTTTCTTTTTCTAATTTTTGTCTATTTAGCATTCTTTTTCAGATTCTTTCTTTCCTTCTTTCTTTCTGATCATGTTTCTATTCAGCTTGAACCTTTTGTTTTCTTTTCTTTTTTTTTTGGTTTCTATCTTTTCATGGTGTAATCACACCAAATATTCTTTAATCCCTCTCAGAAATAAGTTATCGTGTTGAACTCTTTTTGGGATTGGGGTTTTGGTTGATGGGTTAACAAAAAAAGGTTTTCATCAAAAGGCTCAGAAAGGGTTTCAAACAGTATAGATGTTAGGTAAGCTAAAAGTCTTATTAGTTAGAAAGATGGCCTATATCCTTTTCTAGGGTTTGTACTTTCATCTTCGATGTCTCCAATGGATATAGAAAAGGTTCTTTATGTAATAATCCGAATTTGATGTCGTTCTGAGTTCCATGACCAAAGCAAAGGTTAGTGAGATCACTCAATGAAAATATTTTGGGACTAAAAGAATTGAGTCATCTTGCGACTCAGAATAATTTTATAACCCTCAGAAACGATGAAAAGTTCAAAAGCTCACTGGGTTAGATCTCCACAATTGTTCTTATTGGATCTTTATATAATCTAAACTTCGGATAATTCTGATGTTGATATATGAAAATTGTTGCTGAATCTAAGTTTTCAAAAAAAATTCAATCCACTGTAGTAATGGTTGCTTTCAAACTGAATGAAGAGCTAATAAGTGATTTTTCAAAACAGACATCATTTCCAATAAATAGACTTTCCGAAAAGTTTTTACTCATCATTGTAAAGGATTTGAAAAATATTTTGAGAGTACTCAAAACTTTTGTAAAACACAGGACTTAACCTCAAAGTACATTTTTTTCTCCTTTTTCTCATGTTTTTTTTTTAAATGAAGACATGAGTTTTGATAAATCCCCACCCCCAACTTAAATACAGCACCGTCCTCGATGCTCATGACCGAGACAAAAATGTATGAAGACTCTGAATGTGATGCAAGTTATGAGGAAGGGTTATGCCCGTTTGGCTGAGATTTATCATTTGGTGGTACTTGATGAGTGTCAGAGGGATTGTACCTACATAGCCATAATAATGTATGAAATATAAAAAATTATGCATGTGACTCAATGACTTCTAGGAATATCGGAATTGCCCTTCCGAAAATGCTAAGTTTTACGTCTTTAGCCAGACATGAAGGGGGTGCATTAAGTACCCCCAACCAGGTTAAAATACGTGGAGACTGATTGAATCATCAGTCTTCCCTTCTCCTTAGGTGGAGATGAAATAACTATCCTATCCCTCGTTTAGGTATAGCATTGTAGGAAAGCTCTTTCTTAGTGTAAACTGAGAGAGTAGAAGTAAGTTCTCTAACCGTGGTTAGCAGAGCCGCAAGAATGTTTAGTTCAACTGGGATGGATTGAAGCTTCTCAGTAAAAACTGAGAGGATAGAGTTGGTAGGTTCTCTGACCATGGTTAACAGAGCTGCAAACTCATTGAGTTTAGCGGGAATGCATCTGAATGGAGTAAACTCTAGCAGATCAGTAAATCCAGATTGGTCTGACTCTTTTTTGAAGTCAGGCGGAAAGTGTTCTTGACACTTGTCTAATATTTCATTGGGAGAGTCCGAAAGTAGACTCTCTACGGCACACAGTTCATTGACAATGTCGACTTCGGTTGGCTATTGAATAATGGTAACCTCTACCTCGATGTTGTCAAATGTCATCGACAAGTCCTCGTCCCTACACCCGATGTGTGCAACAGTGATGATGAGGAACGGTGGGGCCAAGACAACTAGGACCGTACTACCAAGACACGACTCAGTGTCAGGAATGTTTGCTTTAGGTGCAGATGGTAAAGTATCAGAGGTAGATGATTCCTCTAATCGTGGTTCAGAAGTCGGTGCTTTGAAGGACACCGAAGATGGAGACTCTAGCTCATCAATATTGTTGTCTGATCCATTGTTTGTAGCAATCTCAATTTCCTCTTGTAAAGTTTGGTACTAGGTCCAGTTGTGCGACTCCTCATTATGGACTGTGGCCATGGTATTTTCCTCTAGATAAGCTATAAGTTGGCTAGTAAAGTTGACTTCCTCTCTCTCAGATTCTAACTCACCTAGACGGTGTTTCAAGCTCTCTATGGAGTGCTGTTGTTGGATGATATATTGAGAAAGGAGTTCCTCTAGACTAGGTTTAGTAGCAGACTGTGGTGGTTCAGCTAAGGGAAGCTGAGGTGCCAACTCTTGAATATAGTCCGACTGAGTATGAAAGTTATAGGATGAAAGTGACTCTAGGACTATCTGCTGACTTTGAAAATCCTGCGGGGTCCACTGTTGACCAAAATATTCACTCTGTGGATCTGCCTGGTATTGCGACTGCGAGTACTAGGGGTGTCAATTTTATCCATTTAATCGGAATAGAATTGGAACTGGAACTGAAAACACCGATTCCGATTCCACATTTTGGGAACTAACTAAAAAGGAACCAAAACCAGAACCGAATCAAAAATAATGGTTCCAATTCTAGGTAGTCTAATATGGAACCGAAACTGATAAGAATCAGAACCGAACCGATAAGAACCGGTACCAATATATAAATATAGTGTAAAAATTCTCATATTCTCAAGATTTTACCCAATATACCCAGAATCAAAACTGGAACCGACAAAAATACATAATCGGTTTCGATTTCGGATCCATCACTTTGAGAACTGGAACCGTTAAGGAACCGAACCAATAAGAACCAGAACAATCGGTTCCAGTTCTGGCCACCTTAGGAACCGAACCGGAACCGACCCGTTGACACCCCTAGCGAGTACTGCCCATCATATTGTCCATAGGGTTGGTGAAACCCAGAATGATACATATCCTGTTGCAGTTGCTGCTGGAGAAAAGACTGTTGTTCCCATTCAAAGTTATTGTGACTCCTAGTGTTAGGATAATACGCGTTATTGTAGGAGGTCAGCAGCAGAGATTTAAAGGTACTAAAAGTGCAGACCTCTTCTTAGATATGAGGGAAATATCCCACAGATTTGGAGTACTAAATAGACTTTTGGACCGCAACATCAAGGGCGGAGACTGATTTTGTCAAATCCTTAAGTAGGGATTTTAGCACTGGATCGACCTTTGCTTCATATCCCATGGAACTCTGTGAGACCAGAGTTTCATGACGACACTCAGGATTGATATACCAGTGCTTGGAGTTATCGCCTAGATCTTCAAAGAAATTGTAGTAGGTCTCGATTAGAGGTTGTTCAGCTACCATCAGAGAGATGTGAGTCTCTCAGAGGAGGGAGATAGATTAGGTGAAAGAGACCGGTGCGGTAGACTGACTCTCAGATCGAATCAGTCTCAGGTTGGATCAAATCCAAATGGGCATATGCTTGAAAAAGCAAGCCCTAGGGTCGGCAAAAGTGTGAAGACTACGAAACCTAATGAGCCTAGATGATGCACACAGAGCAACAGATAATCCTAATTATAAACAATCAGGATAGTTTATGAATTATCTTCTTAGTGTAGGGATAGTGTACATTATGACAGTAGGCGGACCACTGGTTTATATTCTTTTACCTGCCGGACTAACTTTTCACTCTGTAGGTTCTCACCAGTTCTCTTCAAAGCAAATCCGCTAGTACTAACTCAAGTCGACTGCGAGATAATCCAAAGCCTAAACAGACGTGCGACACATCAGTTGACTTAAATACGTCCCAGACTAACCGGACTTGTCAAGCGTTAAGATGAGTTTTCCCAGAAGAGGAGCTAGGGTTGGTTCGTGTTCCTAATCCGACACCAAGCTAACCGTCAGACAATCAAGGAGGCCACTTACGAACTCGATATACTTGAAGTAGTAGGAACCTATGGGTGTGTTAGAAAACAGTGACCCACACTCATGGACTTAATCGATTTGATCTTTGAAGGAGTCGCTTTATGTGGAGTTTTCCTCGAACACCGATCTAATTGGGCCCTACTTCTTGATTTCTTTTAATTTTTTGGCTGTGAGTGCACAAAAGCTGGAATGACGAGGTGGGTGATGAAATCCCACCAGTTTCAAGTTAAAGTTGGGTTTGCTCTTTAATGTAGTTTTTATGGCCAATCTAAGCAGTTCCGATAATGATTGCAAAAACAAATAAACAATCGGCACAGTGTTTGCACAATGATCAAGATCACACTCAAGGCGAGGTGTAAAAACTTACCTGCATGTTTGGCTACGCAACAGGGTCTCCTCTGTGAGATAACGAGGGGTATCCAAATGGGCTTGGGCTCAACTCCTCCTCTTTGAACTTTCGCTCCCTACTCACTTGGTGATCGTAATTTGCAATCATGTTAGTACACAATGGTCTATGGTAGTGATTTGGATGGTATACCGCCTCAGGGGTTTCAAGAAACATGTAATGGTTTTAGGCAGCTATTGTGAATTAGTTCCAATTAGGGTTTGAAATTCAAATTTAGTTATTCCCGAATTAGGGTTCAGAAATATCTACTTTTGAATTACCCGGAGTTGGAAACCTTCCACGATTTCAAACTTTTGAAATCTCGGTCAAATTGTTATTCCCCGAGTTAAGAAATTTTGTTGAAAGTGGACTCTTATCCAATTTTAGAGTTATCCAATTTAAAGTCTCTAGATCTAGAAACTTTAAGGATTGAATTTTCTAAAAAGACAAAATGCCCAGATTTTCAAAATTCAAAATTTGAAAAATATGCCAAAATAAAACAAATAACCAATATAGTGATCTAACTAGAAATAGCAGAATCGAAATCTAACCCTCATATTTTTTTTAATTAAAATTAACCTAGCAATTATTCTAAAAATAGAGAAAAACAAATTCCAAAAGTTATTACAACTTTGCACTTGGCCGTCCGAGGCACTAAAATAATAAGTAAATAATTTGAAAAAGAAAATTGAAAGTTTTCGATTTGGATCGGATCTTCACTATTAAGCAGCTTTCTGATTTCCTATTCGTCTTTTTGCAATCCCGTCAACCAGGTGGCAACGGTGCCATTTGAAAGTAGAGTTTTTCCGTGTCGTCGGATCGGAAACCCTAGTTCAACAATATTTGTAATTCTGGTTCACTTTAAATCTTGCAAAAATGCAGACTTTGTATAGCGATATGTCGGATGTCGAATCCGCACTCGGGGTTAGGGAACCCGATTTATCGGAACATTAGAACAATAGAAAGTGCTTGAAAATATGGATAGAAGGGTGAGAGTGGTGATTAATGATTGAGATTTAAAATAATCTTTTCGGAGAGATTTCTATCAACTAATTAACATAACTGAAAAGAAAGAAATACTATAAACGGAAATGAGAAACTTATTTATTAAAATAATACAAATTACAATGCATGAATCTAATTTATTCATTAAAGAAAATAAAACAAATAACCATCACTCTAGAAAGCATTATAAGAGAAGAAATATAGAAAGAACGAACAAAATTTTAGAGAGAAAATAAAATACCTTGGTGACTTACCAATGGAGAAGAGGTTTGCAAGGCCGTGTTCTTGCTGGTTTTTGGATGAGAACCGAACCAGGGAGAGGAGAAAGATAGGGAGGTTTAGAGAAAAAGGGGAGAAGGAACCTAGGGTTAGGTTGTGAGAAGGGGGAGAGAATCACCCAAGCAAGAGAGATCGTAGATCGCTTATAGCTATGGATAGAGATAGGTTAGTTGTTGTAGAAATGAAAACCATTGGATCTAGAGAGATCCAACGGTTGGGTGTTCTCTAAGGAGAGAAAGGTGGGTTAGTTAGGATATTTAAAGGAGAGAGAGAGTGACTAGGATAGAAAGAGATGGGGAGAGAAGAATAGGTCCAAGTGAGACCGATTCTCTCTTGTTGTTGGGCATGGGCATGGGTCATGGGTATAGGTCATGGTGTGCCAAGATAGATAGAGAGAGAAATAGGAGAGAAGTGAGAGAAAATACAAAAATAATAGAATTGGAGGGTCTTGAACCCTGGTCTTCTTTATTCTCCTTCATCAGCTCCACCAATTAGTCAAACTAGCTTTTGATGTCAATTGGTGTGGCTTTTAACACCTTAGTCCTTCTCTTGGTCTTCAACTCCTCCGCTCTCTTTGGATCGGCTCTACAATCCTCTGGCTTTGCCTGTACTTAGCTTCTATCTTTTTATCCTTGCCTGCTGGATCTTTAACCTTTGATAGAGGTCTTCTGTGGTTGATCGTGGGCTCGCTAGCCTCGAGAATCGTCTGATCGGGTCTCCTACAAGAGAAAAAGTGCGTAATGAGTTTCAACTAAAATGGCTTGATACTGGACTATCCGAAATGCGTATATTTCATGCAAATAGTTGATTTTCATCTAAAAAATATGTTCTACGCAATGGAAGAAACTCTTACGTGAAAAAAGTCGACGAAAAGACAAGTTTTACATAGGAGAATGTGACATCGCTATAAGGATAATGACTTAAAATAAGCACTTTGAGCGAATATCAATTATTTGTCAGATTTAATTCCTTAGTGCACTAACTCACACCGAGTACGGATCAACATCCGACACGAACTACTATACAAGTCTATATTTTGTAGGCTTAGAATCGGATTCTACAAATATTGTTGATTTAGGGTTCTGTACAAAATGACACGGAAAAACCTACTTTCAAATGGCGCCGCTGCCTAGGATTGTGATATTTCCTTAAAAGTGCTTATTTTAAGCCATTATCCTATTATCATTATCGCACTCTCCTACATAAAACTTTCTTTTTTATCTCATTTTTTTCTACGTAAGAGTCTCTTTTATTGAGTAAGACACACTTTTCTGGACAAAATGGTATATATGCTTGCATTAAACACATTTTTGAAAGTGTCGATATGAAGCCATTTTGATCGAGTCTCATTACACGCTTTTCTCTTGCAGGAAATTTGATCGAGCGATTCTCGAGACTTGTGGGCCCAAGATCAACCATAGAAGCCTAATACCAAAGCTTAAAGAGCTAATAGGCTATGACTAGAAGAGACAGGCCAAGTAAAGGCCAAGTCAGAGGATCACGAAGCCAGACCAAAAACCAAGAGAGAGGCAAAGCTAAAAGCCAAGAGAAGGACCAAAGTGATTAAAAGCCGCACCAAATGACATAAAATGACGTCTTACGATTAATGAAGCCTACTAAAGTCTATATTGAAGACTAGGGTTCAAGACCTTCTGTCAGCTCTATTCTCTTTATTTTGTATTATTTTCTATCTCCTCTCTCTTTTCTCTTCCATCTCTCTAAACCCTAACATCCAACACTTAGACCATCTCATCCTACCATTAGATCCTCAGATCGATTGTTTGATCCCCCTCTCCATGATCTAACTACCCACATCTCACCATCCGATCATCCATTAACCATTCGATCATCATATCCCACCATCCGATCCTGAGATCGATCATCCTAACCCTCCGATCTCCATCATCTAACCTCTGATCCCCTCTCATCTAGCTCTATCCCATCTCTCATAGCTTTCCCACCATTAGATCTTCTATCAGACTATTAGATCATCCATCAGACCGTTGGATCTCTCTAGATCCGACGGTTCGAATCTTGAGCCTGACCCAGTCATCACCCCCCAATCCTCACTCATCCAATCATTACCCAAGACCTAACCTAGTTGACCAAGTGGCCCACAAGCCTTCATAACCTTTGGCCCACAAACCATGGCCCGCAACCCACTAACCCACATCTATTCCTACTTTCAAATGGAGTTGTTGCCGCTCGGATGTACAAGTGTGCGAAAAGGAATGAAGAACGACGGAAAAGGAAAGATCCGAATATTTGGAAACTTTCTATTTTTTATTTATTTATAGATTTTTAGTCCTATTTTACTATTATTATTATTATTTTTAATGCCTCGGACGGTCAGGTGCAAAGTTGTAATTGGGCACCTTGATTATTACCATATATAGATGTGTGTTCGAGGGTTTTAGAAACCCTAGATTGAGTGCCTAACTCACAAAAAAAATTAAAAAATGTTATTTTCCATTTCTGCACATTTTAGGATATTCGCATATGGGAATATTGCATTTTTAGTTCCTTTCCAAATCAAAAAGTTTCCATATTTGCACGGTTTCCATTCCTGAAAATTTTCAAATTGGAATTAAGCTTATTTGGAAAGTTTCCGAATTGGACAAAATTTCATAATGAAAAATTCTTAATTTTAGAGGATTTCTAAATGTGGAAGGTCCCCTTTTTGGAAGGTTTCCAGCACGGGAAGAAACCCTAAATTTAGGAAGTTTCCAGATTTATGAAACTTCTACTTTTAGAGAATTTTTCTAACTTGGAGAAACTCTTAAATTGAAAAGGTCTATTAGGGTGTTGATAGTTGTTTAGTCAACTCTCATAAATAGTAACTTTCTAATTTACCATGCCTAATTGATTGAGTGATTACTTACCCACCCAAGACAGGGACATTTTAAAAATATTCCCACATCTTAGACCCATATCGTATACTAATTCGTATGCAGGATTGCGAATCTAAATGCAGGTAGGGAGCGAAAGCTAACTAAGGAGGAATCGGGCCCAAGCCCATGAAGGATACCCCTCCCTACCCCGAAGAGGAGACCCCATGGTGTGGCCCATGGGTAGGTAAGAATCCTAACCTCGCCTTGAGTGCGATCCCGGGTACTAATTGAATGCTTTTGAAAAGTCTCGGTTGTCAAATCCCATGAATACTCAGTTCTTCGGTAATGGTATATTTATATATGTCGTTGTGCTTCAAATCAACTGAAGACTGAAGTGTCAAAGATCAAGTGGACTTCGACAAAATAAATCAAAGAAGGATTAAAACTGAAGAAAAGACAACCCAAGTGTTCATGATCAACTGAAGACAAAGTCAAGATTATCAAGTTCAACTGAAGACAAAGTCAAGTGATTAAGCTCAACTAAAGACAAAGTCGAAAGCTCAAGTACGTTCTCACTCAACGAACGTTCAACTATGAAGAAACTCTTGTTGCGGTTACTTACGCTAATCTAAGGGTAAAACTGCGCGTTGCTAGCGGATATTGATGTACCCTAGATGGTTAAGTATTAGTCAGGGATTGTGCGTGTGATGAGAAGAGAAATTCTTAGAACTTTAGTAGCATTCGGCTATGGACAAAATTGTCCGGCCGACCGGCCCATATGTGCGCCGACCGAAGGTCCGATCGACCGACTAAAGGCTCGGTCGACCGAGGTCCAATCGACCGGCCAATAATGCGGTCGACCCCGCCCATTTTGGATCTCGTTTGACAAAATCTCTTAAGCGATTAGAAGCGCATTTTGGCCCTTTAAAAGGCTATATTCGGTACGGTTCTAACAAAGGGAGGCCTATTTATAAATTAGAGCCCTCTCTCTCTATTAGAATCAACCCAATCAAGAGATCTCTACTTTTACTTTACTTGATTATTATTCTTTAAGTCCGGAGATCTGTAATATGTGAGAGCTTCACTAGAGCAAAGCTGAGACTTCGTTGTGAAGACTCTAAGTGTTTGAAAAAGACTTTTTGGTATTGTTATTTTGTAAGAATCTTCTTCCAAGAAGAGGATTACTCTTGGCAGAGTGTCTCTTGGGCGAATTCTTCTCCAAAGGATTTTCTATTCGATTGTATTCATTGAGAGGTAAGCGTTTCTATGAACCATAGAAGAATCAGTCAATGTGGTCATTAATGATGAATATCCAAAAATTTGTGATAATACAGATGAGATGGTAGAACATACAAATACTGAGAAAGGTGAAACAAATGTTCACAACCTAGAAAAACTCAGAGAATGGAAATACATTAAAGATCATCTTAGTTCATAAATTATTGGAAATAAGGATAGTGGTGTACGTATAAAAAGTCAATTGGAAAATATATCCAGTTATTTATGCTTTACCTCTAAGATTAAACTAAGAAATATTAAAGAAGCTATTTTAGATGAACATTGGATAAATGCCATGCAAGAATAGTTGAATCAATTCAAGAGAAATGATGTTTGGTTTCTAACTCCTAGACCTTTGGATAAAAATGTAATAGGAACTAAATGGATATATAAGAATAAACTTGATGAGAACGGAGTTATAACTAGAAAGAAAGTCATATTAGTAGCTCAAGGATACTCTCAAGTTGAAGGGATTGATTTTGATTAGACGTTTGCCCCAGTGGCTAGACTAGAATTTATTAGGATTTTTTTAACATTAGCCTGTGTCCTAAAATTTAAACTCTATCAAATGGATGTTAAGAGTGCTTTTCTAAATGGGATTTTAGAAGAAAAAGTCTATATAGAACAACTTAAAGATTTTGAAGACCTTCATAAAAATAATCATGCCTACAGACTTAAGAAAGTATTATATGGGTTGAAACAAGCACCAAGAGCTTGGTATGAAAGATTAACTCAATTTCTATTAGAAAATGGATTCACAAGAGGAAATATTAATAAAACATTGTTCATTAAGAAAAGAGATAATGATATTTTGATATCCCAGATATATGTTGATGATATTATTTTTGGCTCAACTACTGAGATATATACTTTAGAATTTGCTCAAGCCACGAAATCTGAATTTGAAATGAGCATGGAAGGTGAACTGAATTTCTTTCTAGGTCTTCAAGTTAAACAATTAAAAAATGGCATTTTTCTTTCTCAATCTAAGTATTCTAAAGAATTGCTTAAAAAATTTAGCCTAGAATCATCTAAATCTGCTCACACTCCTATGAGCACTAGCATTAAACTCACCAAGGATTTAAGTGGTAAATCTGTTGATCAGACTCTGTATATGAGTATGATTAGTAGTCTCCTCTATCTTACAACTAGCAGACCTGACATTGCTTTTAGTATAGGAGCATGTGCTAGATATCAATCCGATCCGAAAGAATCTCATCTCTCGGTTGTTACAAGAATCATTAAATATGTCAGTGGTACTATCGAATACGGTCTCTGGTATCCTCGTGAGACTAATAGTAAAATTGCTGGTTATTCAAATGTCGATTGGGCAAGAAATGCTGATGATCATGAAAGCTCCAGTGGTGGGTGTTTCTATATTGGAAATTGTTTGGTTGCTTAGTACAGCAAGAAACAGAATGCTATATCTTTGTCTACTGCTGAAGCAGAATATATTGCTGCAGGCAGTTGCTGTGCCCAGTTGATTTGGATGAAACAAATGTTGTTGGATTATGGAATCAATCAAGAATCTATAATTTATTCTGTGATAATAGGAGTGCGATCTGTATTTCTAAAAATCCTGTACGGCACTCTAGAACCAAACACATAGATATCAGACATCATTTTATTCGGGAGTTGGTTGAAGAACAGATAATTTCATTGTATGTAAATACTGAAATTACACCGGTCCGTTCTCTTTAATCCAATACACCTACAAGGAGGGGTTGATTAGATATTTAAAATTAATTATACCTACACAATTTTACTAGTCAATGGTAGGGGAACAAAATCGCATGCCTTAGTTGTTTGATAAAAGATTATCACAACCGACTCTAATCGAATATACCTCCGTGGTATATTTTTTTTTCATCATTTGATCTAATCAAGATAGATTGCGGAATATGAACAAACAATCACACAAGACAAGAGATTTTTACGTGGAAACCTTAGCCAAGGAAAAACCACGGGACCACGTCCAGATGGAAAGTATCACTAACTGAAAGTTAAATGAAACAAAGGTTACTTACGCAGCACCGTTGCAAATACAGCTTCCAACCTTAGCCAATGCCTACTTCCGATGCGTCTACGTCCTCCGAATCAACGCTACGAATCCACGCATGCCCTTCCAGCCAAGAAGCCTTGTCCGCTTGTTCAGTTTGGTACACCCCAAACCTACCGTCGATTGGCTTCCCTAATCTTAATTCTCAACACTCCCGCCTTTGCCGAAGGTGAAGGATTCAGTACACCCCAAACCCTAAGTTGCTCAAATGTGTTGAGTCACACTGGTACACTCAGGCTATTAGGTCGAATATATAAGTGATGGACCTAAGCTGATGGAAGGATCAAGCACTTGGCTTTGATCAAGAAGAGAACAAGCTCACAAGATGTGAATGAGAAACAAGCTTATTGCTCTTCGAATGGACACTCTAATAAATAAAACACTTTCTTCTCTCTCTCGAAGATTGAGTCACTCTATGTCTCTGTGTGTGTTTAGAGAAGGTATAGAAGGGTTGTATTTATAGAATTCGTGACCTAGAGTCATGTGGGACGTGGAAGAGTGGAACCAAGAATTTCAAATCTGAGAAAAATCGAGATTGTGCTAAGTCCAATCGATTGTACACTGGGTCCAATCGATTGGGCCATATCCAATCAATTGGGTATACATGTCCAATCGATTGGCCTCAATAAAGTTCCTGTTCCACGGGCTCCAATCGATTACACAGAGGTCTCCAATCGATTTGGCTTATATCCGGCTATGCCTCGTAGCTTCCAATCGATTACACAGAGTCTCCAATCGATTTGGCTTATATACAGTTCTGCATCATAGTTTCCAATCAATTACACAAAGCCTCCAATCGATTGGGCTATGTCCAATCGATTGGGTATAAGTGTCTAATCGATCGGACTCTCCCATTAGTCAATATCTTGAATTAAACTCGAGTCTGTCCAATGACTAGGTTTGACCATTATATTTTATTCATTTTAAACATATTCCTATAGCCACTAAGTCACTTACCTTCCTAATCGAGCATACACGATCTTTAACCAATAGATGAGCAGTTACTCAGAGGACTCTTGTCGTCAACCGTCTGATTTTTACTGTCTTTGTCTTCTAGTCTTCAAGTAGTCAGCGAAGTATATGTACCACGACATCTCTACACTACACTGGTGCTCGTAGGAATGGTTACAAGAATGTTTTTATGTCAAACGGAATATTTGCCAAATTGAATATGAAAATATTCCTTACAAATACAAAAATTCAACTGGCTGATATTTTAACTAAACCTTTGGATTCATTCAGATATGAATATCTAAGAAAATCTATCGAAATATGTCTCATTGATTGATTTGTGTTAGTACTGACTGAAATATTCAATTATCATTGATAATCATAGTTCAATATTTCAGTTAGTCCTTGAGTCTAATCATTTGAAATAATGATTGGCTACTATTGTTTGGAAATTTATTGTGGTATTTTAATTATTTGAAAATCTTGATTGTGTGGAAAAATTTGTGTTAATTTGAAATGATTTTGTGTTTAAAAATGATATTCACAAAAGTCAGGTCGTCGAAGTACATTTTTAGGCGTTTGGGTTTTTGAATTTATAGTGTGCGATATTGGGTCGACCGAACAAAAGGTCCAGTCGACTAGAGGAATTTTTGTTGAGCGATTTGATTGGTTGTGGGGACAGGCCGACCAAACATTTGGTCCGATCGACCGAACATGTCCGGTCGACCGACCATTATGACCGGTCGACCACGCCTCACACCCGAACAGCTTATATTGTTAGAGGGCGGGTCGACCCATGTCCGGTCCACCGCCCTTCTTTATAAATAGGTTCTAATCGATTTTGGGTCATTTGAAACCCTATTTGGAACCCTATAAATTATTTTTGGAGTCTCCCATCCTCTTTGAGAAATCCTTTAGCCATCTACTCTAATCTCTTTCTAGAAATTCTTATTCTCACCATTTCTAAATTTCTATGTGAAATTTCTCTATGATTTCTAAATGGCTCCACAACGGAAAAGAGCAAGAGGGGAGTAATCTTCTAGTGATCCCTATCCCCTTAGCTTGTTCATCAATCTTATGGCTAGGGCTAGCTTCATGAAGAACTATATCAAGAGAGCTGTTGTCATTGAACGTGGGGTCATTGAGAAAGAGGCGACAACGACTGGGATTCCCAACCTTCTTAATTCGGTAGGTTGGTCTAAACTTTTGTCAATTTCTAGTGTTGCATATCCTGAATTAGTCAGGATGTTCTATTGTAATTTGAACAGTCATGAGCCAGATGGTCCAATTCTTTATTCTGAGGTTCGAGATGTTCATTTTAAAATTACATTATCTTTGATCTCAAAGATAACAGATCTTCCTCGAGTACCTAATGGAGGAATTTTCCCCCTTTCTCTACCTTTCAAGAACAAAAAGGCTATTTCAAGAGCCATTTGTGGGAAGGTAGTTCATTGGACATCTGATTTGGCTAAAAGGGAATTACTTCCCATGTATCATTTGCTAGGGTTGATCTTCTCCTACAACTTGGTCCCAAAGGCGGGACATCGGAGTCAGATTGGACCCTATATCCAGTATCTTCTATATTGTGTCTCTCAGGGCACGAAAATCTATAGTACTTCAGTAATTTTTCATATCATGGTTGAGAATTTGGCGATTGAGAATCGCAAGCGGTCTTTGCCTTTTGGCAATTTAGTTTCAAAAATTCTTAGTCATTACAAAGTTCCTATTTTTGACTCTGATGAAACCCTACATCCCATCTCACCGATCAATCAAGCTACTTTTAGTAAGATGTTGGTTGGTGAATAGGACAATTTTTAAATCCTCTACGAATTCTTTATGGATTAAAATTTACTGATCACACAAGACGGAAAAAGATCAAGCAATTAATATATCAATCATCCACAGAGCATAGATATGATAAAAATGAGAAACAATTATGCAAACATTCACAATCACACGAGACTCAGATTTATAGTGGTTCAATGACTCTGCACCTACATCCACTGTCCAATACTCACCATGAGTAGTATTATATTATTTCAATCATGCATTACAACATTTCCAATCAAAATAAATAATCAACCAACTAAGATTACACTTAGTCTTAATCTAACGAGAATCGCTTCTTGCTCACCTAGAGAGTTAGCCTAGGCCATTGGTGTATTTAGAAAAATTATTTTCTCTTGGATCTACAATCCACAACTCAGTTAGATGAGTCCACACTCATCCACCAATCACAAAATAACAGTGTTCACAACTTTTGAATTATATCAAAAGGTGTTGGTTCATAGAAACGCTTACCTCTCGATGAATACGATCGAATGGAAAATCCTTTGGAGAAGAATTCACCCAAGAGACACTCTACCAAGAGTAATCCTCTTCTTGGAAGAAGATTCTTGCAGAATAACAATCCCAAATAGTCTCTTCCAAACACTTAGAGCCTTCACAACGAATTCTCATCTTTGCTCTAGTGAACCTCTCACAAATTCTAGATCTCTGGACATAAAGAATGATAATCAAATAACGTAAAGTAGAGATCTCTTGATTGGGTTGATTCTAATAGAGGGAGAGGGCTATAATTTATAAACAGGCCTCCCTTTGCTAGAACCGTACCGAATATAGCCGTTTGACAAGCCAAAATGCGCTTCTAATCGCATAAAAGATTTCGTCAAACGAGATCCAAAACTAGTGGGGTCGACCACATTGATGGCCGGTCGACCAGACCTCGGTCGACCGAGCCTTTAGTCGGTCACCCGCTCAAGCTTTCAGCCAAATTTCTCGAACCCAAGAGTTAGGGTCGATCGGACCATTTTGGCCGGTGGCCCCCACAAAAGGCCGGTCGGCCGGAAAGTTTTGTCCATAACCGAATTTCTGAGAATTCATCTTCTCGTCGCACGAACAATCCCTAACAAACACTTAACCATCTAGGGTAAATCAATCTTTGCTGGCAACGCGCGATTTTACCCTCAGATATGTGTAAGTAACTGCAACACGAATTTCTTCATAGTTGAACGTTCGTTGAGTGAGAACGTACTTGAGCTTTTGACTTTGTCTTTAGTTGAGCTTGATCACTTGACTTTGTCTTCAGTTGAACTTGATAATCTTGACTTTGTCTTCAGTTGATCTTGAACACTTGGGTTGTCTTTTCTTCAACTTTAATCCTTCTTTAGTTTGTTTTGTTGAAGTCTACTTGATCTTTGACACTTCAGTCTTCAATTGATTTGAGGCACAGCGACATATATAAAAATACCATTACCGAAGAACTAAGTATTCCTGGGATTTGAAAATCGAGACTTTTCAATCTCCCCCTTTGTCAATGCCAGGACAAAAATAAATACATACCCAATTATATTACAATTTTAGCCCAATACAAAATAAATCAATAATGCTCTCCCTAAGTACAATAACTTCTCTCCCCCTAAGTTAATTGCCCAAATAGCTTTTCTCGAAAGGATGAAGATACAATGAGGCAACGCTGTAGCTCACGATTAGTATCGTGATTGGTACCACACTTATTGCAAACACCCTGTTGCTACAAAAAAAATCAACTTGACAGAAAAATCTTTGATACTAGCTTCTTATTAATATATTAGTCCAAATCATACCAAAAACATCTTCTCAGTACATTTAGTCAAATAAAACTAAGTAAGAACCAAAGATATTTTATGACAAGCACTTCAATAAGATAGAAAAGCAACAAGTGTTATCTACCAAATATAATTGATTTCTCCCCCTTTTTGTTATACATTGACAAAGCGAAGAACTCCAACCTGTGATGATAAAGAATATAAAGCAATGCAAATCAATCATCCAAGAATAAATCATACCAAAATATATCAAAATATATCATAAAATAAATCGGTCAACATAGTGACCATATCCATCATCCACACAAAGTAACCAAAGTATATCAATATCAAATAGTACAGACCAATAGTATAAAAAAATACATCCACAAAACATGCAACATGTACTACTAATCTATAAAGAGAGAAGAAGCAATGCGTGCTCTAGTCATAATCATCATCCTCGGCATCATCATCACCATCATCATCCTCTGCATCATCTTCTTCTTCTTCTTCTTCATCTTCGTCCTCATCTTCATCTTCGTCTTCATCTTCATCTTCATCATCACCAACTGCTGAAGGCACGGTCGTCTCCTCAGGTGAAGACTATGGATAGTCAAGGTGCTGAGACCTAAGGAATGAAGTCATACGCTACTAATGATGAGAAAATTTGTCTATCGATGCACAAAGATTGTCCAACTTGGACGAGAGACCTGCAATAGATGCAAATACAGAAGAACGACAGGATCCAGAACTCGAAGCAGGAGCAGACATAGATGATTCACCAACCAACATCTTGCTAAAAGTAGCTTGATTGATCGGTGAGATGGGATGCAGGGTTTCATCAAAGTCAAAAATAGGAACTTTGTAATGACTAAGAATTTTTGAAACTAAAATACCAAAAGGCAAAGACCGCTTGCGATTCTCAATCACCAAATTCTCAACCATGAGATAAAAAATTACCGAAGGACCACAAATTTTCATGCCCTAGGAGATACAATATAAAAGATACTGGATATAGGGTCCAATCTCACTCCGATGTCCCGCCTTTGAGACCAAGTTGTAGGAGAAAATCAACCCTAGCAAATGATACATGGGAAGTAATTCCCTTGTGATGTCCAATGAACTACCTTCCCACAAATGGCTCTTGAAATAGCCTTTTTATTCTTGAGAGGTAGGGAAGGGGGAAAATTCCTCCATTAGGTACTCGAGGAAGACCTGTTATTTTTGAGATCAAAGATAATGTAATTTTAAAACGAACACCTCGAACCTCAGAATAAAGAAATGGACCATCTAAATCATGATTACTCAAATTACAATAGAACATCCTGACTAATTCAGGATATGCAATACCAGAAATTGACAAAGGTTTAGACCAACCTACCTAATTAAGAAGGTTGGGAATCCCAGTCATTGTCACCTCTTTCTTGATAACCCCACGTTCAATGGCAACTGCTCTCTTGATATAGTTCTTCAAAAAGCTCGCCCTAACCATAGGATTGATGAACAAGCTAAGGAGATAGGGATCACTAGAAGATGACTCCCCTCTTGCTCTTTTTTCCTTTGAAGCCATTTAAAAATCATAGAGAAATTTCACCATAGAAATTTGGAAGTGGTGAGAATAAGAGTCTCTTGAAAGAGATTAGAATATAGGGCTAAAAGATTTCTTGAAGAGGATGGGAGACTCCAAAAACAATTTCTAGGGTTCCAAAAAGGGTTTCAAATGACCCAAAAACGATTAGAACCTATGTATAAACAAGGTCGGCGGACCGGACATGGGTCGACCCGCCTGCTCACAATATAAGCCGTTCGAGTGCGAGGTGTGGTCGACCGCTCATAATGGTCGGTCGACCGGACATGTTCGGTCGGCCCGTCCCTCAAACAATCAAATCGCACATAAAAAATTCCTTTGGTCGACCGGACCTTTTGTTAGGTCAACCCAACATCGCAAACTATCAATTCAAAAACCCAAATGCCTCAACATGTACTCCGACGGCCTGACTTTTGTGAATATCATTTTTTAAACACAAAATCATCCCAAATTAACACAAATTTTCCAAACAATCAAGATTTCAAATAACTGAAATACCATAACAAATTTCAAAATAATATTAGCCAATCATTATTTCAAATGATTAGTCTCAAAGACTAACTGAAATATTGAAACTATGATTTTCAATGATAATCAAATATTTCAGTCAGTACCAACACAAATCAATCAATATGACAGATTACGATAGATTTTCTCAGATATTCATATCTGAGCGAATCCAAAGATTTAGTCAAAATATCAGCCAGTTGAATTTCTGTATTTACATACTCTAATGAAATTATCTGTTCTTCAACCAACTCCCGTATAAAATGATGTATGATGTCTATGTGTTTGGTTCCAGAGTGTTGTACAGGATTTTTAGAATTACAGATTGCACTCTTATTATCACAGAATAAATTCATAGATTCTTGATTGATTCTAAAATCCAACAACATTTGTTTCATCCAAATCAACTGGGCACAGCAACTGCCTGCAGCAGTATATTCTACTTCAGCAGTAGACAAAGATATAGCATTCTGTTTCTTGCTGTGCCAAGTAACCAAACAATTTTCAATATAGAAACATCCACCACTGGTGCTTTTATGATCATCAGCATTTGAATAACTAGCAATTTCACTGTTAGTCTCATGAGGATACCAGAGATCATATTCGATAGTACCACTGACATATTTAATGATTCTTTTAACAGTTGAGAGATGAGATTCTTTCGGATCAGATTCATATCTAGCACATGCTCCTACACTAAAAGCAATATCAGGTCTGCTAGCTGTGAGATAGATGAGACTACCAATCATACTCCTCTATAGAATCTGATCAACAGATTTATCACTTAAATTCTTTGTGAGTTTAATGCTAGTGCTCATAGGAGTGTGAGTAGATTTAGATGATTCTAGGCCAAATTTTTTAAGCAATTTTTTAGAATATTTAGATTGAAAAAAAAATGTCATTTTCTAATTGTTTAACTTGAAGACCTAGAAAGAAATTCAGTTCACCTTCCATGCTCATTTCAAATTCAAATTTCATAGATTGAGCAAATTCTAAAGCATGTATCTTAGTAGTTGAGCCAAAAATAATATCATCAACATATATCTGGGATATCAAAATATCATTATCTATTTTCTTAATGAACAATTATTAACAGTTCCTCTTGTGAATCCATTTTCTATTAGAAATTGAGTTAATCTTTCATACCAAGCTCTTGGTGCTTGTTTCAACCCATACAGGACTTTCTTAAGTCTGTAGACTGATTACTTTTATGAGGGTCTTCAAAATCTTTTGGTTGTTCTACATAGACTTCTTCTTCCAAAATCTCATTCAGAAAAGCACTCTTAACATCCATTTAATAGAGTTTAAATTTTAGGATACAGGCCAATGCTAAAAGAATCCTAATAGATTTTAGTCTAGCCACTAGGGCAAACGTCTGATCAAAATCAATCCCTTCAACTTGAGTGTATCCTTGAGCCACTAATCTGGCTTTGTTTCTAGTTATAACTCTATTCTCATCAAGTTTATTCTTATATAACCATTTAGTTCCTATCACATTTTTATCCAAAGTCTAGGGGTTAGAAACCAAACATCATTTCTCTTAAATTGATTCAACTCTTCTTGCATAGCATTTATCCAATGTTCATCTAAGAGAGCTTCTTTAATGTTTCCTAGTTCAATCTTGGAGGTAAAGCACAAATGACTGGATATATTTTCCAATTAACTTCTTGTACACACACCACTATCCTTGTTTCCAATAATTTTTGAAATAGGATGATCTTTAATGTATTTCCATTCTTTGGGTTTTTCTAGGTTGTGAATAGTTTCACCTTTCTCGATATTTGTAGGTTCTAATAACTCATCTGAATTATTAGCAATTTCTAGAGATTCATCATTAATGGCCACATTAATAGATTCTTCTATGGCTAAGGTTCTTTTATTAAAGATCCTATAAGCTCTTCTTCTGGTAGAATATCCTAAAAAAATACCTTCATTGCTTTTGGATTCAAACTTTCCAAGGTTTTTTCTATCTCTTAGCATATAGCAAATACTCCCAAAGATCCTAAAATACTTCACATATGGTTTAACTCCATTCAAAATTTCATAGGCTGTCTGTAATGTCTCTGTTCTCAAATTTGATAGTATAGCATGTAGTATTGACTACTTCAGCCCACAAATTTCCTGTTAGATTTTTGCTAATAAGTATAACTATACCCATTTCCTCAAGAATTCTATTTTTTCTTTCAGTCACACCATTTTGCTGAGGTGTTTTGGCTACAGAGAATTCATGTTTAATCCCATTTTAATCACAATATTCATCAAATTTGTGATTATCAAATTCTCTCCCATTATCACTTCTAATTCTGAGAATAGTCAAACATTTCTCATTTTGGATCTTTTTACAGATCTTCATGAGTTCATCAAATGCTTCAAATTTTTCTCCAAGAAAAGCTACCCAAGTAAATCTCGAGAAATCATCAACAACAGTTAAGAAATATCTTTTTCCTCCAAAACTTTCAATTTTATTAGGTCCAACTAAGTCCATATGAAGCAATTCTAGAATTCTAAAGGTACCAATATTTTTTATCTTTTTATGAGAATTTCTAATTTGTTTTCCTTTTAGGCACAACCCACAAACAGTTTGATAATTCTTATTGAGTTTAGGAACACCTCTTATTAATTCTTTTCTACTGATCTTGGCTAAGTCTTTAAAGTTTATGTGTCCTAGACGTTGGTGCCACAGTTTGGTTTCATTTGATAGTGCCATGTTGCACTTAATCGAACCACCAGTCTCAATGACATAGCAATTATCAGTATCCCTTTTTCCTTTAATAATAACTTTGTTGAAAGATTTTTTTATGATTTCATACTTTTCTTTTGAAAACTTACAAATATGATCTTTGTCACAAATTTGACTAATGCTCAGAAGACTATGTTTTAGACCATCCATACACAATACATTTTCAAGTTTAGGTATTCCTGGACCTTGGATAGTCTCTTTACCAATTATTTTAGCACTACTGTCATCTCCAAATATAACCTCACCATCATGGCATTCATCAAGAAACAGAAAGAAGATTTTTCTCCAATCATATGTCTGGAGCATCAACTATCTAAATACCACTTAGAAGTTTCATTAGCAATAAGAGCAATATGGATGACTAAACATTTTTCAACATTTTTCTTTTTTCAAATTTTCATAGAAGCATTATTAAACTGATCGATCTGAGAGTTTTAAGGTTCTCTTTTATGTTTTTAGCGTTAGCATTCAAATCTGCTATCTTTCTAAACAATTCCTTTTATTTGTTTAGTTTTCTGGTTTTCTCCAAGTTTTTTAGATCATTCTCTTCCTTTTTCTTTTAAAATTCTAATTTCTTTTCAAGAATGTGACAATTATATTTTGTATGTCCAAAACGTCTACAATAATGACAAATAATATTTGGCTTTTTAATTTGTTCATCTTTAGTTGAATCCAGAGTAGCTTTTACAAATACAGTTTGGAAATTTGAATTTTTAGCTGATTTTCCAATGTAACCAAGTCCTCTCCTGTCATGGTTTGCTTTCCCCGGTGTTAATAAATTTTTCAGTTTAGAATTTCATTGAGTGATGTTTCTAATCAAAGTTGCATTTTTTATTTCAAAATCATTTCTCTCAAGACTTAATTTCTCAATTTCTACTTCAAGTTCATGTTCTCTGTTTAAGATTTGAGTTATTTCATCTTCTTTGTTCATCACAGTTTGATATAAATCTCTTAACTCAATTTTTAGTGAAGCATTTTCGCAACAGACAATAGTTTTCTCTTTCTTTAGATTATCATAGGATTTTGCCAGAATTAAGCTTTCCTTATACAAATTATCAAAAGCAAGCTGAATGTCTTCTTCACTTTCATCATCACTTAAATCGGTTTCATTTTTCATTATAGCATTTGAGAATTACAATTTTCATTTAGATTAGCAATAGTCATTAGTGCTCTAATATTAGATGATTCTCCGCTATCACTTGATGTGTTTGTTTCATTATCGGAATCATCACTAATTATGTCCCAAGCAGTAGCCTTCAAAGCTTTGGTTTTTTCTTTCTTAATATTATTAGGACAGTCAGTAGAGATATGACCAAACCCCCTACATTTATAACGTTATATTTCATCTTTGTTGTTTTCTCCCTTTTTGTATTTTTCTGATTTGTCAAAAAGTTTTCTATTCTTTTGTGTGAAATTTTCTTGTCCTTGTTTCTGAAAAACTTTCTAAATTTTTTAGCAAAGAGGGCAACTTCATCATCAATGTTATTAGACTCATCAGAGTCACTTTCTTCTGTCAATTGTTTCTTAGAGGTTTTTAGAGCTAATCCTTTCTTTTTGGGTGTATGAAGTTTTAGTTCAAATGTTTGAATTGATCTTATTTAGATGAGTTCACACTCATCCACCAATCACAAAATAACAGCGTTCACAAATTTTGAATTCTATCAAAAGGTGTTGGTTTATAGAAACGCTTACCTCTCGATGAATACAATTGAACGAAAAATTCTTTGGAGAAGAATTCGCCCAAGAAACACTCTGCCAAGAGTAATCCTCTTCTTGGAAGAAAATTATTGTAGAATAACAATCCCAAATAGTCTCTTCCAAACACTTAGAGCCTTCACAACGAATTCTCAGCTTTACTTTAGTGAAGCTCTCACAAATTCTAGATCTCTGGACTTAAAGAATGATAATCAAGTAACGTAAAGTAGAAATCTCTTGATTGGGTTGATTCTAATAGAGAAAGAGGGCTCTAATTTATAAGTAGGCATCCCTTTGCTAGAACCGTACCGAATATAGCCGTTTGAAGGGCTAAAATGTGATTCTAATCGAATAAAAGATTTTGTCAAACGAGATCCAAAATTTGCTGGGTTGACCGCATTGATGGCCGGTCGATCGGACCTCGGTCAACCTTTAGTCGGTCGCCTGCTCAAGCTTTGATATTCGCTCAAAAGTACTTATTTTAAGCAATTATCCTTCTAGCGTTATCACACTCTCCTACGTAAAACTGCCCTATTTATCAATATTTCTATGTAAGAGTTTCTCTCATTGCGTAGAACACACTTTTCTGGTCAAAATAGTATATTCGCATGCATTCATACGCATTTATTTGACCCACATGCGAAGACGTTTTGTAAAATTCTCATTATGTGATTTTTTCATTGCAGGAGCACTATCGGACAATTTTGATGGAATATGGGCCCACAACTGACTGCCAGAGCCTTTAATCAAAGCATAGCCAGTGAACTTAGACAAGAAGATGTAGGCCAAAGACGGGAAGAGCTGGAGGATCGAAGGAGTTGAGAGACGACCAAGAGAGAAGGAGAGACAAGCACTCAAAGAAGAGACTACGGAAATTAAAGCTTATCAACTAACACAAGATGAGGACTTGCTCAGTTGGTAAAACATGCAGAAGACCAAGTCAAAGACCAGGGTTCAAGACCCTCTGTTAGCATTTCTCCTTTATTTTGTAATATTTTCTCTCTCCTCTCTCTAAAACCCTGAGTTCCACATCTTATGGTCATCCTTCGCTCACCACGTGCCCTCATCATCATCATCTGAGCCATACGATCATCCGTCCGACCGTCGGATAATTCAGATTATCTGCCCAATCATCCGCTCACCATCCGATTGCCACTAGATCTCCATCATCTCCATTCATATCCATTAGATTCTCCTAACCATCCGATCTTCTCCTCCCTCACCGTCACCCCATCCCACGACTTACCTCAGCCAATCATCACCATCCATTCCTCATCATTCGACAATTGCCACATGATCTCCTTCTCATCCAATGGCCAACAAGATTGCGGCTCTATAGATGGCAATAGGGAAAATGATTTCTCAAACATCTTCTTTTGAAAATGGAAAATATCTTTTGGTTAAATTGTTCTTTTATGGTAAGAGAAAATTGGAAAGAAAAGATTATGAATGCCTTTTAGAAAACCTTGATTTTTTAGAAAGCATAACTAATACGAACATAGGTTTTAAACCAGAAAGGGCATGTGTTGTTTTCAATATAGAAGGAAAATCTTTTTGGAATGCCAATAGGGTTGGAGGGATTGGAAAGCGTTTGAGAAAAAGACTCTTTATTTTATTGTGGCTGGACATGTCCTAGAAGAGGGGAGAGAAGAGTGTTTTGGGCCATTAGATTTGATCATATTAGAGAGAATGGCTTGGGAAAGATGGGGAGATGTATAAAAACTAAAACCCAAGCCGTTCTCATTCTCTCTCTCCCACGTTCTTGAGTTTCAAATCCCTAGCCGTCATACCCCCCATTCTACCCACGATTTCACTCCCTAAACAGCCCTCACAAAACCCCCCAGCTTTCTCCTTCTTGATTTTCCTCTCCCCCTCTCCAAGCCATTACTCTCCCTCATCCCCTTCACCGTTTTCTTCATCGTCCTTAGAAAAATCAAAAAGAAAAATAAAAAAAAAAAAGAGAAAAGAAAAAGGAAGGAAAAGAGAAGAAGAAGAAAGGAGGAGGAAGGGGATCCTCACGTCCTCGCTGGTTCTCTCACCTCCCATCGCCGTCTACTGCACTGCCGCCCCCCCTTTGAAGATCGGCACCACCTGCTACATCTTTCAAACCACTGCAACCCCTCATCCAGCTCTCAAACCATTAGACAGCCATCTCCATTAAACAGTAACTCCATCATCGCCACATCACCCTCTCCACTACTTGCTATCAACGCCTCCACCATCATGCTGCTGCGTCCTAATCTCAAGCCGTCCAAAGGTTCACATATCTGAAACTGCCAGTCACAGTTAAAGCACCATCGTTTCCTCTGCCCCACGGTCTTCATCTCGTTGCTGCCTCTCCCTTGGGCAGCAATGCAGGTCCTTCCAGGAATAGCCTACACTCTTGCCAAAAGAAAAAAAAAAAAAAAGGAGAAGAAGAGAGAAAGAAGAAGAAGAGAAGCCTTACCTTGGCCTTACACCTCACCACCATCCCATCCTCTAAGCCATCATGAACCTGAAATTCCCAAGGAGACTTGCGATACCACAGTCCAACACCTCCACTTCCACAACCGTTGCCTTGTCTGAACACCATAACCAGCCGCCACCTCGTAGCGTGGCCATGAGCCACGACTTCACCATCTCAAACACCAACCCCGCATACCTCAATCCATGGCCAATTCATGGGCCGACCCAGAACCAATCCAAGGTAAAATCCATTTTTCTTGTCCTTTTTCCCTCCCTTTCTCTCTCTAATCTATACTCTCTCTTGCTATGCTTTCTAGATTAGAATTAAATTTTGTTCTTCCAATTGATGTAAGAATAGTACATGGATTATTTAATGAATTTTGTTTTTATTAAGTCTTGATTATTTCGTCTTTCTTATTTTTATTATTTTTAATGTTAGTTGTGGCAATGTATCTCTCTCTACAATCATCAAATCAAGTTTTAAAAATTATTTTCAACCACCATTCTCACCCTTCCATCCTTTTATTTTTAGCAATTTCTAAGAAAAATCCATCATTTCATGTTCTTGTTTGCGCCAACTAACCCCGAGTGCGGATCGATATCCGACATACTTCCACCATGCAAAGAATCACTTAATTTTGTAGAAAATCTCGGATAATTTACAAATGTGTTGATTCTAGGGTTTTCGTAACCAACGACGCAGAAAATCCCTACTTTCAAATGGCGCCGTTGCCGCTCGGGTGTACGGGAGTGCGAAAAGGAACGTAGATGAAGGAATCAGAAAGTTGCTAAAAGCGGAAAGCTCAAACTTAGAAACTTTCTATTCTTTATTTGGGAGTACGATATATATACAATGTTTTCTTTTGGATGGACATATTACGGTTTGATTGAGGTGAGATATCCTCTGATATTATTAATATGTCAATAAAGTACATTTCATCTTATGGATTGTTTAAACAAAATGAAAAAAAAAATTATCAGGTGTATTTTCACTGCATCGTGATACCAGTTTTGTTTAATTGCGTGTTTGTATGATCAGATCGCGCCTCAAGATACAAGAAAGGTCAACATGACCAGATATTGGAATTTGGGGGCGTGACAGTAGGAGTGTGCACGAATTTTTTTGACTTCCTTCTAATGATCTAGGCTTTATGGTTCTTTTTAGACCTTCCGTGGGAGTGTGCACGGAATTTTTCGACTTCCAAAAAAATGAAAAATCTCTTTTTTTTGTTTTTATGAGTTGGTGATGAAATCCCAGCAACACGACTTAGGTTCTAGCGAATCCTAACTACTTGAAGAAATAAATAAATAAAAAAGGTACTGAAGTAAATAAATAAAAGTACTGAAATAAATAAATTAGTAATTAGATGTTGATTAGAATTTGGAGAATGTCATAACCCACGTTCTCACCACACATTGCAATCCCCGACAACGGCGCCAAAAACTTGTTACTCCCGAACTTGTGATCCAAAAGATTGAACCAACTATCTAGGGTAAAATTTACTTGCATGTATACAAGTTATACGTTGTAGCACTTAATAAGATCGAATCCATATGGATTGACTTGTGTGCAAGAACTACGGACACAGAACTGCAAAAGAAAAGAAGAGAGAGATACTAAAGAGGAGACTTGTAAAACCAGTATCCACTCAATAAGATTGGAGCAAGATTATCGGACTTTGTAAAGTTGAAGAGAATGAAAATAACAGGTAATGTGAGGCAAGAATGAGAGATATAAGGTTTCAGGAAGATCCACATTTTTCTCTCTATGCTTCGATTTGATAAACACACATTCGGAATTAAAATAGATTTTTAATCCAAACGGAAAGTAAAACACTGAAACTTGACCGTTAACTTAACCGAATTGGAAAATAAAAATTAACACTCTTGTCTTTCACTCACAGGGGATCCGAGCATCTGATATATCTGAAGATCATAATAGATCAAAGAACATATAGAGCAGACAATTATCCGAATAAAATAATCCACTCAATCGAATTAACGGTTCACGATATCAAATCAATCACATAAAGAAGAAGGAGGTTTCACAACCCTAGCCTTAGAGAAAAGAGTTTAGCCGGTCATCATCAAAGATTGTCAATCTCTATAATATATCAATAACATTACAATGCAACCAAGCAAGGAAGAAGATGAAAGACAGTAAAAACTATAGTGAAACAATATGTCGGGGAGTAACTGCGATTACGGGAAGACAAAGTTGCAGACCCAGAGAAGAAGTTGCACCTGATTACTTAAGTCCGAAGAGAGCCAAAAGTTATTGCCGTGCACTAAGTGAAGGATCAAACCAGGGAGGTATTCATGTCTCATGCAACAACATTCAGTCACCAAAGAGATGGTGCTACCAAGACCCGACCCAAGTAACGCATCGTAATAAGATGAGAAGAGGGATGAGATGGTGGGAAGTGGTGATGAAGCCGTGGTGATGATGATGGCTGGTGAGTGAAGGAGATATGTGGTGGATATGATGCAACAGTGGAAAGCAAGTTGATTTGAAACCGTGGAGTGATATCTGGAGCTGTTTAATCTGTGAGATGGTTGAATGATATGGTTTTCTTTGGGATGATGATGAAGGCGTTGATCACTACTGGTGGAAAGGACTGGGGGATGAAGTCGCCGGTTAGCCGTGGATAAATGTGAGGAAGTAATCGCTAATGGTGATTGGTGAGTGGAGAGATATAGAGTGGAAAGGTCGGTCCTATAGAGAGATGTCGAGCACCGTTATGTGGGAAAAGTATTCCCCTCCTGTGGGGTATGGGAAGGTAACGTAAAGGGGCCGGGGTATGTTACCGGGGAGAGGGAGAGAGAGACTTGGTGAAATATATACGGAATCATCGACTAGGTCTTCGGATAGATAAGTTGTTGAAACCGTGAGGTAATTGATGAAGCCGTGGGGTGGTGTGTGGATAGATACGGTGAGATAGGTTTTATGGTGAATGGTGTAGATTGTGTGATTGAAAGATAGGTAGGATAGATGGATAGGAATTAATTAGGCTGGTAATATGGAGATGTTTAGCAAATGGTCAAACCGTGGGATGGAGAGATGTTAGACGGTTGCTGTTTATAGGAGAGATTTGTGGTTAAGTTTTAAGGTGTGAAAGAGTGGTGTGATGGTGATGTGTTGCATGTAGTATGTGAAAGCAAGGTGAGATGGAGAGGAGAGATGTGACACCGTGGGGTGGAATTTAGATGGGATGAGAGGAAATCATGGGATATATATAGGTGACACTTTTTAGGTAGGCTGAATTGGTCAAGTGTAGGGATCATGTGAGGAAGGGTTGTGATGGTGGGATGATAAGGTGTGTAATTTTCCACCCTTAGATGTATGGTGGTGATGGTTAGATATAGAGTGGTTGAGAGATATATAGGTTATGGAAAGAGAGTTGTGGAGAGATTTGTGGATTTTTTTCAGCCTAACATTGGAGTCGTTCCACTTTGTAGCTTGTGGACCCCACCTTCAAAAACTTCAGCAACACTTTGACTGCCACCTTGCATTATGGACCCCACCTTAGCAACTTCAGCAAGTGCATGCATGGCTGCCACCTTTGCATTATGGCCTTGCTGCCACCTTTGCATATGGACTTGCTGCCACCCTTGCATATGGACCCCACTTTAGCAATAACTTCAGCAAGTGGTTGCCACCTCTCTCATTCTCTACCGTCTGATCCTTGTGATCCAACGTCTCTTCAATTGATCTTCACATTTCACGTTTCAACAACTTTCACCCTTTTGGAACCATGAACCTGAGATCCACCTCTTTATCAACTCACCCCAACTTTTCTTCAACATGTCTACCTTGTGATGGTGATCCAATGGTTCAGCATATCTTTCTTTGATCATCAAATGCTAACCCACTTCCATTGCTTTCAAATAGTGTTCAACACGTCAATTTCATCTCTCCATTTTGATTCCATCACAACCATCCAAATTCTCAAATTGGAAAATTCCCATGTGATGGTCCACACATTGGTCCAATGCCTTGGCCCATCACACATGATGGCCCACTTATAATTTTTGGCTTAGTTATTTGTCAATCACAACAACGGTGTTTCAAAGATTGAGTCCTCCATGCATACAATATGATCGTATGACATTATATCTCGATTATGCTGATGAATTTCCTTTCCCGCGTTGCAATTCCTTGGAATGTGAACTGTGATTCACCATTATGGCTCCATAATGAAGAGATCTTCTTTGGCCTTGTATGATGATCCACTTCCAACCCATCTGACTATCTGCATTTGGCTTACTAGCTTAGCAATGGGCTCTTATACATGGGCCTTGATCTTGATTATCTTGAACTTGTGTTTCGACACTCTTCTGTAATTCTCGGGTTTGATCACCTGCAACAAATCACGAGGAAATGATGTAAGTCCATTTTAGAACCCAATATTCTGAAAATTATATTACAAAAGTCCCGAAATGCCTTTATTCTTATGAAATACTCCTTATTGACTGATTAATCATGAAAAATATGATAGTTCTCCAAGGAAAACTGGGGAAATAATGCATAAAATGATGACTAATCACTTACCTACGTTCTTCCCTAACTCTCTCTTTCTCTCAAATTTATCTCTCACTCAACCTCTCTCTCTCAAAACTTACAATCTCTTTAACTATCTTACCCTCTCTTTTCTCTCCCTCTCTATCTTGCACGGCGGTTCCCATTGGAGCCACCATCCCGCATCCACAACCTCAATAGTTGATGCTCATAGGAGCTCGATCTCCTTCCCTATCCTCGCGCTGGTTGCTGCACCTTCTCTCAAGTGCACCGCCTGCTCCTGCAACTCCATTGACCACCACAAGCAGCGCTTATTCACGACGGCTACCCCCTGCAACTTGTTCCATCCACGATTTGGAGCATCCTCACGGTCCACCAAGTTGCAAGTCCACCAACGCCTCCCTCAAACCTGCAACTCCTCCTAGAAAGGACCAGCAGGTCTGAAATCATTGGTTGTCTTCTTCATCATATCGACAAGAGTGTGCACCACCGCTTGAACCAGCAACACCACAGGAGCATGACCTGCTCCTTCCCTTGCTAGTGCACACCTATCACCACCACTAGAGTTGCAAGTTTGCAACTTCCGGCAGCCTGGTGCTCCTCCATGCACCTGTAACTCGGAGCTCCTCCACCTGCAAGCCAACCAGCATCTCCTCATGCCACACCATCACCTTCACGGCCTCAAGGCTTCTCAAAGCCGTGAAACCTGCAAATCGTGTCCTCCACCTTGCACCATCGCCTGTGCACTTGCAGGTTCGGTCTGCAAGCCCTGCACTTCCTCCACCACCATGCCTTCTTCCTCTTCGGCACTAGCCAGCGTACACCACTGCACTCTCCTTATCTTCTTCCCCAACAGACCTGTAAGCTCGCTAGTGTTGCTCCTCCTGCTTATTCTTCATCCACCATCCACAGTGTTGGTGCACCATCTTTGCACCGACCAAATCTCCTTCAAACGATCGGATTCCTCTTCTCTGGGCATCCACCCTGCTGCCTACAACCACTGCTCCAACCACAGTCAACACATGTGCTCCTCCTTTGAGCACCATGACCTGTTACCAAACACCACCACCGTGGTGTTCTTACTCTGGCCAAATCATCTCAGGCGGGCTCCTCCCAAAGTAGCATGCTCCTCCACCTTCTTCACCATCTTTGTCGAATCTGCTTCTCACCACCGAACTCCCCCTTCCTGCCAGCACCTGCTCCTCCAATGGCCAACAATCAAAATTGTGGGGGAAAAATATCTGATCTATCCCACACAATCTTCGAGGTCAGATGATTCGTATCTTGATGATGATCCGATGACTCTGATGCTTCAGGACAGAACTCATTTCTCTACTGCGGAGGATAGGATAATCTCCAGACGAGATGTGGTCATACCTGTTGACAACACTCCGACGCTCAAGTCAGTCTAGGGTGTACTAACAGGATTTGGAAAATATAGTAAAGATGTTTTAGAGTTTTTAGGCTATCTGGATCTAGAGAGCAAGATCCCTCATCAGTTTTGTGTGGCATGTATTTATACCCCCAGAACTGGCGTGACTCACCTTCTACGTGTCCACTTCTCATTAGGGTGTACTAACAGGAACCCGACGTTTCCTGGAGCTGTTGGGAATGGTCCCATTATATCCAATCCCTATTTTACGAATGGCCATGGACTGAACACAGGATGTAATTCTTCTGTGGGAACTCTAATCAATGGAGAATATTTTTGACATATTTCTCGCATTTCTTGACAAGTAATTTGGCGTCCTTTTGCATATAAGGCCAAAAATAACCTTGGCTAATAGCTTTATGCGCCAAGGTTCTCACCCCCAAGTGATTTCCGCATTCTCTTGTATGATTTCTTGGAGAATCTGCTGGGATTCACTGGGGGTAAGGCATTTAAGGAGAGGACCTGATGCCGATTTTCTGTATAAATCTTGGCCCACCATGGTATATCTTCTCCCGAGCCTCTGAATTCTCTTTACAACATTTCTACTAGACGGGAGGTCTCCATTTTGTAGATATCTTCGAAAATCATCCATCCAACTTACCCCAAGATCAATCTCAATTTGGGCTAAATACATCTCAATAGGCATATGAATTCTTGACAATCCACCGATATATTCCTTGACTCAGTGTCTCCAACATGGTGGACAAATAAGCCAAGGCATCCGCATGTCGATTCTCCATTCGAGGCAACTGACGAATCTCACACTGTTAAACCGTCTAGTCAACTATTAGACAATTTTTAGACAAACCGTCATTCTCTCATCTCTGGCTTGATATGTCCCGGCAAACTAGCTAATTACTAGTTGGGAGTTAGTGTACATGGTGATGTCCTTGATCCCGAGATCTAGTGTTGTCTGAAGCCCTACGATCACTGCTTCATATTCTGCTTTGTTATCGGATGCCACGAACCCGAGTTTAACCGATTTCTCCAATCTCATGTTCTTGGGTGTGACTAGGACAACTCCTATCCCTGATCCATTCTCGCTGGCCAAACCATCAGTGAATAACCTCTAACCCATTTTTGGATTTAACATTTTCGGTATCTCGGTAGTAGAAGGACTTTTTTATCTTCGCCCATAGTGTCTGTCATGATTTGAATCGAATCTCTCTTAGAATGGAAAATCTCTAATCGATTCCCACAGACAACGTAAAAAAATGTAGGGAAAAAATATCTGATCTATCACACACAATCTTCGAGGTTAAACGATTCATATCTCGATGATGATCCAACGACTCTGATGCTTCAGGACAGAACCCCTTTCTCTGCTGCAGAGGATAGGATAATCTCCAGACGAGATGTGGTCGTACCTGTTGACAACACTCCGATGCTCAAGTCAGTCTAGGATGTACTAACAGGATTTGGGAAATATAGTAAAAATGTTTCTGAGTTTTTAGGTTATCTAGATCTGGAAAGCAAGATCCCCTCCTCAGTTCTATGTGGCATGTTTTATACCCTAAGAACTGGCGTGACTCACCTTCTACGTGTCCACTTCTCGTTAGTTATTTCTGATCTGAAGAGATTCTGTTATGAAACTAGCTCTTATTGTTAGATCCTAACTTCCCTTATTCAGTTATATTTGAAACGACTGAGGTGGCATTCCTCATGGTAGATATTTGAACAGGGGAGCGCAGAATTGGATGTAATAGTCCAATTAATCACCATGTGGCAATCATATAATAGATAAGTCAATAATCAACTTGATTGTGGTTTAAAATACTTATCTTGTTTGTAGAATTCTGTATACTTATCGGGATGGATAGAAGGTCATTCCCGTCAAGTGGACCGTTGATCTTAACGGGATGCGTTCGAATGTCATTCCCATCAAGTATGTCGTTTGAACTTGTCGGGATGAGATGAATGTCAATCCCGTCAAGTAGGCCATCGAACTTGTCAGGATAGGTTAAATGTTATTCCCTTCAAGTAGGCCGTTGAACTTGTCGGGATAAGTTAAATGCTATTCCCGTCATGTAGGCCGTCGATCTTGCTGGGATAAGTTGGATGTCAATCCCGTCAAGTAGGCCGTCGAACTTGTCGGGATAAGTTGAATGCTATTCCCGTCAAGTAGGCCGTCGATCTTGCTTGGATAAATTGAATGTCAATCCCATCAAGCAGGCCGTCGAACTTGTCAGGATAAGTTGAATGTCATTCCCATCAAGTGGGCTGTCGAACTTGTCAGGATGAGTTGAATGTCATTCCCATCAAGTTGGCTGTTGAATGACTTGCCGGTAAAGATTTAAATGCTTTACCGACAACTTCAATGCTCTCCGTTATTTACCTGCTTCGAGCAGAGATTTCCTCGGACGTCTATTCTGACACGTGGCAGCTCTTGTTTGTAAAATGGCACACGACTGGGAAAGCATAATTTAATAACTATCTTCCACAGGCCCTTCCGACGCATTAACTCGCGCATGGCATGAGTTGCCAGATGTCGATTCAATACTTTCGCACGTGCTAAACCAGCACCACGTGGAATCATCTTATTAGCCAGAAAATACGGCACCCACAAAAATCCAGGCTGTCTCTCCTCTAAGAACGTGGCTGCACCTTGCTTCCCAAGGTGCTGCTCTTGTTTCATCTTTCTCTAGTCATGGCCGATCCACGAGCTACCAATGGCCGATCCCATGCATTCACTGGCCAATCACTCACCTTCATTGGCTAATCCCGATCTCCGGTAAGTTTCTAAAGGTACTTTCTCTTCTATCTCTCTCTCTCTCTTCTTCTTCTTTCTATCTCTTTCTCTCTCTAGAATCCTCTTTCTCTCTCTTCTGTCTCACTTTCTATCTCTACCTTCCACTTTCTATCTCTAGGGTTTGAAAATTCATTCTCTCTCATGTTCTTATAATTGAGCAGCATTCCATGAAATTTAGACGATCATCTTCTTGATCGGTAGTGCATTTGCTCAAAAGATCATGGGATGCTTCTCTGTCGATCTCCTTCTCTCGATTGAAAGCATCCATTGAAATCTTGGACAATCATCTTCTTGATCTATAGTGCCCTTAGCTCCGAGATCTCCATGGATGTTTCTTTCTCTACCCCTCTTCTCTCTAACCCCTTTACATGTTTTCTTTTAAATTGCTTTTCAATGTAATTTACTGCTTTCTAGAATAATGTTTACAGTTTTATTTCCTCCACTTTTGTAACCACTCTTTTGATTAATGCAATTTGGTTTTGATATTTTGGTATTCTAGATCTCAAATGAATGATGTTTTTAAATAGACCCACCCTTCTCATCTTTCCACAATTCTCACTTGTATATTATTCTGTAATTTTCTTAGTTCCACGTATGTACTAACCCATCCGAGTGCGGATCGACATCCGACACATACCACTATGCAATTCTTATATTTTGCAGATAATCGGATAAATTACAAATATTGTAGAATTAGGGTTTTCGATCCAACGACACGGAAAAGCCCTACTTTCACCCATGCCTCACTAAAAATGTCTCTCAAAGAAAATAAACAACTAATAAACTGAACTAATCCCTTGACTAATTAAGTCACCCGAGCGTGCACTCTTACTGTCCATGCTGACTTGAAATAAAAAAATCATACGAAGTGTGAGTCCAACCGACTCGCAAGTAAAAATTCCTCCTAGTGTATGTGGTGCCAGTGTACAAGCAACATCCCAGTGACATCCTCATTTATAATTAATACATGAATCTGAACTCAGAACATAATACATGAATCTGAACTCAGAACGGACATACACACTCATTAATAAAGTTCACTAAGGAGCATTAAGGATACATGTAAATCACATTCCCAATTAAACCATGTAATACTAATGACAAGATGATAGACACTTAACCTGACTCTTAGTGCACATGACTAACTGTTTGGGTATCTTCACCGTAGTGCTAACTAGAGATCGAACATATCTCACTTGCGGTAACCCTTAAGGATCCATCTTCGAGGATCGAACATATCCCACCCCTTGATCAATTTCAAGATAGAAGTACTTTAACTCCCATTGAAAGACTCAATGATGCTAGCATGACAATCATCAACTAGTGATAATTCTAATACCTCAATGATCATACACAACGATACCAATAAGGGTAAAATAAAGAGTACAAACTTCCTCTTCCAAAAATGCCCCTATTATGTTATTTTAATTTTTTTAACTTTTTTACCTTTTTTGAGATATTCTAATCTATATACACAACTTTTTAGGGGTAATTTAGTTTTTAAACAACTTTTCTTTTTCTCAATTGACATCAGCAACTCACCGTACAACGTCAACAACCGAACTCCTTCCCTAGAAAAAATTTAGTGATGGAAGTCCATCATTAACGTTGACCGTATAGATGTTTGGACCATCCCTAGGTAGATGTACATAATAAAAATCAGCATGATTAGTGATTTCTAACCTTTGGATTTGATTAAGCCAAATAATGCTAAAAAATCCATGCTTAAAAATAAACCATGAAAAATACTCTAATCCAACGGATAGAAATTACTAATCCGGATGAATTTTGGTATTTAGATCTATCTAGGGATGGGTCAAACATCCATACGGTCAGTAATCTCTAAGAATGTGCAACACGGCTCATCACAGACTTAGATATTTACAAGAAAAAAAAAACAACAAAAGTTAATTAAATGTACAGTACATGCCCCATTATTTTAAGAATAATGATCACATGCTTCAAGGCCATGGACATTATCATGGTCATGGTGGTGTCGTCTTGTCATTATTGGCCAAATAATGCTCAAAATCCATGGTTAAAAACAAACCATGAAAAAGGCTCTAATCCAGTGGATAGATAGTAATCGCGAAGAATTTTCGAATGTAGCTCCACCTAGAGATGGGACAAACATCTATACGGTCAGTGATCTCAAAGCATTTGCCATGTGTAAAGTGCTGCCACGTGTAAGGGGCACGTGGCATACCCCTAGTATGTATGATAAAACACCTTTTCTTTTTTTGTTTGGTTTTATTATAATACTGATTACACACAAAGAGAAGATTGGTCCCAATTCGTACGACAATCCAGTACTGATCCGATAAGAAATCAGATTGATACACATGGACCAGTAGCAATTCCATTAAACAATATACGGTTCCGGACTTGTTTAATATCAGATTGGGTCAGGTCGGATTCCGTGTTGATCCGATCCATTTACAGCCCAATCTAGGAATTTTCCTCCCTACCACGCGCTCTTCCTGTGTTGTGGGGTACACATCCATGCGGTTACTGGGCCCAAAAAAATGAGCCATGTAGGGCCACGAGACCCCTCTGCATCGACTGCATCCAAAGTCCTCTGCATTTTAAATTTTTCCCTAGGCCGAGCCGCCGAATTGCGACACGAGAAAATTTGGACTTAAGTCTTTTTCCTATGGGGCACACAGAATGCACCACTTGGCACACTCTTATGGGTCCACTGACTCATGAATAATTGGCCCACACCTTGGTGGACCTACATACCAAAAATCAGCTTGATTAGTGATCTCTAGCCATTTGTTCTGATTACCAAAAAAATGCTCTAATCCAATGGCTAGAAATCACTAAATGAAAAACGCTCAAATCCAATGGCTATAGATCACTAATCTTTTAGGGTCAATGGGTCCGAAAGACTGTGCCTCGTGACGGAAAAAGGTTCACCAATCTAAATTTTTCGTTGCGAGCCTAACCAACACTCGGCCAGAGCTAAATGTCCGTGGGGTAAAACTTCTGTCACAACGCACAATACAAGCCACGTGGCACACTCTTAGTGGACGCTGAGCATATGGATGTTTGGCCAGTCCCTCGATGGACCTGCAAACCAAAAATCAACCTGATCAATGATTTACAACCTTTGCATCTTTCCACCCAAATAACACTCAATAATGCTCAAATTTCTACCGTTAAAATCAACCCATGAAAATAACTTCAATCTAATCTCTTAGAAGTAACTAATCAGGCTGATTTTTGGTTTACAGGTCCACCGCGGAACTAGCCAAACATCCATACGGTCATCATCCACTAAGATTGTGCCACGTGGCTTGTATTGTGCGTTGTGACAGAAGCATATGTGACAACGTTGTGAGAGAAGTTTTACTCACGTCCATGGGCTAAAGTAAGAAAAAGGGTAGCTCTACGGGCACCCACCTCTTTAAGCCGAGCACCCACAAAATAAACTAATTTTTGAGGACTAAAATGCCCTTTTCCATCTCTTTACAGTTTTGTTTGGGCACCCACACTGAAAAAGAAGAAGAAGAAGAGGAGGACGTAGCCACCGTAGGTACGTCTCTCTCTCTCTCTCTCTCATATAACACCTCCTCCCCCAGCCATCGTGTTCGTGGTGGTGTTGGAGTGGTGGTGATCGATGGTGATGGTAGTGGTGGTGGAGTTTGTGGTGGTGGTGGTGGAGTTGGTGGTGGTGTTGGAGTGGTGGTGATGGTAGAGTGGTGGTTGTAGAGTTGATGGTAGAGTGGTGGTGGTGGTGGTAGAGTGGTAGTAGAGTGGTGGTGGAGTGGTGGTTTGGAGCACCCCATACTCCCACAAATGGATGGACAATATGCGGCAAGCCTGCAATTTTTTTTTTATTTTTTGCCTCCACGGCTTGGAACTACCGTGGCCACCATGGCACCCACAGCCTGGAACTACTGTGGCCACCATGGCACCCACGGCTAGGAGCCCAAGTTAGAATATATTTTTATTTTTTTATTTTAATGTGGGTGTCCAGCAAAATGGAGTGCCCAAACAGGGGCCCTCTAATTTGCGTGGGTGCCCATCAAATGTTGGTCCCCAGCCGAAAGAGGTGGGCGCCCGTAGAGTTACCCTAAGAAAAACCCTTGAGGGAGAGACAGAGAGAGGCAGAGTCTGAGAGAATTGGGAAGGGGAATGGAGAGTAATAATTCGAGGAGGCTTGCGATTCAAATAGAAAATCCATTTGCTTTGAAGGTGGGTCAAGTCTTCACTGGCTTTGGCATCGGCTGTGGTGTTGGTATTGGCGTTGGTCGCCCTTTAAACTTAGGTAAGCTCTTACAAATCTCTAATGGTGAAACCCTTGTCGTAAATCAATTGGAAAAAAATATTCCATGTAAAACCCTTCATATCTCTCTCTCTCTCTCTCTCTCTCTCTCTCTCTCTCTCTCTCTCTTTGCTCTTAATTTATCAGCAGCTGAGGATTCAAGATATAAAGATCAAAACAAGTAATTCAGTAATAAATGAATAGCACAAAAATGCACTCTAAATTTTTGAATTGTTTCAACATCAATATAAGTTTTTAAATCCAATTATGTTTTGATTATTGAGAAGCATGAAACATAAATCATGGTAGTAATGTGGTATCATCAATGTTTGAAAGAAAACAAAAAGAATGAGAATATACTCAAATTGCCACCATATTTTGGAATTCCGAAACACATATATTACTTGCGCAATTTTTCAATGGATGATTGTACATGTACTTATGTAATTATATATCACAAACTATGCACGAATCATAAGTGTGTCAAATAACACTATTCCGAGATGACTTGGATGACACTATTCAGTTTCATCCAAGATTTCAATCCTTGGGGTGAAGATATTCTCTTGCAATAACTAACCTCTGGTTGGGGATTAAGTATCAATTAAGTAGCTGGAGATATCTATATCAACACAATAGTTCGGATTCGTGGTTTGACTGATATTTTCTTGATCCCATTCAAAAGTTATAGAATGATTCCTTTACTTGCGTTCTTGTATTGGTCTTGAGACTGTTATTTCCCAGTTAGGGTTCTTTCTGGGCAGATGTTGTTGGGAGTATCACAAGCCTCTAAGTCACTTCTACATTGGAGACTGTTACTCTGCTTCCAAATTTTGATGGATTCCTTCTCTTCATTGCACCTAAATTGAAGGATGGAGGAATTAAGAAATCAATCTCAATATTCTACACTTCGTGCATAACTATAAGTCAAGAATTTCTTCATTAGATTGGATGAAATGTTTTTGTGGTTCTTCAATTGATGGATTAAGCGATACTACTGAAAAGAAATATAATGACTCTCTCTGTAGTTTATATTTTTAAAATTTCATTAAATTAAAATTGACACGTGTGGCTCAGGTGCAATACCAGCGCTGCAACAAGTTATGAGTGCTACCAGTGGTGCAACAAATGCTTTTTCTGGTGTTGGGAGATATATGAACAGTGCCGTAAGTCAATTCTTTGCCTTTTTGCTGTTTTTTGTATTATTATTCTTTTTAAGCTTTATTTTGAATCTTGGATAATTGAAATGTTTTCACCATCCCTTGTTTATCTTTTGTTTTCTGTGTATTAGTTGAGAAGGTTTGGAGCGAAGAACATCGAAGTGGGTATTGGATGTGGAGTTGGTTTTGGCCATGGTTTTGGAGTTGGTATGCATTTTCTGGGTCCTCTGATGAAAGAATTAGTACTAAATATATCTTGAACTCGAATGTTAATAATTGTCTAGTAGCATAATGATTTACTAATATATGAAAATAAGATTGAGGAAATCTAGATAGCCGTTGGCTAGTATCTAAGGATGATCTTGCAACAGCAGATCAGCACACGTACAAGGTGTGTGGCTAGCACTCCGCCTGTGTTAGACCTGTGGACCCTTTGATATACATTGTTACGTCTCTTTCTAACAGTTTAAGCTTTTAGAGTGAAGTGGCTGGCAACATGGTATCAGAGAAGGAGGTCCCAGTAGGTCGCGGGTTCGAGTCCCTAGCAAAGTGCTGTGGCTAGCACTGCACCTGTGTTAGACCTGTGGACCCTTTGATATACATTGTTACACCTCTCTCTAACAGCTTAAGCTTTTAGAGTAAAGTGGCTGTCAACACAAATCCTGCCAGGTGTGGAACCCACCATTCTATGGGTTTGATGGATGATAAGTCCCCCTGAGTGGATAATCATACCATCTCATTATCGCATTCTTTTTGGGCTATGAGAAATAATAATATAAAAAGGTCCAGGAAAAAGTCTGTAAAACAGATAGCAATCGTATTTGAGTGGCTTTATTATTGGCATATGGAGATCCCCTAAGTGTGACCCATTGGATGGTGGATTCATCTCTGATGCATGTGCACTACTTGTAACGGTATGCCTTTGTACACTGTCCTGCAACCAATGTGAACTTTATGTTTCTCTAGGATTGTGCCCATCTCGTTCAAAGGTACGTTTTCTAGTATTGCAAACAAATATGCTTGTTGTGATGTGGTTATGTACTGAAGTGAATATTTTTATTATGCCCACTACTTTTTTTTAGTAATGAAAAATTATTTATAGAAAAAGAAATTTCATAGAAGAGCACTTTAGATGTGTGAGGACTACTTATTTACACCTTTTGCCAACAACCATATTTTTGTCTTGATCAACATTTACTATTCTATGCCTATGCCTATATTATCATTACCAGCAGCAACATCATTAGACCCTTATCCAACTATTTGGTGTTGGCTATAAGAATCCTGCTCTGCCATCCCATTCAATGCCATTCCCTATTTAAAATGTTAAAATATTTCTTTGATTCTTCTTCGTATTCTTCTACATTAGATTCTTGATGTTTAGTGACAGAGAGCCATTCCTTTGTCGTCTCTAAATGTAACTTCTATTCCAGATGAGCTGAGATTTCCTAACAAACAACATTTAAAACAACCGTTAGCAAAGAACTCTCTCTAGCATATAATAGCTCAATTCATTTTCTATGGTACTGCTACCTTGCTTCATTTACTTCACATGCCTTCTCTTTTTATTCTTTTTTTCTTGATCGATAAAGAGGAGATAATATTAGAAAACATAGGTAAAGGCCCAAATGTAGTCTTGCATACAACACTAGGGAAATATTGTCCCTTCTTCAGAATTCAATATCTTCCACAAAGTTGGAGAAGATGCTGGAATTGTGTTTGTAGTAGATTGTACTTAATTGAAATAAGTATCATTTTGGTTAAAACTTGAATTTTTGGAAAGTTATAGTCAGGTTCGATGCAGGATTTAGTGCCCTTCTAATGTCTAGCTTTTCCATCAACCACAACTTGGGTTATGCACATAAGTCTCATTCTTGGGGACTCCATAGTAAATCCTCAAAAATATTTTCAAGTGATGAAATTATAGTTTTGCTTGCAATTTCTATTCTGTAATGGTTTATTTTACACATCCCTTAAGTAGTCGATTCTGTATGTCAGGTACTATTTAGGTTGTCCACTCTTAGAATAGCACTGGAGGACCAACCTGCAGAACTTGATATTCACAGCCCCAACTCTCTCATGGTTGGGTTGCAGTTTTTGCTCAGGGAAATTCTATATGCACCCAATAAAGTCTAAAAGCAGCCACAACTTTAGGTCATTTGACGAATATGCCCTAACATATGAGGGCTTTGGGAAAGAAGCACCCCATTTTCCCTTCGTCTCTTCCCTCTTGGGTTTGTGAGGGTTGAGAGCAACCCTCTCCGTTGACGTCGGCGATAATCCTCCCCTCGACGCCAGCGACCTCTATTAAGGGTTTGAGAGGGCTTCCCTCTTCCCTCTCTCTGTGGCGGTAACCCTTCGACGCTAGCGACCTCCATCAAGGGTTTGAAAGGACCAAAGCCCTCACAAACCCAAGAATGTCTATTAGTGGGTTTCGTTTGCGTTGGGCACAACTAGTTCAAAGATCATCTATTGGTTATTCTAAAAGTTAACCAACACAAAAAAAATAAATAGGTCACAACCCAAAAAATTTTGCATTTTTCTTGTACACGGCTAGACAAACCGTGGGTAGTGTAGTAGCCACGGTTTGCCTAGTTGTAGATGCTATGGAGCCCACGGCTGGCCTGGCCGTGGGCACCCTAGAGTTGAATTGAAGAGTCAAGGTTATGTGATTAGGGTTTCAAAGTAGAGAAGAGAGATGAGAAAGAGGAGAGAAGCAAGGATGTCATGTGATTAGGTCACAATGACTCCATAAATCTTATTTATGTAAAGGGGAATACAAAAAGACAAATATACCCTTCAAGGGTAATACATGAAATATACGTAAGAAATACGTATATGATAACACTCCCCCTCAAGTTGGTGCATGGATATCTCTCATGCCCAACTTGCACAAGCATTTATGGAGTTGCCAGCTTGGAACTCCCTTCGTGAAGACATCTGCAACCTGTTCATTAGTCTTCACAAATGGGGTGCACACTGCCCCAAAGACAATCTTCTCCCTAATGAAGTGCCGGTCCACCTCAATGTGCTTGGCACGATCATGCTGAATGGGATTGTGAGCAATACTGATAGCGGTCTTGTTGTCACAGTACAAGCTCATAGACCTTGAAACTGGGAAACCAAGTTTAGCAACCAATACCTTCAACCAAAGCATCTCACACAAGCCATGTGTCATTGCTCTAAATTCGGCCTCTGCACTAGATCTGACGACAACGGGTTGCTTCTTGCTTCTCCAAGTGACCAGATTGCCCCCAACAAAGGTATAATATCCAGAAGTAGATCTACGATCATCTTTGGCCCTTGCCCAGTCTGCATCGGTATATGCCTCTATACGCATGTGGCCATTCTTCTCAAAAAGAAGACCTCTACCAGGAGCTGACTTGAGATATCTCAAGATCCAATGTGCTGCTTCGAGATGAACATCTCTGGGTGAGTGCATATACTGACTGATCACACTCACTGCATAGGCAATGTCAAGTCGAGTCAGGGAAAGATAGATCAATCGCCCAACTAGCCTCTAAAAGCTCCCTACATCCTGTAGTAGCTCACCACTGACATCTGCTAACCAGTGATTCTGCTCTATAGGAGTGTCCACTGGTTTGGTACCCAATCTGCCCGAATCTTGTAACAAATCTAAGACAAACTTCCTTTCAGAGATAAAGATCCCCTGACTGGATCTTGCAACTTCGATGCCTAGGAAGTACTTGAGAGGTCCTAGATCTTTGGTTTCAAACTCCTCTGCTAACTGACGCTTCAGTTTAGCTACATCTTTTGCATCATTCCTTGTGAGAATGATGTCATCAACATAAACAATGATGACAGTGGTGTTCTTCCCTTGATGCTTAAAAAATAGGGTGTGATCGGCCTGACTTTGAGTATAACCTAGCCTTTTTACAGCTAGGGTAAATCTCTCGAACCATGCCCTTGGAGATTGTTTAAGCCCATAGAGAGCTTTCTTCAGTCGACACACCTTGCTACTATTTTCTGGTGGAGTGAATCCAGGAGGAGGCACCATGTACACTTCTTCATGTAGATCACCATGAAGAAAGGCATTTTTCACATCTAGCTGATGCAAAGGCCACTCTTGGTTTGCTGCCAAGGACAACAACACCCTAATGGAGTTCATCTTTGCCATAGGTGCAAAGGTCTCCACATAGTCAATCCCATAGGTCTGGGTATACCCCTTGGCTACTAATCTCGCCTTGTACTTCTCAACTGACCCGTTTGCCTTGTACTTGACTGTGAACACCCATCTGCAACCCACATGTTTCTTGCCTCTTGGTAGGTTAACAAGCTCCCATGTCCCATTCTTGTCCAGAGCTCTCATTTCCTCTATCATAGCAGCTTTCCATCTTGGTTGAGCCAGCCCTTCTGCCACTGAAGAGGGTATAGGAATAGTGGAAAGGGACGTGATAAAGGCTTTATAGGAGGGGGACAAGGCATCATAAGAGACGAAGTGGCTCAGAGGATGCTGAGTGCAGCTTCTGACTCATTTTCTTAAAGCAATGGGAAGATCAGAAGCATCAGTAGAAGAAGAAATGACAGGTATAGAGAGGGAAGGAGAATTACCTCGATCCGAGGATAGTACCACTGGTACAGGATCAGCTTTGACTTTCTCCCTTCTGCGATAGACGATGAGCTCCTTCTGAGCACCAGGAGCACTATCAGCCTCAGTAGCAAGTAGAGTAGTCTGAGACCTCTCAAGCTCAAGATAGGAAGGAGAGAGTAATATAGCAGGAAGAGGAACATCCTCACACCTCTCTTCACTACTATTCTCTCCCTGAAGAGAGGCGGAGAAAAAAAGTAGATCCTCTCTAAAGGTAACATCCATGGACACAAACTTCTTCCCTGCGGAAGGATGGTAACACTTATACCCTTTATGGGAATAAGAGTAACCTAGAAATACACATTTAAGCGCTTTGGGATCGAGTTTGGTACGATGGGGACCAAGGATGTGTACATAGCATACACACCCAAAGATACGAGGAGGGATTGTGAGTAAGGAAGCATCGGGAGTAAAAACCTGAAGAGGAGATTTGAATTTGAGAACACGAGAAGGCATTCTGTTAGTCAAATAAGCAGCAGTTAAAATTGCATCCGACCAATAGGATTTGGGGACTTGGGAGCCGATCAGAAGAGATCGAGCCACCTCAGTCAGATGTCGCATCTTTCTTTCAGCTACACCATTTTGTTGAGGGGTGTAACTACAAGAATTTTGGTGACAAATCCCATGATCTAAAAAGTATTGCTGGAGCCCCCCATACATATACTCTCCACCCTGGTCAGAATGAAGGACCTTGATAGAGGCACCATACTGAGTTAGGATCATCTTATGAAAACCCTTAAAGATGGCATGAACCTCATCTTTGGTTTTCATAAGATAAACCCATGTGCATCGAAATAGTCATCAACAAAAGTAACAAAGTAGCCGAGGCCAAAAATGGAAATCACAGGGGAAGGACCCCACACATTAGAATGCACGAGATCAAAGGAAACAGAAGTTCGATTACCTCTTGAAGGATAAGTAGATCGACAGTGTTTCGAGAGCTCATATGTCTCACAATGCAAGTTAGATAACAAGACAGAAGTAAATAAAGCGAGAAATAACAGTTTGAGATACTGAAAAGAGACATGCCCCAGACGGGCATGCTAACATAAAACAGAAGCTATCTTACTCCTACTACTACTAGAGGACTGCAGTGCGGTGAGCTATCTTATAATTGTTCTTGGTAATTTAATATTGCTTGTTAACTCATAAAACATGTGAAAAGCCTTGAGCAAAACTGATAGCCTTCTTCGCTTCTGGAAGACTGACCAAATCCCAAGTACGTGTATTATTTATAGTGTTATCAGATGCGTATTTTATACGTATTGGGTCTTTATGTAAATACCCCTTGGTGTGAGGGGTATACTTGTCTTTTGTTATTTTGTTATTTTCCTTTCATATAAATACAACTTATGGTGTCATTGTGACCTAAGAACAATAGACATCCTTTCTTCTCTCTCTTCTTTCTCTCTTCCACAAACCTAACCCTAACCCTAATAGGCTAATTCTTCAATGCTACTCTTCAATTCAACTTGGTATTAGAGCCATCTGCCATCGAGGCTTGCCAGAGTGTTTTTGGATACAAACCAGAGGCAACCTGACGCCTGCTGACGTCATCAGACCGCAGGCTGACATCATCAGCTCTATGGACACGAAAATTGAGGTTTGCTGAAACCTTCACCAATTGATAGATCTCCTTCTTTCCTGTTTTTGGGTATTTTTTGGATCCATTTGAGGTGTTTTTTGGCCATTATTCACAAAATTTTCGCACAAATCAGTTTGTGAACCAGCTCGATTTTCAACCATTATATGAACTTTTTCGGGGGGTTTCTTGCTTCGTTCAGTCCCCCCCAATCTAACCGACATGTGGATACCTTTCTTGAAAGGATCCATCAAGATTTGAGACTTGTGGGAAGTTTTCTTCCCCAAGTAGTTACTGCCGGTGGCTATATTGCCCCCTATGTCCATCGGTTTGATAAAAAATCCCACCCACTCGACTCTAAACACCTTACTTCAGGGTTCTTCTGGTTTTAGGATGTTTTTTTGCACATCTATACCTACTTCCTCCTTCATCGGGCTACTTATGCTCCATTTTGAGGTTCGTATGGGTATGTGTTGAGTCTCATTCTCCATCCAGCTCCTTTCTTTGGTCTCTTGAGAGATTCTTGGGTCCTATATGTTGTAAATAAGGTTGTAACCAGTAGATAAAGGTTGTAGATAAAAGAGGGAAAAAGTGTAATGGAGGCGGAAGGTGGAGAAGGAGATTAGGGTTATAGAGAGAAGTTGTGGGAAGAGGAGAGAATGAATTGTTAATTCATTCTCCCTCACACACCGTATATATATATATATATATATATATATATATATATATATATATATATATGATGGGGAGAAACCCTACAAAGGAGAACGCTATTCACGTGACACTATTCACGCGACACTATTCACGTGAATAGTGAAAACCCAAAAAAAGGCCCCATGTGGGAAGTGGGACACAGCCCACTTGAGACACCCACGTGGGTGTATTACATAAACTCCAACACTATATACCCTGTGTAGATGTTCCTACGATCTCTGGTGTGGTTCTTTAGCCTTATTCTGATCCTAGAGTGATTATTTGTGACTTTCCTCTACGCCCTATAGTTGTTCTTGGCCATAGTTCTTCATGGCAGATCCTCCACCTCCTGTGGATACTCCGCCTACCTTGGCTTCTCTTTCCACGTCTAAAGTGAGCACGGAAACTCCCTCCACTGGTAGTGGAGGCCATATGGTACATCACTTGGCATATGAGAACCCTAGTTTACAGATCACCTCAGTGAAGTTAGACGGTAAGAACTACCTTCACTGGGCTCAGGTTGCACGGCTGTTCATCGGGGGCCGTAGGAAACTTGGCCATACTACGGGGGATACAGTTGAGCCTCCCAAGATTGATCCTTTGTATCGTCAGTGGGAGACAGATGATCTTACTGTTATGTCATGGCTGCTCAACTCTATAGAGCCGGACATCAGCCAGAGTTTCTTATTCATGCGCACAGCTCGAGAGGTTTGGGAGATTACACGGAAGACCTTCTCCGAGCAGCAGAATGCCGGCAGGGCTTTTCAATTGCAACAGAGTATCTCTCACTTTAGACAAGGGGAGAAATCCCTTTCTCAGTACTATACTGCTCTTCGCACCATGTGGCAGGAGCTCGATCATTACTATTCCTATCAGCCTCTTCATCCAGGAGAGATAGCTCCCTACCAGCGGTACATGGAGAAGGGTCGTATTTTTGATTTCCTTACTGGACTCCATCCATCTTATGAGCTTGCTAGTGTTCAGATCTTGAACAACAGGATGGATCTTCCCTCTCTCAGTGAGATGTATGCGTATCTTCAGAGCGAGGAGAGTCGCCGGAGTTCCCTTCAGGATGAGCATCCAGTTTCCGAGCGATCAGCGCTTGCCAGTTCTTCTGCTCCTACCTTCCAGCAGCAGCAGTCCCAGAGGGGTCGCTCTTCTCAGCCTTCTTCTACGGCTGTGTCTTATGTTCTTCCTGGCACAACTTCAAGGAAGTCTTCTACGAGGGAACGGCCCAAGTGTGATTATTGTGGTAAGCTGGGACATTTGCGAGATCGGTGTTGGAAGCTTCATGGTCGTCCTAGCCAACCACCCTCCTCTGGAGCTCATACTGCTCAGTTGGATGCTTCTGTGCCTCTTCAGGACTCACAGCCGAGTCATTTGGTAGCTCCAGTTGATATTTCTACTACTGAGATTGCTGTTCTCCGACGCTTGCTGAGTCAGCTGGATGGTCCTTCTGCCTCACCTTCGACCTCCTTTGCCCAGTCAGGTAACATTAGACCTGCCCATCATGTATCCATATCCTCTTCTAGTTCCCCTTGGATCATTGATTCAGGGGCTTCGGAACACATGACGGGTATGTCTTCTCTCTTTTCCACATACACTATTTGTTCTGGTAGAGATAAGGTTAAAACTGCATATGGTACTTTATCCTCTATCTCTGGGAAAGGGAATATCCTTCCCTCCCCTCATTTACCTTTATCATCTGTTTTGCATGTTCCTACTTTTACTTCTGATCTATTGTCTGTGAGTTCCCTTACCTGTCAGCTAAACTGCAGTGTGACCTTTTATCCTTCCTCATGTGTCTTTCAGGACTTGGAAACGAGGAGGACGATTGGCACTGGACGTGAAGCCGATGGACTCTATCTTCTGGATGGACGTATCTCTGAGCCCACAACACTTCAGTCTCATAGTAGTCTTAGTAGTAGTTTATCTTCTGTTTTATGTTGGCTTGCCCGTCTGGGGCATGTCTCTTTTCAGTACTTGAAACACTTATTTCCTGCTTTGTTTAGTTATGTTTCTTTTTCTGAGTTACACTGTGAGACATGTGAGCTCTCCAAACATTGTAGATCCACTTATCCCTCCAGAGGTAATAAAAGCTCGAGTTCTTTTGATATTGTGCATTCTGATGTGTGGGGTCCTTCCCCTCTTACCTCTATTTTTGGCTTCCTCTACTTTGTTTCTTTCGTTGATGACCATACACGGTCTACTTGGGTCTACCTTATGAAAACCAAAGATGAAGTCCATTCCATCTTCAAGGGTTTTCATAAGATGATCCACACACAATATGGTGCCTCCATCAAAGTCGTTCAATCTGACCAAGGTGGAGAATACATGTTTAGAGGTCTCAAGCAGTATTTTTTTGATCATGGGATTTGCCATTAGAATTCTTGCAGCTACACACCTCAGCAGAATGGTGTAGCTGAGCGAAAAATGCGTCATCTGACAGAGGTCGCTCGATCTCCTTTGATCGGAGCCCATGTTCTCAGCTCTTATTGGTCCGATGCTGTTTTGACTGCTGCTTACCTAACTAACCGAATGCCTTCACGTGCGCTCACTTCAAGTCTCCGGTTCAGGTTCTTGCCCTTAGCCCGTCTTTGTTCCCTATCACCCCTCGCATCTTTGGGTGTGTCTGCTTTGTTCACATTCTGGGTCCAAACAGTAACAAGTTGGACCCTAAAGCACTTAAATGTGTCTTCCTTGGTTACTCTTCTTCTCACAAGGGGTACAAGTGTTACTATCTCTCGACAGGCAAGAAATTTGTTTCCATGGATGTCACCTTTCGCGAGGAGACATTCTTTTTCTCCCTTCCCTCTCTTCAGGGGGAGAGACGTAGTGAAGAGAGGTCGTCTGATCTTTGTCCTTCCTACTGTATCTATGTCTCCTCCATTCCCGTTGGTTGTTGAGCAACCTACTCAACCTACTATGGTGTCTGATAGTGCTCTTGGAGCACAGGGGGAGCTTCAGGTCTATCACAGAAGAGGGAAGGCCATTGCTGATCCAGTACCACTAGTTCCATCCTCGGATCCAGGTAACCTATCTTCCACCTCTGTTCCTATCATTCCTTCTTCCACTGATGTGTGTGCTCTTGATCTTCCCATTGCTTTACGGAAGGGCACTCGAAGTTGTACTCAACATCCCTTGAGCAACTTTGTCTCCTACAGTGCCCTGTCTCCTTCCTACAAGGCGTTCATTTCTTCTGTGGACACTATCTCTATTCCCACTTCTGTGGCAGAAGGATTGACACATCCCAGATGGAAAACTACTATGGTCGAGGAGATGCGTGCCTTAGACAAGAATAAGACATGGGAGCTTGTTGATTTGCCAAGAGGCAAGAAGCCAGTTGGGTGCAGATGGGTATTCACAGTAAAGTACCAGGTAGATGGGTCAGTTGAGAAGTACAAGGCTAGATTGGTAGCCAAGGGGTATACTCAGACCTACGGGATTGACTACGTGGAGACCTTTGCACCTGTGGCAAAGATGAACTCTATCAGGGTGTTGTTGTCGTTAGCAGCAAACCAAGCATGGCCTTTGCATCAGCTGGATGTAAAGAATGCTTTCCTTCATGGTGATCTACATGAAGAAGTCTATATGGTACCTCCGCCAAGATTCAGCCCCCCAGGGGATGGCAGCAAGCAACGTAGTTAAGGGTGCAAGGCGCATTTAAGGCGCTAGGACTCCTAGAGCCTGAGGCGCAAGGCGAGGCACGCACTTGACTGAAGCAAGGCGCAATATTAAAAAATATAAAAAATAACATCATAAAATAACAAAATAGGTAATCATAAAATAACAACTTGCAAACCTAATACTAAATAAACAACTACTAAATAGTTTTAAGCAGATAAACAACTAAATAAACAAATAAACAACTACTAAACAAGTAAACAACTACGAAATAGTAAACCTAATACTAAATAAACAACTACTAAATAGTTTTAAGCAAATAAACAACTAAATAAACAAACAAACAACTACTAATTAATTTTATAAAGTATAAAATTGAAGGAAAAGAGAAAAATAAGAAATGTGCACTGGTTCTGAGTACTAAAAAACAAAATTAGAAGGAAAAAAAAGGTAAAAAACAGAATTGAAGGAAAAATAAATAAAAAACTAAAAATCAAAATCGTTTTTTCAGAACCTTGTAAGAGGAAGAGAAGAAGTTCAGAATCCACAGGTTCTGATTTTTCAGAAAGTAGAAGAAGAAGAAGATTAGAACCTCTTCCAAGGTTCTGATTTTGGAAAAAACATAACCAAGAGAAGAATTTCAGAACCGTGGAACAAGTTCTGATTTTTCAAAACCGTGGAAAAGAAGATCAGAACCTCTTCCAAGGTTCTGATTTTGGAAAAAAAAAAAAAAGGAGAAGGAGAAGGAGAAGGAGAAGGAAGAAGGAAGAGACGTACCTATCTCCCACGCCTCCAAGCCTCCAACGTCCAAGACTCCAAGGTAGTCTTCAATTCTTTTTTCCCTTTTTTTTGTTTCAAGTCTATTTTCTTTTTTTTTTTTGTTTATGAATAAATAGAGAGACCAAGTTAGAATTATGCATGTAAAAATAAAGAAATGATAAGGTGTATCAAGTAGCAAGTTATTAAGTTGCATTATTTCTAAAAAAAGAAATAATATCACATGCAACAGGCAGCGAAGGGGTAAAATATAGATTTTTTTAAAAAATATATAAATTTTAGTGAGGCGCGCGCTTGGATGCGCCTTGTGCCTCGAGGTAGTCTTCAATTCTTCTTTCCCTTTTTTTTGTTTCAACTCTAGGGTTTTCTTTTTTTTTTTTGTTTATGAATAAATAGAGAGACCAAGTTAGAATTATACATGTAAAAATAAAGAAATGATAAGGTGTATCAAGTAGCAAGTTATTAAGTTGCATTACTTCTAAAAAAAAGAAATAATATCACATGCAACAGGTAGCAAAGGGGCAAAATATAGATTTTTTTTTAAAAATATATAAATTTTAGTGAGGTGCGAGTCTGGATGCGCCTTGCGCCTCAGTCAAGGCACGCGCCTTGACCGTAAGGCGCGCGCCTCATTGAATGAGCCTCGCCCTCGGTGCGCCTTGACTACAGAGGCAGCAAGGTATGTCAACTGAGAAAAGCCTTCTATGGGCTAAAGCAGCCTCCCAAAGCTTGGTTCGAGAGGTTCACTCTAGTAGTAAAGAAGCTAGGGTATACTCAAAGCCAAGCCAATCACACCCTATTTGTGAAGCATCTAGGGAATAGCACTACTGCTCTCATTGTTTATGTGGATGACATCATTCTGACGGGGAATGATGTAGAAGAGATGTCCAAGCTAAAGAATCATCTGAAAGGGGAATTTGAGACTAAGGATCTGGGGCCCCTCAAGTACTTTCTCGGCATAGAGGTTGCAAGATCTAGTCAAGGGATCTTCATCTCACAACAGAAGTACGTCCTAGACCTATTGCAGGACTCTGGCAAGCTGGGAGCTAAGCCAGTTGAAACTCCCATAGAGCAGAATCACCAGTTGGCTGACTCAACTAGTGAGCCTTTGCAGGATGTGGGAGGTTTTCAGCGACTGGTTGAGAGATTGATCTATCTCTCCCTGACTCGACCAGACATTGCCTATGCGGTCAGCGTCATCAGCCAGTACATGCATTCTCCTAGGGAGATCCATTTAAAGGCAGCACACAGGATTCTGAGATATCTCAAATCTACCCCTGGCAGAGGTCTTCTCTTCCAGAAGAATGACCACATGAGAGTTGAGTCATATACTGATGCAGATTGGGCAAGGGCCAAGGATGATAGGAGGTCTACTTCAGGCTATTGCACCTTTGTTGGGGGCAATTTAGTTACTTGGAGGAGCAAGAAGCAACCTGTCGTTGCCAGATCCAGCACAGAGACAGAATTCAAGGTAATGGCCCATGGCCTATGCGAGATACTCTAGTTGAAAATGTTAATGGCCGAGCTTGGTTTTCCAGTCTTGGGGTCCATGAGCTTGTATTGCGATAACAAGGCTGCTATCAGTATTGCTCATAACCCTGTACAGCATGATCTAGCCAAGCATATTAAAGTGGATCGTCACTTCATAAGGGAGAAGATTGTTTCTGGAGAAGTCTGCACTCCATTTATGAAGACTAATGAGCAAGTAGCGGATGTCTTCACCAAGGGAGTTCCCAGTTGGCAGCTTCACAGATGTTTATGCAAGTTGGGCATGAGATATATCTATGCACCAACTTGAGGGGGAGTGTTATCAGATGCGTATTTTATACGTATTAGGTCTTTATGTAAATACCCCTTGATGTGAGGGGTATACTTGTCTTTTGTTATTTTGTTATTTCCCTTTCATATAAATACAACTTATGGAGTCATTGTGACCTAAGAACAATAGACATCCTTTCTTCTCTCTCTTCCATAAACCTAACCCTAATCCTAATTCTTCAATTCAACTTATAGTAGCTAATTCATCATTCATATTGCCTCACGATATGTCTAAGGCTCAAAAAGAATGAACAAAAGAGACAAAGGACTGATTTGATGAAGAAAAACAAGTAGTACTATAATCATGAAGATGAACAGAGGGACGTTGATCACGAAGAGGATACCTACATTCAAGTTGAAGTGCAGTGGAATCAACATTTGTAGTAATGGATTGCAAGAATAGGAGAGGGGTTAAGTTTCTTGTTATTGGGAACCATAGGATTCCATATTGTTTCCTGTAAAGAGTCAAAATTAGGAACAGATGTTGAAATAGTATGATCGATCATCGGATTAGGTGCTTGCAAAGAGACTGGAGCTTCCTGACGATTCGGTGCGTCTGCAATGTTCCTGTAAAGAGTCAAAATTAGGAACAGATGTTGGAATAGTATTATTGATCGTCAGATTAGGTGCTTGCAAAGGGACTGGAGCTTGCTGAGGATTGGGTGCCTCTAAGAATAGGGAGTAGGGATCAAGGAAAACCAAATATTCTCGACTTACAATAGAAGAAGATGCAGGAAGAGAGAAGTAAATATGTTCCAAGAAAGAAACATGTCGGGAGATACGAAGATTTTGAGTAACAGGATCATAGCACCAATAACCCTTTTACTCAATACCATATCCAAGAAAACACAAGAAGCAGAACAAGCAGTAAGTTTCGAACATTCATTCTCTGGAAGTAAGTACAAAAGAAGCACAACCAAATACTTGAAGTTTGAATAGTCAGGTTTAACACTAGGAAGATTTATGGAAATTCTATGATGTAAGCCAAACAACTAATCTATACCAGTAGTTCTTCATCCTCCCGATGTCTTCAAAGGGTTGGAACTTGGAATAAAACCAACAACTGATGTATGCCAAAAGTCTTCTTTTTTCCTCCCAATGTCTTCTAAGGGAGGGAACTTGGAACAAAACGAAGCAATAACTTGAATATGCAGATGATGACAGAATGGCCATCGGTGATGAGCAATGACATGTTAAATCGATGGAGGCAGTATTCAGAGGGAGCAGCAACAGTGGTGGATGCGACCGAATCTACGATGAGGCCAAAAAAGGGTGAGCATAGGCAAGGACGGTTGATCTGCAATGATTGTTGACAGTGGCAGTTGGAAGCATAGAAAGCTGTGCTGAACAGAGGTTGGTGTTGGCTTGAGGAACAATGGCGGTAGAAAGGGGAAGGGTGATGGTTGCCATCAGTGAGAAATAGAGCGATTGGTCAGAGAAGAGAGGTACTTTGTGGTGCAATGCAGATGTAGGAAGTAGCCACTTTCAGAGATTGAGAACGGTGATGCAGTCACATGGCTCACATGGCGGCAGTCAATGCAATCAAACGGAAATGCTGTGATTCAGGCAGTGAGGGCTGGATGGTAGACAGATACTTGATATTGCAGAAGATGGGTCTGTGACTGCCGGTCTATTTTTCAGAGGATGGGGCCGGTACGTATGGTCTTTCCACTTTGCCAGAATGATTTGCTGGAGAAGACAATCGTGATCATGGAGAGGAATATTGCCATTAATCGTGATGGCTCTGATACCATGATAACTGAAAGTACTTTATTATCAAAACATAAATCATGATTAGGCTAAGCACCATCATGATTAGGCTAGACACACAAGAAACTATATATACACACTGTACCTAACATCCATAACTTCTTAAAATGCCACTTGAATGAAAATTAATGTAGAAATCATAGGTACAGGTTTGAAAATCTGCAGTTGCACCTGCAAACGGATGAGCTACAAGTGAGGTCAATGATCTGCGAAGCTAGATATTGCTACTTGGGATTACTAACATTTTACTTTAAACCATAGAAATGGCATATCTATAAATCTATACTAAAGCAGAGAAATGGCATACAATAATAGTTGAGAGGAAAAGGAAAGATTAATTAAGAATTTCAATAATAAGTTTGTCGATCATGTGTCAGATCTGTCCATTTTTTATACGACCGAAACGGCCCTGTTACATAATTACGCTGTATATCTACAAATGGACACATGCACCATTTCAAGGCATTTACAGTAAGATGCAACTTGTACACATGCACACATGCTCCAATGTACATGCAAACATCATAACACTGTCTACAAAGGGGAACTAAAATGTTGATGTTTACATGGCAGGCCTTGCTGTAAAGCCTGGTGTAGTCCATCATATTCAATCATGTATTGGAGTATGTGAGATTCTCTCTTATTATGCTTTATATTAGCTTTCATAGTTTTCTACTTATTTATCTAAATCCCTCTATTTCCTAGCAAGCAACGGCAAAGATGATGAAGAAGTTTGGAAATGTTCCCGGCTTATCTGTTGGTCAAAGTATGCTTCCAGGGTCCTTGCAAAGCAGCATGAGCATGATAAATGGGACCTCCATGCAAAACCCGGTTGGAGATATCATGCAGTCATCAATAAAAACTCCGGAACATACATCTCAAGGCCTCTCCAGGGATGGAAGTTTAAATACGGGATCTCAATATGAACCTTTTATGTCTAAAGGAACTCCACTGGATGCATCCCTTGGCAGTCACTCTGAAAAGGATATCAGCAATTTCTTGCAGAATCCAGTTTTGAAAGGCGAGGACATGAAGTTTAATGAATTGGTATGTTGACACAAACAATATAATTGGTTGAGAGCATATCTGCATGCATGTTGTAGCATCTGCATGCTTATAAGTTTTCTCTATTTTGTTGTTTCATCTATACAAGTTGTTTTGCTACATTCCATTTCTATTGTTACTTCTATCATCACATCTGATTGCCCTTGCATTTATTAGTCAAGTACCCCTACTTCACAAAAATGCATTGAAGTGGTTGAAATGTATACACACTCCTATTCTTCGTCTACTTTCTGGAAACACCTAGCTGACCTGCTTAGACATTTGGCCACTTGACTTCATGCATGGGGGAGAACATGTATAGATTTGGAGGAGAGTTCTAGCTATTGCAGGAGAAGCAAGGTTGTGGAGTCTATTTATGTTCCTGTGAGGACAGTCTAGCATTGGGTGGTTTGGGATGCAGGCATCTTCACAGTTTTGATATTTTTACAGTGTCTTGATTTAGGGATGATCGGTATCAGCCACAGGATTCTGCGAGAGGTGTTTTCCATTTCCGCTTCAAGGGCCGGTTCATGGTAAACCACAAGTGGGAGTGTTTGTACTATGACTTAGTTGATGAGGCAAAGACTCTCATCAATATCTGTTTCGTCCCTGCATTTCAGAGGGGTAAACCTAGGGAGGAACAAACCTGTCCGGGCTGTTTATATGATAAGGAATAATTTTTCTCCTGTTCGGAAATTTATGCCCATCAATCACTTAGATGCTTGGGGTTTTGAGGCCAAAAGATGAGAATAAGCAAACCAATTTTTGCCAAAACCATGTTAGCTTAAAGCTGAAGAGCTTTACTTCTCAAAACTTGGACCAAGTCTAATCTTATATTCCTTTTGAATTAAGATGTGTTCCACTTGACATGCTTTCATTGTTTTGATAAAGTTTAATTGTTAGTACATCGCATAATCCTCAAACATACATTTAATAAAATCAGAAATATATCATGTTTACAATTTAATTTCCAAAGGGATTTATTAGAAGTCCTCACTCTTTAGAGTTGCATATTTACATTTCCACTAGTAATCTGTAAAACAAACTGCAGTACTTTGGAGCCTTGCAATCTCTTACACCTTGCTTCACTTTAGTTAGTCTGTTACCATTACTTTGTAAATAGATATTATAAAAGAATGTTTCAGACTTGATCTTCATACTTCAGCTTTGGTAGAGTTGATACCTACTGCTATGACAAGGTGATATTCTCATGATTGAATTTCATTTTGTAGGCCAAGCAATTACGTTCAGAAAACAATGTTCTTCAGATGGTAAGGTTTTCCCTGACTAATATTTCAATGCTGATATTTCAAGTCAAATTAGTCAATAGTACTTTGGATACATGTTCCTAAGCCTTTGTTTCATACCACGACCTGTATAACATGTATACTGTTTTCTAGAAAATTACTGTCCAGGCAAAGACCAACCCTCCATAGCAAAAGTACTTATTTTTATCTTTTCCTTGCTTTCGATATATACATGTTTATTTAGAACCCACAAGCTACTATTATCAAGTGGCTCACGAGTTAGCAAATGTTCCCCATTCTCTCTAACCATCCACCACGTGTTGAACTGACTACTTGTTGATCTGATCAATGAATTCAAATCTATGTCCATTCAGGTATTGAAACACCAGCAAGTCATCGAAAATCTGATGGAGGAGAATGAGAAGCTTCGTCAGATACTCGTAGAAGAGCTAAAAGTCCCACCAAGCAGGCTAGAAACCAGTAACATAAGTAGAACTAAATCTCAAACCCCATGCTCCTATTGTTTTGAATGCCGTAGAAGACAGAGAAAACTTAGATGATGATACTCTCAAAGACCAAAACCAGACTTGGTCTCATACGGACCTTGAAATTCAGTAAATCGCATAGGATCTGGGGACTGGACCTTTGGCCCGGTGGTGATGACCCCCGTGTGTAATATGAAGATTTTGAGGCCTGGTGGTGAGTTCAATCTTTAGATAACCGTTAAAAAAAAAAGCAAAGGAAAATATAAGTAGCGGAACAAGCATGTCGAGATGGAATATCTCTAAGGGTTTTGAGGATAGCCTCATGAGGTATTGCCACCTCCTTTAGTTTTCATTGATTCTTCATATCTGTTTAGGGCGGACTGTTAAAATGCTTTTGCAGTTCATGGTTTTATTATGAGCGTAACTTTACTGCAGAGAAGTTAGATGACTCAGTTGTTGGGTGAAGGACTTTTTCCGCCATCCGATCACCTTATATGCGGCACTTATTTTGTCTTGCTTTTTTCTTATTAATGCTTATAATTTTCAGTAAAAACACCAACGGCAATCGTACCTAGGGGTGTAAATCTGGCCTCTGACCCGTTCTGGCCTGTTTTTCTGGGCCCAGGTTTGGTCTGACCCACCAGGCCCGTGCTGTTTCCCCTCCTTTTTTAGCCCAGTACACTCCAGTCTGGCCTGTTTTTCTGGGCCTAGGTTTGGTCTGACCCACCAGGCCCGTGCCGTTTCCCCTCCTTTTTGTGCCCAATACACTCCAGACCGGTCCATCTTGGCCCGGCATACCTAAGGGCTGAGGGTCGGGCCTGGACTTCAGGTTTTGTTTGCAGAACTGCCCAGCTCAGCCCCTGAGGACCCCCCACCTTGGCCCGTTTACACTGCTAATCGTACCTAAAATATTCAATTTATTCTCTTTTTTTCACCTAAATCATAGTTTAATTATAATAAGCTATAAAAAGAGCAACAAACATATCTTTCTCCATTTAAAAATAGAATAATGTTATTATTTTTACTAAAGTTTACATAAATGTAATTTTTTTTGGTAAATCGGGCGTAAGGGACTCCTTTTTTTTCTGACCCCTCTCGTGTTCATATGCTCGGCCGTTGGATTCCAAAAAACCAACGGTGGTAGTCAGCGCCGAACTGGCATCACTTTTTTGGGGTGCTGACAACTACCGTTGGTTTCGTGAAATCCATGGCCGAGCGCGCAAACACCAGGAGGGATCAGAAAAAGGGGGTCCTCGGAGCTTGAGCTTTATCTTATTATTTAATTGTGTAGTATTCATTTAAAAAGGCATGCTTGTGAGTCTTACGACCCACGCCTTGAGGCTTATGCATACGCTTTAGGCCATTGAGGAGAGTGTTTAAAAACATTGGATGAGGGCTGGAGGTTGCAACCCTGGATCAGAGCTATCCTAGGGCCTGGACCTCCGACTGGACCAATACGAAAACCTAACCCTATGAATGGTAATGTATTGGGGGCATTACCGTTTTGTTCCGTTATATCGGATTGTAATGCACAGGACCAAAAGTGGGGTAAAAATGAAAAAAAAAAAAAATGGATTTAAAATTCAAAATTCAAAATCCGAATTTCGACTTTTCAGTAAAATTTATAAGGAAAAATAATGGGTTTTTTTTTAACAAATTTTTTCATAAAATAATGGTTGTTATTTTTTGTTATGATGGCTGTTATTTTCTGGATGCTAAAACGGTACGTAACGTAACAGGAGAGGTCCATTTCTGTTATAATGGCTATCAAAGTAGGCTGACATGGACAAAGGAAATATTAAAGTGGCCAATCCAGAGGGGGGTCAGTATGAAATGGACAGTTTAGATTGTCCATGTCAGCCATCCACCTGTAAAGAAAATCTGCACTGCAGGAAAGAGTTCTGGACTGTAGCTCCAGAAAAAAAAATTGCCAAATAATATTGCGTTGGTTTGTTGTTAAGAAGATGAAAGAAAGCTTCAAGAATAATGCATGGCTAGAGAATAGAAAATGTGGGGAAGGTTCGTCTCGTGAAAAACATAGCCATTTTCATGGACAGGGTCAACTTGAGAAACCTCCCCCACATGATTTTCTTAAATGAAATCAAGTTTATTATAGTTTTGTTGGTACCCAATTAATTTTTTTTGGAGGAAACTTGAGGATATGGGCAATCTTTTTGCTGCCCCAATAGCGTTGAATGGGACGTGCTGGCATCTCTCTCTCTCTCTCCAGTCTGCCACTGTTAGACCTATAGACCCGTTGATATACATAGTTACGCTTCCCTCTAACAGCTTAAGCTTTTAGAGTAAAGTGGTTGTCAACATGCTATCAGAGCAGGAGGTCCCAGTAGGTCTGGGGGGTTCGAGTCTCGGCAAAGTTCTGAGGGGGTGTGTTATTGGACTGTGTTGTGTGGTTGAGTGGCCAGCACTCTGCCTTTGTTAGACCACCCGTAGATCCTTTGATATACATATTAACACCTCTCTATGAGTTTGAATTTCATGTAGTGGTTGGTGGCTTCTCTGTATTTGTTCATATATTGTCGTTTCTCGGAAATTACTTCAGAAACCCGTTTCTTATACGGATGAAATTTCTCTCTCTCTCTCTCTCATACACACAAAATGAAAACTTATGAGTACATATAGAGTAAGACTTACCAAAAGATTTATGACTAAGATTTATGCTTCTTGGACCGTACACGTAGCCCACCATTCGTGTAACACGTGTACCATCCTGATATGGCAATCGCAACCATTCGATCAAGAGCTAATTAGGTTTAGGAGATGAATCAGCTGTACGGTCGATAGTAGCATATAATTTCTCAAATAAAATCATAGTCAAAGCATCACGACAATCATTTTCCTAAGATAACGAACGGCAACATAGTCTTATGTTGTTATTAAAATTTAAAAATATTATTATTTAATGTGAGAGAGGAGAAAAGGTCGTATCATGCAAACCCTAATGTCTACCTTTGACCACTCTTATTTGCTGTTTTCTACACAAAACAGAAGATGTGATGAAGAAGTGAAACTATAAACAACTCATCTACTTATTCGCTCCGCTCACTACCTCATATTTTAAACAGGCTATGTCCTACCATTTAGTGGGTCCCACCTTTAGATGAACCCATGGTTTAAAAAACGACCGTTATAACGGATTCGGACCTCCCCCGTTACGTTTTGTACCCTTAAAATGCCCAGAAAATAACGGCTGTTCTTTTTTCGTTATAACAGAAAATAAGTATTTAGGCCGGGTTTGGAAAATTTGTGAAAAAAATGGCCTTTAGTTCCGATATTTTCCATTATTTTCTGTTATTTTCGGTTTTTTAAATTTTCCAATTTCGAAAGTTGAATTCCAGTGCTATTTTTTCCGTTATTTTCCCGTTGTTTTCCGTTTTGCCCCTGAGCGTTACAATTCATTATAACGGACGTTATAACGGAAAAAACAATAACACCCCCAACCTGTTATACTGTTATAACAGCCCCCTGAGCGTTAGAACTCATTATAACGGACGTTATAACGGCAAAAAACATTAACGCCCCCAACCCGTTATACTGTTATAACAGCCCATTTAAAACCTTGGTTTTGACACTTGGAAAATAACGGCCGTTGTTTTCTGAAAAAAATTGTGAAAAAAACAGCCGTTATTTTTGTTAATTTCCATTATTTTTTCATCTTTGAAAATTTGAAATTTTGAATTTCGAATTTTAGTGCCATTTTTCCCATTTATTTCCGTTTTGCCCCTGAGCGTTACAATTCATTATAACAGATGTTATAACGGAAAAATGGTAATGCAACACCCCAGTCCGTTATACCGTTATAACGGCCTCTTTTAAACCTTGGATCAAAGTATGACTTCGTTTTAAAATACTACACGCAGAGGAAAAACATATCCTTACTCTATAGTTTATTCAATAACGTCCAATGTCAGCTTCATACGGGGCGAACATCTAGAGGTCAAAATGGGAAACCGTCAATAGGATGACGTGGCTTCTCCTTTTATCACCTAACCACAACCTACCCAGCTCAAACTGCTGGCTTTCTCGGCTCAGCTTTTATTGAGCCTCACTACGTCGACCATGGTCGGCATGTTCTGCTAACCCTACATTCAACTCGTCCGAGTCTATACTGTTTAACTCAGTCCCTCGAATAATCAGTAGGAGTCTCAATTTGTACCCGTTTAACCAGAATCGAATCGGAACATGAAATGAAAATCCTGATTCTGGTTCCATTTTTTGGGAACCAACTAAATAAGAACCGGAATCGGACCGATGGAACCGATAGTAACAGTTCTAATTCTAGCTAGTTTGATTTTGGAACCGAACTGATAAGAACCAGAACTGATATATAAATAAATTTATAAATAGTGTTAAAATTGTCAGATTATAAAGACAGAGGACTCCCGTAGTCCCGTTGCAGTCCATGCAGAGGACTTTCGTGGCCCTATATAGATCATTTTTTGGGCCTAGTGACTGCTTAGATGTTCAACCCACCTATTGGTGGGTAAACACATTTAAAATCAACTTGATTGATGATTTCTAACCATTGGATTTACTACTCAAAAAACAAGCTTGAATCCAATGACTAGAATCAATCTTAAAAAGTACTAAAATCTATGGCTAGAGATAACCAATCAGCATAATTTTTGGTTAATTTGTATATCCAACAAGGGATGGGCTAAACAATCAGGTGGTTTACCATTTACACTATGGTTTTAAAAACGGCCATTTAAACGGTAACACCCCAAGCCCGTTTCCATTAAAACAGTTTAAACACGTTTTAACGTTTTTGAATTTAATGGCCATTTTTTTGTTTTAACAGCCGTTAAAATCGTTTAGACGGCTGTTAAAATCGTTTAAACAACCGTTAAATTATGAAAAAAAAAATTGTGAAAAAAAATGGATTTAAATCCGTTGAATTTCTGTTAAATTCTATTTTTTTTTAATTTCCAAAATTCAAATTTCAAAATTTGAATTTCAGCGCCATTTTTTTCCGTTAAATTCCATTTTTTTCATTTTTTCCCCTGGCTGTTTCAATCCTTTTTAACGGCCGTTTAAAACGCCCCCAGTCTGTTTAACGGTTAAAACGGCCTCCCTTAAACCTTGGTTTACACCCCAATTAAAAGTTCTTTCTATTTCACATTAATCATATTCAATCAAGAAAAATCAACTCAGTCAAATCCAAACTCAATGAGTCGACTCAGTTTTCGCCGCAACAATTAGAAGGCGATAATTAACAACGTTTGACATCGTACCTCGGCTCGCAAGCCAATTAGAATCATAAGGGGTTCATCAAGTCATGGCGCATTAGGTAGAGAAGGAAAAGGAGCAAGTGAATATGGAATTAATTAAGAACCAAACCAAGAAAAAATATATATTGAGGGTGACTACTTCTTACTCCTAATTAGAAGATTACTAAATTTGTATTAAAAATTCCCAAATTAGTTGTCCATACCTCTATAACAAGCTATCACACCCTTTGCTTTCTTTGTACAACTTCTTCTTCTTCTTCTTCTTCTTCTTCTTCTTCTTCTTCTAGTCCCTGAGCCATGGCCATGGCAGCAACTGCTCTCCTAGTTTTCTTGTTTGTCGCTCCTGCCGCATATGCCGCTCAACATACCGTCGGTGATACTGCTGGTTGGACGACTAGTGTCAGCTACACAGTTTGGGCGGCTGGCAAGACCTTCACTGTTGGTGACACACTCTGTAAGTTTTTATACTTTCTCTATCTAGTATTCTAGTCAATCGCCGTTAGAAAACGTTAACCCCGTCATTTCAAAATCGAAGATTGTTGTTAGTTATATTGGTCTTTTATCAATTTCGGGTGACGGGATTAATGCTTATTCCGACTCGGTCAACGAGAGTCAAGACCAAAAATGTCAAAATAAAGGGGGGGTTTCAATAATATAGAGGATTTATCACGGGTGTATTACAAAAAAAAAAAAACCTAATAAATAATGTGCTATAAGGCCTCAGGATAACCATATGAGCAAACTGCAATTAGACGCCATGCTTCGGCTTGGGTTTTTATTATATATATCAGTAACTCAAAGGTGCAAACGGGTTTTGATCGCGTAACCTTCACATTTAAAAATAAATAAAAATTGAACGATGTCATGACTTGCCGTTCCAACAGGTTGGAGCAATTTAGATCAGTTTTCAGCTTCCCTAGCGACAATTTCAATACTATCGTCGTCGTCGTCGGGGATTTTAGCTAATTTTTTTTTAGAAAACTTTTAAGCATTTTTGAAGAATAATGATTTTTTTATGTAGAAATAATTGGATTTATTATTAAAAAAAATCTTGGGGTCTAAAGGAATTTGTTTGGTTTTTTTTTTTTTTTTTTTTAAATTACATGTAATAACTAAAATTTGATCTTCCTAACCAGTGTTCAGCTACGGCATAACACACCAAGTGGACGTGGTAAGCAAGGACGACCACGACAACTGCGCCACAGGCAACGCCCTTGAGACCCACAGCGGTGGAAACACTGTCATTACCCTTGACAAAGCCGGGCCAATTTACTTCTTATGTCCAACCTCTAATCACTGCAGCCAAGGGATGAAACTAGCAGTCACAGTTACAGCCTCCCCGAGCGGTTCACCACCTACCACCCCATCTCCGACCACCCCATCTCCCCCATCTACAAGTACTCCGACTTCACCGACTCCAACAACTCCACCCCCACCCTCCACCACCACCACCCCTAGTGGCGCATCTAGCAACTTCTATAGCATGAATTTCATGGTACTCGGAGCTTCCCTTGTGTTAGCACCTGTGCTTGCACTTGTGGCCTAGGGAAGAGGCAGTGCTGGTCATGTTCTTGTTTCTTTTTTTTCTTTTTTCTTTCTGTATGATTTTTGTGATTGCTGTAGTGTTTGTAAACACAATTTATTGAGATAATAATATATAGTTTGATTTTCATATTGAAAACCGTATTGGTAGCAAACAACGTGACAAAAACAAATTTATTAATGACACATAAGGTCAATTGGTCATTGAGAGAAAAAAAAAAAAAAAAAAGGATATTTAGCAAATGGGAATCGGATAATTCCTTGGCGATCCAATCCGTAATATTCTATATTAAGAAGAAATTTGATAAATTAAGCTCAAGCGCCGGTAGCTCGATTGGTACGTTGAGAATCTGCTGTGCAACCATGAGTTTGCGGGTTCAACTACCGCGTACCCGGCAAAAAATAAACAAAAAAAATTTAAGAATTAAAAAAAATTAAGAACCTAACCTTGTCTAATCAACTAATAAAATGTACTTGTCGAAAAGAAATAAATAATATGCTGTTATATTAAAGATTTCCTGGATGTGCAAGGCATTCTTTTGGTAGGCAAGCGGATTAGTTGACTAAGGGCAGGTTTTGAAATTTTTCTTGGAGGAGGATGTAAGCAAGGTATAAAAGGGACCGGCCCAGAGGCGTTGCCATTTTACCGTTATGACGGCCGCTATAACGATTGTAACGCACAGGAGCAAAAATGGAAAAAAATGGGAAAGGTAACGGAAATAAGGGTGTATTTTTTTGCATGGAAACGAATTTTCGTCCATGTTGAATGGAAATGAATTATGGGTTTAGATGGAAAAATCTCGTTTTGTCGGGAAAACTTTTGTGGTTAAAATGGCTATCAAACAATGGAATATTGTGTTTTCTTGAGAAATTGTGAATTTTCAACGAGAAATTGACAAATTTTTTTAATGCCACGGGTATTCGGCCTTTTAGAGCACCCGACTAATCCCACAGGGCACAGGTGTACGCCTAACCTCGCGCCAGGTCTACTAGCATATATCACAGGGGTGGCCCCAGGGGATTCGAACTCAGAACCAAGGTTTAAAGGAGGCCGTTTTAAGTGTTTAACGGACTGGGGTGTTACCGTTTAAACTGTTTAAACAGATTGGAACGGCTAGGGGCAAAAATGGAAATAAACATATTTTAACGGAAAAAAAATGGCGCTGACATTCAAATTTTGAAATTTGAGGCACCGAAATTCAAATTTTGAAATTTGAAAATTGAAAAAAAAACAAAAACGGAATTAAACGGAAATTTAACGGCCGTTTTTTTTTTTCAAAAAAAATATTTCAAAATTTAACGGCTGTTAAAATGGTTTTAATGGCCGTTAAAACCAAATAAGGCCGTTTAATTTAAAGCGTCAAAACGCATTTAAATGGTTTTAACGGATACGGGCTTGGGGCGTCACAGTTTAAACAGCCGTTTTTAGAACCATGCTCAGAACATCTACTATCCCAAAGTGTGGTCCTGCCCAAGGTTTAAAAAACGGCCGTTATAACGGATTCGGACCTACCCCGTTACGTTATGGACCGTTAAAACGCCCAGAAAATAACGGCCGTTATTTTCCGTTATAATGAAAATAACGACCGTTATTTTCTAGAAAATTTTGTGAAAAAAACGGCCATTATTTTCGTTTTTTTTCCGTTATTTTCTGTTATTTTCCATTATTTTTCATTTTTGAAATTTTAAAATTCAAAATTTGAATTTCAGCGCCATTTTTTCCGTTATTTCCGTTTTAATCCGTTATTTTCCCATTTTTTTCCGTTTTTGCCCCTGAGCGTTTTTTTTCGTTATAACGGAAAAAACGGTAACACCCCCAGTCTGTTATACCGTTATAACGGTCCCCTTTAAACCTTGGTCCTGCCTGTCAATCTCCACCCGACTGGGTTAGAAAATTGACAATCAAACACTCCTTGACTGTATCAACTCAGTGGCGGAGCCAGGATTTTGTCCCACGGGGGGAATGCGGCAAGTGACTGTCAAAGTGGAGTAAACCTTTGATGACACCTGCAGTCAGTGAGTCAACAACACCGCGGATTGCAGCCAATATGAGCCACGTGGCTTAGAGGACACTAACTGTATGGATGTTTGGCCAATCACTAGGTGGACCTACAAACCAAAAATAAACTTCATCGCTGATTTCTAAGCTGGATTGAAGTTATTTTCATGGGTTGATTTTAAGGAATTTGAGCATTATTTCGGTACAAAGATCTAAAGGTAATCACTAATCAGGCTGATTTTGGTTTGTAGGTCCACCTAGTGATTGGTCAAACATCCATACGGTCAGTGTCCTCTTAAGAATGTGCCACTTCGCTCATATTAGATGCAGTCAACAGCATCACCGACTGCGGGTGTCATCGAAGGTTTACCCGTCAAAGTGGGGCCGATGGGCCCACTGACCGCATGGATGTTTAGCCAAAATCGGCTTGTTTGATGAGTTTTAACCATTGGATTTAGTACACAAATTTTTTTGAATTTTTAAAGGCTAGAATCATGCGTTAAAAAGTACTAAAATCTAATGGCTAGAGATTGCATCATAGTGATTTTGGGTGTGCATATCCACCAAGTGGGTGGCTAAACATCGATGCAGTCAATGAGCACCCACCCCCCGGTGTATCCGAACCACCCCTAGTTTGACCTATCTATCACCATATAGTCATGGCGATTGAAATTTGAACAAGACAAGTTGTACAGCAAGTGCTAGCGAAGGAAGATTCGTATCTCACCATCTTAGCGCAACAGTCCACACCAAAGTTGACTTCCCTCCATGTAGAACTCAACCGAATCCAAGCAAATTTAAATTTAATAGAATCTCATTTGGCACCTTCCAAAGAACATAATCCTTAAGGAAGGCTTTTATGTTCAGAGTTGGATTCGATCCAAATGGGCTTCCAGCCCTTCAACAAGGCTAGCGCCGCACCCTCAACAATACCAAAACAATTGATTGATGCAACCATGGATGTTGCAACCATCAGGCCCTTAATTTTAGAATTTATCCAGGCTGTTATATATCTATACAACAAAACAGGGAAGTTGTCTTGTCTCTTATCTTATCTTATCTGGTTTCAACAAAGAACGGCGGAGATCTTCCGTTCATAATATTTCGAACGGTTATATCCTTCTCCCGTGCTCAAAACAATATACACCACCCCCACCCCCACCCTCATTTTTCTCTGTTTCTTACACACTCCTGCACTCTTGACACAAAACACAGTGTTTGTCTCCCCACTTATACCCCCTCTTATAGGCTTCAACAAAGAAGGGCCAAGATCTTAACCCCCAAATGGATGGTGGATCTCAACCACTCACACCCAATTTTGGCAAACGCTTTCGGAGAGTGCCGTGGGCACGGGCTACCCAATAGTTCTTATACAATCTACACCAAACTCTATAATCCTAACAATTTGATTTAGTGACTTACATTTGAAAAAATAAATCATATTGATTTTTGTTATCATTAGGGCCGTCTCCATGCAGAGGAGTCTCGTGGCCCTACATCATTTTTTGGGCCCAATGACTGCATGGATGTTAGCCCATGTATTGGTTGATAAACACACTAAAAAGCAGCTAGATTTATGATTTATAACCATTGGATTTACGACCCAAATAACATGTTTGAATCCAACGGCTAAAATCAATCCTAAAATGTACAAAAATATATGGCTAAAGATAACCAATTAGGTTGATTTTTGGGTTGGTCTAAACATATAATGGACCCGAAAAAAAATGTGTTGTGTAGGGCCTGGACTTGAAATGGGACCTGGGCTGGGGACCTTCTCTCACCAAGGAGCCTTAGGCGACCGCCTTATTGGCCTTAAGGTAGCGACGGCCATGGTGATCATCTAACATTTATGATTATTAAGATCACTTGCAGCAAAAGAAGTGGATCATCAGTAGGGTATGGTCCAACTATATGAACCTGATCATTGGAGCGCAACTTGGGCCAGCCCAATCAAAACCTTACTAACCCAATCCGCTAACGATGATCATGGGCTTGGAGTTTCAAATTCTTTTTTTTTTTCCGTATTTCAATTTTTCCTCTTTTATCGTCCATCATCGTGGACTATCAACATCGATCACTGCAAGCCCTTAAACCCCTCATTGCAACATTTATTCCATTGAATCGGGTTTTAATGGTGGGGTTTGAACCAGGCAAAGCTGGGCTAGAGCCCAGTCCTAGATACTTATGTGTAAAGTTAAGCTCAGGCCTGGCTAATTTATGTATCAGACCTATAGATGCAAGCACGAGAGCATTAGGGCCGGGCGTAAGCTAAGCTCAGGCCTAGCTAATTTTTGCTCGCCAAAGTGATCGTGCCTTGTGAATGCGCCAAGATTTGGAATCTATATTAACTAGACTGTTTTTTTTGTGTTGACTGGTGAAATGGCCAGGACCACGCTCAGAAAGTGGAGGTTCTGAGTTCGATTCCCCCGGACCCCTTGGTGGCCACCCCCTGGGATGTATCCCAGTACACGAGGTACGTGTGGAAGGGGTGACATACGTGCCATGTGGGATTTAGTCAGGTGATCTAAAAGGCCCGGATACCCATGGTATAAAAAAAAATGGGGGCACTAAACTAAAATTTAAGGGTACTTTGGGAAATCAAAAAAATATTTTTTAAAGGATTAGAAGAGTCAAAAGGAAGATTCTTATATGCCCTAGCTTTGACCGAGCCTACATGTAGCTACGTCCAAGCCCGATCTGGCCCATTATAGTTCAACATTTTAAGCCCAATCCCAGTCCAATGATAGATATAATGGTGGGCACCTAGATTCGAACCGGGCCTAAGGTTATTTATGCATAAAGTTAAGCCATCCCTAGCTCATTTATCTAACGGGCCTTAAAACCGTACCCATACCAGACCCATCAGGCCTATATAGATCCAGACCAAGCTCGAGAGCATTAGGGCCAGGCCTAAAGCCCATCAGACAGTCCAGTCCATTAACACCCTACTCGTTTCCATAATAAAAGACTTGATACATGTTCTGCCCGTGGTCTAGTCCACCTAGAGTCATAGAAATAACATAAAATTTTGGATTGACTCGTTTTCAATTAACAAATTCTCTTGTAATAACAGGTTCATATATAAAACATGCATCCAAACAGGCCTTTATGAATTAGATATTAATGGACGATCTTACTCCTTTAATAAACCACCCTCTCGTCTTTTCTTCAATCTTTCACCATGTTCGAGTTAATTAGTTCTCTATGAGTGTGCCACGTGGCTCATATTGGGGCCAATGACTGTGCACTGTCATCAAAGTTTTACTAAAAATATAAATGAAAAGAAAAAATATAAAATCAACATACCTGATATATCGAGGAGGGTGCGAGGTCGATGATCAGAGTGAGGAGAGTAGGGAGAGCTCATCGTCTGGGATGCTCATGCTTGGTGGAGAGGGCACCCTTTCAATGGGCACCTATTCCAGCCTGTCAGGTTCAGACACCCTTTAAAATGGCATATGAGCCTTACACACCCCTTTTCAAAGGTCGTTTCAACTTGACAGACACCCTTTAAAAGGGCATCTATCATTTGACACAGCCTCAGAAGAAAAAATCAAAATTTTACACAACAAAACCGGTTGACTCCCTAAACCTGAAGGATGCCGCACTACCATGGATGTTTGGATGTTTGGCCCAACTCTAGATGGACATAGAGACTAAAAACTAGCCTGATTAGTGATTTCTAAGCGTTGGATTCGAGTCTTTTTCATGGTTTGATATTTAACCATGAAATTCAGCATTATTGACCATTATTTGGGATAAAAAGATCCAAAGGTTTGAAATCACTAATGATCGGGCTGATGTTTTGTTTGTAGGTCCACCTAGGGATTGGCCAAACATCCATATGGGCAACGTCCTGTCCTCTAAAAGTGTGCCATGTGTCTGATATTGTGGTCGGTCAGCAAAGTTCTACTCAGTTAAATGCGAGATGTCCATATCAAGAGTAAAACATCTGCCCCAGCATTGTGATAGATGCTTCTGTCACAATGCAAAATATGAACCACGTGGAACACTCTTAGTGGACGCTGACCGTATGGATGTTTGGCCAGTTCCTCGATGGACCTCTAAATCAAACATCAGCCTGATTAGTGATTTCTAAGCGATTCGATTGAAGTTATTCTCACAGGTTGATTTTAACGGTAGAAATTTGAGAATTATTGAGCGTTATTTGGGTGCAAAGATCCAAAGGTTGTAAATAACTAATCAGGCTGATTTTTGGTTTATAGGTCCACCGAGGGACTGGCCAAACATCCATACGGTCAGCGTCCACTAAGAGTGTTCCACGTGATCATATTTTGCGTTGTGACAGAAGTTTTGCTCCACATATCAATGATATCTAAATCTTGTGTCTATATATACAAATCTAAGAGAGAGAGAGAGAGAGAGAGAGAGAGAGAGAGAGAGAGAGAGAGAGAGAGAGAGAGAGTGTGCATTTCGCTTTCGTATTTATGTAGCTTTATCACTTATCATCCCCACCACCAACCATCCCCTCCTTATGCTTCCACCACTACAAACTATTCTTCTCCTTCGAAAGTTTCTCCACAAAAAACAAAAGAAACCATGCCCTTACAAAAAATCAACCTCAGCCACCCAACCCCCTTTCCTTCCACATATAATTCCAACATACCAGCTAGCACTTAAACTTTTTCTTCGTGCTTTCCATCTCCATCTCCAGCTCCCCCTCCCCCGCCCACCACCCCCACCAACATTTACACCAAGCCTTTCCTCCTTCATCTACCACACAGCCCTTTTTTATCCTTTTTTTTTCCTTATTTTGGATGGGTCGCCCCGGATTACTACAATTTGGGTAAAATCATCGACGTCGATCCGACCCATGTCACTAGAAGGAGCTAACAATATGGGGCTCTCTAATTGTATAATTAAAACTTGAAACACAAACATTAATAATCACACAGTCTTTATTCATCCAAGTAAAAATGATACAAAAGAGAGCAGTAATGTCCGGTAAATCTCCAACCATCCTCACCAATGAAGCTCCAAAATTTACCCCCCAAAAGAAAACACGTGAAAAGAAAAAGAATACACAAACAAATAATTACCTTAATCAACATAAAATAAAGTAAAATCCAAATCAATGACCATTGTTCTAAACAAGAAGTGCAACTCCTCCAAGCAATGCTAGTAAGCCCAGGCTACCTCCATGTACATATGCCCCCGAAACAGTGGCGATGGGCGGAGGAACCGGAGCTGCTGATCCAGGAGAGGGTGGAGTTGGAGGAGAATTAGGAGAGATAGGGGGAGAGGGAGTTGGTGACTCAGTAGGAGCTGATGCAGGCGCAGCAGGAGAAGGTGGTGAAGGTGGTGAAGGTGGTGGGCTCATGGAGGGTCCTGGTGACATCATCGGCGGAGCCATAGGCAATGAAGTAGGTGATGGCATGGGAGAGATGGACATAGACGGAGGAGTAGCAACAGTCATCGGCGGCATTCCCATGGTTGGAGGAGGAGTAGCAACGGCCATCGGCGGCATTCCCATGGTTGTGGGAGGAGACGCAGGGGCCATGGAAGGTGCTTGAGCAAAGCACGTAGCGACGACGAGAGCGAGCGACATGGTTAGCACGAGCATGGGATGTGTGAGGGCCATGACTCTCTCTCTCTCTCTCTCTGTAAACAGTGAATTTAGTGAAGAGGTGTGTGTTGGGGGGGGGAAGATATGAGTGAGGAGAGGATAATATATAGAGCGAAGAGGCGTGGAAGAAGCTAATAAGAACCAATCAAGCAAGTGCAAAGAAGGTAGGTGGGGGAGGGGAGGGGAGGGGAGGGGATGGGATGTTAGGCAAATATTGTGGTGGTTATTCACTTGAATTTTCCTTTTCTTTGCGAAGAAAAGTCTTTCGTCGGTGTTGCCGGTGAAGTCGTGCTGCACGCGTTTTTTACAATTTGTGATTGAAGACCTAAGCTTCATATTCCTCAATGGACCCCACCCTCCATAATATCGTGTGTACCTAGGTTACCAATTCAATGATATATTCTAGAAAACTTATAGAAGATAAAGTCTTCAATTTTGGGCGGTTAATAACGGTAGTTTGCGTCAGTATTGAGATCATTGTTTGGTGTAATTAAGTGGGGACTCGACTCGTCGGACTTTAAGTACTAGTCATGATGGTTCATTAATTTTTTCCTTGCTCATATGGTGGGTTACGCACTTTCTACTTTATGCTTACACCTGTATTTCCACCCAACTCTATGACCGGTGACTCCAACCGCGAGTGTACATGTCCTAGCTAGTAGTGAAAGGAAAAAAGTTGAAAAGATTTAAGGCCAATGTTTTTTTATTGAGAAATCTGGTCTTGCACAAATTGCCACAAAATAAATGTGGCACTGCTATTAACTTTCATTAACTTATTATGTATAGGAAAAAGATGTAACAAGGTATGCCTGAAACTGTTCATTTGCGGAAGCAGCATATTTGGTAGTCACCGCTGCCATCTGGGCCCACTGACAGCTTGGATGTTTATCCCACCCCTTGGTGGATATACATGCCAAAAATCACCTTGATTGGTAATCTATAACCATTAGATTTTAACACTTTTTAGCACCATTTAAGGCGTTCTTATAGCCGTTGAATACAACCATTTTTGAGTACTAAAACCAACGGCTAAAAATCATTAAACAAGCTGATTTTTTGTATGAATATCTATTAAAGGGTGGGCTAAACATCCATGCGGTCAGTGGGCCCAGATGGCAGCGGTGACTACCAAAAATGCCGCTTCCGCAAATGAAACGATCTCAGGTATACCTTGTTACATCACGACCCTTATGTATATAGCATATGCAGGAAGGCATATATATTTTACGTACCTTGCTTTAAAAAGACACGTGCCTCACTAATATGGCCCCACATCAAGGTATGTGTATGTCAGGTGGTCCCACACAATCAATCCTCCCATACGAAGGTCGCACGTGCCCATGCATGTGAGCCTCATTCCCCCTCTCCGATCCCACTCAACTTTGAAATGTCCTCAAGAAAAAAATGTACTTCTTAAAAGACTTAAACTATCTTTTTTCTTTTTAGTTTGCCTCCTTGGTTTTTTTTTTATTTTTTGTCATTTTGCCCCATTTGAACAAAAAAAATTCGATTTTGCCCCCATCTAAACAAAAAAACTATTGTAACCCTAATTCTTCGGAGATAATGAAAAGGTTCTCTTCTCACCTGTGGACGTAGGCACATTGCCAAACTATGTAAATATATTGTATCTTTGTGATTGATCTTTTGATTTTCTCTCTTGCTAGTTTGTGAAATCGATTTTCTACAAAATTCTCACTCAAGTTGATGAACCAAGTGCACCAAAAGTGATCAAAGTCACGCGACAATCCATGTTCTACACTTGTACATCTATTTATCAGAATACAAAATGCAGCCTAAATGTCATATCCTTGCCTAAGCATTTTCCTATTTGTCTAGAATGGAGATTTAAGGTCCTCTTACAAATCATAACTATGGTGGATAATATCACAGTCAACCGATCGTAACTATCCAAATTATCAAAATCTTTGAATGGCCAAAAATTGTCACTTTCCCTGTAGAAAAATTGAAAAAATAATAAAACACGCTGTTGAGTTATCATAAAGAATCATCGTATCACATTTGTTTGGACTTAAAGGTATGTAGTCTTGAGTGGGAACCACACTAAACCGTAATCATACATGTGTGTTCCTTGTAAGGTAAAGATGTGTATAGATTGTCTTTTGAGGTACATAAGACTTGGATCATGGATAACCGACATAAATTGAGTTAGTGACATGTGCGAATAAGTGCCTGTGGCGTGGTTTGTTGGGGTCTAGAAGGTTCTTGAACAGAAAATTGAAACTAGATGGCGTCTATCCGAGATCAATGACGACTCAATTGGGGGCACTTTAATTTATATAAACTAGGGGAGGGCATGTGTGATGCATGTGATGTTTAAATAAAAATCACGCTTATAAAAATAGATAATTTATTGAAATGGTAAATATATAATTTTTACTTTTTTGTCAAGGGTAAGTGACCAACTTAAAACATTTATAATACTTTCTTGTACCTCATTATTAGCCATAAAATATCAATTTTATAAGGGTTTTATATAAATTTTAGATTAATATAAATGTCAATATTATTTATTTAATCAAAATAATTATTATTGGATATCATTGGAGAGATCTTGGGGAGAGCTTTCTAATGGATCTTTTCTCGTTGTGAATTGAAAGATTTTCAAAGAAAACAATTCTTTCCTAAAAAAGTGTTGATCAACGATTAAGGAGAGAGAAGAATATGGAGCACTTCATGTTTCTCTCTTACCTAAACCGACCTTATAATATTAAAAATAAAATTTTCCCATATGTAGCCAACTAAATCACATTAATGCTTTTAGGGACTTTTAAAGAACTTTGGAGAGAGGGTGAAAGTGAAGGTGCCAAAATGAAAACTATTGCAACTCAAGCCATACATTAAAAGGTATAATTTTGAGTTTGGAAAATCGAAGCCGCGCATCCCATTTTAGAGATTTCCTTAGTGTATCTTAGAGTGAAAATAGTTGGGGCAACCAAAATATAAAAAATCCTTTAAGTAGCCTTCCTCTTTATAGCTGTGGAGATAAAAAGCAAGAAAGGAACATACAACAAACTTGACGATAGTTTAGTCTTTTCATTTCTGCATATCACTTGCACTAGTCGTTCGTTGGCCATGGAGGACAAGAAAGACAAAGGCAATAATTTCCAATATTGACGTTTTCACAATGACGGCCTCGTCCTTTTCTATCTGGCATTGACCGAATTACCCCTGAAAAAGCCTACCGTCGAGAAAGCAAGCACAAGTCTAAACACATTTATGCTATTAAGATTGTCCAAGCTAACCATTATTTCCAACCTTTGTGACCTTGTTCAAAATTATCATTTTTGGGTTATTTATGGACATTTTAGTGTCACTAGGGTTCTCGGTGGGTCCTACCACCCCAAATTCATTATATTTTTATTATAATGATATCCAAATTATGTCCCTATATAATTTTATTCCAATGTTCAAGTACGTAAATGATCTTAAGTGTTATGAATTTTAAGTTCTATCTAAGTTCTTTGTATACTTTTTAAGGTTTATAAACATAATAAAAAAAACACTCAAAAGCAATTAAAATGTTTAAACTATCCCTATATAAGTAAATTATAATAATATCCTTGAATGAAAGTTTAAGATATTACAAGGTTGAAATGGTTATATTTTCATTATTCACGTTTTGGTTATGGGTATGGTTCGAGTTTAGGTACTTGGATTCAGAGCATGACATCCCTTGATAACCACTTAATTACGTACTAGGTCATTATTTCCATATTTCCAAAATAGTTCCTAAATAACAACTAATTACTTTCTATTCTTTCATACTTCCAAAACAATCACTTTATAACTACGTATTTAATTTTATAGACAACTTCAAAATTTTTATTTTCTAATTATGCATTGGGTTGCCACAATTTACAGATTCACCCCTCCAAACTAATTTTCCAAAAAGGCCCCTACAATCACTCACGTGCAGCCCATTTCTAAGAGTGCATTTGGAATGTGTGCAATTGCGGTGTGCAAATTCATTTGCACGTGCAATCATTTGCTAACCATGTTTGGAACGCGTGCACATGGCAGTTTGTATTTGCTTGGTTCGTTACACTTGAGTGCATTTTGCACTGTAGTGCAAATGTAGCGGCTTGCATTGTAATCAATTATAATGCAAGTCATTTACAATTGTTTGGTTCACGCCCTGTAATAGATGCAAATGAAGTTTAGCTGATTGGTTGGTAGTGCATTGCAAAAGAATGCAATAGATTATTTTATTTCTTGATTTTATAAAAAAAAAATGCACAATAAAATTGTTATTGTTATCATGTTGTTTTTATTATTATTATTATTTGGAGAGGAAAGCTTGGGGTTAGGCGGCCCCGACCAACTATTTCAAAAAAATAGAAAACTAAAATAAAAATTAAAAAAATTAAAATTAAAAATAAATAATAATAATAATAATAATAATAATAATAATAATAATAATAATAATAATAAACAATAATGTTTTTTGAAAGAAAAAATGTTGAGCTAATAAAATGCACCCACATGCATCAGTTTTTGGGCTACACTTGCATGCATCTATTTTGTTAAGGAGTTTGCATGGGCTTGGAACTCACTTGCACGGCAGTTCATTTGCACGCCTCCAACCAATCACTTGCAATCCCAAAATTGTGGCAAGTGAGTGCATTGCACTCAATTTGCAGTGAACCAAGCAGGGCCATTGTATTAGTACACACTGTCACGGGGTCACTAGTTGGGCCCGATCCAAGCCCGCCAACGAAGCCCGTTCCAAGCCCGATTATGGCTCAAGGAGTCTAGAGTGCTCTGGAAGTTTCTAGAGGACTCTAGAGTATGGTGGAGAACCCTGGAAGATAGAAGAATTTAGAATACTCATGAGAGTTCTAGGAAATCTCTACCCATGTATTTTATGTAAATATTCTAGAAAGTTCTTAGGGGAAACATCTAGAGATTCTTTGGTAGAATTATAAGGAAAGTTCTAGAATAAGGCTTGAATCCTATATAAAGGGGCAAGCCCATTCATTTGTAATCATCCTAGAAATCTTGTAATCCAGAATTTAGTAGCAATATAAACTTCCTCATTCTTCAAGCTCTCTTGTGCCTTTGTGTTCTTGTGTGCTTCTTGAGTGAGTTGAGTACTTAGGCAAGGCAAAGTCCTAAGTGATCAAAGGGGGAAAGGCTGACTTGAGGTAAGCAAGGAGCGCTAACTCGAGTGCCGCACGGTCTCTAGCAAGGGTCGAAAACTAGGTCCGTGACAACGCGCACACTAAGAAAATGTACCTAATATATGGGCTATATGCATTAAATAGCAAGGTGGGTCACACATGCATCAAGCTGGGTCTCCAAAGCTCATTGAAATTTTCTTTTAATTACCACACTATTTCTTAGAGGGGATGAATAGGATAATTTATAATTTATATGCGGATTATATATGGATTAAAAATTAATAATCACACAATGCAAAAAATGATTAAACAACCAAAATGCTAATCATCCATAGAACATAGTTATGGGAAAATCTGAAACAAAATATGCAAACATTCACAATCACACGAGACACAAATTTATAGTGGTTCAGCGACTCTGCACCTACGTCCACTGTCCAATATTCAACATGAGTAATGTTAAAAATTTATAGTGGTTCGGCGACTACGTCCACTATCCAATACTCAACACGAGTAATGTTATACTATTTCAATCATATATTATAACATATCTATAGAAATAAATATTCAACTAACTAAGATACCACTTAGTCTCAATCTAACGAGAATCGCTTCTCGCTCACCTAGAGAGTCAACCTAAGCTAATAGTCTTTTAAAGAAATACTCTTCTCATAGATCTACAATCCTCAACTCGATCTATACAAGAATCACTTCTTGATTCACATAGAGAGTCAGAATAGGCCCGTAGTATTTTAGAAAAATAGATTTCTCAAGGAGTCCACAACTCAATTTTATGAGTACTCACTCATGCATCCACCAATCACAAAAAAATCCAAATTTGATAATATTTAATTCAATCTAAAAGATTTGTTCTTATAGCCAAGGTTTAAAGGAGGCCATTTTAACGGTTAAACGGACTGGGGGCGTTACCGTTTAAACGGCCGTTAAAATGGATTGAAATGGCCATGGGCAAAAATGGAATTAAACAAAATTAAACGGATTTTAACGATTTTAACAGAAAAAAATGGCGCTGAAATTCAAATTTTGAAATTTGAAAATTAAAAAAAAATTGAATTTAACAAAAATAAAATGGATTTTAACGGAATTAAACGGATTTAACGGCCATTTTTTTCACAAAATTTTTCAAAATTAAACGGCTGTTTAAACGATTTTAACGGCCGTTAAAACAAAAAAACGATCGTTTTTTTCAAAACTGTTAAAATGTGTTTAAACGATTTTAACATAAATGGGCTTGGGGCGTTACCGTTTAAACGGCCGTTAAAACCGTTTAAACGGCCGTTTTTAAAACCATGCTTATAGCTACTTATCTTTTGATGAATTCAATAAAATGGTAAATCATCGGAGAAGAATTCACAAGAGACACTCTGCCAAGGATGATCCTCTTCTTAGAAAAAAATGATTGTAGAAATCAATACACTTGTGATTTACTTAGGTGAAGCTCTCTCAAACAATTAAAGCCTTCACAAAGGATGAACTGGGTTTGCTTAGGTGATGCTCTCTCAAATTCAAAATCTTTAGACTCAAGATGTTAATCAAAGAATGAGAGTCAAAGAGATAGCTTGATTGGGTTCATCTCTATTGATAGGTTTAGTCTCCATTATATAAGGCTATACCCAAACAAGAGAAACAGACCTAAAAGAGCCGTTTGAAAGGCTTAAGTGCTCCAAAATTCGCACAAAAGACGAAGTCAAAATAAGATTCAGAATATGAAAGGTCGACCGCACATTTTGATCGGTCGATCGATCAATATCGGTAAACTATCCGAGATTCGTCGGCTGCACAAATTGGTTGGTCGATCGCTCAGGTCAATAAGAGAAATTTTTCTTATGGGACCGGTCGACCGCTCAGAGTTAGGAGACTCCAGTCGATCGCACTTTTTGGCCAGTCAGGCGGTCAGTTGACTACTCAACCAACTCGAATAATTTCCAATACAACTTCCTACTGATACTAGCATAGACTCTAAAAATATACAAGAGATCCTAGGGGCATCTAGGGTCAAGAAGATCCGCTAACAATGGGCGGTGTGCCCTTAGATGTACGTAAGTAATATTAGCACGAGATTCTAATAGTTGAACGTTCATTGAGTGAGAACGTACGTTGAATATTTGCTTCAAATCTTCATGTTTAAGCTTAACTTTGTTTTCTGTTGAGCTTGAACACTTGGATTGGTTTTCTTCAGTTTTTATTCTTCTTTGATTTGTTAATGAAGTCCACTTAATCTCTGACACTTCAGTCTTCAGCAAACTTCTAACTTAATAGGATAGATTATAGAAGAACTAAGAGTTCCTAAGATTGACAATCGAGACTTTTCACTCATATATGGGTCCCACGCACATAGAGGTGCGCATCTCAACCCATATTTGATTATTACTTTCAAACCCAAATTTTTGACCCCCACCTCTATATGGTGAGACCCACATATGAGTCATGGGAACCATCTTGATACATGTAGGACATGCCTTGGTGCGTGTCAGGCCCACCCTATCCTTTGACATTTGTGGGCCATAGATTTGGTAAGTTTTTGTGTGAGGGTATAACAATACACATACATGTGCGATACACCTGAATTTCACTATTCTGTATATCTAAATGTGTGAACCAAACATATAAAAAAAGTATACATGCACATTCATTTGTGCGTACAAACCATTGTGCACGTAATGATTTGCGCGCAAACCAAACAGACCTTAAAAGATTATATTGAGCAAAGCCCAAGTTGTACGTTAACAACCTAGTAAGGAACGCGTGAACAAAAGATTGATAAAAATCTTATTGTGATGATCACTTTAAGCTCTCCATTAACACATATATACAAGAACTTTTACGATGTTGCTGTCATTCGAACAAGAATGACGATATGTGGTCCATATATTACATCATGGGCAAGATATAACATTAAATGAGTCCCACTTGCTCTCCCGTTTGCACCACACGTACACGCTAAGTAACCAGGGTTGAGTTTAAAATAACATGCTTACTTTTCTTTAACATGGGTTGAGGCTATTTTTGTAGTGCATGTCACTGTGTGGCTAGATAGTCTCCCATTTAATGTCATCATTCTTATTTTCAATATAGCCCATTGATGACCACTTAATTACTTACTATCTCATTATTTCTATATTTCTAAAACAACTCCTAAATAATAATTTAATTGCTTTCTATGTCATTTCTTTTATATTTTCAAAACAAGCCTTTAGCTACTACATATCTAATTTTATGGATAACTTCAGAGTTTTAATTTTCTAATTATACATTCAGTTTCTACAATTTATCAATTGATCCCTCCAAAAAGGCCCCTACAATCACTCACATCTGTTCCCACAAGCTGTCCGTTAACATCCTGCGAAGGAACTTGTGAACACGATTGATAAAATCTTTATTGTGGTGATCTTAAGCTCGCCATTAACCGTACACATTAGAATTTTATTGTTGTTGCTGTCTTCATAAGATATAAGCATGACGATATATGTGAGTCTCCATAATACATCATGGGAGATAAACCTTCGTTGACTGTGGGCTATTAGTGAAACTGCTGGCAACCACAAATTCAGCGACACATACACGAGGTTTTTTTTTTTAGGGGAGGACAAAACGGCACGAAACAAAACCCCAAATGGGTTTAAAAAGCCACGTGTCACTAACTTTGTGGTGGTCAGCGAAGTCTTATCTCACCACAAGTACACGCTAAAGTAACCAAGGTTGAGTTTAAAATGACCTCTTAAAACTTTTTTTTTACAGGGGTTAATTGAGGCTATTTCCGTAGGGTGTGGTTCCGTGCTACTCACTCCGAGGCTAGGAAGTCTCGATTAAGTGCCCCAATAAAGATGTTATTGGATGCCGACTTTGTCAGGTGTTGGATGATATGGGTACCCCCGGTCAGCCCGAGGCTCCCATTGTGTAGTAGTGGCATGTAGTGCTTTTATCATGCATTTGAGTTAGTGAACTTTTCTCTTATTATGAAAATATAATGTTTTCTTTCATGAGGTGTTGAAAATTTAATGAAGCTATTATTTAATGGCTAGCATAATGGTTATTTTATTGACTAATAAATTATTTTAATAAGAAAAAAAATAAAAATATTTTCAACTAAAAAAAATTAAGAAATCAACCAACCCGACTAACCTGATCAACTCGATAGGGTTGGAAAATCTAGGCTCGACCTTGGGTTAGGTTAGGATTCACAGCCTTTAAGGTTGGGTTGGGCTAGGGTTGACCTCCAACCCGACTCAACCCGCCCAAGTTGCTGCCCTAGTGGCATGGGTTTAGGCCTATTGAGCGGGTACTAGCCTGCTTAACCATCTCCGTCTTTCACCACTTTATTTTCAGGGTCGCCTTAACAATTTCTTCCCCTTGCTGTACGCAAGGAGTCGTACAAAGGAAAATAATATCAATTTGGTGCTCTAATAGCTACTTGGCGCAGTTAAAATCTAGGAGTCGTCCAAATCTAGGGCAAACATGATTCCACTAATGGTTACTTCCTGGCTCCGCCACTGAACGGAAGTCACAAAAGCAGCACCAAAGGGTAATCTGGGGTCAGAACAAGAGTTTGCAATAAATCATCGAGAAAATTTTTGAAGCGGCGAAGCAGTAACCAATCACATCGCGCCACAATTCACTGTTCAAAGCATTTCTGGGTTTGTTTAAAAGCATCATCGGATTGTAGCGTGGTGTGGATACCATATCAATTAAGGGTGTGGATACCATATCATACCACCCATTCTAAAACGGAACGTGCCCCTACTAGCACTAGATACACACGCATGGCATGGCATGCGGATGGTGGGACCCAGGACTCTGACCGCATGGATGTTTGGCCAATCCCTAGTTGAACCTACAAACCAAAAATCAGCCTGACTAGTGATTTTTAGGCGTTGGATCTTTGTACCTCAAATACTGCTCAAATTCCCACAGTTGAGATCAACCCATGAAAATAAGTCCAATCCATCGCCTATGAATCCCTAATCAGGCTAATTTTTGGTTTCTAGGTCCACTTGGGAATTGGTCAAACATCCATACGGTCAGAGTCCTCTAAAGTGTGCCACGTGGCTCATATTGTGTCCTGTCACTAGAGCCCGACCCTTATAGAAAAAAGATTTCTCTGTCAGAAAGTGTTGATACAGAAAATGTTTTATGGCATTAATATGCAAAAATCATTTCTAAGAAACTTAATTCATGACAACCAAACAGAGCCTAAATATATCTTTACATCTTAATCATTTCCCTAATCTAGGAGATTGAGCATAACCATTACTTTGGTTGCCTTTTTTTATTTGGAATGTCTTGCAAATAAAGCCTGCTTTTATTTAGAATCACATTTGTATTGGAAACTTCTTTCGAATAAAACCCACTTTCATTCAGAATCTCCAGTGACAGATTTGTAATCAGATTTCTGTCATAATAGGAATCTTTTAATTCCCATTGATGCTAATGGCTCGGGCCGTGAGCCATCTAGGCTGGCTCACTCAGTCAAGTTGTCGGATCCACAATCAACCATGATCTGTCTTAGGCCCAAAATCTATATCTGTCTTGTGATCTGTGTCAGGATCGACACAGGGATGGTTGTGAGGTCGGCGCCATTTCTTGGTACACACAACAACTGAAAACAGTTTCCGTGAGAACTAAAGCTAAGGTTTGTACCGGAGCACCAAAATAGACTAGTTGACATAATGAAGGAAATGGACCACAAGATATTATTTTTGTTCAATGAACCATTTACCAATAAAGGGAAACGGGTCCGGAAACGGACACGAGAAACTGCCCTGAAATTTCATGTGGTACAGGAAACAATTAAGAAACGACAATTGAAACGAATTAGAGAAGCAACGATGGAAACAACATGAAAAACGTATATACTTAGTAACTGAGGGTCCCAACTCTATATACCAACATTTCACCGTCGTATTGGGCCAACTTAAGAGATTTTCAATCTCAAAAATTAACCTAGAAGGTAATCTTCATCATCCAATATATGCAACATTTGTACATTTTATTAAACTAAAAACCATATTTCAATGACCACCAAAATAATGTGAGAGAGGATTGGACAGAGATATATTAGGCGAGAAACTTAGTCATAAGTATTCTGTCAAGTCCCACCATATGTGTACTCATTGGTTCGTTCTGCATGTTAGAAAGAGAGATTGGGGAAACAAGTTTCCATCCATTTTATGAAAGGATTTATTAATAAACGGAAACGAGTTTCCTGAGAAAACGCCAGTTTAAATGGAAAGCGAGTTTCCTTGGTAACTATGATTTTACCTAAATATTCCGACTTCAAGACAGTAATAAATTCGTTTCGGTCAGTTAAATGTGTGGAAATGTTTCTATTCCTTTATCTAGTAATGGGACCCTCGTACATCTAACAACTAAAGAAAGGAGATATGTGCTCATTTGAGTAAAGAAACCCTATGACCCAGCAGTGGTGTTAAAGTTGGTTTAAAATAAGGAGTTGTTCATATTTCTGTACAGTGTTACAAAATATTTGTTCATTCAATTCTGTTGACAAGGATCAATGGTGTTGAATTACCATGACAGGTACTAGCAACATGGTTTCTATCCAGAAAGTAGCATCACAATACAATGTAGTCATGATTATCAACTGCATAGAACAACTATCAAACCAAAACAATATTCTAGACTGACAAAACATGTATAATACATGCAACAAGTGACACAAAATGGGCCGCTAGATCCAAATCCAAAATTTTCACATCTGTTTTTTACCCTTTTGTTTCTTGTTTATTTCTTGCTCTTGATTTCTAAAGTTCCATGAAGATTTGTGTCTCCATAAACGATTATCACCTTTGATCCCTCAGAAGTGGTTGAGATGCAGAACCTGGAAGGAAAAAAAAAAAAGGAGGATATTTCACCAATACGCCCAAGCTAATGTAATAACAGGAAAAGAACAAACTAGTAGTAGTGTTAGCAGCAAACTTGAAGTTTATAAATTTGAGGGAATTATTCAGTTAACTATTAAAAGGATCCGACAAGTTCAACTTATAGCCAAGGAATTATGGTATGGAGCAGCAGCCCACAAGAGGTGATCAAGATTTGGCCATCTACCACAATCAGTGGGTGCAGGCCAATGGAGCATCTCTTGAATGACCCACAGCCCAAAATTGCACCAACTATACAATCCTAACAGACTGATTAATTGCTTTCTTTCAGTCTGTTAAATTAATAAGTGTAACAATCCATTATGAACTAGGAAGTTCATTATCAGATGGTTACAATCGTTGAATGGGTGCATATCTTCAGGTATCTCCAATTCAAGAGGTAGTCATTCCATGGAAAAAACCACAGCCATAAACACTTGTGCCAGATTGGTGCAGAGGAAAAAGCCCCATCACAAGCCATGGTAGCCATGGTGGGACACCAACCAATAATACAATTCCTCTTGATAGTTTGCAAACAAAAACTTCCCATAATGCCAAAAAGTTAAGTCTTTTTGTTTTCATTCAAAAATTTAAAAGGAAAAAGTTAAAAAAAAAAAAAACCCCTGTATTACCTGCAATGTCTTGCTGCCTTGGGACATCAGACGGAGGCTTCTCTTTGGAAGTTTTCTCTAGAATTTCAGCTAAAACCAGGCGAGATAAAAGAAGACCAGCAGTAAAAGCTCCGATAATAAGCATCACAAAAACTGCATTCCATCCTTTTGTGGAGATAAAACCAGTAAGAAGAGGTCCAAGAGCAGCACCAGCTGATCCAGTACCATCAATAATTGCAGTCACAGTTGCCAGAGCTCGAGAATTCCCTTTCAGAGAGCTGTGTGTGCCAAGATCCGCAGAAACAGCAGTAGTGATGAGTGCGTAGGGTCCATTCACAAACAACCCAGCGATCATCATCAGTACGATGTTCATGGACTTCGAAGTGTCCCCATAAAAGCGGTAGAGGAACAGAGCAGGAATGGAAGCATACATGAAGCTGGCTGCCGTAATGGCCCGAGCATTAAGTTTATCAGATATGTAACCAGCAAGAATTCCACCAACAATTCCCCCAACATCAAACAGAGTAGAAAGGTTTCCAGCAGACTTCACAGACATGTACTCTCCACCAATTGCTGCAAAATAATAAGAGAGGATAAAATGAAAAACATGCAAACCCAATCACCATGAAGTTTGAAAACTTTGGACCCTTAACAAGACTTCTACAATAGTTTGGATAGCTGTATGACATATAAAAATCTACCTTGGAAATTCAATGTTCTTGAGACATTAGCAGAAAATAATAAGAAGAAGCACTAGGCTAAACATATTGTCTGACAGTTATCCACACTGTCACATCTACAAACACAATATCAGCAATATGAATACACATAAGGTTGGGGCACACCTAAGGAAATATCTTAGCTCAATGTCAATGCAATCAGAAGACTAGAACCGGCTGATTTTTCTCACTCGTTTGGGAATTTGAAGAAAATCTGACAAACTGTCCTCGGAAAAACTTTTCAGCCTTGTGTGATCATTGAATTTTAATCCAACTATAATCTGCGGAGAAATTATAAATTGTCCTATTCCACGCCCCCCCCCCCCCCCCCCCCCCCCCCCCTTCCCCCCCCGAATTTCAGTAATACCCCAACTATAAAGTTAATTATAATCTGAAATCAAACTCCACTTCCAAAATTTTATGGTTTCCTTATCACAAAGTTCCCTCAGTGAATTACCTTGTGTAGGGAAAATTCATATGTCAAATCTGTGTTTTCCACTATCCGGATTCACAGTTGGAAAAAAACAAAAAGACATCATTCGTCAGGTCGTAATATTCATTTAGGACTTTCATTCTCCAGAACTGACTGTTTGACCATATCAATGTCTACAAGGTTCTTCTTAATGCAGTTTGGCATCCATTGGTTAAAGCTAGAAACTCCATTTCTTAGTTCTCTGATACTTGGAATTCATTGCACCTGCCGTTCTTTTCCTATAAAAATTACCAGAACTGCAAACCTGTAAATCACCTTAACACCATGGAGAAATGCCTGCTATGAACGAAATTCGTGATGACAATTGAAATACTGACATATAATATTAAACAGAGATGTACACATTTAAACTATAGAAATCTGTAATCTAAGGTATAGAAATATTCATCAGCTTAACAAACAGGTAATGTTGGGATATAATTCCAAAAAGAATTTCCCAAATTAAGGAGACATTAAAAATCTCTGGGTGAGATCTTTATAGTAGTAGAGACATGAGAGCAAAAGTGGAAGTCACATGCACAGGTTTTAGCCCCGTAAAAGAATAGTCGTATTACTAATAATCAAGGTTTAAAGTTCCGTTTCGAAGGAATGTCTCAGTCAATTGAAAAACTGAGACAAAACTCCAAAACAAAACTGGGCTAAATAAGAATTTTAGATGGTTGTTTAGAGGGTTAGACTAGAAACATTGGGATATAGAAGGGCTCAAAAACAGGAGTTTGATGCCGGAGAATTGGAAGGCAAAGTAAAAGGTAAAGTTAGAGGACATGGGCTAGTGATTGCTCTGTGGCCTTCTCATTTCAGCTCTCGCATCATCAATTCCTGCGCGCAGTCTCAATGCGGCAACTACTTAAAAATGGTCCATTAGACATAACCTTTGATCAAGGGATCAAATGTTAAATTGTTAGCTCGGTAATGTGGCCAAATACTCAGTTTCAATTCAAGCATTTTCTAGGGGCTTTCCAAGACATTCAATTGGCCCACATAATACAAAACTAGCAGCTACTCCAATCTTCAGCTTTCTTTCACTTCCGTTAATACAATGTTCATTTCAGTTTTGGATAAATAAACAAGAAAAAGTTATCAACAGATTCACAATTAAGTACGTTGAAACTTAGTGATCCACAGGAAAATATATTATAGTTAGGCTCCGAATGGTTGCCCTGAATAAGTTATAGAAATGATTTTTGCATATAAATTCATAAAACTTTTTCTGTATTAACACTTTCTAACATACAAATCTTTTTTCTGTTATTTTTTTGTTGATCACCATACAGAGCCTTATCTGCAAAGTTTCTAGCTGCATTTCCTTTCTTTACTCTGATTCACTAACCTCATGCTTAACCAAGGTTCATGGTCTAAAATCTCACTCATTCATGCCATTAACTAAAATCAAGAGATTTGCCAATATTCTGTTGACATGATTGAATTTATATAAATCATTTTCAAATTTCAAATAGTTAGAGAACTTTTATCGTCCCACAAAGATAACAGATAAATTGGAAGGGGAGAAACATACCAGTCTGGCTTAGATAAAAAGGCAACCAATACAGGAATGTGTAAGCCACAAGCTTTGCAAAGAAGAGACACATCGCGAACGGAATCACTCCTGGTATCAGACAAGCATCCACAAGCCCAACAGCACTACCCCTATTCGTTGACCAAGTTTGATTGATAGCACTCGTTTCCGCTTCCACAATACCTCCATTTTGAATCTGAGATTCTTCATCTTTAGGTGCTCTCTCCGCTTTATGGGAGTCCCATCCATGTGGGCAAGGAAGCCCAACATCCTCAGGATAAGCAGCCAAGAACAAATAAACCATTATCCCTCCCAAGAAGATCAAAGCACCCGGAAGTATAAAAGACCAACCCCATCCATACTGTAGAACGCTAGCAGCAAGAAGAGACCCAGTGATATTCCCAACAGATGTATGAGCATTCCAAATACCCATAATCAAACCCCTTTTTCTCTTCCCAAACCAATTACCAATAACAGCAACAACAGAAGGCCACCCTGTGGCCTGAAACAATCCAGCAATCATTTGCATTACAAGGTAAAACGAGAACATATGGATATTCCAAAAATAACCCATCCCAAAAAGCCCCACAAAGATTCCACTCCCAATCATTCCCGTGGTCAAGAACAGCCGCAGGTCAAGCGTATCTCCAAGATGCCCTGCCACATACATTCCTAGAGAATAACAAGCGAGGAACGCAACATCAATCTCTCCCAACTTCACAGTTCCATCTTTCCCATTAAATGGAGCCCATCCCTTCTCACGTGATCTGGTGAAATTACCGATCAACCCTTCGTCCCTGAGAAATACCTCACCGATCGGCCAAGGATAGGTAGACCCAACCTTGACAGGCTCTGGATCCAAAACACTCTTCACAATGCTAGTGGGTTTTCTGGAAGCATGGTAGCAAGCATACGCTATGAAAGTGAGTAACAGAACAACATATCTGTATGTATTTAGATTCCATTGGTTGCCTGTTAGACTTCTTATGAGCTGAATTCCAGGTGGTGCCCTCCCCATTGTATCCATACTACCTCGCATCTCAAAAACTTAGAACCCCACGACCAAACAAATTCAGTTCTGCAACACAATTCAACAAAACTACTGCTTTAAAAGGCCGAATAATTCTACAACTGTTCATAAATTGGATCCATCCAAACACTTCTTACTCTAGATCAATCTTACGCCTCTATTGCTTCAAAAACAGAATCAAAATTCAAACATTACAATTAAAAACTGAATAAATCTCCAAAAAGTATGAAGAATATGAAATCCATAAAGCCGGACCAGATTCAACAAAATAACAGTTCCATGCAAGTTAAAAAATCTAATTTGATACAATTTACTCTACGATCCTAAAATTCAACCAAAAGAAATCTAAAATGATTAATCTTCACCCAAAATCCAAACATTACAATTAAAAACTGAATAAATCTCCAAAAACTATGAAGAATCGAACTAATTTCTACTTTAAATCCATAAAGCCGAACCAGATTCAACAAAATAATGCAAGTTAAAAAAATCTAATTTAATACAAAATACTCTATGATCCTAAAAAGAAACCTAAATTGATTAATCATCACCAGTTATCCTCTCCTACCGTCCTACATCAATCATTGCACCGAAAAACACTCCATTTGCATCAAAAATCGAAGAACAAAACTTAACAGACGCAAATACAGTAACAGATCAACCAATCACACGTCCTAGAATATATAATTAAAAGCGAGAATCGTATAAAAAGATAAGCATACCAGAATCAGATGTCAGACGACGTCATTTGATGCGACGAAGATCTGAAAGCGACAAAAAATTCTCCAACGGTTACAAATTATGGCGAAATTCTGTCTGGTTTAGGTCGTTTTCTTAAATCTCTCACAGTGAGTTCTAGGGATTTCACAACAGATGGAGAGAGAGAGAGAGAGAGAGAGAGAGAGAGAGAGAGAGAGGAATTAGAGGGAGAACGAAGTTCGCGGTGGTCAAGAGTGGACAGTAGTGGATGGTGAATTCGCCTTCGTTGTAGGATACTGAAAAGAAAAATGGTGCTGTCAGCCTGGAGAAAACGTCTTTTTTGGAGGATCGGATCATCTAACGGTATATGCCTTCGAAGGAGAACGCTCTCTTGAGACTGACGTCAACACAGCTATTAACTCTAAGAGAGAGAGAGTCGCTTTCAAAGTTTCTTGAATGGATGAGGACGTGGCTCCCTCTCAGAATTTGAAGATCCTACTAACTTCCGCTTCCACGCCACGTATTCACTGTAAATTAAACAAAGGGTCGGGCTCCGTTGACAGGTGAAAAACTGACATGATTATATACAGGGACACTATATGAGCCACGTGGCACATTCTTAGAAGAATCTGACCGTATGGATGTTTGTCCAATCCCATGGAGGACTTATAAACCAAAAATCAGTCTCATTAGTTATTCATAGGCGTTGGATCTTTGTACCTCAAATACTACTCAAATTCCCACAGTTGAGATCAGCCCATGAGAATACGTCCAAACCAAAGCCAATAAACACTAATCAGGATGATTTTTGGTTTGTAGATCTACCATGGGATTGGACAAACATCCATACGGTCGTATTCCTCTAAGAATGCGCCATGTGGCTTGTATTGTGTCCCTGTACAGAATCCTGTCAACGGTGCCCGACCCTTAAACAAAATTATTGTTTTTTTTTTTTCTTTTTGTTAATCGACTGATAAGTAAATCGTACCGGACCACATGCTGGTCAAGTAGCTACCTGACCACCCACACTATAAGCCGCGTGGGAATTTCTTAGACGACATTAACTGTATAGATGTTTGGCCAATCCTTAGGTGGACCTATAAACCCAAAATCATCCTGATCAGTGATTTCTAAGCCTTAGTTGAAGTCATTTTCATGGGTTGATTTTGATCGTTGGAATTTTAGCATTATTTACCATTATTTGGGTACAAAGATCCAAAGGTTTGAAATCAGTAATCAGGCTAATTTTTGGTTTATAGGTCTACTTAGGGATTAACCAAACATCCATACAGTCAGTATCCTTTAAGAGTGTATCACGTGGCTCATACTAGGTTAGGGCGTCCCTGACCGTCTGTGGTCAAGCAAGCGAGTTTACTCTCGAGTCTCGACTGGTTTACACACAAAAGGGACATTTGTGCCCATCCGCCAACACGGCTTGAGACAGCCAGGGTGGGGAGTGAGTAAACCTTCAATGAGTAAAACTTCCGTCACTATACGAGCCACGTGGAACACTATTAGTGGATGCTGATCGAATGGATGTTTGGCCAGTGCCTCGGTGGACCTGCAAACCAAAAATCAGCATGATTAGTGATTTCTAAACGTTGGATTGGACTTATTTTCATGGGTTGATCTCAACTTTGGGGTATTTGAGCAGTATTTGAGGTACAAAAATCCAACGCCTAGAAATCACTAATCAGGCTGATTTTTGGTTTGTAGGTCCACCTAGGGATTGGTCAAACATCCATACGATAGGAGTCTTCTAAGAGTGTTCCACGTGGCTCATATTGTGTCATGTAACGGGGAGCCTATCATTTTAGGGCTGTCTGTCACGGGGTCACTAGTTGGGCCCGATCCAAGCCCGCCAACGAAGCCCGTTCCAAGCCCATAACCAAGCCCGGTTATGGCTCAAGGAGTCTAGAGTGCTCTGAAAGCTTCTAGAAGACCCTAGAGTATGGTAGAGAGCCTTAGAAGATGGAAGAGTCTAGAATACTCATGAGAGTTCTAGGGAATCTCTACCCATGTATTATATGTAGATATTCTAGATAATTCCTAGGAGAAATATCTAGAAATTCTTTGGTAGAATTGTAGGGAAAGTTCTAGAATAAGGCTTGAAGCCTATATAAAGGGGCAAGCCCCCTCATTTGTAATCATCCTGAAAATCCTGAAAATCCTAGAATCCAGAATTGAGTAGCAATATAAGCTTTCTCATTCTTCAAGCTCTCTTGTGCCTTTGTATTCTTGTGTGCTTTTTGAGTAGGTTGAATACTTAGGCAAGGCAAAGTCCTAAGTGATCAAAGGGGGAAAGGCTGACTTGAGGTAACCAAGGAGCGCTAACCCGAGTGCCGCACGGTCTCTAGCAAGGGTCAAAGACTAGGTCTGTGACAAGTGGTATCAAAGCCAACTTCAAGCAAGCACCATGTCGATGGTCACTGAAGAGGCACGGGGAAGTGATGAGCAAAACCCCACCATCCCTATCTCTAGGGGAGGAAGGAAAAGGGATAAGTCCCAAGATATCTTTGCTGCTTGGGAAGCTAGGCTTGCTAAGGTGGAGCTTGCCATGGCAGATGCACGTGACAGGTTCGACGAGTTAGGCATGGGCATGGAGGACCTCAAGGCGGGATTTGAGGAACTCAAGGGAGGTATGCTGGCCACCGTCAACGAACTGGTGCATGATCAGCAGCAAGAGAGGGATGCCTTCTAAGCCGAAGTAATTGGGATGGTGGAGACTCTGAAAGACCAAGTCGAGGAAATGCGAGGTGACTGGGTCTTATGGAAGAAGGCCATGGCCAATGAGGGCGTGGTCGCACGGGGGATGCCCAGGATCAAGACACCGGAGCCCAAGACCTATGGTGGGTCAAGGGATGCCAAGGAATTGGATAACTTCTTATGGGGCATGGAACAGTACTTCGATGCCATCTCTCTACACGACGAGAAGACTAAGATCCGCACAGTTACCATGTACCTCACTGACACAGCTACTCTAAGGTGGCGAAGGCGTCATGCGGACATGGAATGAGGTACGTGCACGATCAACACTTGGGATGACTTTAGAAGAGAGATCAAGAGGCAATTCTACCCAGAAGATGCCGAACATCAGGCAAGGAGGAAACTAAAACGGCTTAAGCACACGGGGTCAATTCGAGACTATGTGAAGGAGTTCTCGACCCTAATGTTGGAGATTCCAGACATGCCGGAGAAGGAACTACTCTTCAACTTCATGGATGGTCTCCAGCTATGGGCGGAACAGGAGCTAAAACGACGTGGGGTACAAGACCTCGCTAGTGCCATGGCCGCTGCCGAACAGTTACTAGAATTCAAGAGGGATGATTCCTCCAAGCTAAAGTCGACCAAGTGTAATCATGCCAAAGGTGGGGGAGATGAGACATCAAGTGACAAAGAAAGATCAAATCACAAAGAGAGATCGAGTCACAAGGAGGGGTCATCCAAGCTAAAGCATGGCAAATTCAAGAAGGAAGGTAAGGACTACTCCAAATCGAGGACTAATTGTTTCCTTTGTAATGGGGATCATTGGGCAAGGGACTGCCCACAGAGGAAGGCACTGAACGCCTTAGTTGCCAAGTTGGGTAGCGAAAGTGAAGACAGCAACGAGGAGCCAAGGATGGGATCCTTACAACTCCTCAATGCTATGAAGAAGCAACCTGAGTCTTCCAAGACTATGAGCAAGGGACTCATGTACGTGGAAGCTCATATAAACGGGAAGCCTACACAAGTCATGGTAGACACCGGGGCGACACATAACTTTGTCTCAAGAGAAGAGGCAAAGCGATTGGGATTGAAAGCATCCAAGGAAGAAGGATAGATAAAGGCGGTAAATTCACAGGCCAAACCTATCCATAGCACAGCTCGTGGGGTAGAGCTAGGCATAGGGGAATGGAAGGGGCTCATGGATTTATCAGTCATTCCTATGGATGACTATCAAGTGGTACTAGGGATGGAGTTCCTGAAGAGGGTCAAGGCAATACCTATGCCGTTCGTAAACTCGGTGTGTATAATCGAGGAAGGAGCTCCTTGCATGGTTCCTACAGTCCAAGGAACCAAGCCTAAAACAAAGATACTCTCGGCCTTGCAACTGTTGATAGGAACCAAGAAGGGCATGGTCAAAGATCTTGAGGACAAGGTAGATAGGAAACTACCCAGGAATGAAGGCAAAGTCCTTGAAAAATCCAAGGACATGTTGTCGCCTAAGCAGACAAAGGCGCTACCACCGAAGAAAGAGGTGGGTCATCCAATCGAGATGAAGCTTGGTGTCAAGTCGCCTGCATCGACACCACTTGGGAATGCTATCAAGAGCCAACTAAAAAGGCAGAAATGGACGGACACGAGGAGACGATCGGTAGAGTGCAAGGAAGTGGACTATATACTCGCTGATCGTCGGGTGAATAGGCGTGGAGTCCAATTATACATTGAGTATCTGGTGAAATGGAAGGGATTACCCAAGGACGAGGCTACTTGGGAGTACGCAGATACTCTATGGCAATTTAAAGACAAAATCACCAAATACTATGGAGATGACGCGCCGAGGACGTCGCGCAACCAGGTGGGGGAGAGTGTCACGGGGTCACTAGTTGGGCCCGATCCAAGCCAGCCAACGAAGCCCGTTCCAAGCCCATAACCAAGCCCGGTTATGGCTCAAGGAGTCTAGAGTGCTCTGGAAGCTTCTAGAAGACCCTAGAGTATGGTAGAGAGCCTTAGAAGATGGAAGAATCTAGAATACTCATGAGAGTTCTAGGGAATCTCTACCCATGTATTATATGTAGATATTCTAGATAATTCCTAAGAGAAATATCTAGAGATTATTTGGTAGAATTGTAGGGAAAGTTCTAGAATAAGGCTTGAAGCCTATATAAAGGGGCAAGCCCCCTCATTTGTAATCATTCTGAAAATCCTGGAATCTAGAATTGAGTAGCAATATAAGCTTTCTCATTCTTCAAGCTCTCTTGTGCCTTTGTGTTCTTGTGTGCTTCTTGAGTGGGTTGAATACTTAGGCAAGGCAAAGTCCTAAGTGATCAAAGGGGGAAAGGCTGACTTGAGGTAACCAAGGAGCGCTAACTCGAGTGCCGCACGGTCTCTAGCAAGGGTCAAAGACTAGGTCCGTGACATGTCGCTGGAGCCTGACCTTATATAATATATTAAATTTATTAACCATTATTATTTATCTTATAGTGTAATTTGCATTAAAATGAACTTTTAATTTTTTAACACGCTTATGTAATAAATAATTCAAATTTTATAAAATAAAGTTTGTTTAAAATATATTTATTGTAGTATTTATTATTTTATTAAGAGAACTATTGAATTAAAATGATTAAATAAGAAAAAGTGTGGACCAATATTTTTGCACTAATAATTTCACTAATTCTCTTGGGCATCGATTCTGAGAATCCAACGATGTTTGTAAGTGCTGAGTTGGCATTTATAAAAAAAAAATTCCTGTTACGAAAAATCAGCCCCATTTTTTTTCAAACCTTTGTAAAAAAAATTTTTTTTTTCTGATAATTCCAAGAATGCATTGATGAAAAGGAGATCAAGAAGATCTCAAAGTACGTGCAAAAACAGAAACAAAACCAAAAAGAAATCAAACAAGGATACGTGCAAGGGGTTCCAAGACCTTGCAAACTCCTTAATTAACAAATATACGCAAGCAAGTGCAGCCCAAAAACTGATGCAAGTGGGTGTATTGTATTAGCTCAACATTTTTACTTCCAAAAAATAATAATAATAATAATAATAATAATAATAATAATAATAATAATAATAATAATAACTGTGATTATTTTTATTATTATCTTTTATTTTTTATTTTTTTTTATTTTTATTTTAGTTTTTAATTTTTTTGATATAGTTGGGCGGCTTAACACTAAGCTTTCCCCTCCAAAAAATAATAATAATAATAAAACAAACAACATGATAACAATAATATTTATTGTGCAAATTTTTATAAAATCAATAAATAAAATAATCCATTGCATTCTTTTGCAATGCACTACCAACCAATTTACAGGTCGTGAACCAAACAGTTGTAAATGACTTGCATTGTAACTACATTGCAAAATGCACCCAAGTGTAGTGAACCAAGCAGGGCCTAAAAGTCATAGAGTTGCTGTGAAAGCCACAAAAAATGAGTTCGGAGTTGATCCAAAATGAGTTTGGGACTTTCATGAGATCTGACATCACATGGCAATTAGTACTTTTTTAACTTCAAATGACTATTTTATCCTTTTCAATTTCCTTAATCTGAAATGCAAAGAGTTCCAACTGCAAATATGTAGCCGGGAGAATATCATCTTGGCTAAATATTTGGGCATGCCAATATTTAGCAACGTTCGGTATGTGTGTTAGCTAGTTAACTTCATTATCTTTCAATTTGTATGGGTCCCACATATCAAAGTAAATCAAATATGGGTTTGGTGAGTGTCGACCCATATATTAGGTCACAGGATCCAAACGTTCTCATTTATATCTTTTTTATATATTAAAAAATTATTTTTTATTGAAAATAGCGATTTTCCCTCAAGCAAATAAAAATTTTCCATCAAAACTTATTTGGTGCGAAAATATTTACTCAGGGGGAGGTGATCAAATATTTTTCCGCTGCGATGGGCAAATTTGTGGGTCTGACTAAATATTAGGCGCGGGCAAATGCATGCCAAACACGCCCGGACGAATATTAGTGCGCACAAATATTTTATTTTGCATCCGCGGTGGCCCACCAAACAGGTCCTACATCTCCCTAACATCAAGATTTCTCATATGATTTTTTAATGTTCACACGACAAAATACACATGACAATTATTGATTTGAGACTGATGCAAACCCAAAATCATTTATTGTGATTTAAGAACACAGAGAACAAACGCAGCAACATAAAAGATAAATGCACAAGACAACCAACAGATAAATCCCAAAACTTACATAAGGTTTTATTATTAGGGTCCGGATCAGGGGACTCACCTCTTTGAACTTCTCGACTCGATTTCTTAGGCATGGATTCAGAGAATCCAACAACCACCGTCGAAATCCATGGCCTAGAGCACTAGTGAAAAGATGAGTTCAAAAATGTGAGTCCCCTGATCCCGACCCCGAATCCTAATCATTAATTAGTGCCAGAGAGGGAAATGGTAAAAGGGTCGGGCTCAAGGGACACCCATTTTTTACCCCTATTTTTAACATCAATTTTGGCATACCCACATAGAAGATGAATCAATGGCTGATTTTTGGTGGGGATGATCTCACCCCAACAAAAAATCAGCCCATTCTGAAATATATAACCCCATCAAATGTGGTTTTCAAGTTACATGGTAAAAATCGACGGTCCATAAATCTTCAGCTTCTAAACCAGTCTATGAATATCGGAACGTTTTGAATTTTTGTGAGGATGATCTCCTCACCATAAAGATCATCCTCACCAAAAATCAGCCATTGATTCATCTTCTATGTGGGTACGCCAAAATGGGTGTCAAAAATGGGGGTCCCCCTAGCCCGACCCTATACAAAATTCCAAATGCTATCCAAACTTTATTTAATGTGAACCATTAAAAAAGTTTTAACTCTAAAGTCAAGTAAACTAATATATAAAAAACAAAAAAAAAATTCTAATTAATTAAGGAATCTTTTTCAGTTTCTTTATTATTCTCTTTGGATGTTTAGATAAAGTTGGAATTCGCTTTTGTTTGGATGTAGCGCCATCAGACTTCCCTGGTTGAAAATGACTTGTTCTCAAATCAAGATGGTGATCATCAATTTCTCTAAGGCTGTGTTTGATTGCACGGAAAATTTTCCCGAGAAAATACGTCTGGGATATGCCTTAAATGGCTGATTGATTGCAACGGAGAACACATATTTCAATCATGGAGAAAATAAAGGTGCAGTTTCAGGTGGAAATGAATTCTCACCTATTTGGATGGGAAATGAATTCTAGCCTTAGTAGGAAAAATTATCCAGATTTAAATGGCTTGTTAGGAAAAATTATACAGATTTATAATGGCTATCTAACAATGGACAGTTGTGTTTTCCAAAGGAAAATGCAATTTTCCAACTTGGTAATCAAACACGAAGATATGTTTGCAATATCAGCCAAATTGTACTTCTTATTGCTCTCTTTTAGCTTCTTTTGAACCACTGTATGTAGACCTTTAATGCAAGGTTTAAAAGAGGCCGTTATAACGGTATAATGGACTGGGGGCGTTAATGTTTTTCAATTAAAACGGTCGTTAAAACGAATTGTAACGGACGGGTAAAAACGGAAAAAAATGGCAGTGAAATTCAAAATTTCAAAAAACGAAAAAATAATGGAAATAACAGTTTTTTTTTAACAATTTTTTTCAAAAAATAACGATCGTTATTTTCATTTTATCGGTCATTATTTTCAAAGCCGTTATAACAAAAAATAACGGCCGTTATTTTCTAAGCGTCAAAACGGTTCATAACATAACGGGCTTTGGGTGTTACCATTTTAACGGCCGTTAAATTTGTTACAACGGCATTATTTTAAACCACGCTTTGATGTATTTAGCATGTCTTCTGCATCATCACTAGGTTGGTTTGAAATTGGTAGTAGTACCAAGTCCAAAGAACTCTTGAATTTCAATTATACACTACTTCAAACAAACTCTTTCCAATGGACTTCTTTTTCGTCCAATTATATGCAAATTCAGATTGGGATGATGCAAGGTCTTAGTCTCTCTTATTCTCGTCGGCCAAGCTTCGAACAAGATTTCCAAGTGTTCAATTTGACAACCTTTGTTTATTCATTTGTTTGAGGATGATGAGAACTACTAAATTTGCATTCTAGTTCCTATTTTGTGTCATAGAGTCCTGCAAAAATGGCTAATGAACTTGGAGATCTTGATCTGAAATGATGGTCTCTGGAATGCAATGTAGCTTAAAGATCTCTTTATTATATAATTCGGCGACATGAGTGGCATCCAAAGTCTAATTACTACAAGCAACGAAGTACAATACTTTGAAAATCAATCAACCACAACAAAAATTGATTGTTTTTTTCTGGAAAACCTCGAAAGAGGGAGGGAGGATTTATTGATTGAAAAATAAAAGTACACCTAGCTAGGAGGATGTAAGTACCCAACCCCTCAAGATGCTAACACTAATGAAGAACAAATGCATGTTGGCAGAGGATACAAGGAAGATCAAGCCTAAGCTCTAGTGTAGGGAGTACCGATCTTATCCAGATGGATAAAACCGGTGAACCGGGTAAGAACATAGTCTTTGAATTCCTGATGAGATTTGGCGTGAAAGCCCTTAAGAGCCATATGAAAAGGACCCAATATGAAGTTCATGCTAATGCCTTCCCAAGGAGCTTTAGGCATCGTTAATGAAAAAGACCAATTCTTTGAGAATGGGAAGCAAAAAAGAAAGCACCCCTCCCAGCCCATCTCTACTATGCCTTTCAATCACAATAAGTTTCCTGAATGAACAATCTAGAATGCATAATCGAATCCCTTAAAACAAGAATTCATCCTATAAGAAATAATCACATTCGCCTCATTTTTGCACTCCACCCATATTTTATCGAATTTTGAATCTTCTTCATACACTTCCTCCAAATTTCCAAATCCAATCACCTTCACTTCCATCATACTCAACATCACCAACTCTCGATTTAAAGCATCAGCTACCTTATTTTGGTTGTATACTTGTGTCGAATGACAAATGAGAACTCTTGAAGATACCCCATCCATTTTGCATGTTGAGTACTCAACTTAGGCTGGCCATTGGTATACTTCAATGTTTCTTGATCGAAGAGGATGAATGACTCAAAGCCTAAATGATTTAGAATTCTATGTTGTAGGTTGAGTTTCGCTTTCTCGTGTTATTCAACTTTTATTTGAAAATAAAAAGCAACTGGCCAACAATCTTGACTTAAACTTCTCAAACTCCCACATGAGATGCATCACAATCAACTTCAAAAGTAAGTTCTCAAAATTGGAAAGATCCAAACAAATGCTTCAGATATTTTTGCTTCCCTAGCTAAAACTCTTATGGGTCGTTGCGTTAAACTGAAACACTCTTCCACCCTTTAATCAATCTATGAGAGCTGAAATTGAGAATAAATCGTTAATAAAATGTGGTTGTCATAAAAGCTCCTAACGTTGTTGATGCTTTTTTGGGGTTGGCCACTCTAGGTCACTTTAAACAAATTAGTAGATAATACATCATTGATATACTTGAACTGAGTCAGTTAACTTGATTGCTAAATTAAAATCAACCATAGTAAGATTGTATGCATGCGATTAGTTTACCCCGACTAGACCAATAAATCATATTTAAGATAATATTAATTAGAGATATTTTTTAAATACATATTCACCCCCTCCCATCTAGGTACATTTACAGTATTTCAAGTGTTCCGCGTGTTTATCATAGGATAAAGTATTTCAAGAACTAAAAAAAAAAAAAAGTAGTGTGTAGTTTATTGACTCGATTTACTAAGTGTCTAAATAGTTTAAGACATTATGTTCATTGAATCTTATAAACTAACACTAAATAAGGTTCAAGTCCAAAAGACACATGTACCAATACATAACATTTTCTAACAATGGTCTCAAATTTATCTATCATAATTTCATTCATGTGGTAAATTGTTATTGTAAATTTTTGAAATAACAATTTACTTCGATTTTTCTGAACCTAAGAAGTCTTGAACCTAGGTTTATTGGCTTACTTTATAAAAGTAAGTTGTTTTGTCTTTTTATTTCAAAACTTTATAAAACTTAAATGAAATAATTTTTAGGGGAAACTATAGTGGTTTTCACTCAAATGACTACTTTTTGTAAATTTTTAGTCCCACGTTCCTTGGGAATAAGATTGCTTCTGAGTGTATATATCTGAGGATTAGAATAAAAGGATGGAACCCTTAAGCCACCTAATTTTGTGCCCAAATGGGCAGTACAACTTGCAAAAATTACAAGACACAAGCACGCACCAAGTCGATCCGAGCCATGCAACGCCATGTCATCTAGTGTAGTGTAGTGCACGTGTGTGTGTGCGTGTCACAATGTGTGTGTGTGCGGGCCTGTGGGAAAAGTCAGTTCCACCTATCCTATATTTTTATGTAATTAAAGATTATTTTTAATATGGGTTAGTTCTATGGGTTAGGGTTCAACCCGAAATGCATTTTTTTTGTTCAAAAACTAATGGGTGTCTGCAACAATACACAATGCTTGGAAATAGACTCATTTCTTTCTTTAAAAACACTCCTCTCTAATGTTTTCTATGCATAAAAAATAATTTATTTTAGAAAATCTCTCTCTCATCTCCAGTCTTCTATGATTACTTAATTAAAGAACTTTTTATTTTTCAAATTTTGAGAGCATTGTTGTCTTCTTGTTCGCTATATATAACCTTGAGATTTGGACTAGTGCCTTCTCGAATAAAAAATTGTTGAATCCTGGGAGGTCCACAGACCTGTCGGCATCGAAGCATGGGCGAATTCGGCCTTAAGGACATTGCGTTGAACACAAGCCTCGATCACTGATAAGTCATCTATTTCTCTCATAATTACTTCTTATTTACATTACATTTGAAATATTTGTCAAAAATTACTTGGACCTCAACTTGCACCCTTCGTTTGAGAGCAATCACTAGCTACTGGAAGAGACCAACATCATTCCTATAACCTTTCAACATGACTTAGTTCTAAAATCGAAGGTCTTCAATAGTCTCGAATCGGCTCTCTACGACCCAAAATATTCAAAGAGGATTCAAGAACGATCATCTTTTGATGTGAGTGCTTTGGTTCGATTCAACAAAGACGTGTTTGTGGGTGAGTATTAGTGGGTCGAACCATTCGAGCCCCAATCTCCATGGCTTCGAACTCTTCAATCTAAGTCCTCTGTAACCTAATAAGATCAATCAAAAGCCCTTTGGTCGACGAAATCGAATCAAACAAAGAAATCCCCAAAATCATTAGCTTTGTGAGAGTTGAAGAACTATCAATCAGAGTCGTATTTTCGAAATGGGGTACTTCAGGAGAAAAGATGTGATCAAGGCAATGCTTGAAGAGGGTCTAATTAAGAAGCTGTTGGAGGTGCAGAGATTGGAATTTGGAGCAGATTTGATTGAGAAGTGGGTCTTATGTCAGAAGGGTAAAATGGTATAAGTCTTATAGCTAAGGAAATAGATCTCCATATTTGAAGATGAGAGGAGTGCTTCTAGCTAATCTCCAAATATGGCTACGTAGTTGAGGACATGCATTGTTGGAGAGCTCTTTGTCATGATTTTTCACTTTATTTTGAAATGGCTAACCAATATGAATAGTTGTTGGTGATGCTCTAGGCCATGGAGATAAGGATGACTCGGCCATGGGTAACGAGTAGGGCTGTCAAAGGGTAGGGCCTGGCCCGACCCTATCCCTACCCTCGCATATAAGGTGAGGCCCTAGCCCTTAGAGGGCATGAACTGGCTAAGCCCTAGCCCTACCCTCAAGGGCCAGGGCCGGGTCAGGGAAGGGCCAGGGCCTGGAAGAAGAGTATTAAAACATAGAAAAATTTAAGTAAAAAAGTAGATGCTTGAATAATATACTTGGCTTGGTAACGTGTTTCGTCGGTTTAATCTATGTAGATTTTTCTACTGATGATTATATTTTTTTCGTTACAAGGGTAAACCATTAAGGTTTGAAAATGAATCATTTTGGTCTTTTTAAAAACCTCGATAAAATAAATGATATATTATAAATTTACACTACAAAAAAAAAACCATTAATTTGGAATGATTTTGAACCATTCTTAAATTTTTCAAAATAAGAAAAATTTTGGGCTGTTCATAATATTGAAATGGCTCAATCATTTGAAAATTGCCAAAAGTTGTATCTTTTTTAGGATAATTGTAGTGTCCAACACCAATAATGTCATGACACATGTACCTAAGGAAACCGGGAGACCATGCCAACTGGCTTTCCCCTTTCTTTTGTATATTTTGTTTTTTAAAAAAAGGGTTAGAATCCCTAGGTAACTTGGAACTCTCATTAACAGTCAACAGGTGACCTTGGAACAACCTATTTTTTCATTTAAAAAAACACAACGTAATTTAATTTTGAATATACCACGCACCTAGGGTGCATTGTTTTATGGAATATAAATTTAAAAAATAAATAAAACAAAAAAAAAATTTGCTAAGGCCCAGGCCCCCTTGAGTGTGACCCTGGCCCGGCCCTTATTTAGAAGGGCCTTACATATTTGGGCCCTGCAATAAGGGCTTGAAATTTATAAAAAAAAGTCATCTTTTTGGGGCTTTCAAAGGGTAGGGTAGGGTGTTTACAAAAGCACCCACCCTGTTGGGATTTATCCTAGAAGCGCCCAGTGCGTGTCAAAGGGTTCAGCACGCACCAGGGGATTTAGTTTCGAGACCTGGACACCCCGTCACAAAAAAAAAAAGAAAAAAAAAAGGGTAGGATGGGGTGTTTACCAAAAAAAAAAGGGTAAGTTAGGGTATTGATAATGGATGGGCCCCCTTTCAAGAGGCTGGATCGGTTCCGTTTCAGTTCCTGAGGTGGATAGAACCGGAACTAACAATTCCGGTTCTGGATCTTATTAGTTTCAGTTCTTAACGACTCTAGTTCTAAAAATGATGGACCCGGAACAGGAATCGATTATTTGATTTTTGTCGGTTACGGTTCTGAGTATATTCGTTCTAATTTCAATAATATGAGAATTTTAACACTATACCTCTACATTGATTCTGGTTCATATCGATTCAATTTCGATTCCTATCGGTTCGCTTCCGAGTCCTATCGGTTTTGGTTCCATACTAAACCACTAAAAATCGGAACCATTATTTTTCAGTTCAGTTTCAATTCTAATTATTTTTTTATCCGTTCCCAAAAATGTGGAACCGAAATCGGTGTTTTTGGTTCTGATTAAAAGAGAAAAATTGACACCCTTAAACCCTAATTAATATATAATAAAAATTATTATTAAAATATACATTAAACATATTTAATATTAGTCTCATTTTAAAGGTATCTTCTAATGATAATAATTTAAAAAAATATGTATATTTATATATTAAAAGTTATATCACTTTTATTAAAATATAATTGAAATTGTAAAAGATACATTAGAAATAATATTGTACATGAGTGCAAACAAAAAGGTAGTGTGGACATTTATTAACTATTAACAGTAATAGAGATTTGTTTTAGAGACCTTTCGTGGGTCTCGAGATATAGAGACCCAAAATGGATAGGGCACGGTTTGAGTATCTCCAATCCGTAAAGTAGAGATTTAGAGTTCGGTTGGAGATGCTCTTAGTAACGAGGCTATTTCAACTTGTGGGGTATGTCCAATTTCCAAGTAACTATAGGGTAGGGACGTGTACTCCCTCTTTGCTCTCTCTCCGTGCCAATTCGTTTTTAAGAATATAGTTTCTTGCTGTTATTAGGGCAAAAAACCACTTCTTGCTGTTATTAGGGCAAAAAACCAGCAAAAAAGAAAGAAAGCGAGAGGGAGAGATGGCAGGGGAAGATAATGGGGAGTTTTACCTGCGATACTACGTGGGACATAAGGGGAAGTTCGGTCACGAGTTCTTGGAGTTCGAGTTCCGACCCGACGGCAAGCTCCGGTACGCCAACAACTCCAACTACAAGAACGACACTATGATCCGCAAAGAAGTCTTCTTAACCCCTGCTGTCCTCAAAGAATGCCGTAGAATCATCGCCGAAAGCGAGGTTTGTTTTAGGGTTCTTTGTGTAATCCGATTGAATTTTTAGAGTTTTTGTAGGATTTTTGTTTGTTGTGTCTATTTATTGGTCTCCCTTGTAAATGTTTGTTGGATTCTGGTTCCTTTTTTTCAGATTATGAAGGAAGATGATAACAACTGGCCGGAGCCTGACCGTGTTGGGCGGCAGGAGCTCGAGATTGTGATGGGGAACGAGCACATCTCCTTTACTACTTCGAAGATTGGGTCGCTTGTTGATGTTCAGAGCAGCAAAGATCCGGAAGGGCTTCGCATCTTTTATTATCTCGTTCAGGTTGGTTAAACCAACAAAGAAAAAAAAAACTTATTTTTCTTAATCTGTTGGGGATTTTATGAGATTTTTTCTAGGTTTGATTTTTCTGCCTGTAGAGACAATTAGGGTTGTTTTTGACATGCTTTGTGTAATTTCTAAGTCCGTGATTCTGTTTGTTTGAAATAGTTACCTGTACAGAAGCAGATATATGCTTTAATGCCGCTACCCTCTTGATGCCGAGGACAGGAATCTCTCAACTGAAAAAGGGGTTCTTCAAGAACACTGAACACATGGGGAAATACCCAAAGTCTAAATTTCTTTATTATTCAAAAATTGAATGTCTCTCTTCACTCTTTGCTTATTCTATATTTCTATTTCTATTATTATTATTGTTTTTTCTGTAAATATATAAAGTAAGATGAGATGTTTATGAATGTGAAGTACGGTTACTCATGATGTTCATTTTGCGGAACAAAACCCATCGTTTATCCTTTGGAAAACTGTCTCAACTTTACTAGATTTCTATCTCTACTTTATTTTCAGTATTTTAACAGAAGTTAGTTAATAGATGGAGTTATGTTTCACCGTCAATTTGAGAGAAGTGATTGTGTTCATGTGTCTTGTCGTATTGGATTGATGTGAGTTGGTTTGTGACTCTTGAGAATGTTCTTTGTGTGTATGTTTTTTCTATTACGATCCTCAAGATAGATATAACTCCATCTTCTCTAATTTCCTCTTGAATTGCTCTCTACTATGGATTCCTAAGTGCTCCTAGAGGGAGCTCACTATACTTAATAGACAATGAAGTGAATGAACTCAAAAGACAACGAAGGCTTCTAAGCCCTACGCTGCTTCAAGAGCTCTAAGGATACATCTTAGATTCTGAGCTTGAGTCATCCTACTGAGTAAAAATATGAGGCTGTTATCAACAAATTGAAGAAGTCTAATTCCATTGCTCAAGAGACAATTGCCTGAACCTTTGATTAAGCCTACCTCTTTCACTTGCTCAAGCAACTGGCTAATATTTACTTTTCTATATCAAATAGTGAGATAGAAAGGGGTCCCTTTTTCTAAGATCTCTAGAACTCTCAAAGAACCCAAGTGGCTATTTGTTTAGAATAACTGAGGATCTGAGAATGTTCTCATGAATGAATCCTGAACTTCCACCACATACTCTATCCCAAGTGGCTATTTGTTTAGAATAACTGAGGATCTGAGAATGTTCTCATGAAGGAATCCCGAGTATTCCTTTTCATATGATCCTAACGACCTTGTCATGCACCGCTTCAGTTTTGTCTCCTAAAGAATCAGTATATTCTCTTTCCACTTCCTTACTAGAGCTTTTGTAATCACCCTCCTTTCCTATGAACCTAGCCCATGAAGACTCCAAGACAAAATATGTATCTTCATTTGGATTTCTTCCCCCACCCATCCAGCTACTGCATTCACCCACTTCCCCTACTTTGTCATCAGAGTTGATACAACATTGCTAGTTTTTCACCTCCTTAGGAATCTTCGGTTTCTGTGAATTTACTTGACATGTTCTTGCTTCAAAATGCCCTATCCTTTCACCACATTATCAGAACTAGATGCTCTTTTCTTCTCTATAGCAGAGAATAGGACTTTTGTTTGGTAAACATAGGGTAAGAACGGGACAGAACCCAAGTCTTTGGGAATTAAACCCCAAAGACTCGATCCCATCGCCTATTCTGAGACCTCCCCCAATTATTGTCCTTCTTCTATTACCCCCGATTGAAACCATCCCTTGTAATTGCCTTCACTGCTTCTTTCACTTTATTTTTCCTTTCAGTCTCTTATTGAACGAGGATCCAACCCCTGCTTACACGTCCTCCTCCACTCGCTACAATAATTGAGGATCTAGTTAAGGAGATGAAACTCAACCACTTTCACCCGAGGAATTTGAAGCACATTTTCTTCATAAAGAGTAGTATAGAAAATCCCAATCAGCATCATTATAACTTTCTTCACCTGGAGGCTTACTCAATTGATTTCCAACTCCCCATTCAATATTGATTTGATCCAGTCTTTAGCAATTATCACCATTTCACAAAGGATCTTTGAAATGCCTTATGATTTGTCCCATTGCCTCATAGTGCCTTTTTGGAAATGACATCCAAGAGGGTTTTATAGAAACTCCCCACTAAACTAATAGGATTGAAGCGTCTTAGTTCTTCTGCTTTGTCCTTCCTAGATTTAAGAATTAAGGAAAAGCCGCATTGGTGCTTCTACCAAGAATGGCCCTATAGTAGAACGCCTTGAGCACTGAACACCATAATATGCCAACATTCTTTGTGGAAATGCAGTGATTTAGATACTGAACCATTGATCAACTGATTTCAAATTTGTGGGATTGGGTTTTGAACTGGTCAAATTGGTGTTAGTTAAAAATAAAAGTATAATTTACAACACACGCGCGCGAGCACATACACACACACACAAATCAAGGACATAAAGGGATTTTGAGAACAACATTGAACATAAATGCTTGAACTTGTAATACTTTTAGGATTCATTTAGCACAAGTTGCATATATTTTGTTTTGCATGATAACTTTTGGAGCCTTTGTAACAATGACACGGACGAGTTGGTGTTCAACACTGAGACTAGGTGTCTGACGTGGCACCTTTAAGAAGTCCGACGTGTAGACACTTTTTTTTTTTTGATAAAGGTGGGATATATTAAAAAGAGAAGATTACAAGAGAGAAAGGAGAGGTCGAGGAGACCTCCTCAAAACAGAGACAGAGAGAAAAGAAAGACAAAAACGAAAAAGAACTAAAAGCCCCTAGCCATAATAGAATCCCATCTGAACACCATGTAGACACTTTTGTATGCATGTATTATAATATATTGCTTTAGTTATACTTAAATCAAAAGTTATTTTTAATGAAAATAACTAAAGAAATATATGAAAAGTAAAAGAAAACATTACTATACTCCATGGATCTATATAATTATATAATAAATGTAAGTAGATTTATAAGAAGGAAGATTTTCAAACAACCATGCTGTGTTTAACAACTTAACAAAGTACTGCATGGAGTAGAGAACACACCAACCCTCTTTTAGAAATCATTTAAATAAAGGGTAATACTGTCGTACGTGTTAGGATGTGTGTTGGGATTTGACGACATGCGTGTTCACATGTCGACGTGTCCAACAGGGCAAAAAACCCTAAAAGCATAGTGTCCTTGTTACATAGTTTTGAGTAAATCCTGATTCTTTTGTGGAAAGGGAGTTTTTAATTATAAGAAATAGATTATTTAAATCCACCATTACCATTCTCCAAAATCCTCTTTTGATTGAGATGGGGTTGCACATATTGAACAAATTCATCTTATAGACAAGGGTATTTTCATCCTTTTTCTGTTCTATGGAAAACAAATAGTTCGGTTGGTTCAATGTTGAATTGCTGGCCCTTGAAGAAAAGCTTTTTCAATTTGAACTAGACCGAAATTTTCAAAATTTCTGGTTGACTCTGGTTTGACCATCAGTTCAGTTTATTTATACTGATGAATAGCCATAGTGAAGCCATTAGAAGCAGGTGTCTTATCCTTTCTTAATTTCTTCATTGCTTAAGGTTGCATTTGGGTAAGCTTAACCCGAGCTTATAGCTTATAGTCATGGGTTAAAGCATTGGGTTTGGGTAAGAAAGGATGTATTGGTCATTTAAAAAAGTTATGAAGAAAGATATTTTTGTCATTTAAAATTTTTTAAAGGTTTAGTGGTCATTTAGAATTTGTATTAAAGGAATAGAAGGGCATTTTAGGCATTTAAAGAGTTTCACTTAAGTTTCAATTTGAGGTGCTTCTTGCATAAGCTATAAGCAGTAAGCTGGATTTCAGTGGCTTCTGCTTAACCCAGGAAAATTGGCTTAAAATCAAACTGCCTAAGAATTTCATCCATTTCAAAACTTTTTTCAAGCCAATCGTCAAATCCTTCGGTAGCATCGAAATGAACACTATCCCTCCCCCCCTCCTGCATGACATGGTTATGTTTCTGCAAGAGAACTGATTGCCTTCTTTTAATTGCTTGATGCAAAAATGCTCCTTCCGGCACTATCTGAGAGCTGGAAATAGTATTTGTGATCAGACATTAGTGTAGGGATAATTTCTTCCTTCACCTGTTGAAAATGATTCATCCAATCGCGATGAGAAACTTATCTGATGTAGGCTCTAAGTCATTATTCTACCATGCGAAGAAGGCTACTTTCATCAACTAGTTTTGTATGAACATCCATAATTTCGGTGAACCATCGTTTAAGGTACATAAAGTTTGTTAAATGCAGTGGAAGATGCATTTGTTGTCTTGACTGTAAATGGAACCTGTATCCTACTTCCAAGATCTACAGATAAAGAACATCTTCATAGACAAGTGGGTATACTAAGTATGTAGTTTAGGAAATAGCTTCTTTTTAAACTGAAGATTTGTGTCCTCCTTCCTAGACCTACTGAATATGATTCTTTTTTACTTCATAAACTCTTCACACCTGTGGGATTGTTGTCTAAACCTTTCAGCTACTCTCTTGCGTCACCTATGAGCCAGGAATGTGATTCTCGAGTAACAGTGTGACCTCCACCCCAAATGCTTTCGTGCAACAGCTGTACATTTGCTTTCCTCTTGTTGGTAGTGACAGGAGTTCAATGTGCCAAACCATTGTTTAAAAAAGTGTAATCTTTGACTTGACTGGTTGGCTATATTACCTGTGAAATAAGAAGTGTCAAGATGGATAAAAACAAACAATAGATAGAAAAGTGTCTAGATCTGTAAGTTGTACTCAATGAACTGTCATGGATATTTGAAGAATTGTAATACATATGTCCTAGGTGATTTTGTGGTTTTAAGTATAACAATGTTTAAATTTCGGTTTCAGCATCAGTTTTGGTCTTGGCCACAGTCATAACAAAATCTCGAATTATTTTATTTTATTTTTTTGATCGGTAAAATAAATATATTAAGTAGGGGCTGAGACGGCCCCCAAAAGCTAAACAACGAAAGCCTTGACTAGAACAAGGCGCCTCAACAAAGCATACAACGGACAACCAAAAACAAGCAAAAGCAAAATGACCAACAGACAGCAATTACATAATCAAATGACCCCACTGACACACGAAGTCTTCAAACTTGAACTTCTGAAGATCGGGAATGACGAATCCCCAGAAATAAACAACAGCTTTGATCTTCAGGATAAGCTTTTCCACGTCCACCCCTTTATCTTCGAAAATACGAAGATTTCTCTCTTTCCACACCTCCCAACAAATGGCAAAAGGGATGAGTCTCCAAAGAGTACAACCGCTCACAGAAAAGGCCTTCGAGTACCATCCAGAGTTCAGGTTGAAGACAGACCTAGGGAGCACCCAAGACATACTGAATAAGCTGAAGAACCGCTCCCAAATCGACCTCGTCACACTACAATGGATGAGCAAGTGATCCGTTGTTTCCTCATCGCGACAACATAGAATACATCTGTTGAGCATGTGGACACCGCGCTTTTTAAGATTCTCCACCGAAAGAATTTTGTCCAACATGGCACACCATATGAAAAACTTGACTTTGGAGGGAATGGGATTTTTCCAAATGCGATTCGCCGGGAAACAATTGTGGGAGCCACCCAAGAGAGAATTGTAAAGAGACTTAACTGAAAACTTACCTTTGGGGTCATCGATCCACCATCGACTATCTTCTTCACTCTCCGTTAGATGAATCCCTTCTAGACGTGATAGTAAGGTAGCCATTGAATCCAACTCCCAGTCGTTGATCCGTCTTCTGAGGCCCAGATCCCAAGAAAGAGACCCATCGTCGAAGTTCGAGACAGCCTAGACCGACTCTCCTTTCTTATTGGAAATGGCATAAATCGTAGGGAACTCTTCACTGAGAGGAAGATCTCCACACCACCTATCTTCCCAGAATCTAACTGATTGGCCGTTCCCTACTCTGAAGGAGCTCCCATTTCTACACCCCTGTCCCATAAGAGGAGGATGGAATTCTGCTGTCCCACCCATTCGAGTCGACACCCTGCTTAGCTGTGGTAACACTTCTCCATAGACTATCTCTCTCAATGCCGAATCTCCAGAGCCATTTTCCTAGTAAAGCGTTATTCATGAGCTTAATCTGCCGAACACCAAGTCCACCCGCTTTACTATCCAAGCATAACTTTGACCAACTCACAAGGTGAAACTTATGATGTTCTTCACTATCGTCCCATAAGAAGTTCCTTATAATGCTTTCAATCTTCTTTGCAACTCCAACCGGAATAGAAAAAAGAGAGAAGTAGTAGATAGGCAAGTTGGATAAGGTGCTTTTCACAAGAGTGAGTCTACCACCTTTTGAGAGGAATGATCTCTTCCACCGGGCCAATCTTCTCTGGACTCGCTCGATGACCGGATCCCGTATGCTCTTGGATCTGTAGCTCCTGCCTAGAAGGAGACCGAGGTAGAACGTAGGGAGTTGCCCTATCCTGCCGGCCAAAATAGAGGCGACCGAGTCCAAACACATAACCTCTCCCACCCCAAAAACTTCGCTTTTATCGAGATTTGCCCGAAGCCCAGAGATTACCTCGAAGCAACGCAGAATGCCTCAAAACTTGAGCTTGGGATTGAGAAGCCTCCATAAAAAAGATAGTGTCATCAGCGAATTGCAGGTGAGAAATGGTGGGGCCATCGTGACCCACTGTAAAACCCTCCAAATATCCGCATACAACCGCCTTGGAAGCCATCCGACTCAAAGCTTCAGCCATTATGAGGAATAAATATGGAGAGAGAGGATCCCCTTGGCGAAGACCTCTCGTGCTCCTGAAGAACCCGGCAAGCGCACCGTTTACTAAGATCGAGAAACGGGCCGTCGACACACAAGTGCGAATCCAAGATCTCCATTTCTCGCCGAAACCCATACGACCTATCACATACTCGAGAAACGACCAATTGACGTGATCATACGCCTTTTCCAAATCCACCTTACAAATAATGCCCGGATTACAACCACGGATCATCCTCGAGTCGGTGACTTCATTGGCGATCAGGACGCCGTCAAGGATCTGACGGCCACCCACAAAAGCACCCTGTACGGGAGATATAATGTTACCCATCATCCCTTTAAGTCTGCTAGCTAATACCTTGGTGATAATTTTGTACGTGCTGCCTATTAGACTGATGGGACGAAAATCAGCAAGAGAAACGGCACCTTCTTTTTTAGGCAGCAAAGAAATAAAGGTGGTATTTGCTCTCCAGTCGAGCCACAAGTCCTTATAAAACTCCTCCATGACACACATAAAATCTTGACCCACAATAGACTAACAACTACTAAAGAAAATAAGAGGAAAACCATCGGGTCCTGGCGCCTTGTCTCCTCCAAGAGCCTTGATGGCGGCAAGGACTTCCTCCTCCTCAAAAGGTCTCTCCAACCATCTGCCTTGATCCTCCTCTAACTTGCCAAATTCCAGACTATCCAGCTTAGGTCTATCAGCCACGCTCTTGGAGTAGAGACTAGAGAAGAACGAGACAATCGCCACCCTAATCCCCGCCTCATCTTCAACCCTCAACCCATCAACCTGAATACTGGAAATATTGTTGACTCTTCTTCCGGCATTTGCTATCCTGTGGAAGAACTTGGTATTCTTATCCCCTTCTCTGAGCCATCTCACCCTGGATTTTTGCCTCCAGCTAATTTCCTCCAAACGAGACAGGGTCAGAAACTCATTTTTCAAAACCACCCTCCTACTAAAGACTTCTGTAGAGATGGCCTCAGTATCCTCCTGTCTGTCAATCCGAGCTATCTCCTCCAACACAGATCCCATCTTCTTATCGACTCTGCCAAATACCTCCCCATTCCAAACCTTCAATTGCTTTTTGAGGGCATTAAGTTTACTCCAAAATATGTAGCCAGCTCTACCATTGAACGCAAAAAATCTCCACCAAGATTCCACGTTGTTAAAAAAAGACGGCTCTTTCATCCACATAATCTCAAATCGGAATGGGCTAGGACGCCTACAAATACCTCCGCTATCAAGAACAATAGGGCAATGATCAGAAACCGGATTGGGGATGGCAGATTGGATGACTCCTGGAAAATGGGCCTCCCAATTGCTAAAAACAAGAAATTTGTCTAGCCTACAAAGGGTTGGATTGGCCTGATGGTTGGATCATGTGAAGTAAGCGCCGACTAAAGGAAGATCCACCAACTTGTGTCTAGATACGAAATCGGAAAAATCCCTCATGCTGGACGTAATTCTACTGCCCCTGTTGCCACTACCCCTCTTCTCATGAGCAAATCTGATAACATTGAAATCCCCCCTATGCACCACGGTCGGTTCCACAGGCCCTGCACACTATCCAATTCATCCCAGAATTGATTACGAAGAACGGTATCATTCAGACCATACACACCCGAGAAGACCTAAGAGAACCCATCAGCCTTACACTCACACATAATGGAAATAGAGTAGGCTCCTACAAGGACATCTTCCACTATCAGCACCTTCGGATCCCATATCACCACCACTCCTCCCGCTGATCTATACGCTGGGATGGCATTCCATCTGAAACACCGCTTCCCACAAATGTCAGACACAAGAAAATCCTCCATACTTGGAAGTTTAGTTTCCTGGATGACCACAAGATTCAGCTTGTATCTACTGATCAAACACCTAACAACAGTCCTTTTATCCTTGTTGCCCAACCCCCTAACATTCCAAGAGAGGATCTTAGGCTTCATTGAGACTGGTAGTTGGCCCTGTATCTCCCACCTCTTCTCCTCTCCTCTCCTCAGTGTTCCCGTCATAGTTAATATTACTCACCAACTTGCTGAGTTCCTTTTTGAGCCTGTTCCTTGGGTTTTTAGGCCTAGATCCTGTAATATCCTCTCCTGTATTGGGATCCCCGGTACCAGAACCTCTGTTAAGATTAGGGGAGAGGTTCTCCTTGACAGATTTGACTCCTATCTCAGCTACTATCGAATCACTTCTCTCCTTAGTGATCTCCGTTTGACTGAATAGACCCCTGGCTGCATCCTCCTTACCATCGAAAGAAACCCCAATGAATTTACTAAATTTAATAATCCGGTCCGTAGACCAACACTCTTCCTCTTCTGACATCGATTCACCCCGGTTCGTCTCCTTGGATGGAGTACCAGGATAATCTGTCGCCAGTGTCATTCCCATCGGCTCAGCAATGCTGCAGTCCGATTCAACCTCATCAGCCGAGTAGCCTGACTCGATAGGATCCTCGTCCGTCGAGCCTCCAGAATCCGTATGAGAGTTCGGAATGGGGGAAGCATCAGAGAAGCCATACTCCACCAATCTTCCTTCTTTCAGGATGTCTACAACTGCAGACGGCTCGTTTGGCACCCGAAGAGAAGAGAAAACTATGAAGTCCGGATCACTAAGAGATAGGACTGGTCTAAGGTGACTAACCTCCAGGGGGCTGACTGTGGGAACCTGAGGTCCTCCTGCACACTTATCCGCTGACTCACGCAGCGGAGACACTCCTGAGGACTCCGATGAATAATTCTTCTCCGCGCTAGCCTCTCTAAACTCACGGTTATGGAAACTAGGGCGGGATTCGGGATAAAATTGGCTACCGTGTGAGGCGGAGGATATTTGATTAGATTTAACCTAAATAGAGGCCATAGGATGTTCATCTAAGTGCCCGTGCTTGGTATTGATATCGTGTGCCACAACATGATTAGAACAGCTACCTACCTCCCATCCTTCCTCATCGACCCGACACCTGTCTAAGTCGACTAAGCACGATCTGCCACGTGGCTGCGTCTCCCTTGGCCACGACGCTGCTATACGAGCCTCATGAGTTCGGTTTGCCCTCTGCCGCTGATGGGACATGACCCTGCCGCCATGTGAAAGAGCGCCCCTCTCAGGATCTGCCATCTGTCGGTCTACCTTTTCTTCCCCTGTGCGACCGTCCCCCGTAGACTTATCCACAGTCGACGCCTGGGCGTAGCCCATACGATCCTCCATATTCTCCATACGATCCTCCATATTCTCTCCATCTGTCGACTAAGTCTTTGCCACCTGTCCCAAGGAAATCTTGCCTATGTTACTAGCATTTGATATAGAGCACTCTGATTCCGACGCGTGGGCTGTATCCCTGCTGTTGTCAGCTCCATAACCGGCTTTTAATTTAAAACCCTTCTTCGAATTGAACGATGGTTTGGCATCCGTAGGAGGCCCACTGGCCGGTTGATGTGGCAGCACCCCAGTGTGAGCTGACTAAGTGCCACCTGGCGGTAAATTGACTGACGCTCGAAGCGCCACCCCTCTCTCCTTGCCACATGTAGCCTGAGGCTCCACCTCACCATCTCCTCCGTAACTACGACTCTGGAACAGAGAGGTGCATGGAGCTTGGAACGGCCTCTCCTTCCGGGCATCCTCGACGTCAATGATGACGGGAAATAGAACACCCCTATCGCAAATGTTCACCACCCTTGGAATGCATTTCAATCCTCCTGCTGCTACTCTGATCCGAACATAATCCATATTTTCCGATGCCTCCCCTGAGCTATCGAGCTCCTTGAAACCTCCGCAAAGTCTACTGATCGCTTTGATGATACCCGGATTCCGAAGATGAAAAGGTATTCCTCGGAGTATTAGCCAGCGTTCAGAGATAAGAGACTCGGAGAAAAAGGTGTGAACCGAAGGCCACCAACGGTGGAGGCTGGCCATCCCGTCCCCCACCCTAAATGGACCCCTCCTGCAAATCTCCGCCACTTCATTCTCAGAACTTGCAAAGCAGAAGAACCTGCCCGAACCGAACTCTGTGATTTTCAATATTCCAAACTTCCTAAGATTCGCAAGAATAGCTCTCTTGATCTCGGCCAATGGTAGACGACACCCTGCAACGTCACACACTATCGCCCGACACCACCGACCAAAACATCCTGACGCAGCTCTGTAGTCGGTAGTGATACGGGGGACTCCGCCGACTGTTTCAACCTTAGCGATGACCTTACTAACCTCCCTTGCTGCTTTGAATACGCTGTGCCTTTGTGGTTCTCCGATTGACGAAAGAAAACCAGAGAAGGATTTATGGAGGACATAGAGGATGCTCGACCACCCTTCTCTGTTACAACCTTGCAGGATGAAAATCAAAGAAGATGAGGACTCCCCAAAAAATTCGATCACCTTTAGAAAGCCCCCTCGATGGTTCACCCCGCGAGTCGCAACCCACGTCCTTCCTTCGTCATGCTTCTTCTTCATGAAACTTCTGACATCTTTGCTAGCACAGAGCTCTTCCAACACCTTGCAGAACCATATAGCACCGCCTCTACTCAGGAGAATGTTTTTAGAAAAACCTCTGCCCCTTTCCGTCACCTTCAGCAACCTGCGTTTACCCACCCAGACCTCCTCCAAGTCGAAGGATTTGGCCTCGATCAGTAGAGTCTTCCTCATCACGTCATTGATACCCAACTATCATAAATTCAGCATTAAGGTTTCGTTCTTTGCATAATCACATGCTTCTTTTATTTTGCACAAGGATAAAATGAATATATCCTGTATAAACAGAAAATAGCTACTCATATCATCAAGTGGAAAATCTCAAAATATCTTCAAAAGTCTGGTCTTGATGCTGGAAATTTTGTATAAGACTATCAAAATTTTGAAATTTCTCAAAACTGAAACGAAATATTGATTTTTTTTTTTAAATTCACTGAAATTTTAAACCTTAAGATTTATAATCATGGGATGCTCTCATACTCAAATAATTATGACTATCATTATTTCATTCATAAGTGCTATCTATTATGACTTTGCAAGAACTTCTATTAGATTCTAGAAAGTTGTTTGATAAATTTCATTTATTGATCTTTTTATGTTTATTAGATCCTTTAGAGGGTGAGAAGTTGCTATTCTTCACAAATTTGAACATATGGCATATGGCAATTGGAAAGTATATAAGGCTTTTGAATTCCAGTTCATATAGGACTTTGAATTGCTTGGTGTCTCTTCACATAGGAGATCTTACATGCTAATGTCAAGAAGAAATAACCTTGTTGCTCGAGGGCTACTTGGCTGGAAGATAGTGATCTTCTTTTTCTTCTTTTCCTGGGTGCAGGGGGGTTGATCCAAAGCTCAATTGTTTGTTCTGCATCGCAACCATGAGATCATCAGTTTGATTCCAGCTTACTGACTAAAATCAATGGAGGAGCTTGTGGAGCTATAGGAAGGAGCATAGAGGCTAGTTAAGTGAAGATTAGGGGAGTTTCTAGCAATTCAGGTTTAGTTCCTTGCTTAGTGACAAAATTGATAAGAGGAGCATGGGAAGCTATGGAAAGGAGTGTGGAGGCTAGTCATGACTTCCTCCAACAAGAGGGGGAGAGGTTAGAGGAGTACCTTGTAATTCAGGTTTAGATGCTTGGTAGGCTAACAAGGAAATAAATCAGATTTAGTGTGAGCATACATGCCAGTGCTGACTTTATTGAGATACGACTTGCCTGAATCATAGCAAGTTATATCTTATTTGATAGGACTCAATTGGGTTACTTGAATTGTCAAACTTTTATCCGTGCCCACCAATATTGACAAGTTGACCTGATTCAAAACCCTGATTTGTCAGCCTTAATCGGATGAATATAAAGTTCCAAATGTGGGACTAGGTTTAGGGTGGGTTGGTGATAAAATTATATTTTTGGGGAATTCAATATTGGGGCCCCTATTGAATCAAGATCTTTTGGGTAGTTTTAGATTAATTATTGATCTAGAGGTGAAAGTTAGACATTGCTTGGGATGCAATGTTCGGAAAACTGGACTGGTCATCAAACCAGAGAAGTGGCCAGGCCGGTCAACCAGGTTCAACCGTGACATTGTATGATGTCATAAATGAAATCATGTAAAATTGTAAAAAGAACTGGTTTGAATGGTTTAACCCCCCGTGTTGAACAGTTTTCCAGTTAACTGGCCAGTTTGAACAGTATCAATGATTGAGAATGGTTTTAATTATATTTTTGTCTTTTATTTTCTTTTTTCTTTTTTGATGCCGAGGGTATCCGGGCCTCTTAGAGCACCCGACTAATCCCACGGGGTGCAACCCCTTCTACACGCGCCAGGTAAAACCAGGATAAATCCCAGGGGGTGGCCCCAAGGGTGGATTTGAACTCAGAACCTCCGTTTCCTGAGGTGTGGTCCTGGCCATCTCTGCCCAACCCTCGAGATTTTAATTATATTCTGGGTCAATGTTCACCCATTGTTTGAAAACCGGAATGGTCAGCAAATCAGAGAAGTGTTCGGAACCGCCGGTCAACCCAGGCAAATCATGACATCATAAATAAATGAATCTAAAGTGAAAAATAAAAAGTGACTTGTCAAATATTTTTGATTGCTCTGAGATTTACATTTTTCCAGTTCAACCGGCTGCTTTGAATTGGTTTAATGGTTGAGACCGGTTTTTAAATGAAATTCCATGTTGATTTTTACCCGGACTGATTTGGGACCGCTTTGATCGGTTCACCGGTAGAATTGGTTGGTCTGATATGGTTTTCAAAACAGTAAGTTCACCCGGACTAGTTTGGTAATGAACATGACCTGAAATAGTACCCTTGGTTGGGTGTCCCGCTCTTTCTAAGGGAGGAGTTGCATGGTTATAGTGTGCAAGAGATTTCACACTTAGGAGTGATTGTATTAATTTTCTCAAGTATGCAAACTGGCTGATTAGCCTGGTTGAAGAGTAGGAGAGATATTTGAAGTAGTTTCATGATATGCTAAAGCTTTCTTTTCATTATATTCATGGAGAAAAGGAAGAATATATTTTTTTAATTCTTTACGTAAGTATAGGGTGCCACTTGACCATTATCTGCTCCTAGTGAATGTCCTCATGATAATGCATCTTTATCCTAATTAATAAGTTTCCCTCTCACTTATCAGAAAACAAACAAAAGGAAAAAGGGATCTATGAGGAGTTGAAATCTGCTACTGTAAGGAATGTGCAAGATCCTTTGGCAAACAACTTCAATTCCTCTTTTATGTTCTCACTTTTTCTACTGAAACCTACGAGTGCCATCATTTTTTTCTCTCAAGAAAAGGTGAAATATATTAGAAAAATCAAGAAGGTGCACTTGAATGATTTTTTGTGATTGCTATAGGGGAGACCTCTTGTGGTGAAAGGTGACTCAAATAATGTTATTCTGTCAGGGTTTTCCCTCTTTTAATAAATTTCTTACCTATAATAATAATGATGATGATGATGATGATGGAGGTTTGGAAAGCCCGATTTCTGTTCTTTCTTGGTCAGGTTGCATTGACAAGGCAGAAGTTGTGGGATCACTGTCTTCCACATAATTCCTCATGAAATAGAAGATCTAATTGTCGAAACTGTTATAGTGCTTCTTGGGTTAATTGTGTCCCGTAAGAAAAAATGTAGTTTTTAATTTATCGTTTTTCTGTTCTGACTACATGAAAGCTATTTTACAATATATAAAACAACATCTAGCATTCGTATATTTGTTCACAGTTATTGTTTTCATTTTATATTTCAGACATTGTTTGGGGTTAGTATTCTCCCAACCAGAATTATACCTTTACTTTTAATTCATGCATGTTTTGAAATTGCTTCTTTTTTTCAAGATCATTCTGTGATTTCACTTTGAATGAAACCATGCAACGTTTAAGTCTTTGTTTTTCTGCCTTGAGCCGTATGTCCATTTTTGAGCCAAAAGCTGAGCATCTGGAACTGGTTTTGTTCTTTTGTGGTTGTATTTGTATATTGGTTCTGGTCTCATCCAATATATACATGAAGCGATGCAATTGCCATTCTCTGCCAAATCGTATTGTCAAATTTCAAGTGCTCAAGAATTTGACATTTCTATTTACCACGGTCATCATTTTCTGTGGTTGCAGGACTTGAAGTGTTTCGTGTTCTCTCTCATCTCGCTCCACTTCAAGATCAAACCCATCTAAATTGTGACGATGGTTTTTTGCTGTGGGATGTAAGTTCAAGGAATTATAGATTTGGTTTTGAATGGTACCTACAATCATATGCATCATCGTTTGTCTTATCCTCTGCCATTTGATGTTTCTTTGGTTCTGGGTTTCCTCTGGGTTTCCGGATGTATGTGTTTGTGATGTGTGACTCAATTATTTTGACAATGAAGGCTGGGTAGGGCTTCCCTGTTATACGGCCTTTTAGTGAGTTTGTAGAGAACATTGACTAGTTTACACAAGTTACTCTTTTGTTCCACTTCTCTCTCTGTTCTTACGATCAACATGATTTACATGTTTCATGCAATGGGACCCTTCGAATGGTGGGGTCCATTAACTTTTTGGGACTTGGATCCGCATCTTGTGTGAATTCTTTCGTCAGAATGTGAGAGCGAACTTGTCATCATGGAGTTACAATGCCGCGAAACCTGTCATCAATGCCACTGCAATGGGGTACCTTGTGGTCCACCGTTAGCTATCCTCTACTGTATGTATGCCTCAAATCTGGGTGTTTGTCGTTCCGACTGGTCATGCACATAACAAACCTAGTATTGTGGTTAATAATGTGGGTCGTCACAGTCGGCTCTTGACGGAGTAGGCATAAATTAGAGAACGATGTACATCTATTACTATTATAAAACCAAAACTTGGGGTGGGGCACGACATTCACTATTAATTGCCCATCAAATATAGTCACCTATTACTTCATTAAATGCCATTCCCCTAACGTATTCAACCTAGGCACCTATTAGCTACCTGTCAGTTAGTTTATTAATTAGTTACCATTAATTATTAACAACATCATTCACCGTTAAAAAAATCATACACTTGTTAGTTTATTAATTATTAATTGGCTTTCTAAAAAAATTCATTAAATGTCTCTTTACCATACCCAAATCAATGTATTAAACTACTTAATTACTTCTCATGCCATTATCAATACAACCCCCATCATTATCACTAAATTACTTACATTGCCATATTTTTAAAACAACTCTTTTTAACCACTTAATTTCCTCATATGCAAAAAATGTCCATTTTCATGTCATTAGTGTACAAATTTGCCCCTTGATAAGTATTTAAATACTTAGCATGTCATTTGTTCCATACTAGTGGGTGCCCCGTGCCATTGGCACTCCTTGACAAAGAATTTGCCAAAATCAGGTGAGTAACGGAGATACACCATCCATTTGGGGGAGGATTAGATCTCGGCCCTTCTTTGTTGATGCTTATAAGAGGAGGTATAAGTAGGGAGACAACCAATGCGTTTTGTTATATAGAATAGTAAATGGCCCATGCCTACGGCACTCTCTGTCAAAAGTGTTTGCAAAAATTGGGTGCCTTCGGCACTGAAATGGTATAACGGACTGGGGCGTTACCGTTTTTTCCATTATAACAGCTGTTATAACGGATTGTAAAGCACAGAGGGAGAAATGGGAAAATAACAGAAATAACAAAAAATAACGGTGTTGAATTTTAAATTTTGAATAAATTGAGGTCAAATGAGGCGGATCGAGTGGCTGAAATCTAACCGTCCACATTAGATCGATGGATTTGACCTCAACCACTCTTTATCTAACCTCCACATTAGATGGATGGATAAGATAAGAGAATACTACTGAGTTGTCTTGATATATGCGTGAGTGGCCCGTGCCCGCAGCACTTTCCGACAAAGTGTTTGTCAAAATCGGATGGGAGTTTTGTCAGCCATCAATATGAAGCATAGTGGATCTCAGCCACTCATTATTGAAGCCATATAAGATAAGAAGGGTATAAGAAAATCATTAAATTTCTGTTAAATTCTAATTTTTTTTTTAAAATTTTAAAATTTGAATTTCAGCACCACTTTTGTCCATTAAAATCTATTTTTTCCATTTTTGCCCCAGGCCGTTTCAATCCATTTTAACGGTAACACCCCTCTCGAGGCATAAAAAGTGGGGCTCCTGAGCCTGACCCTTGGGCTATATGTAAATCCAACCCATTTCATTCCTTATATGTAGGTAAATAGTAGGTAACTCGTGCCCACGACACTCATCGACAAAGGGTTTGTAAAAATTGGGTGTGAGTGGCTGAGATCCATCGTCCATTTGGTGTGATAAGATCTCGGCCATCCTTTATGAAGCCGGATATGAGGGGGAGACAACCATCCTGTTTTGTTATATAGATCTTCAAAAGTGAACAATTTAATTATTTTTCATGTCATTTCTTCCAAATTTTCAAAACAATGTCCTACTTGGTTCGCTACACTTGGGTGCATTTTACACTATAGTGCAAATGTAGCGACTTGCGTTGTAATCACTTACAATGCAAGTCACTTACAGCAAGTCACTTACAACTGTTTGGTTCACGCCCTGTAAATAGATGCAAACGAAGTTTAGTTGATTGGTTGGTAGTGCATTGCAAAAGAATGCAATGGATTATTTTATTTCTTGATTTTATAAAAAAAAATGCACAGTAAAATTATTATTGTTATAATGTTGTTTTCATTATTATTATTATTATTATTTGGAGGGGAAAGCTTTGGGTTAGGCGCCCCGGCTAACTATATCAGAAAAATAGAAAACTAAAATAAAAATAAAAAAATAAAAGATAATAAAAAAAATTAATCAGTTATTATTATTATTAATATTTTTTGAAAGTAAAAATGTTGAGCTAATACAATGCACCCACTTGCATCAGTTTTTGGCTGCACTTGCTTGCATCTCTTTTGTTAAGTAGTTTGCAAGGGCTTGGAACTCACTTGCATGGCAGTTCATTTGCACACCTTCCAACCAATCACTTGCAATCCCAAAATTGTGGCAAGTGAATGCATTGCACTCAATTTGCTGTGAACAAGCAGGGCCTTAATAACTACTCATCTGCTCTACATGGACAACTTTAGAATTCTGATTCTCTAACTTTGCCTTATGTGTCATAATTTACAGATTTACCCTTCCAAACTAATCTTCCAGAAGTACCATTTGGTTGACTTATTTTGCCGCTTCTTTCAAATACACCCCTACAATCACTCACATGCCACCCACTAGTTTCCTTAATGGGACTACTATACCAACCAATAGATCTTGAATGGCACCTACAATCACTCACATGCCACCCACTAGTTTCCTTAATGGGACTACTATACCAACCAATAGATCTTGAATGGCACGTGCCGCCCACTAGTTTCCCTAATTGGACTCTACCAAACCAACCAACCAACCTGAGCTCGGGCCTGAAGTGTTCAACCCGAGCCCAACCTATTGGGCTTGGTCGGATTCAGTCTGGCTAGGTTCCATGTTTAAGGTTTTCTGCAGCTAACAGGGAGAGAGTACTTATAAAAATAGAAAGATATCTTGAATCATGGAATAAGAAATCATATTTTTCTTAAGGAGGAGAGAGTTCATCAACGTGGTTTCCATTGGGGTTTATGAACATTGTTTCTACTTTCAGATTGGAGAGAAACCATCAAACACAACACTAAATCTAAAGTGAGATCGTGCCATTCAAACTATGATTCAAGAGAACCACGGGGTTTTTCGTTTTTCTTGGTTTCTTCTCTGAGCTTTTAAAATTTGAGAATGGACTCGCAAGACTCATCGTCTTCAGTATCTAAAAGCAGAGATCGTTCTTCCCGGTTGGCATGTAGAAAGAACAGTCAATACCTACCTCATAGACGGTCGGCGGCAATGAATGTCGATAGTTGATTGGCATCTATAAAGGATAATGGTAGCATTCCTAAAACAAATCCAGTAAAAAAGGAGATTGGAGAGGAGGATCAAATGGTAGAAAACCGAAATAAATCCTATCTAAATTATATGAAGGTCGGGCTCGGGTCCTACCCCGACCCGAAGTCAGATTAGACCTGTCGGGTTCGGGTTGGGCCCGCCCAAATTGCAGCCCTAGAAGATGAAGAACTTCAGACCATACAAAGAGCAATGACTGTGTGACTGGTATGGTCCCCAGGGTCCACACTGCTGGATGGTCCTCAGATTTGCTCCGCATGAATTTTGATACCTGGGCCTTGATGATTTTTTTCGTCTCTGATCCACAAGATAGTATCCAAGTCCAATAAATTTGCTCTCACAGTAGTGATCAAAACTCAATCTCTTAGGATGAGAGGATGCCGCATGGCAACTCTTTCTGGCCCACTGACCCCTGAATGTTTGGCCCACACCTTGGTGGACTTGCAAACCAAAAATCAATCTGATTAGTGAGTTACAACCTTTGGATCTTTGCACCCAAATAACGCTCAATAATGCTCAAATTCCTACTGTTAAAATCAACCCATGAAAATAACTTCAATCGATTCGCATTTTCGGTTTACAGGTCCTCCTAGGGACTGGCCAAACATCCGTACGGTCAGTGTCCACTAAGAGTGTGCCACGTGACTTGTATTGTGCGTTGTGACAGAAGTTTTACTTAAAGGGTAACATCCAACGCGGTCAGTTAGCCCATAATCATGCCTTAAGAAGTACTAATAAGACTTGCCTGACCACCCACAATATAAGCCACGTGGAAATTTATTAGAGGACACTGACCGTATAGATGTTTGACCAATCCGTAAGTGGACCTGCAAACCAAAAATCAGCCTGATTAGGGTTTTCAAAACTTTGGATCTTTGTACGGAAATAATGGTAAATAATGCTCAAATTCCAACGGTTAAAATCAACCAACGAAAATGACTTCAACTAACGCTTAGAAATCACTGATCAGGTTGATTTTGGGTTTGTAGGTCCACCTAGGGATTCACCAAACATCTATACGGTCAGTGTCCTCTAATAAATTGCGCCGTGGCTTATATTGTGGGTGGTCAGGTAGGTAATTGTACATGGTGGTCAGGCAAGTCTTACTCGATTTTTTTGGTGCACTCAGGGCTGGGCTAAACATCCATGCCGTCAGTGAAGTAGAACTTTGCTGACAGACCACAGTATGATCCACGTGGCCTCTTAGAGACTACGTGGCACACTCTTAGAGACCACTGACTGGTATAGATTTTTGGCCCATCCATAGGTTTATATACCAAAAATCAGCCTGGTCTTTGTACCCCAAATAATGCTCAAATGACAAGGTCAAAAAATTAACCCATGAAAACAACTCCAACAGAACAATTAAATATCACTATTCAGGCTGATTTTTATAATGTAGGTCCACCTAGGGATGGGCAAACATTTATACGGTCAGTAATCTTTAAGAATGTGCCACATGGCTCATACTTTGGTCAGTTAAAGTTCTACTCTGGTCAGAATTCTATATCAAATTTGGAGAATTTTGGATACCCCGTCATTTGTTCTTATCACCCCCCTTTCTCTTAATTCCCCTCACCAATTTATGAAAATCTCTAATTGCCCCATGGGCCCATCAAAATCTCTAATCACCCCTCCCTCTAAGTGAAACACGAAAGTAATTGTAGGAGTTTTATCCTTTCTCACTTGGTGAAGTGAAAACCTAACTTCCTTCGTAGTCAAAGACAAGCGTGTCTGCGTGCACACCTCCTGCATCCCTGTTATAGCCATTAACGTTACGTAAGCCTCCCGCATCTCGGTGGAGAAAAGCTTCGACAAGTCGGAGAGTGAAGGCACCTCTCGTTCCGCAAGTACTCATCATTGTTCGTTCAGATAAATCCGAACAATGCTTTACTGTTCAGACCGTTAAGTCCGAACAGTGAATGATTGTCCAGAATCAATTCAAAGACCATGACTGAGACTGCATGAGAAAAAAAAAACCTAATGTATCGATCCGGTGCAATTACAAATTCTTCTTAGAATGGTTTCGGAAATGCAATTAGAATGATTTTGTCGATTAAAAAATATTGAATTCAAATACTAACATCTATTGATTCCTCCATTGATTGCTTTACTCAAAAGCTCCCAAATGAGAGTTGTAGAAGATGTAAAATACAACCTTAGAATCGTCTAGGTATTCTCCCTTTGCTTTTTCAATAGCCTCCCTTGCTTTGAAATAGTATCCCTTGCTCTCTCCTATGCTCTAACGGTTTGAATTTTAGAGGGGATGAGTAGAAATAGAAACGGGTTAATTAGAAAAGGGGTAAAGTTGGTATTTTATATATCTCTTGGGGAGAATATAAGAGAAAGGAAAATTTTAGTCGTACCCCACAAAATGTGAGGGCACCTGAAACCCTTGATTTTTTTAACTTTTTTTTAATTCTGGTAATGCCCTATTATGCTAAGGTATTTGTTAGAATGTTTTTTTACGCACCCCCCCTCTCTCTCTCTCTCTAGCTATGAGTAAAACTTCTATCAAGTGAGCCGGTCACAACCCACAATAGGAGCCACATTGCACACTCTTCTTGGACGTTGACCGTATGGATGTTTGGCTAGTCCTTGGTGGACCTGCAAACCAATAATCAGCCTAATCAGTGAATTCTAAGCGTTGGATTGAAGTAATTTTCATGGGTTGATTTTAACCGTAGGAATTTGAGCGTTATTTGGGTGCAAAGATCCAAAGGCTGTAAATAACTAATCAGGCTGATTTTTGGTTTGCAGGTCCACCGAGGAACTGGCCAAACATCCATACGGTCAGCGCCCTTCAATAGTGTGCCACGTGACTTGTATTGTGGGTTCCTATTGTGATTTAAGTTTTACTTGATTGCTAGAGTGCCTGTGTGGTGCATTCAAAAGGTCGGGTGCCCTCACAAATTTTGAAATAAAAGATGAGGTGCATTCAATAGGTCGGGTGCCCTCACATTTTATGGGGTGCCACTAATTTTTCCCTAGGGAAAACACATGGGATATCGAAGTCATTTTAATTATAGTTTAAGTGGGGATAAAAAAAGAAATTGAGGGGGTATCCAAAATTCACCATCAAATTTTGATGGGGTTGTCAAAATCCAGGCCCGAGCCCAACTTGAGTACTGAAGGGGCCAACCCGACCCTAACCCTAACCCAAAGTCGGGTTGAGCCCGCCCAAGTTGCAGCCGTACCCGTTTTCCTCTTCTCAACAGATAAGGCTCTCTTCTCGTTCTCCTGCACACACACTCCTCTAAGTTTTTAGCCATGGGTTCCAAAGTATTCCCACAGGCACTCGTTTCGATCCCAAGAACTGCTTCTTCCTGTTCTTCAAAGAAATTAGGGTTCTCTACTGCTTTCCCCTCTCGCCTCTCTTCCTTCCACTCCAACACTGCTTGTAGTGTTTCATCGAACAGATTTGCCTCAACAATTTTTCCCCTCGTCTCTCAATGGAACAAACGATCCCTCGTTGTGAGAGCAGAATCAAATTCAGGAGAAGAAGCAGCACCTGAGAATGCCGAAGTTCCGGAGGCCGAACCGGAACCAGAATCAGTAGCCGTAGCCGTAGCCGTAGCTGAAGAGAAACCTCCTACTCCGAGGAAACCTCGAATCAAGCTCGGAGATATAATGGGGGTATTTCTTGATGTTTATTTTTTTGTTCATCGTTTTTTTTTTTTTTATAATACATGGAGTTCTTATACAGTTTTCTGTTATTGGAATGGTAGATTTTGAATAAGAGAGCAATCGAGGCGTCAGAGAAGGAAAGGCCTGTCCCGGACATCAGGACTGGAGATATCGTACAGATTAAATTGGTAATTAGGGTTCTTACACTATATATTTCCTGTTTGTAAATTTGTTTTTTCGATGTTTACGATATTGTTTATGTGACTGGCTTGCAGGAAGTCCCAGAAAACAGGCGAAGGGCTTCTATCTATAAAGGTATAGTTATTTCGAAGCAAAATGCAGGAATCCACACGACAATTCGAATTCGGAGGATAATTGCTGGTATCGGGGTCGAGATCGTTTTCCCTGTGTAAGTATCTCTTCAACTTGCTATTAATTTGAATTGTTCAGGGTCCTTCTTTTTTTTTGTGGATTTAGAATGGGAACAATAAATAGTAATGCACAATTTTAGAATGTAAGTAAATTTAATCATGCACATGGATATAACATTTTAAATGTAAAAATTGTACAATATTTATCATCATCACCATCATCAACAATAACATCAGAGCTTTTGCCACATGAACCATGTTCCACAACTCCAATCTATCTAGGGCAATATCATTATTGTCAAAATGCCTAGGTGAGCCTAGTCTTTGGCTGGTCATATAGGCAATCTCCTAGCGATCACGTATGGATGGGCGGCCCCTTTCAATTTCCACATGGGGAAGTGATGTGGCAAATCCAGACCATCCATCGAAATGAGGACCTTCTGAATTTCATACATGGATATTTCCCTTGTCCGCATTACATACATACCCTACCATGTTTCCACCATTGCTTTTTTCATTCACACACTGGATCTCACCAAAGGAAAGTAGCCCATTTAGTAAAACTTGTCACATGGGAAGAAGCTGAGGTGGCAAAACACATGGGGATCTTTGGGTTACCATCTTAGCTTTCACGTGTGTGAATGCTTCCAATTCAGCTGGGGGCCTAAGCAGGCTACTGCATATGCTTGAAAAAGCACCTAGTCACCACATGCCTTGAACAACACTAGGCTATATCTTTCCTTAAGGCATGCATCTTCAAATATTCTCTCACTACCACATCTGTGTCTTTTTTGACTTCTCCTCATCTGTCTATAACTAGCGGGCCCGTGCATATATATATATATATATATATTTATACTTTATGATGTACTTTTTCTATAAAATATTTTTTTTTTCATTTTTTTGCTTGCTTCAACATTTGATTTAAATAAAGCTATTATACCTTATTGATGCGGACATCAAAGCGTCACATGGGTTCTACCAGTAAAAGACAAAAAAAAAGATTTTGAAGACCTCACATGCATGTGCATCATGAAGACTCCACATTGGAAAGATGCATGTAGGCTACGCAGGGAGTTTTTGAAGAGTTATTATTTGTTTTCTAGGCTTATTTTGATGTTTTTTAGAAGTTTTTGATGTCTTTGCAATTAGTCCAAACTTAGGAGACCCATTGTTATTTTGGTTAGTTGTTTTAAGTTTTGTTTTTTGTAGCCATTAGATTAGATGGATGGCTAAGATTAGATTAGGGTATTTTGACTTATTATATAAACTCCTTTAGTTGTAATTTTTAATTAATGATGGAATATATTGAATCTTGCTATTGAGAATTCTTTTGGTGAAAATCCAAGCTTCCTTGGTGTGAATCGAAGCTAATTCGGTGCGAAGCCGAAGGTATCTTTCTATCCCTATCTCTTTCTCTTTCTTTTCTCCCTTATTCTCTTCTCTTTCCCCATCTTTATTTTCTTTTTGGACCAAGTTTGACCTAGAAAACCCAACCGCATCTCTTCCATCTCTAAACCCAAACCATTGAGCGACACTGTGAATAGTGCCGCATGAATAGTGTCACATGAATAGTGATGTGAATAGTAACTCCTCTGCACCAGTTCTTCCTACGGCACTCTAAACCCTCCCACAACCCCCAAACACTCGCAAATCCCTGCAGTAACCATAGAAATCCCTAACTCTTCTCAAACCCTAATTTTCCATGGTTTTCCTTTTTCTCCCGAAACTTGGCTAAAATCTGATACTTGTCAAAAAGCCCCGAAACTTGCTAGAAACCTTTCTGAACTTCAAATAGCTTACAACCTTTTTGGAAAAAGGAAGCCATTTCAGATTTGTTTCATCCCTTAATTGATTCCCTAAGCTTGTTGGAAGTTCCATCTTCCATTAGATCTTTGCCGTTAAAGCAACGGGCCTAATATCGTGGGATTGTGTGAAGGCCTTGGATTTTAATAAATTTATTTGCTTAATCTGATTATTTGCGTGTGATTAGCATGGAAATTTACTATTTTATTATTCTTAATAATTTTTTGTTAATCTCAGCCTTTAGTTTGAGGCTATCACAGTCGTCCTACATCACTTATCCTATATCGATAATATATATTAAGAAAACAAATGAGTTTTTATTGATTGAATGCATGTTCATCCTCTTTCACTAATCTGATTAACTAAGGTAAGATAGCTTCATGTGAAATTTAAAATGTTCTTATCCATTTAGGCCCTATATGGTTGCCTTCAATAAGTTTAGAAACAATTCTTACCTATAAATGTTCATATAAGTTTTTTAGATTGACGCTTTTTGGCATATAAATCCTTTTCTAGAAGACTTTTCTGTGGTCACTATACAGGACCTTAATGCAAATTTGCGAGTTGATTCAGGTTCCTAACCAGTTAGTCCAAAGTTGAAAGCGATCCTATTTATACATATTACTCCTAAAGCATCCCTACCCATAAGGGATGCTTTGACTATTATGTAATTCATGGACCAATAGAATAGAATTTCTTATCCATTGTACAACCTTACTTTCTTTTAGATGTTTTAGGCTTGAAAGTTGTATTCAGTTTGGTATCATAACCTAGTATTAAAATCTGAGCATCGCATCTTACCACAGTGGTAAAAACTCACTTAACTCTTATTTTCTTTACGCTTATATTCTTAATGAAACCATACACATGAAAGTAAAAGCTCCGTTGGAATCTCAAATATGCATGGTTGAATGATCTTTCTCTCTTTTATCTTTCCAAACAATGCAGTGCCCACTTTTGGACGCATTTCTGACACTAATTTTAATACGCATTGTCACCTATTTGCCCCAACTTTGGCTCCTTTTCTCCCAATAATAAGTGGAATGCACTAGTCATTGTCTTCTTCCTTACGCATGGTATCACTTAGAGATACCTGTTCTTTTCTGGCACTTGGTTGAGAAAAGACTTGTCACATTCATGACCAGCACGGTATGATCAATTTTATCAAAGGCATACTTTAACACCTACACTATATCACTTCTACACCAATAAGTAGAAAACAAAACCTGCATTTATGATATGGGAAAAATCCAGCTACTGTGATGGCTAAAAATCTAGCACAAAGAAAGCTGGGCTTTAGTATTCTTGCTGGTTGCGGATTTGGAGTGCTGATGCTTCACGAAGGTTCCCATATCTTTATAACCTTCCTGCAGAAACTCCATTTCTCTTCTCATCTGGGTTCCATTGTAGATTTTGGTTTCTGCGGGGTGTATTTCTTTAGTTGTTTCCTGCAGTTACTACCAATAATACTATCAGGTTCCCACTATGCTCATGGCACTGTCGGGAGAATATTAATCTCTTGCGTCCCACCTAGGATGCCCTACCTCAAAAGTCAAAAATCAACCTGATTGGATGATTTTTGGGACCATAACGTATGTCTTTGTACCTATCCAAAAGAAACCAATTGATTGGGGGTCAGAGTCACCTGATGGGATTGCTTTTGGGCTACAAAATCTCATTGGCAGGATCAATCGGGTAGAAAAACTGTTAGAAAGAAATTTTAAGTTGTCAAAAAAAAAAAAAAATTTAAGTTTGAATGATGAAATGGAGAAAATCTTGTGAGAACTGGGGCTGATATTTCTTTACTTTGTTGGGGTTTCTGTGTTGTGTAATTTATGTTGATCCTCATTTATCTTTGATGTTAAAGAGGATGGGAACTGATTTGCGTTAAATGCATATTATTACAGGTATTCACCGAACATCAAAGAGATAAAGGTACTTAGCCACAGGAAGGTTAGGAGGGCAAGATTGTACTACTTGAGGAACAAGCTTCCCAGACTCTCCACCTTCAAGTGAAAATCTACAATGTTTGTTTGTCAGTTACTTCTCCCCTGCAATCTTGTCATGTAGAAAAGGAATGGGAGCTGCTTATTTGTTTTACTTTCTAAAGTTTATGAGAACTGTAATTCTGTCCCAGCCATAAAATCAATATTGTTTTTGGAGTAAATTTAATCAGCATTTTTCTCTTGGAGTGAATTAGTGTTGAATCTGTAATCTTCATGTATTAGAAATGAAAAATGATCGTTTATATACGTGTTATCAGGGCATGTGTAATACATGCCAAGGATGGTACCCCATCTCTTAATCACATTGAATTACTGCACATTGCCTGAGCAGTGTACTTTAACGACAAGTGTAGAGTTGCACAACATGCTGACGATAACATCAATCAGATTCTCTATTTAGATCTTACAATGAAATGGTTTAAAAGGGACCGTTATAACGGCTTAACCATAGTGAATGCTCGAATTATTCGCAAACCATATGAATTATGCAAAAAACAAACAAACTGAACAATGTCCTGTTCAAAGGTTTGGAAAAATTCGCGAATTCTTGAACATGGTTGAATAAATCTCGAATAATTCAAGAACTATTCTAATTATTCCTGGATCATTCAATTTTGAACATGAAAAAATCATTTATGAGAAACAATTGGAGCTTTTTGCCGATATAATAGCTTTTACAACAGAAATACCATTTTTAGGATGCATTTCAAATTATTACCCGAAACAAGTGTTTTCACTGTTTCTCACAAATTTTTACCCCTTTTCCCAGAAGACCACTCGTCAGAGCACACACACAGTTACTGAAAAAACAAAATGAAAGAGACTCTTTCACGCCTGCACCATTTCTCTCTCGCGTAGCCCGTCTCTTCATCCTCCATTCTCATCTCCCTCTCTCTCTCTGAATCCCCTCTCCCTCTCATCTCCCTCTCATCTCCCTCTCTCTACCCACCCTCTCCCCCATGGCCAACTTCTCTCTGTGATGCTCACACCACGGATGAGTCCCGCCACTCTAACTTTGCTGCAAGGTAAGATTTCTCTCCCTTGAACACTCTCATTTGATAGTAATTTATGGGAGTTGCAGGTTTCTGTAGCACTTGGTGGCCGTTGTAGCAGGTTCAAGACCTATTCAACAATACAAAGGACTTTGGAAGTATTGGGGATTTGTTATAGGGTAGCTCTACGGGCACCCACGTCTTTCCGCTGGGCACCCCACTTGGACCCAAATGCCCCTCCTTCAGCTGGGCACCCACACTGAAAAAAAAAAAAAACAAAAAACAGAGAAGGAGAAGAAGAAGAAGAAGAGGAGGACGCCATCGCCGTAGGTACATCTGTCTCTCTCTCTCTCTCTCTCTCTCTCTCTCTACCCTCATGGCCGTGGGTACCATGGTGACCACGGCTGGCTTGGCTGTGGGTGCAATGGTGGCCACGGTAGTTCCTAGCCGTGGAGGCAAAAAAAAAAATTTGTGGGAGGGGGTGCTCCAAACCACCACTCTACCATCACCACCACCTCCGGCGAGAGAGAGAGAGAGAGACGTACCTACGGCGATGGCGTCCTCCTCTTCTTCTTCTTCTTCTTCTTCTTTCTTCTTCTTCCTCTTCTTCTTCTTCTTCTTCTTCTTCTTCTTCTCTGTTTTTTTTTTTTTTTTTTTTTCAGTGTGGGTGCCCAGCTGAAGGAGGGGCATTTGGGTCCAAGTGGGGTGCCCAGCCGAAAGATGTGGGCGCCCGTAGAGCTACCGTTTGTTATAACCTTTCTCTTAAAGGCTTGGCTGAACGACCAGAAGTTCTCTTTTATTATTCCACTTTTAGTAATGCCACCGTTTATTGGTTCTTAACTGGGCAAAAATGATTGTTGTATCGGCAACCTACGAAGAAAACTCGTTATTTTAATGGTTGTCATGCAGGCCTTGAGAACTTGGGATCCAGTTTGAACGTTCTGGACCATTGAAGGATCTGTACCTTCCCAATAATTACTACTCTGGGTATGTTGTATTACTGTTGCATGTATGCCATTCATCCATTGTAATTAGATTTACTATGTTCATTTGACACGGTTAGTGATTTCCGTTTGTAAAACGTCAATAGCGAGTCATCTGATTAAACAAGTTCAGCATTTTTTTACTAAAATGTGTGCTTACCAAGTCATTCCATACACCGAGTAGTGCATTACCAGGTGTTTGTGGTCCCTTCCCTCCACTTTTACGTCCTACTTGATGGGATAATTTCCTCCACACCGACTCATTTGTGTGACCCTTTTCACATTCAAACGTGTTTGCTGTGACAGAGAGAACGATAACGTTGGACATAAATGAGCAGATTTATGGTGGTGCCCTGCCATAGAGAATGATAATGTTGGACATTTAGGATTCTCTGATTGGTATGATTCTGTATAGTGGGTCATGATGTTTAAGTTTATCATAATCAGGTAACCTTTCAATCTTAGGCACAACATGACATCCTTTTAAGAGTAGTTGGGTTTATCCAAATCTTTCTCAAACACATTCTGTTGAAGCAGCAGACTTAAGAGTATGATAACTGGCAGCATCATATGTTTTCCTCGCTAATGTCTCTCTTGACAACTAAGAAATTCCTCTCAAACAAAACTGAACCTCTTTGAAGTCTAATGGAATGAAAGAAGCCAGCTTTTACAAATTCACTCCAGTGTAAAACTATTCGAGCTCAATCAAAATCATTTGTCTCTGATTCATAATTCATTTCGTTTCTAATTCATAGTAAAGTATTTGGAGATTTGCTCATTTGTGGTTCAAATGCGTGTGTGTTCCAGATTTTGTGAGAGGAATGGTTTGAGTTTGAAATTTTGAAATTTATGAATTTTTGTCAGTGAATAAGCAAAATCTGTGGGTGGAGTTCATTGGGAGGTTTTGCCATTTTCTTTCAGTTAAAAGTGTCCCAACTTTCCTATAGTGAAAAGCTCAGATCTCTGGAAAAGGGGGGATTCTCTTTAGTTTAGTATGAAACACAGATTTCTTTTACTCTGATTAGCGGATTATAAACACCACATTATTGGACGGATCGGATATTGTCAACATACATTGGGTGACACTTAATGAACACTTACCCATATTGTATATGCAGCCCCATCAATCAAGATTCAAGACTACTCGATCAGTGGAGCCAGTTCTCATACGAGAGATCAAAAAAACCAGACTAACAGACAGTATTTACTTTACATCATATGGAGATGGAAGGTAGGATTCGCTAAGGATTGCTTTTCATCTCCCGACATGGGAAATGAAGTGCTTAAATCATGTGAAGGTGGCATGTCATCGCTTCAAGTTCCTTTATAACAAAAATAAATCTTTGCCTCAAAAGAAAAAAAAGCTAAGCTGTGTTGTTCTTGTCAAATATTTTGGGGTTAGGAGGACTAGTCCATGGCTTTAACTTCATCTTGTCAATTCCTTGCTTATATCTGTTACAATCTAGCTGGTGGGATATCTCGGCGTTTATCTGGTTTTAGGCCTTATTTTTGTTACTATCCATTCAATTATTGTTTGAACAATAATAAAAATAAAACCTTAGCTGCAGCAGCCATTAGAAGAGACTGTTACATCTTTCTGGGAGAATCCTTAAATAGATCATTAGTTTGTAGTCACTTAGATTTCATAGCCTCACATATGGCGTGTATAACTTTTACAGATTTGTTATTTTATATGCATTGTATATGGCAATGATACATGATGGGGAACGACGAAAGAAGATTCCAGCATTTATTATAGTGGTTGCAGCAACTACAACAATAGCGGGAGTGGCTTGTTTATTGATAGGCTTACCAAGAGAGCCACATTAGTAGAATCGCAGAAAGAGAAGTATATTGAGTCAATTATATATGATGACAATTTGCATCGTAGCAACTTGAGAATGGGGATGCATGCTTCCACTGGCTGTGTTCTTTGCTCAAGGAGAAAGGTTTATTACATGATACGAAGAACATTAAGGTGGAGGAACGAGTAATGAGGTATTTACAATTGATTAGTCATAATGTAAGGCACAAGGTGCTTGAAGGTCGGTTTCACCAATCTCGAGAAACAATTAGTCGCCAATTCCATGAAACTCTAGTGGGTATAGTTGGTTTGTATCAGTGTTTAGTGGTGGATCATGCAAAGATCAGTCACCGATCAACCCCACTAGAAACTAGCAATGACCCTTGATTCGCCCCTTATTTTAAGGTAAACACATGACTAACATAGATCTATTACATTTACATTGCTTGGTTCAGATGCATATTAGACCGCTTACTGTATGGATGCTTGTCCCATCTCGGTGTGGACTCATCACCTCCAAATCTTTTGCACCCCACTTTTTGTCACTTGCTTCAGTAACCAAAGATCTCTATAGCCTGTGTACTTGACAAGTACCCATGACAACCTTGACAAGATTAATATTAAATAAGCTTAAATTTTAAATATATAAAACATGGTTTGTCATGGGTACCTGTCAAGTATATATGCTCTAGTGATTGAGACGGGTCACTTGCTTTATTGCCCAAAATTAATGGACTTAAATGTTTGGGGTCGACAACATGAATCCTATTCGCTATCACCGTGTGGACCTACAAAGCAAAGATCCCCCTGATTGGTGATTTCCTCCCATTGATTTGGGTCTTTAGATGCAACAGGTGGTCTAGGTTGAATTTAGTACTGAGAACACTTAAGAAACAATTTCTTGTGGATTTAAATGTTGTTGCTACAAATTGTTCATGGCACTACTTGTTGGTAGAAATTGTGCTGAGAATACTACCGGTCGATAGAAGTTGTGTTGAAAACACATAATACACTACTTGCCGAGAACACTATACATAGATAGAAATTAAGCCGAGGACATAATAATTGAGCCAAATACATTTTTAGCTAATATAAAGGCAAACTTTTAGCTGAGCTCTATGTTAAGGAAAAAAGAATGGATCAAGGTAAGAGATAAAGGACCCAAGCAAATAATGGACCTTGGACGTGATTTTTGAAATCAACGATCATGCGCCGATGATCGTGCCCCCACATATATCAATGGTTACTTTTTTAAAACCATGGGTATATGTGGAGCGCGATCATTGGAGACATGATCGCTGCTTCAAAAATCCCGTCGCTTCAAAAAATTTCTCATTCTATTGGAAATTCAAATAACTCAACCAATCATAATTCAACTCTAAATTTTTGTCACTGCAATATTGGTAATTATTGTCCTCAAGGTCTGAAACCCCTTAGCATGGCTAGAGCTCAGTGATTCATCATGCCACTCTCTGTCTGTTGATCAATGCGGATAACAATCAAGAACACAACCATTTATAGATCAATGCTTGACCTCCTGCATTTTTAGATGTTAATGCAAGCAGCTGCAACTTGAACCATCCAAGTCATTTTCTTTAATTTTGGGACAAAGTTTGAGAGTGGATCAAGCAACACATCTCTCACAAATGAACAACATAGACTTGTAACTGCAGTTGCGAACAAATCCATCCATTAATATAGACTAGGAGAAACATTTAAAGATTAGAAATCTGAGGAAAACCCACAAGGCTTTGACATCACCCATCAAGGAATCTGCGCCTTCCAATATTTACATACTAGTGGGTGGCCCGTGCCATCGGCACTCCTTGACAAATAATTTGCCAAAATCAGGTGAGTGGCTGAGATTCACCGTCCATTTGGGGATTAGATCTCGACCCTTCTTTGTTGATGCCTATAAGAAGAGGTATAAGTGGGGAGACAACCACTGTGTTTTGTTATATAGAATATAGTAAATGGCCCATGCCCACGACACTCCCCAAAAAATGCATTTGCCAAAATTGGGTGCCTTCGATACTAAACAGTATAACAGATTGGGGGCGTTACCGTTATTTCCGTTTAACGGATTGTAACGCACATGGGCAAAAAAATGGAAAATAATGGAAAGGAACGAAAATAACGGTGCTAAAATTAAATTTTTGATTTTTAAATATTCACTAAAATTTATAACAGAAAATAACTGAAAAATAACAGAAATAACGGATGTTTTTAACAATTTTTTTTCAAAAAATAACGGTCGTTATTTTTGTTATAATGGAAAAATAACAGCCATTATTTTCTGAGCGTTAAAACAGTTCATAATGTAATGAGGGAGGTCTAAACCCGTTATAATAGCCACTATTCATAGCGTACACCAAATCTCTTTACTTTTGAGCCCATGAACCCTATTTATGTTCAGCACATATTTGGTGGACGTACACCAAATCCAAGTTTGTATAGTGAAGTTTCAGATTTCTCCAAAAATCATAGCATGAGGCAAATAAATGAGTGGGAGTGAGTGGTTGAGATCCGACCGTCCAACATTAGATGGATGGATTTGATATCAACTACTATTAATCTTATGAAGCCGAATAAGATAAGGGATAAGAAAACTTCCCTGTTTTGTTATATAGATAGTGGGTGGCTCGTGCCCGCAGCACTATCTGACAAAGCGTTTGGCAAAATTGGGTGTAAGTGGCTGAGATCGACCATCCATTTGGAGGATAAGATCTCAGCCACTCTTTATTCAAACCGAAAAAGATGAGATAAATGATAAGACAATTTCTTTGTTTTGTTATATAGATGTTTCAGAGAAAAGAGAGAAGTTGTATTTTAAATTTTTTTTTTTTCTTTTTCTTTTGTTTAAGGTAGGAGGGAACGATTGCAGCTATAAAATTAGAATCACTAAAATCTTCTCATTTGGTGATTCCTCAATCTTCATGAGAATCACGAAAATCTTCCCATTTAGTTATCCCTCAATCCTCACATGGATAACTACAAATCTTTTAGAAAGTCAAACCTTATCTTTCTCTTTCTGTATTAACTTTCAAGCTGCACAAAGATATATTCAAAAATATTCTTCTTTAGTGATATAAATAAACCAAATCCCACCAACAAAAGTGGTGTGAGATTTACAATCAAATCTTTCTCAAAATCTCTTATGGTATTAGAGCACGAAAGAGACTCACGTCTAGCCTCAATGATGACAACATTTTCTTCATCTTCCTCATTTGTGCCCAATGCCTTCTCTAATGCAGATTGGGCTGGGTGCCCTAATGATTGTCGATCCACAAGCAGTTATTGTGTCTATTTTTGCCTAATTTTATTTCATAGAGTTCTCATAAACAAAAGACCGTTTCTCACTCCAGCACAGAGTCTGAGTATCGTGGTTGGGCAATAACCATGGCTAACATTAATTGGATTCAATCACTTTTCCAAGAGCTTGGTATCCATCGTTCAACTCCCCTAATACTATGGTACAATAATTAGGGTGCAACCTATCTTACAAGTAATCTCATATTTCATTCCCACACCAAACACATTGAGATAGACTATCACTTTTTTCAAAAGCAAGGGGGCACAACTGAAATTCCCTTTTAATTACCACGATATGTCCTAGAGGGGGGTGAATAGGACAATTTATAATTTCTTTGCGGATTATATATAGATTTAAATTTAATGATCACACAAGGCGGAAAAGGATTAAACAATCAAAATACTAATCATCCACAGAACATAGATATGGGTAAATCTGAGAAAAAATATGCAAACATTCATAATCACACGAGACACAAATTTATAATGGTTTAACAACTCCGCACCTACGTCCACTTTTCAATACTCAATATGAGTAATATTATATTATTTTAATAATGGATTACAACATAGCCAATTAAAATAAATAATCAAACAACTAAGATAATACTTAGTCTTAATTTAACGAGAATCGCTTCTCGCTCACCTAGAGAGTCAGCCTAGGCCAATAGTCTTTTAGAGAAGCACTATTCTCACGTATCTACAATCTTCAACTCAATTTATACGAGAATCATTTCTCGCTCACCTAGAGAGTCAGACTAGGCCCGTAGTATTCTAGAGAAACCGATTTCTCAAAGATTCCACCATCCCCAACTTAATTCAATGAGTAAATACTCATTCACCAATCTCAAATATCTAGGTTTAATAAATTTAAATTCAATCTAAAAGGTTTGTTCATAAAGACACTTACCTTTTGATGAATTCAATAAAATGGAGAATCTTTAGATAAGAATTAGTCACAGAGACACTCCGTCAAGATAATCCTCTTCTAGAAAGAAGATGATTGCGGGAATCAACACGCTTTTTAATCTCTTAAACAATTAGAGTTTCCACAAAATATATACTAGATTTGCTCAGGTGAAGCACTCTCAAATTCCAAATCTCTAGACTTAAGTAATGTTAATCAAAGAATGAGAATCAAAGAGATAGCTTGATTGATATTCTCTTCATTGATGGTTTAGACTCTATTATATCAGGCTATACCTAAACAAGAGAAACGGATCTAAAAGAGCCATTTGAATGACTTAAGTGCACCAAAATTCGTGCAAGAGATATAGTCAAAATGAGATTGAAATAGGTGGGGTCGACTGCACATATTGATCGGTTGACCGCACTCCGGTCGGCTGCACAATATGGTCTGTCGGTCGCTCAAGTCAAAACGAGAATTCTATTACTGTCAGGTTCAGTCGACCACACCTTTTGACCGGTCGACCGGTTAGAGTCAGAAGACTCTAGTCGACCGCTCTACTGAGCCCTTCACCAATTACGCCAAATTTCACAAAAACCATCTTATATGCAAAGGATAGTCCTCCAAACAATAAGTATATGTTCAAGGAACATCTAGGGTCAAGTAGATCCGTTGGCTATGCGCGATGTACACTTAGATGTACGCAAGAAACAATAACACGAGATTCTAATAGCTGAAAATTCGTTGAGTGAGAACGTATGTTGAATATGTGTTTCAAATATTTGCTTTGAACTTGACACTATCTTCAGTTGAGCTTTAACACTTGGATTGATTTTCTTCGGCCTTTATTCTTCTTCGATTTGTTGATGAAGTCCGCTTGATCTTTGATACTTCAGTCTTTAGAAAACTTCTACTTAACGATAATTTATAAAAGAACTAAAAGTTCCTAGAATTGACAACCAAGACTTTTCAATCTCTCTTTTTGTCAATGTCAAGACAAAACAAATAACTACCAAATTATATTACCATTGTTGTCCAATAAAAAACAGATAAGCAAAGCTCCCCTTGAGTACAAAACCCTCCCAACAATAAATGATATAGAAGAATCAAAAGAAAATGGAGCAATACAGTATCTCACGATTTGTACCAAAATTCATGTAACAACCTGTTACTACAAAATAATCAACTTGACAAAATAATCTTTGACAAAAATTTCTCATTAGTACATTAGTCCAATAATATAAAAAATGTCTTCTCAGTACATTAGTCCAATAAAACCAAAAGATAGTAAGAATCACAGATTTTATAAATTTTATGGCAAGTAGATCAACAAAAATAACAAGTCTATAAAATTCAACAAATCTTTCTAATATACCACATACTAAAAATATAATTGACTTCTCCTCCTTTTTGTCATACATTGACAAAGAGAAGAATCTAAAACATGATATGATAAAAAATATTAACAATAAAGAAATATATCATTATCATAAATCCACCACAAATATATCAAACAAAATACCATCTATATATATATATATATATATATATAAGTGTTGACCATCAAAACCAACATGTCCAAATATTCAAGGTCACAAGTGCTGACCATCACAAAATATCAAAGTATCGAGGTATCAAATAGTATAGACCAATAGTATCAAATAATACATCCCAAATAATAGAGTTTTTATATCAATATGCACTCTGTTCAGTGTGATGATCCGAGACAGTTATCATTTCAGACTTATGTCTCTGAGGTTCATATGACGATTACTCGTGATTTGATCTCTACTATTCTTGAGATTCCTCGTCATACTGCTAGTGTTGAGTATCTTCCGAGTACTAGGGAGGTGACCACGTCTCGGGTCACCTTGACATAGACTCTATGGGGTAGAATTTTTGATTGGGTGTCTGATATTCCTCTTTTTAGTCTTCTTCCTGAGTATCATTTGTTGCATATAGTCTGTGGATACAACATTGATCCACCTGGTCATGGAGCCCAGGTGAACATTGATAGATTGCAGCTTCTGTATCACCTTGGTACTGGGTTCAGCATTGACATTCCTAGATTCATGTTTTGAGTCATTGCTCGTACCGGTAAGCATTTGGTGAACCATCCGTTTCTTTCCTTTTCTTATATCATCATCTAATGAGTGCTATTCTTCTTCATCTGGATGTACCTATTCCTGATTCCATACCTATTGCTAGACCTATGGGATCCATTGGTCACTCTACTATTCGTAAGAGCTCATCCCATGTTAGGAGAATCGTAAGGAGACAGCAGGAGCCCCCCCAGTGATGACAGCATTGATGATCTCTTGGCCAATGATGGCGCTCCTCCAGAGCATATTTTTGGAGATCAACTTGCTGATGCAGATATGCGATCACCTGCTACATTAGAAACTCTTGATCATCGGATGGATGTATTTGATCAAAGACTTGGCGCCTATGAGGAGAGGACCTCACAACATTTACGGCGTATTGAGGACCAATAGGACTCCGGGTTTGAGAGGATGACTAGTACTTTGACCAGTATACAGAGCTATATGGGGCATCAGTTTTCTCTGATGGGATTTGGTAGGAGACCTCCCTTCCCAGAGTCCGATCATCATCATGGAGCATCAATTCTTCCGCAGAAAAAAGGAAAGTTACCAAAACCTTTCAATTTTCTCTCTATGTGGGCTAGGGAATCTGAATGCCATAACATTATCCATGAAACTTGCTCCCCTCCTCCTTTTGGCCCACCCTTAGCTTCTGTTATTCACAAAAACAACACCACCAAATCCAAATTGAAAATAGAACTGGCCTAAGATGGACAATATACATAATAAAGTGAAGAGTTTGAAAATGAACTTCAAGCCACCCAATGCAAACCTATGGATCCGATTGTGAACAAGTCTGAAGAGGCACTTTCGGAACAATTCAATCAGGCTCTTCTACAAGAAGAATCCCTTTGGAGGGAGAAATCTAGGGTCCTCTAGATAAAAGAGGGAGATCGGAATACAAAATTCTTCCCCCTCTCAACGATTCGTCAGAAAAATAAGATCGAGCATATTAAAGATTCCAATGGCAATTGGCAATCTTCCCGAGTTACTGTGGGGAGAGCATTCTCTGATTTTTTTCTCCTCCATTTTTAACCCAGATAACCGTGATTTCTTATCCTCTTTGGTCAGGTCACGAGTCACCATAGAGGGTAATCTAATGCTTATTGCTATACCTTCTCTAGAAGAAATCAAAGACGCAGTGTTTAGTTTGTAAAGAATAAATTCATATTCTAGTTTTGGAAAAGATTTCTTGTGACATAAACATTCTTGTAACCGTTTCTATGAGCACCAGTGTAGCTTTGAAGATGTCGTGGTACGTATAATTTGCCGACTACGTGAAGATTAAAAGATAAAGATTGCAGGAATCAGACGATTGACGACATGAGTCATCTGAGGAACTGCGACTTGTCCGTTAAAGATCGTGTCCATTCGCACAAGAAGGTAAGTGACCTAGTGGCCATAGGAAAAGATTTTTAATAGAAAAAAGTATAATGGTCGCACCTAGTCACATGACAGATCCAGGTCAATGTGCAAGAGAAGTAAAAGATTGACTAAGGGAAGTCCAATCGATTGGAGGTTACTCTACAATCGATTGGACGATTGGACTGTGAGAACCAATCTATTGGACCCTACGGGACAGCACACTCCCAATGTGCAATCGATTAAAGTTTACTCTACAATCGATTGGAAAAGTTTGATCGATTGGACCATCCGGGACAACTTTCAAAGTATACAATCGATTGGACCATGAGTAGAATTGATTGGACTAAAATTCGATTGATTTGACCAAGTGTACAATTGATTGGACTTCGCAAAAATTGTGAAATTTCAGATCCAGTTTTTGTGGTCCCACTTTTCCATTACTTGCACGACCCTGGGCTTCTAAATTCTTATAAATAGAGCTCTTCTTAGGCTTTATTATATATACACTGACAGACAACAAGAGTAAGTTTCTAAAGAAGAGTTGTCCATTACGAAGAGGAAAAGACCTAGTTTCCATTGTGAGCTTTTCTCTTCTCATTAGATCAAAGCTTAGTAATTGATCTCCACTCTGAATAGGTTTTCTATTTAGAATCCTAACCTAGTAAGTTAGAGAGTACCAGTGCATCGTAACAACTATTTGAACGACTTTGAGGTTCAGGATGTACTGAATCCTTCACTTGCGGTAATGAGCGTGGCGTGAGAATTAAGATCGAGGTGTATTGATCGACGATAGGTTTGGGGTGTACCAAACTAAACAAGCGATAAAGGCTTCGTGATTGGGAAGGCATACTTGTGACTAGTAGCGTGGAGCCAGAGGACGTGGATGCGTTGGCAGTTGACCTTGATTAAGGTTGGATATTGTATTTTGCAACGGTGCTGCATAGGTAACTTCCGTAACTCATAACTTCTCAGTTATAATACTTTTCATCTGGACGTAGTCCCGTGGTTTTCCTTAGTTAAGGTTTTCACGTAAAAACTCGCATGTGTTGTGTGTTGATTGTTTGTCTTCCGCATCTTATTTAGATTGTTACAAATGAAACAGAGAAAATATATCATGAAGATATATTCGATCTACCTTAGTTGTGATAATCACATTATGATCAATCAACTATTTTATACTGTGGCATGCAATTTTATTTCCCCAACCAAGACCGGGAAATTGTGTTAGGTTAAAGAGAATTTTAATACTCAATCAACCCCCCTTTTAGGTATTCTGAATAAAGAGAACAGATTGAATTTCATAGTATTGGGCCGAATAAGACCCCAAGGCCAGATGGATTCATGGCCTTTTTTATCAAAAGTTTTGGGAGGAAGTTAAGCCTGATATTTGTCATATGGTCCTTGAATTCTTTACCCATAATCACTCATTGGGTCCTATCAACCATACGAACATTGCTCTCATCCCTAAATAAAAATCTCCGGATGCAATATCTCATTTTAGACCCATTAGCTTGTGTAATGTGACACACAAAATCATTTCTAAAATCCTTGCTAGGAGACTCAAAAGCATTATTTCTGACAACACCATTTTGGCCCAAGAGCTGTTGCATCATCTTAAGAGGAAAAGGGCAAACAAGGTCTGATGGCCATCAAGCTTGATTTAACCAAGGCTTATGATCGCATCGAATGGTCCTTTTATAATACCATGGCTTCTCTGGGATTTAGTAACATTTGGATAAAATGGATTCCACTCTGTATATCTACACTATCCTTTTCTATCCTTCTCAACGGATTTCCATTCAGGTTCTTTCGGTCTTCTCGGGGATTTTGGCAAGGGGATCCCCTTTCTCCATTCGTGTTCCTCTTATGTATGAAAGTTATTTATCTTAGTATTGCTCAAGAAGAACAACTCAATCACCTTCATGGTACAATAGTTGCCAAGTCTTGCCCAGCGATTTCTCATCTATTCTTTGCCAATGATTGTTTCATTTTTTGCTGGGCTAATCTGATTGAAGCCCATATGAACAAGGATGTGTTGGATACCTTTTGCACTCTCTCTGGTCAACAAATCAATTTTGATAAATCCGTAATGTTGTTCAGCCCTCAACTTCACCGGCGAAAAAAAGCTCTATCTTTTATTTTGGGTATCAAAAATATGACAATTAAATAACAATATCTTGGAACTCCATTATTTATTGGGTGGTCAAAGAAGGTAGCCTTTAACCATGTCTTTAATCGTCTCGACAAGGCTATCGTTGGGTGGAAAGAATGCACTTTTTCATTGGCTGGCAAAGCTACTCTCATCAAAAGTGTTGCCTTGGTTATCCCCATATATCTGGTGTTGTCCTTTTTACTCTCCAAAACAGTTTGTAGTAACCTGGATTTCTTGATCAACCAATTTTGGTGGAATGGTGGAGCCACTTCTCGATCTATGCACCTCGCTAGTTGGGCATCTATTTGTCTGCCAATGGCTTAGGGTGGGCTATGATTCTGTAAATTCCACAATTCTAACCTTGCACTCCTTTCAAAAAATATTTGGCATATTTTATCAGAGCCCTCCACCCTTCTAGCCCAAACATTAAAAGGGAAACACTTCCCAAATTCATTCATTTTAGAGGTGGTCCAAAAACCCGATGACCCTTGGGTTTGGAAGAGCTTTTTGAAAGCCCATGAAGTTTTCAAACCTTATTTCCTCAAAATCATTGGCAGTGGCAGGATACTGACATTTGGAGTGATTCTTGGCTGCTTGACTGCCAGGCACATCTTTTCCACCTATTCGGCCCCTGGATTGCTCTTTCACTAAGGTGGTTGATCTTATTTCATCGAATCGATCATGGAATGGGCCCCTCATCCAACAGTTATTCTCTCAGGTCAAAGGTGCAGCAATAATAAATATCAATTTAAGCTCTCGAATTTTCTCGGATAAATGGTCGTGGGCTTTAGACTGACAAGGCATATTCTCTACTAAATCTGCTTACGACATTCTCCCCTCTCTGATCGTAAATTTCAACTCTATGGACCTTTCCCCCTCTCACTGGAAGGCTATGTGGAAAATCATAGCACATTTTCAATGTCTTATGTTCATTTGGAAACTTTTTCGAAGCATTCTTCCCACCAAAGCTAACATCCATTCCCGAATTTCGTCCTTTGACCCATCTTTCTCTAGATGTGGTAATTCTCTAGAGATAGCTACCCATGGCCTCCTTCATTGCCCACAGATCTCACGATTGTGGTTTGCTTCTCCTTTGGCTATTCATACTTCGGCTATGACTGACTCTATGGCCCAAGATTGGCTAAGCAATTTCCTTCATCTCAGTCATAGTACTTTGGAGGAGGACACTTCCCATGCTGCTTATTGTTGTATCCTTCTATGGCGGATATGGCTCTTTCAAAATGACAATATTTTCTCTCAGTCTAAAGCCAATCCCTTGGATATACTCCGTTATGTCCATACTTATGTTCTTCCCACTGACTTTTGTGGCTCCAACACAACTCAACTTTCATTGCAATGGAGCCATCCACCTCTGGGCTGAGTAAAAATCAACTCGGATGGGTCTTGGGATGATCAGACACATTTGGTGGGCTGGGATTTATTATTTGGAATCCTGACAAATCATTTCTTTTAGGAGGTGGTCATCCAAAAAAAGCATTGTCTGCGGAAGAAGACGAAACAAAGACGATAAAATGGGGTCTCTAGATGGCGGAGGAGGCACGATACTCTAAAGTGATTATGGAATCTGATGCCGTTTTTTTGGTTGAACACTTAGCCTTGCAGAACTCAAATTTAGGATGGCACACTTCTGCTCTCGTTGTGGACATCCTCTCTATTGCTGCTCGTTTTTCAGAAGTTCGATTTGTTTTTTGTTAGGGTGTCGTTAATTGCACACACCGTTTTTTGAGTTACACCCACAACTTAACTCAAAATGTTAAGTCGGAGGCGTCATTACCCACACCCACCCACAAAAAAAGAGACACGAAGGAGGAAAACGTATGAGGGAAACGAATGAGAAACGGAATGGAGGGGAAAGGAAGGAGAAACGGAGGGGAAACGAAGGAGAAATGGAAGAGACACAGCCATTCAACGCTGCATCTCCTCGTGTGTTCTTAATCCCTCTCTTCCGAGAAGAACGTGTTAACTAGGCTCCATTTCCTTCTTCTCTTACAAATGAACCATGGAGGTAAGTACTCAATATTTTTTAACGATTTGATTTTGTCAAAGATAATTATAAGATTTGATTTGATTTTTTTCAAAGATGATTATTTTATGGGGTTGAAAACTAGGGTTTAGGTTCAAATAAGTTGATTGAAATGAATTGTTGATTTTGTTTTGAAATGAGTTAGGTTTTTTTGTTCAAACATAAGAATTTTATATTTAATAAGTAGTTGGATTATTGAAATGATTTAGTTTCATTTAGTTCACCATACAAGGTATATTAATTCATTACTAAATTGAAAATTGTAGGAAACTGCAAGTAATGAAGCTGCAAATGATATACATCAAGTATATATCATACAAGAAATAATCGAAATTGTAAGAAAAGATTTTATATATATGGTTTGTTGTTTTGTTAATTAAAATAAAAATATGATTATTGTCTTTCATAATAGGAACCTATATCATTTGAGGTCCCAACATCGTCCGAGGCTGAAAATTGAAGCCTTGTTGAAAATCAATTGTTGAAGTAACGGATTATACAGATACCTTTACCACGGGGGAGGTGTGTACATTAACATTACAAATGAGATGTTATCATTATTTGTTCCTTTATTTAGTAATTGAACAAATGAGAATGAGATGTATTTGTGAATTATTTTGCAGGTCTTTTACAGTCGCGACGAACTAATAAAAGGGGTTCAAGACATTGGTAAATCAGTTGGAATTGTTGTTGTACTCTCAAGATCAGATAATCAGAAGGATAAATCCCCACGAATTTTCTTCAGTTGTGAGAGGGGTGGAAGAAGTAGGTCATCAAATGATTCAAACAAAGGGGTGGGGAATAAGAAGAGTAGATGGACAGGAACTAAACGATGTGGATGTCCTTTTTTCCTAAAAGGTGTTAAGTTGCCCTTAGATGACCAGTGGGTGGTTTAAGTGGTTTGTGGTACCCACAACCATCCAATTTCAAATCATTTTGAAAGTCATTATTTTACTGGGAGACTCAATGCAGAGGAGAAGCAGCTTATGACCAAAATGACGAAAGCAAGTCTGAAGCCAAAAGAAGTACCGAGAGCCATAAAGGTGAGGGATGCAAAAAATGCATTTACTATGTCGACAATTTATAATGCCTGATCATTGATGAGCAAGAGGGAGAATGGAGATAAAACAGATATGCAAATTTTAATGAAGATGTTGGTTGACTATGGATATGTAAAATCGCATAGGACTATTGAGGGTTCTACTAGGGTTTGTGATTTGTGTTGGGCTCACCCAGAGTCCCTTCAACTGAGCAAGTGTTTTCCTGACATATTTTTCATGGATTGCATGTATAAAACTAATAGATTTGGGTTACCACTGTTGAAGATTATAGGGGTGACGTCTTGTGAGAAGACATTATGTAGCATTTGTCTTTATGGAAACCGAACAAGAAGAGAATTATGTTTGGGCACTAGAGTGTTCGAAGTCGATTCTTCAAAACTATTCACTTCCATCAGTTATTGTCACAGATAGGGATCTGAGTCTCATGAATGAAATCAAGAAGGTGTTTCCAAAAGCCCAAAACTTCATTTGCCGTTTCCACATATCTAGGAATGTGTTGTCCAAGTGCAAAGGGATGTTTAAAATAGGTGCAGAGTGGAAGAAATTCTTAACATCGTGGAATGAGTTGGTGTTATCTTCTACTCAGGTGAAGTACGATGATTGCCTAGCTACCTTTGAGACAGATTTTACAAAAATACATTCACGTGCCCTACTTTATGTGAAGAAAACTTGGTTGATGCCCCATAGAGACCATTTTGTAGTGACATGGACAGATCAATATTTGCACTTTGGGCATTCTACAACAAATGGAGTAGAAAGTGCACATGCCAAGTTAAAGAGACAACTCGGGACGTCTCAGGCTTCAATTACTACTGCATCATTTAAGAAGAGCCTTCATATAGTTAAGCATGAATTCGAGGGTGCATTGTTTAAGAATCTAAGGGGTTTCAGCTCTATTGCTGCACTCTACCTCATCCTTGAAGAGATGAAACGTGTTGAGGCGATTGGTATAGATACAAGTGCGTGTGGACGTGTCATTCATTGGATGCACGGTCTTCCTTGTGGGTGTGAGCTTTCAGGTTATATACGCGAGGGCAGTTGTATTCCCATATCGTCTATTTATCAACACTGGAAGAAACTATCCAATGTGCCTACTTGTACATCAAAACTTGTAGAGCATGATCGTTTCCCTGATGTACTCATGTTCATGAAACATTTTGATGAGCAGGGTGACGATGTAAAATTGAACCTGAAGAGAAAGTTGAGGGAGCTGTTTAAGCTAGAGACGACTTCATTAGATGATCCAAAAGTGAAGAAGAGTAACAGGGGCAGGCTTCGTGCGGCAGCAAGTAAAAGAACACAAGATGTGGTCAACAAAAAGAAAACTTTTAGAGTTTGAGTTTGCGCTTGCTGAGGACAAACAATCACAGAATATGCCGCCCCCAAAAAAGCAAAGGCTCAGAATATGCCACCCCCACTGAAGGTAAAGACTCAGAAACAGAAGGTGTATAGTACTACGAAAGGTACACCCATCAAGTATGTAGAATTTTTTCCTATAGGAGTCATACCATACATCTTGGATGTCTAATATGTATATGGTGTTGGTAATTGTGGCTACAGAGTCGTTGCAAGTCTGTTGGTCATGGATGAGAATAGTGGTTGGAAGCAGGTGAGATATGAACTTGCAGATCAGTTGGTATTCCATTGCTCTGACTATGCTCAATTATTTGGCGATGATACCTGTGTTGCTGAGCTACTGAAAGCATTGACATTCTATGAAGATGGCATGATACCTAAATATACTTGGTTGACTATGCCGGACATAGGGCATCTTATAGCATCTCGCTACAACTGCATTTTTGTCCAGCTTTCATTGTGCCAATGTTTCACATGTGCCCATCTATTCACAACACCATCAGCGGTTTACCAAATATTTGCCATGGGATTCGTGAATGATAACCATTGGGTAAAGATTTTTTTGGAACCTGGAAGTCCGATACCGCAAACAAGTGATATGTGGAGAAGGTATCATTACCAAGTAGCTCAAGGCTGGGACACTCCGTACCTTGAATGAATGGATTAGTTCAGAAGCCTTGTTGAGCATAGGGTTGTCTTACGGGAGGGTCCATATGATATCCCTAGTGACTAGTGACTGAGGCATATTTGCCACAGTTTTTTTGTTGGCGTGTGAGATAACTTTTTCGAGGCTTGTGTGCCATTTTATGATGTACATGTCATACATTGTAAATGTCAACACACTATAAATGTCAATACAATGCAACTTTTGATGTCAATACATTGCCTACTTGTACAATGCACATATTACATTGCATAAACAAATCCATATAGTCCATTTTCAAGTCGAAAACATATCCAAGACACCCAACATTGAAAAAATTGACAACACAAATTTTTTGGCTAAAACGGTAGGGCAACACCGATATAGGTAGCAGTTGAATCGACAACCCACTACTGATAAAAACCCTATCTATTTCGGCAGACTCCGTCGTTTCATTATGAAAATATTAAAATGACAAAAATAATGGTTCTAGAAGGACAACAGTGGACGACTACCATTAATCATGGGCCATATCGACTCTGAGCAACCGATATAAATTACCTAAATCAGTACTAGGTTACCAATATAATTCAATACGAATCAACATCCCGCTACCGATATCTAGTGGGACTAATCGGTCTGTGCACACCGTTTTATGGGCAAAACGGTAGCCTCTACCGATCTCCCATTGACATGATTGATATGCCCCACCGTTTATATATACTACATTCTTTTTCTAAACGGCAGGTCCTGCCCATAAGAACAGCATAACGGTACCTATGTACCGATGTTGTTTGTTAGATATCGGTACTGAGATACCGTTTGAGGTTCAGAAATGAACATTAAAGATGATTTTCTATTTTTTTTATATCGACAGTGGTTTGCTGTTATGGGCAGTGATGATATCGGTAGAGGGCCATCGATATACTTTTACATACATCGGTACCTTGGCACTGATATTGGTAGCATTTCAGATCTGTAAGACCAACTTTTTTGAGTTAAATTTTTTTTCCGCAATATAAATTTTGTCTGATACTACATTAGTACTCGACTATACAATGTCCTAAACATTTCAAATATGCGCAATAAGTACATTTAGTTGTTTAATACATAAATGTCCCTAATGGGGACCCAATAGAACAACATGAGGTCATTTTCTTCTCATCGATGACGACTCTCCCTCTTTCCCTTTCTCCTTTCTCGTGCTTGACACTACACCAAAAGGCGGGAAAAACGACGGTCCGTCATTTTTTTCAATAAACAATGGACTTGGTCTGCTGTCGGGTTCGTCAGTTTTTTCTCCGTGGTTTTTTGGCTAAAAAAATGATGGATTAGTTCCGTCCTTAAAGTATGACGGACCTAATCCGACATTTATTTTAGTTACCAAATCGACGAATTTGGTCCATCATTTTAGAATAGACGGACAATAACCGTCATTTTTATCGGCGTCAAAATGTCTGTTGCTTTGTTGTGGAAAATTAAAAAAAAAAATTAATCCCAAAAACAAAATCATATTAAAGTTGGGGGCAAGATTTTCTGATCATTTTGAAAAATAATTAATTAATCCCACCGAAAAAACATGTGCTACCATAAATTAAATTTGTTTGAATCGAGCAAAAGATGAAATTAGTAATGCTTAGACCGAACAAACCTTTATAATGCTTGCATTGTTGAAGTTCAATATAAACCAACTGATGGAACTCAAAATAACAGTAAAAATAATAAATAAATAAATGGGACGGGATATTTGACACAACATTGTGAGGCCCACATGGAGATTCACGGCCTTCTCCACACAACACTTTAGTAACCATAACTTGATTGTACACATAATGCAATACATTAAACTAAAAATCTAACCGCAAGTCAAGAAGAAGGAAATATACGAAAGAAAAAATGGGAGCAGCTACAACTTTGGATTTAATAAATGGCTCAGACCTGAGTTGTCCATGGGGTTTCTAGCAGCTACCAGCTCAATCTCCTTGATGTCAACCACCGCAACATCGGAGGTGAGGAAGATTCTAGCCACGGAGGCTGCATACTTGAAGCAACATCTCACCACCTGATTTCAAAATACGACAATCTATTAGATTTTAGACCAAATTTAAGCATTAGAAATTGTGATAAATCAGCAGTACAATGATTTAAAAGACAGTTTAATGTGCAACTCAGCCAACAATAAACCTGGTAAAACTCAATCTCGAACCAAGATATTAGCAACTAACATCACACAATGCGGCTTAACCAACTTACACACCTCTTAAGAGGAAAACTCTAATCCCTGACAAGACTCGGCTCTCATATTGTTCAAAAAAATGACTGACATATTATGACTAGCAGCATGCCTTACATCAGATGACTTGTCATTTCCTAATAGTTTCAAAGTAAAACTCAATCTTGAACCAAGATATTAGCAACTAACATCACACAATGCGGCTTAACCAACTTACACACCTCTTAAGAGGAAAACTCTAATCTCTGACAAGACTCGGCTCTCATATTGTTCAAAAAAATGACCGACCTATTATGACTAGTAGCATGCATTACATCAGATGACTTGTCATTTCCTAATAGTTTCAAGTCATTCCTACATCATTTCTATTTTTTTTTTCAAATACAAGTGCAGCTTTAAATCCCAAGCGATACTTCAAATGAAAGCAACAAGAGTAGGTCAACTCATCATCCTCATGATGTGAAAATAAAATTCATAGTAGTGTAAATTACCTTGGTATAGGATAAATTCTTCTAGTAGCCATCAAATCCTCATATTTCACAGTTGCAACATTGTAACCATACTTAGGATTGTCGCTGGAGAGCACCTGAAGAAAGAACAAAATAGAACAACACCAGTCAACTAGATATTTGAGCTTGCATATACACCAAATGGTCCTTCATAAATTTATATAAAATGTAGCAGCTAATATAGGTACAAGATGCACGAATACCTTCTTCATGACCACGCTCCCATTGTCACCCACATTTTTGGCAATTAACTTTAGCGGATATACTCAATGCCCTCTAACAATATCTACTCCAACCTGCCAAGCATTCACGGAAACCCATGTCATAACACACTAAGACACATGGGAGCATTTAGGAGTAAAGCATGTAGGCTCCATTTGGGGATTGTTGAAGTGAAGCATGAGTTATATGAATTACATAACATGATAAAGGTGTCTATAGTTGGGATTGGTTGCTATAAGATTATATCCAACTTAGTAATTGGCATCTTAACAGGTGAAAGCGTGACAAGCAAACAAATGGAAAAGTGCAAACATGATTAGATTCTTAATTAATGATGAACAAACTCAGGGCCTAAATATGATTAGGGCCTAAATAAAAGCTAATTTCCATTAAAACAATAATTTATTAAGAAGGAATGCCATTTTACATCCAAAGTCCTCTTGACTTTTGTTAGAAAAAAATGATTTTCCAACACCCATTAATACTGTCGATTGACCTAGTTTAAAAGGTTTGCTTTCCCACTTTTCAAACAAAAAAAAATGATATTGTAAGCCTTAGGAAGACATCCTCCCTAGAATCTAGACTGTTGGATGGTCCTTGAGATTCATAAGATGTGAATCTCATATGATAAGGCATCCAAAAGTCTAGGTAGTGCTATTAGCTAGGAGAATTCTGAATAAATTTGATGACTTGATCTCACACCATACGTACGTTAGCATTTATAAGTCAACTTTTGGAAGCTTAGTTTGTGAGTCACCACTAACTGAACTAGTGGGTAACCATCTCTTGGTTGACCATTCTGCTGAACCTTTTTTGGAATTGTACAAAAAAAACTATGATTTGGGACAAATACCAAATCCGAATAACTTATTTAAATATTTTACAGGTAGGAGCTTGAGTCAAATGATAATCAAAAGCTCCCTCTACTTACATGGATATAGAATTGTTCAATGATATCATAGCACATGTATAAGCTTCTGTAAAAATATATAGATCGAATATTCGTAGTAATATGAAGTACAAACACACGAAGATAAAACCCACCGACTCCTCCAACTAATATAAAATAAAGAATGGTCAACTAACCTAATCCAAGACATTTACAGGGGTATCTTGGTACAATGTGGGAAACAAAGTTAGAGGGTGCCCCACCTTCAAAAATGACACCAAGTGGTTGTTTGGGTTCAGCAAAAGTTGCCTCACCATGGAAAGATGGGTTAGATCAGTAACTTACTTAGTAAGACAGGGTGAAGATTTCATCCCCATTAATGATTTTGGATTGGAAACTTCAACATCAAAGTTTTGATTAGCATGAACTTCAAAATGTGTTGTGGGTTGAATCAAGCAGATTGCTTTGAAGACACTGAAGATATTTAGTCTACCTATGCAACCACCTTCGCAATTCTTCAACTCATATATAATGGCATTTAGTGTCATGTAGATCTTGAGCATTGGAATAGTATTGACAATCAAAGGCATTATATATTAGATGCACGAATCATTATAGTAAGAATGAGGAGCAGTGTGACTTAGAACTAGATAATGAACCCTTTAGGCATTTTGGTCTAGTCTTAACAAGCCCACATTCCACAAAATTCAAGTAGAACCCTAAACTTTAAACTAAAATTAATCACAGATTTTGAAGAAACCATCATTCTCCTTTAACCCAAAAAATAGTGCCAAAATGAACTAAAACCCTTCAAAACCCTAAAAAATCTCAATTCATAAATCAAAATGCAAAATTCTTCAACTACAACAACCTACCGGGACCAAAAGACAAAGAGATCCTCAAAAGAATATCAGTCAAGTTGTTCTTCACAGCCTAAGTCTTAGACTAAGGATTTGCAAGTCTTGCTTTAACTTTCGTTTAGCATTACATAGCAACAATAGATGTACTATTAATGCTAAGTCAAACACAAATTAGGATATAGGAACCTAATACGAGGCCAAAAATTCAGTGTGCATGCCTATGTTTATACAGGTACATGTGCACATAATGCTTTCGACAAAAGAATCCACATGATAAAATAGAACCCATTAAAGCAATTACTCATGTTTGAATGAGAAAAAAAAAGGCAGTTCTATAGCGTTATTCATAATGGTTGATCAAAACCCAGAAGTTTAAGCTGAGGCATTTCGAGCATAGTAAAAAAAAATTAACGTCGTATGGATCAAAAGGCAAATTAAAGGGTTTCTAAAGGATATATGAGAATGAGCTTCAAATGAACTCAGATATTTTTGAGAATTGTAGAACTCAAGCGTGAGATCTTCCATAAAAGACATATGAACTAGAACAAGATAATTAGGCAAAGATATAAGGGGATGTTTGGATCGCCATTGTCGCACAAAACAAAATTTGTTTTTGGTGATCCAAACATGTTATAAAAATCGAAGAACAAGAAATTCACCTGAGAATCCCACTCAATGACGCCAATCTGCTTAATCCCCTTGAACGCATCCGGCAACAAATGGAATAAATCCTTCACTCTTCTAACAATGTACTGCAGCTAAACCGCCCAACAATAATTCACAATTAAAAAAAAAAAACTCTACAGAGATTGAATTAAACGGAAAGGAGAGGACTTATTTACCTCATTGTGACCAGCAAGTGTGACCTCCTTGAACATAGAGGTCTCGAAATCAAGAGTTGTTAAGATAGGAGATGTCTCCTCCAAGGCTGGCGAGGTCGACGTCCACCGTCGATTAATTTCTTGCTGTTATGGCGTTGGAAACCAAAAAGGAGTTTTTTTTTTGTTGCAAAACCCTAACTTGCATAAATCGACCTATGACTTGATCTCAAGCTAGGGTTTCATAGAGAGAGAATAAGAATAAAATGATACACTTATAAAATGGCAGAAACGGCGAAGGGTAAGGAACGACGAAGGGTTGCACAGAGGGCGAACGGTAGAAAATGACCAACTACAAAAGAAGGAAACGGGAAAAGAGAGAGAGAGAGGGAGAAAAAGGAAATGAGAGGGAGGGAAAATAGGGTTGTTTTTTGTGATTAAGTAATTGAAAAAGGAGAAAAGATGTAATACGGTATTCCTGACAAGTTTCGCCATGCGAAAGCACATTTTTGATACCCACAGTTGCCATCTGGGCCCACTAACTGCATGGATGTTCAGCTCACCCTTTGTGGGATATACAGACCAAAAATCACTATGATCAGTAATCTCTAGCCATTAGAATTTGGTACCTTTTAATGTGTGATTCTACCCGTTGGATTCAACCTTTTTTAGTAATAAAACTAACCACTAAAAATATCTAACGGGCTGATTTTTTATAGGAATGTTTAGCAAGGGATGGCTAAACATCCATGCGGTTAGTGCTTCATGATGGAAGTGGTGAGTAATAAATATCCTGCTTCCTCCCACCAAAAAGCGTGACGTATATACCCTGTTAGATCACGACCCTCTGAAAATGACTAAAACTGCCACAATTATAAATGTAAGACTTAGTCCGTCATTTTATAAAAAGACACAAAATACAACGGACTTGGTCCGTTTTTGTCTTTAAAAATGGCCTAAGTCTGTCATTTTTTCGCACCTTTTCAAAACGACGGACTTGGTCTATTGTTTTTCGCGCCTTTTTGGTTAATAATTTCCTCAAATTGGTGTAGTGTGATCCCTCGCTCACATTGCTTTGAAGGACATTATATATCTGCTTGTTTCTTTCAATCAAGGCATCAACATCATCTAAGCAAAACGAGTCTTGGAGGAGACTCATTGCTTGATCCCTTTGTGCAACCTGTGTACAAACATATGCATTGTTAATTCACTATTGATTACTTGTGTACAATGAACATCAGTTTGAATAAGATGCTTACCTAAGAATCATATGATCCAACGGTAGGTGGATCTGTCGGAGCCATTTGTGCCTTTTGCACTCTTGGATCATACCCACACCTATTATCAGGGTTCTACACATGAATGTATGAAATCCTATGGAACCATGCAAGATAATTATTTTTACAGTCTGATGTATTCACAATTGATCTCCACGTGCCCTCATGGATAATACATGGTTATACTATTGATCCTAGAAGTGATCTAGCACAGCATAGACAACCTTGCTTATATTGTTTACTTTTGGCTCATCGCATGGCTTCTATCGGCTCTAGTGGAGGGGAAGTGATACTCTATCCAAATTGTCGTAAAACCCGGGCAGGATGAAATGGTTCTACGATATGAAAGCAGCTCAAGGGACCAGTGAATAAAGCAATATCAATAAATGGATATGCACCCCCCATCTCTTTATATGGGTCCCACGTGACCTACAATAAATATAAAGTAAACGTGTTTGATGAAGACGTAATCATAAAAAAAATGAGTATATAACAAGACATGTAAAAGTTATTACCTCATGTGCTTCGAAAAAGTCAAGTGCCTCCGTAACACTCTCAAATTGGCCTTTGGATCTCCACCTAATGGTGTTAGAAACCAACGTTTGGCTCATGGATCGCCAATTTTGAACTCTAGATTTGGCGTTGGTCTTGTAAATGGAAAGTGTTCATAGACCCATGCCTACAACACATCAAAAATGATAAACAAAAGTAGCTCAAAGTATTAAATATAAATATATATTTGAAAAATATACCTCCACTAGTGTCAAATAGCTAGCAATCTACTTTACTCCTGACTTTGACGCTAATCCCAACTGTCGGTATAGATATGTCAGAGCACCTACCACCCTAGTGTATGTAGCTACTTCTCTGAGGTCCCGCAAGAGTTGAAGATACATAATAGGTACCCTTTTTCCAGTCTTGTGTACACCCCAGCAAATACAAAATATGTCACCTTACAACGTACTCACACTGCTCATTAGAAGGATTCGTATCAAGGTTTTCAAAGATAAGCCTCAGCCACTTCATCTTTACTGTGTTGCCCTTATTCAAAACTAGCTCAGTTATGGCAACATGTTGCTTGACCCCCAACGTCTCTACAAGCAAGTGAACGACTTGCTGGGGTGACAACGCATCCAACCTTGTCACCGAACGACCTTCACTTGGGATACGTATAATCTGGTACATATCGTCCCAGGTGATCGTTATCTCACCAAATGGGAGATGGAATGTATTTGTCTAAGGGTACCACCTCTCAACAAACCCTGAAATAAGTACTCAATTGTTTGTTTTATACGAATATATTGCCAAATTAAACAACCCTGTATGTCTTAACACAATCCTAAAATGACATGGCGTAGTGGACCAATCCAAGTCTCTTGATTTTTATGGTATATTGTATGCATCTAAGTAGCGATTGTTCCTACATATTAGTAACATATATTAGTAACACATATTATAAACAATGGGTCAAATATGACATCTATTTTTACTTTATGCTCCCAGATAAAGTAAGCATCATGCGTTTTGAAACTTTTCAAAATTGCAGGATTAAAAGGACATCCGGGGAACCCACCATGTAAAATTGTAGCGTATTGGGGGTGTACACGATAGTACTATTTTTTCGGATCGACTGCTTCTTTTACCAAGACATCTTCTTCTTCTTCTGTCGAGCCTTCTTCTTCTTCTTCTTCTCCTTCTTCTTCTACTAAGGCTTCGTCTTCTTCTGTCAATGCTTCTGACACGTCATCTTCTTCTTCTTCAACTTGTTCATCATATTGAATGTAACGAAATAGTTCATCCATAATTTGTCGTTGTTGTTGTATATCTGGCCATTCTTTACGGCTTCTTCTTTCAGACGCCGTATGAGAAATCATGGGAGGTGGTGGCGGAGGAGGATTTGACGTACTAGGAGAGTTACTCTTTCCTATAACTTTATGAATTGCTCGACGCATTGTTATCGAAACCAATCAATCAATACCATTCAAAAACTTAAAATAAACAACTTAAGATGTAACATCACGTATACATTTTGAAACGTAAGATTCATTATATACAAATTCTCTGAGACATTTTATCAAACAGTTTATACCCACAATAAACATTCAACAAGTAATGTAGGTTATTCGATGCATTACGAAGAAAAATATATAAGAACAATATAATGACTTACCTTGGATTTGGTGGCGAAAAATAATATTTTCTTGTAAAAATCAAAAAATCTCCTTGAGTGGAACAAGAATGATGGGTTTCGGTGGATAAAGACCGAAAAATCTCCTTGAGTGGAACAAGATGATTTGGTGAAGGTAGATCAATCACTTTCAATGGAGTCTGTAGGAGAAAAATATTTGATCTCATCCTACACAATCTTCGAGATTAAAATGATTCATATCTCGAGGTAGATCTGCCAGGTGGATAGAATCTGATGCACTTACGATTCTGAACTCCTCACTGCAACTGACGAGATGATTTCTTCAGGGACGGCGGTGGTGCACCTGTTGACAATACTCCGACGCTCAAGTCAGTATCTAGTCTCTCTTCTAGATCGATTACTCAAGCAAAAAGAGTTATTAAGAAAGTCTTCTTAATCTTAGATCAAATGATTAAGATCCTTTTCCCAGTTTTAGACATAATGTATTTATAGACTGAGAATTGGCATGACTGATCTGCTACGCGACTACTTCTCGTTAGTTAGATCCGATCCAGGAAGAATCTATTAGATACAACTTCTTCATGTTGGATCTAAACTTCTCTCATTCAATTAGATCTAAAACAGCTGAGGTGTCAGCTGTTGTGACAGATATTTTGAATGAAAGAAAGTGACATGAATATGATAATGATCGAATCTGCTGCCAAGTGGCATTTCTACATAGACGCTCAATGTGTACTTGATCCATTGGTTTGGGATACTTATCTGTTTAGATGAGTTTTGATGTCATACTTGTAGGGAAAGGAAGAAAGCTTCACCTGTTAAGTATAGATGTAAATACTGACGAGAATGATTGATTGTCTTGATCACCAAGTATAATGTTGAATTCGTCGGGACAGCTTGAATGCTAATCCCGTCATATATAATGATGAACTTGTCGGGATGAGTTGAATGTCAATCCCATCAAGTATGGTATTGAACTTGTCGGGATGAGTTTAATGCCAATCTCGTCAATCGGATGAGTTGAATGTCAATCCCGTCAAGTATGGCGTTGAACTTGTCGGGATGAGTTTAATGTCAATCTCGTTAAGGTGTTGAACTGTCGAGATGAGTTTAATGTCAATCCTGTCAAGTAAGGTGTTATATAATTTTATCGGGAAGGATTGAATGCCTTACTGACAAATTTATTGCTAAACCTTTAATGAATTCCATTACTTACCTGTCTAGACATGCAATTTCTTCGGGCGTCTCATCTGACACGTGGCTCCATCTGTTTACAAGTGACATGCGACTGAAAAAGGTTGATAGTTGTCTCTGCAGATCTCTTTGGCACATTTATTCACGCGTGCTTCAAGATGTCAGATGTCGATCTTTTGTATCTCACACATGCTTTGTTAGTGACACATGGAACCATCTCATTGGCCAAAAAATACGGTACCCACAGAGTCTTCGGTGGAGGATGATTTGGTGGAGTATGATTTGGTGGCCCTCGATGGACTCTTCGGTGGAGGGAGGATGAAGTGATAAATCTCATTCAATGGTATCTCGGTCTATGATTTTTTTAGATGGGTGTGTCTATGAAGTGGGTGTATATAAGTTGGATGCAACTTATAGTATGTGTAGATAAGTTGTGGGTGTAACTAAAAAAACAGTGTGTGCAATTAACGCTACCCCTTTGTCATCGTGAATGTAATTATTCTACGGACTGCATAGCCTCCTTGGCTTTCTCTTGGACTAATACTTTTATTTGGTCTTCCCCTCCCCCTGGGTTATTCCTTTTTGTAAGAGAGAGAGAGAGGCTTGGCTTCGAATATTTAAGATAATGATCTGGTTGACAAAAAAAACTCTTGCTTATAGATGATCTTAGGGGTGCTAGCAAGCAATGCTTTAATGCAAGAAAATTCCTTAAAAGCCACGTATTTGAATTAAAATATGTATTTTTCTTGTCTTTTCTTGTGTTGTGTATATGCTGTTAAAAGGTAATTCCTTCCTGAGAAAATTTTTGACCGTGGCATTTTTTATCTCGACATTGAGCCACAACTAAAAATGCCATGTGGCACACTCTTAGAGATCATTAACCGTATGGATGTTTGAATCATTCCAGGTCCACCTGCATACCAAAACTCAGTCTGATTGGTGGTTTCTACGCATTGGATACCAGTACCGCAAAATAATGCTCAAATCCCACGGTTGAAAATGAACCATGAAAAAGACTCAATTTAACCGATAGAAACCACCAATCAGGCTAATTTTAGTATGCAGGTCCACCTAAGGATGCTTCAAACATTGGTACAGTCAATGATGTCTAAGAAGTTGCCACGTGGGTTTTTAGATGCTGCCCAGACGCTCGGATGAAAAAAAAAATACTAGGATAAAAAAATGGGTCGTGATGTAACAAGGTATACCTGAGATCTTTTTATTTGCGGAAGCGGCATTTTTGGTAGTCACCACTGCCATCTGGGCCCACTGACTGCTTGGATGTTTAGCCCACCCTTTAATAGACCTTCATACAAAAAATCAGCTTGTTTAATGAATTTTAGCCGTTGGTTTTAGTACTCAAATGATGGTCGTATTCAACGGCTATAAGAATGCCTTAAATGGTGCTAAAAAGTGTTAAAATCTAATGGTTATAAATTACCAATCAAGGTGATTTTTGGCACGTATATCCACCAAGGGTGAGATAAACATCCAAGCGGTCAGTGGGCCCAGATGGCAGCGATGGCTACCAAAAATCCCGCTTCCGCAAATGAACAGTTTCAGGCATACCTTGTTACATCGTTTTCCTAAAAAAATTTCTCCTCCATTCTTGGGACTTGGGAGAGAGTACAACGTAAGTGCGAGCTTGCTAAGTTGTCGAGACGTGTGAGTAAACCTAGATATGTAAAACTTCCATCACACGAAATTGAAAATCACACAATCACAAGCCAATGAGTTCTCGGCAAGTACACAAGTGCTTTTGCTACGTACCCATTGCTTTCGCTTTTAGGTGTACGTGCCGAGAACTCATTGGCTGTGTTTGTGTGATTTGCAATCCCATTGTGACAGAAGTTTTACTCAACCTAGATCCGCTTCCCCAAATAAAAACAAAAACAAATTTTGCTGCAGTCGCTCTCGTTGCAGCGTGGTGCGGTGATTGAGATGGGTCACTTGATTAAGTGACCAAAACTGGATTTGTTCACCTATGGATGGGGAAGACATCCATACGATCAGGTTACTTGTCTTTAAGAATGTACCACGTGGCTTATACTGTGGTGACGTCCGCCATCAAGATTTGTTCGAGCTGCAGCAACAAGATTTTCAAGTACGACGTACCTTTCACAGACACGTGGATGGGTCCCACTTCCAGACTGGCACTTAATTTCGAGTAACCGAGCGTCAGCGATACCTTTTTTCCTCACGGACTTCTTTGATCGCAGACGCTCACAGCCGTCCGTATATGCCACATGGCCTACTTTTAGAGACCACTGACCGCATGGATGTTGGCACATACCTACATGGACCTACGGGCCTAAAAAAAAACCCACTATGATTGGTGATTTCTAACCGTTTATATTTGAGTCTTTTCTGATACGATCATTTTTTGTGGTTAACAGATCTGACGGTTAGAAATCACTAATAACTCAGTGTAGCTACACCTAGGATTCGGCTATGATCGCTGACCGTATGGATGTTTGGCCCAACCCTCGGTGAACCTAGAGAGCAAATTAGCTTGATTAGTGATTTCTAGGCGTTGGATTGGAGTCTTTTTCTTGGGTTGATTTTCAACCGTGGGATTTGAGCATTATTTGGGGTACAAGATATAAAGGTTTGAAATTACTAATTGGGCCGAGTTTTTTATGTAGGTTTACCTCGGGATGGGTCAAACATCGATACAGTCAGTGATCTCTAATAGTATGCCACATGGTTACATAATGTGGTCCGTCATCAACGTTGATGACGGATTCAGTCAACAAAGTTCTACTCGTCCGTGTCCACGTGGCTCATAGACGTCCGTGATCGTCCGTTAAAAAAAGACTCCGCGTCAGCAACGCGTTGGAAGACACGTGTCGGTACTAGGCGAGATCCTTCTCTGTAGCGATGAAGCGCTGTCATCAATTATCAAGCAGTTCGCTCTCATTTTGCGTTCATGCCGAAAACGAATGAAGAAGAAAGGATTAATGAGAGGGAGGGTGTGCAGGATAAGAACTTGACCTCTCTTTCTCTCTCTATATTTCCCTCTTTTCATCTCAACGGAAACCCTAGATTTTCGATCTTCTCGAATTCTCTGAAGTAATCATCAGACATCAGCACCGATTTTCATGGAGATCTCTTCGAATTGAATTTGGACCGAGCATTCCGTCATTTTCGCCGTTAGTTCCACTGCATGTTAACGGTAATTCCTCTTCGGAGCCACATTTGTGAGTTCTTCGATCCTGAATTTTCGTTAGATTTCTGTTTTTCTTTTGTCCTTTTCTGTTTGATTTGATTCTCTTTCTTGGTCGAGCTCGAGCTGCAATTTTTTTTATCTAGGTATTACTATTTTATGGCAGGTTTTGGTCGGTTTTAGGGCTTGATCCTCGTTTTGAGATCAATCTAGTGCAATCATGAGTAGTAGTAACCAGTTTATCTCTGTTTATCCCGAAGACCTCACGTTTCAGTGTAAGCAACCTCGTCTCTATCGTTAGTTTCTTTTCTCTGTTCCAATTTTATGCAAATTTTGCTTCCATTGCATGGATTTTGGTTATTCACCGAAGAGAGTAAGTTCAACTTGAGTTGTATGCATGGAATTATTCGTTGTCCTGTGCTAAGTGATCTGAATGCATATTGGTTATCTGGAAAGATCAGCTCCGATCCTTCATAACACGTGTGTCGAGGAGCATTTTGAATCTGCTGAGAGTGATAGAGGGGCTTCAAAAGCACATCCATTGATAGACCCTTTTTTTATTGTTAGCAAGCAGACATATTAGATGAAATCATAAACCTCAATAGCATGGAAGACCAGTTGAACGTGAAAATAAATTTTAAGAAACTCTTGCTTGATCTCTTTGCTGGTCTGTGGTGCTGCCTGACATCAATTTTTCTTTTCCAGAATTTCTTCTGTTCTTGTTTTGTAGTTGTTTGTTTTACTCTAGTGATCATTTAACTTAGACAGACACATGAGTCTGTTCCAGATACTTAGTTGCATGAGCAAGAGGGAAAACCAATATTTCTTACTTCCAAAATAATTGGGGAGCAAGGTGGGGAAACAGGTTGTATTTGGAGCAGGGGCTGATAGGGAGCACTATATGACAAATCAAACAGGTTTGTTTCCTATATAACAAGCTAAAAAAAATTGAACCTATTTATGTATATATTAATACAAGCTTAGGTTTTTTATTTTATCTAGATTCTACAAGCAACAGAACTACGATATTGGAAAGATTAGTGGTGTTGAAGGTGGATCTATTAAAGAAATAGTACCACCATTTAATCAGTATTGATTGGGAGGAAGAGGTGGTTTTGAAGTGGATACAACATCTTAGGTAGAGGCTTTCTGCAATTAACGTCAGATATGGACACCAGGACATGGGATAACCTAACATCATGACATGTTCTTACAGTTAATTTGATTGTATAGCATAGAAGTTAGATTTATTTAAATCATCATTAGTACATGTAAGTGTAGACCATAAGATTATGTTAATTGGCAACTGGATATTTTTTAACCATACATTGGTTTATAAGAAATAGCTGAAAAAAATTTAAGAAAAAGATAAGCTAAATGTGGTAGATTTAATATGAGCGATGATGGGATGTGCCGAACATGCTTGTTTGGAAAACTAGTTACTAACAAATCATATTGTTCTTGTTACTTGGGTATGCTCTCTTGCTTTTTTATGAAACTTGTTCTAGAGAAGTTCTTGTCGGTTCATGATCAATGACATTCCTGTGACCAGTTGAGCTGGAAAAACAATGCTATTGTGATCTCAAAGTAGCGAACACCACAGAACACCATGTTGCCTTCAAGGTACTACTTGCATTACACTATTGAACCATTTCTTCTATTTTTTATTGATAACCAGTTGGTTTGTGTTGGACTTGAATTTTGCCTATTGCATTTTTTACTAGGTCAAAACCACATCACCCAAGAAGTACTTTGTACGACCCAATACTGGTGTTATACAACCTTGGGACTCATGTTTCATAACAGGTACCACTTTTTAGTTTGTCACAATCTTATGATAGAAAATTCAAGGTTCCTGTCAGATACACCATATGGATCGTTTTCCCATGTCTAGCCATACACATTGCCCATGTGCAGAGAAGTGACCCACCATTCATGGGTTTCAGTTAGGAGATCTCTAACACCAAAAATCAACCTGGTTGGATGACAATATCCATCCTTCTGATTAAACTTCTTGTGAGTGTTCTGCATATTTTTCTGACTGTCATAAGGTGGAAAATAAGATACAAGTATCTCATCCAGTCATTTCTTGGTTTAAGAAATCTGTAAGTGGAACCCATTGAGTGCCTATGCACACGTACTATGTGTACCTTTCGGCTGTTGGTTAGTTGTCACTATGGTCTTCTCTATGGGTATCATAATATTTCCTCGTCATGTGGATATGGTTTCTACTTATTTATATTGGTTTTGAACTTGTCTTTTGGCTATGAAGTCACCCTCCAAGCTCAACGAGAATATCCTCCTGATATGCAATGCAAAGATAAGTTTCTCCTGCAAAGTACAATAGTACCTTCGAATACTGACGTTGATGAGATCCCACAAGATACTGTAAGATTGTTTTCATGGAGAATAATGTTTTCTCTTACTAGCAGAATGGCATCTTCTTTTCCCTTTAATTTCAAAAATAATGATATTATTACATACAGTTCAACAGAGATGGTGAAAAAGTGATAGAGGAGTGCAAGCTTAAGGTTGTTTATGCATCTCCTGCGTCGGGTCATGGGAATTCAGAAGATGATCAATTTTCTTCCAGGAGCTCCAAACGAAGTTTCGACACCAACTCTGTGAGATATTCAATTTAACTTCTTCTTTCGGTGTAGCTAAGCCCATATATGTTTGATGGATTGTAGAAGAAATATGTTTTACTTTCTGTCTTTTGATTCCTTGCTTACAGATTATCATGCTCTCTCTCTCTCTCTCTCTCTCTGGATCATTCCGATGTTCGTAGAACAGTTTAAAAGTTGAAGAATTATGGACCGTTTATTTTTATCGTTAACTTAAAAACCACATTTGATGGGGTTAGAAATTTCAGAATGTGCTATTTTTTGTAGGGATGATCTATATGGCGAGGAGATCATCCTCACCAAAAATCAGCTATTGATTTATCTTCCACATGGGTACGCCAAAATTGTTCTCAAAAATGTTGTATGAAATTGTTGTCCCCCGATCCCGACACACACATATATATATACACACTGTGATCAATCCAAAGAGAAAGAAGTGTCTTAGTTTGTAGTCATGTGGGCACTAGTGTCTTGTGTATTTTTCAAAGCCTTAGTGGATGAGGTGTATGCTTTGGGAGCAGTTTTGCATCTTTGATAAGCGTTGAAACATGTTTGGAAAGCCTTGAGGCATAACCATTTAATGCCTTTTAAAACAGAGCAACTTAAACTTATTGCATTTGTTATAATTTTTCCTGTGCCTTGGTCGAGTTGTAGGTTCTCAACCAAGTTGGCAGCCACTTGTAGTTTTCCATGTTGCCTGAGTTGCACCCAGAAACCAAGTTTTTCAATCCTTGGTGAAGGGATCTACTTCCAGAATGGTGCGGTTCCTTTGGATATCAGTTCATCTACAGTTTTTATGTTTGATTCCTTTTGTCAGTCTTGGTGTATTTCCCTTATATTTGATTTGTTATGACCCCGTTCTCCACACACTGAAGGGAATGTACATTTCTACCTTGTGGAATAACGAGGATGCAATAAAAAGCTGTTGGGCGTCCTAAGGAGTGGTTTTGCACTTATTTGCCTCTGCCGAATTATCTGAAACTTGTGATTGTATAGTTGAGTTATATAATGGATTTGATGTCAATATGTTAATTTTCACTGAGGAGATATATTCAATATTAGAAGTTTATTTTTGGTTTTTTTCCTTTGACGAATTGTGACTTCACGGATAAAAAGTGAGGACATTACCGGATTAATATTTAAGTTGCATATTAATGTGGTGCCTGCAAGTTTGCATTTAACCTTGCCCAATTTTCTTAGTTTCTGGATGCTTAGTTATTAGAAACAGTTTTGATAGTTGTTTGACCATCTGTTAAGCATAATTTGTGGGCATATTGGAAGAAGTTTGACATTAAATGCACCTTGTTTATGGTATCCTTGTTAAGAGGATGTACTATCCTGATCTTTTCTTTTATTTCATTTTTGCTTGTAGATTCATGCAGTGCAGTCTCTGAAGGAGGAAAGAGATGTAGCTGTTCAACAATTTCAGCAATTACAACAGGAACTGGTACACATACATCATATTTTATATGCACTTCATTTTGTTTTTTATTTTGGTCTCACAGTTTTGACAAATATAAAGTACCTTATAGGGGCTTGACAGCTGCAATATTTATTGATTAATAATAACATGAATGGATTGTCCGTCAAAAAGCATTCTGGTTATCTTTAGATTCTAAACGTCTGGAAATAAATATAATAGCCACCTTAGCTGGTGTAGGCTGCCGACCTGCAATACAATTTCTTAGAGTGAGAAACTTGACAAATCAACTTTAAGACTTGCGTAGTCAATTCACTTGGCTAGGACTCAAGTGGAGTAATCTTTTCTACACTCAGTTTGCATACATTTACTTTCATAATATTCGTAATGCCTTATCCCAGCTACATGGAGTCGGCAACATAAATCCTGTTTGGCTATCTCGTCTATCTAGAGTTATATCCTCTACTGAGGTCTTCATCTTCAAATTCCTTCTTATTACCACAGTACACATAATCTTCATCGTTACTCTTGCCTTTCTAGAGCCTTCGACGTACATGAAAGCATTCATTCTCACTTGTGCTGCCATTGGTCTTCGTGCATATGCATACTTTTATGCATACGTAGAGGTGAAAATCTAAGACCTCGGTTTATACACCATAGATAGTAGGGGGTGTTAAAGTGACCAAGTATCACTGTCCAATTTTTCTCGCAGCGGTTCGGACTGTGTGGCGCTCCAATCTCGCCTAGACTGAAGTCAACCTTAACCAATCAGAGTATAGGGTTGGCGCGGCCCGGTAATGGCTTGGTCATGGCCCATGACAACAGGGCCGTCTCAATACAAGTTGAGGTCTAAGGTGAAAACCCTAATTGAGGCCTATTTTTAACATATTGAAGTAAATTCAAATTTGTAGTCATTTTTCTCTCAAATCTCAATAATACAAAAAAATAAAAAATAAATAAATAAATAAATTACATCAGCCAGAGGCTCCCGAAATCCCATGTTTCTAGCCCTTTTTTCTTTTAAGTCCCAATAAAACCCAAAAAAAACACGTCAACCAAAGGCCCCTAGTAGACTGGACACGTGAAGTTTAAATAAAAATTGTGTTTATAAAATGGTAATTTATTGCTTAAAAAATCTATTTTATAAGGGTATTATAGGAATTTTAAAATATAAGTATCAGTATTATTTTTTAATAAAAATATTTAGTATTGGATATCATCGAAAAAATCTCGGCGAGAGCTTTCTAATGGATCCATTGCACTGTGAATGAAATTAGGAATTGAAAGCATAGTGTCACAAAAATCTGCAATTTTTAAAAGAATTTGCCAAAAATCTCCGATTTTTCGAATTCACGAATCAATCGTCGATTAATCAGCAAAATCTCTGATTAATCAAAAAACTCAACATCCGATTAATCGGCTCCGAGACCCATTTTTTTCCCGTCTGATTTCAATTTTGCAGATTTTGAAATTTTATTATGAATGACAAATCATGCTCATGAGTTATGACTTATGACTTATTATTATGGAATTGAGAGAAAAAAGAGTTAGAAAGTAGAAACGTAGGATTTAGGGGCCTTTGGCTGATTTTTTTTTTGGTTATTATTTAAGACTTCCGTTGAAAAAAGGGGCTAGATAGTAGAAAAATGGGATTTGGGGGGCCTTAGGCGATTGTCTCAACTGCCTAATGGTTGAGCCGGCCCTGAAAGTGACATAACATGTGAGGTACATGCAAGGGAATGGGACCCACCCTTTGATGGCGCCACCTAGGAGATCTATGCTAAATTGACCTGTTCAGACGATCGTAAAAAGTCTGATTTCTCACCTACAAAAATTTGTTGAATCGTCCTAAAATGAAGTCTATCTATTTGATGGATACGATTATTTAAATGGGTCGATTCCTGGTACCGAAGTTCTTCTTTGTGGAACCGATTTTACAATTGGTCTTATCCCCTTTGCATGTAGGCCACAACACAGCAATGAAATGAATCAAGCATCTATACAGTCTCATAACACTTGAATCTTAAATAATGTGGAGATATAAGTACATATTCGAACTCGGCGCTGGATTTGATACACTCCCACCAACATTGACAGTCCTAACCTGTTTTCTTTTCATTTATTTTGTTTCTTTTCTTCTGTTAGGAGATGCTGAAGAGACGAAGAAATCGGAAAAGTGATCCAGGCTTCTCCTTGACATTTGCTGCCTTTGTGGGACTCATTGGTATTATGGTTGGTTTCCTCTTAAACCTAGCATTGTCTGCACCGTCTACCGAGTAACTTGACACTCTTCAAAACCTCAAGAGATATAATTTCTTGTCCATCACATGTAATTTCTGATGCTATTTCGAGTGGAAATTTGTTTACTGGCCTGTTTGTTATATATATGGTCTGCACTGCAAAATGTTTCTCTTCAACAGTTGGTTCACCATTTACCAGAACAAACGGCTTTTCAATTTTGAGAGTTACTACTGGACAAGGTGATGTATCTTTTTTTTTTCTTGATAGGTTAATATTTATTATTCCTCCCAGATCCCCTTAAGAACGGGAATGAACCCAGGTCTTTGGGATTTACCCCGCAAAGACTCGATCCCAGGTCTGGGGGTGCAACCCCACACAGCCTGACTAACTTAGTTGTTGGATCTAACCATCATCTACTTGAAAATATTCCCTGCTCTGCCTAATGAAGAGATTATAGGTGTGCATATATAGGGACAGGATCATCTGATCAATTTAGGGACTTGAGCTGTCAAAGAAATGAGAGTTCATATTCGATGTATTGTGAAAATGGGACACAAACCGTTTGCGGGGTTCTTTTCAACTTTGTCGTAACATCTGCAACGTTGAGAAATGAGATATATTTTCAGCAACAGGCTAAAATCCAGAAAGCTACAACAGTTTGCAACCCTTTTGATTGCGACGGAGATATTCAGGCCAAATTAATTAAAATTAGTAGAAGATTGCAATGATCAGTTATTCATTCCACGCCAATTGTTAGTGTTACTGTAGAACAAAATAATAACTATTTGGTTGTGGGGTGTAAATGGATAGTAAAAAATTTGAGTCAGAATTTGAATCTATATTCGAATAATCAGATGTTATATGAAAATGTTGGATAATTTTTTATATTCCATAATATCTGATCCAATATGTTAGAAATATAATTATTATAATAAATGAATAATTATTTTTTATTAGACTATTATATTTATTATATATATAAATATAGTAATTATATTTTATATATATATTCTATATATCCAATTTACTTATCATATGAATCGGATATTATCAGATTTTCAATAAGTTAATCGGATTTGACTCGGATATTCTTTTATTTTTTTAATTAGTTGAAAAAAATATATTTATAAGGAGATTGAGAAGATCTCGAATAATACAAAAAGCAAAAATCACCAGAAAATAAAGAAAAATGACTTTTACAACTTACTACTTTCTCCCCATAATTAGGGGGGCGTTTGGGAACAAGAAGTTAAAAAAACTCCTACTTGTAGTAGAAGTTGCTAGTTGATTTTTTACCTCTAGAAAGTCAGAGAAATTAAAAGTGCCCAGGAGATGTTCTAATTTGAGAAGTAATTTCACTTAGAAGTTAAATTAAAAGCTAATAAATTTAGCTTCAGTTTAAGTTATTTTTTAACTTTTCAAAAGTTCATGAAACACATCCAAACTAATGTTTTTAACTTTTTGGGTTAGAAAAGTCAATAAGTTAACTTTTTTTTTGTGTGTTGCAAACGTCCCATCAAAGTTGAACACCATGTCTACGAAAAAGGTATCTCTCATCTTCGGAAGAACACACCCCCAACTGAACAAGAAAGCCTTGATGCTCAATAGTGTCTCGAAGGGAGCATTGCTTGTTTCTGAAGACTCCTATTTCTCTCTGTTCATAGACTCCAAATGATCAAATATGGCACCGTCCTCGTCCGAAGGACTTTCCCCCTCAGAGCTCCATAAATCTGTGGCCACCCACCCAATAAATCACCAGTAGACTCCAGCAATGTCCAAAGAAGCTTCATAGACTCCAAATGATCAGATATAGCACCGTCCTCTGAAGGACTTTCCCCCTCCGAGCTCCATAAATCTGTGGCCACCCACCCAATAAATCACCAATAGACTCCAGCAATGTCCAAAGAAGCTTCATAGACTCCACATGATCAGATATAGCACCGTCCTCCGAAGGACTCCCCCTCCGAGCTCCATAAATCTGTGGCCACCCACCCAATAAATCACCATCCGATAGGCAAAATCACAGTGTATAAGAATCAAATATTCTTATATTCGATTAAAAAAGCATCCGTCTTAATTGTGCACCTTTCATCAATCTAGACCGTCAAAATCAATGATCCATTTGCCTCTCGTCATTTTAATTTATGTCATAAAGTGGTAACGAGATTGACGTTCTAGATTGATGAACGTGTCTACATTGTGTGAGCTATAAAACCATAATGATTCCATTGTAAGTACATATTGGCTCTTGATCGTACTTTAAGAACAATAGGGGTGTGTTTGGTAGCATGTCCTGGCGCGCGTCTTGGTCGAAGGTGCGCGTCTTGATCAATAACAAGTGTTTGGGTCACACCAAGGCGCGCACCTTCGAAGACACAGTGGACCTTGAAGACGCGCGAAAGTGAACCTTTGGAGGTTCACCCCTCCCCCCCTTGAGCTTTCAAATACGCACCAATGTGTGCATTCAAGGTTCACCTTCCACCCCCAACGGGCTTAGCCCACCTAATGTATGGCCCACTTGACATATAGCATATGTATGATATATCAACACACCTCTATTATGTGGGACCCACATATGATCCATCAACTTCCGTTCTTATGTGGGGCCCACATGATTTATTGACCCCGTTAACATGTGGGCCTCACATGATCTATCAACTCTAGTTATTATGTGTGGCCTACTCTAGTTATGTTGGGCCCACATGATTTATCATCATTTATTCTTATGTGGCGCCTACTCTGGTTTGTAGAACCAAACGTCAATCTTTACCTTTAAAGGTATGCACCTTGAAGACAGAGACTTTCAAAACGCACGCTACCAAACACAGCCTAGTAGACCTATCTTTATGAAAATTTTAGCCTGAGGGAATTTTTCCTGTGGAGCTGTGGGAAGCATAAAAATGTGCCACGTGGCATACTCTTGGGTCCCACTGATCAATGAATGATTGGCCATTTGGTCCACCCTCAATGAACCTACACACCAAATATTAGCCTGATTGGTGAATATATATATGTTATATACATTGGATTGGAGCAAATTTCATGGGGTGATTTTTGACGGTCGTAGTTGAGTAATGTTTTTGGGCTCTCAGATCAAATGGCTAAATATCAGCAATCAGGCTGATTTTTGGTGTAGGTCCATCAGGGGATAACCAATCATTCTTGGGTTAATGACCCCAAAAAAGAGAGCCACTTGGAATATTTTTATGCTTCCCACAGCGCCACCGACTAAGTTTTCTCCTCATTTTTATTCAGTTTAGAGATTTTCTTTACTAGTGGGAGCTGAGGTAGCAGGCCCAAAGGAGCGCATGTCTGACCACCTCAGCACCCCTCTCTCTCTCTCTCTCTCTCTCTCTTAAAATCAATGGCTGCAATAGGTAAGAAAAACTAAAAAGTAAGGCACAGTGTAGACCATGGTTTTAAAAACGGCCGTTTAAACGGTTTTAACGGCCGTTAAAATCGTTTAAACAACCGTTAATTTTTAAAATTTTGTGAAAAAAACGGCCGATAAAACCGTTTAATTCCGTTAAAATCCGTTAAAATCTGTTAAATTCCGTTTTTTTGTTTTTTTTGCAACTTTCAAAATTTGAATTTCAGCGCCACTTTTCTGTTTTTTTCCGTTAAAATCGTTAAACCGTTAAAATCCGTTTAATTCCGCTTAATTCTATTTTTTCCCTTTTTTTCCATTTTTGCCCCTGACCGTTTCAATCCGTTTTAACGGCCGTTTAAACAGTTTAAACGGTAACGCCCCCAGTCCGTTTAACCGTTAAAACGGCCTCCTTTAAACCTTAGTGTAGACTACATCTCCACCCAATTGGGCCTATTCCAGACCATGGTTTGAAGTCTCGGGATTGGTGGGTGCCGATCCGGATCGGTCCGATCCAACACTGTCTCGGCCGTCTCGCTCGAGACGATGTGAAGGTTCTTCATGGAACAGTCCATCTTGGGTGATACGATCCCGAAATGAAATGGATTTGTGGGCGTTGATCCCAATCCGGATGACCCGATCCAAAAAGGGATCGACCATGATCCAGACGGTCCCCTCCCAGAATGCTACGTAACACACACTTTTTGGGCCCACTGATCCCATGGATCTTTGGTCTACCTCTTGTTGGATCCACACACCAAAAATCAGCCTGATTGTTGGTTTCCAGCCATTGTTTTGAGCACTTCTCATCGGGGTGATTCTAGCCGTTGCAGTTAAGCATTTTTTATTGTGGGCCAAACCCCAAACATCCATTGGTCAGTGGGCCTGAAGGATTGTGTCACGTGCCATGGGAAGCATCAAGACAGCAATTTTGACATAAAAAACTTTTCCCTGTGACTCTATGGGTTTGCCACGTCAGCACTCCCTGAGTAAATAAATTCCCGTGCTACAATGAGGGAGTAAACCTTTGCTCACTGCATGATGCGAGCGAAGCCGATCACACCACACAGTACGAGCCACGTGGCATAATCTTAGTGGGCGATGACCGTATGGATGTTTGGAAAAACACTAGGTGGACCTACAAAGCAAAAGTAAACCTGATCAATGATTTTTAAGCATTGGATTGAAGTTATTTTCATGGTTTTATGTTAACCGTAGGAATTTGAGCATTATTGAGCATTATTTGGGAGCAAAGATCCAAAGGTTATAAATCACTAATCAGGCTGATTTTTGGTTTTCAGGTCCACCAAGGGACTGGACAAACATCCATACGGTCAGCGTCCTCTAAGAGTGTTCCACGTGGCTCATACTGTGTGCAGTGATCGGCTTCGCTCGCATCATGCAGTGAGCAAAGGTTTACTCACTGAGGATTTCTGAAGTGCCACTCCAGAACTTGCAGTCATACAAGGGTATCTTCGTAATTTAACGCCATTTCGAAAATATTCGCGTTATCCAATAAGTTTCAACCCCTTGAAAATGGCGGGAAACTCCGCACGTGTTAATTCTCAAAACCCACACGAGTCGAATTCGCGCCTCTTCTCGTGTCACTCCGAATGCTTATTTTCTCTGGAAAAAGCTCGCTCGCTCTCTCTCTCTCTCTCTCTCTCTCTCTCTCCTGCAGATAGTTCTCCTGAATCGAATGCGCAAGAATTTTCCATAAATCTCTCAAACACATTTCGAGATCGTCAGCTTCATCAGGTAAATCTATCTGCAACATTTCTGAAAGCCCTAATCTTTAGTCTTTAATTGATAAAAACCCTAATTTTGCCCCCTTCTACCGAAGCAGATATCAATGGATCTCGATAGACGGATTGAAATCGAGAAACCCTAATTTTATGGAGGAATCAAGATCTTAGCTTTGAGTTTATCGTTGTATCAGTGAAAGTAATTCCATTTAGGACGCCATGGTAGCTTTCCTCACAGATTCAGAACACTGTAGTGTGAGCGAGACCGAGAGAGAGAAAGCATGGCATCTCCTTGCTGTTTTACTGAGCCTCGGACGCCCCGCTCGTCCTGCGGAACTCGCTGCGAGATGCAGGTTGTTTCATGCGTCGCCGGATTCTGTGGAGTTCTTATGTTCGATCCCTGATTCGCCACTGTTCTTGAAGGATGATCTGTTTATCACAATCTCTTTGGCTGCATTTTCTGCTCTTGGAGAGTTCGTGTCAAATGCGATCATTAACTTTGTCCCGCGGATGACGCTTAGGGTTTCTGGACCAAAGAGATTAGGCGATGATGTTGTAAGGACATATTTTAGGAAGCGAAAGGGACATAGATCAGATCCAATCCTATTGCCGACTTCGAAAAGGAGATTACTTTCATCTTATGAAAGTGGTAATAGTGGTGGATTTTTTTATTTTTATTTTTGCTTTCATAAAGTTTTACTTCTGTTCAATTTTTGTTTGGTTGTTATTGATTAAGATGAACTGCAAACAGATGAAGACAATGAAATTCTTCAGATCCAAAGTGCTTCTACTAAGGTATTCTTGATTTCTGTTTATTGCTGAAGTAATTCTTTTTCTTATCAGTTGTTGGAATTGGTACGGTATTATAGGTGCCTTTCAGTTCTGAACATTGCTTCCCTCAACGCCTAATCCTCTGAAGCTTTTGTCTCTCATTAGATTCTAAAGTTCTTACATTGCATAGGAGATTACTAATTTGCTAGTGAACATGTTTTTTAAATTTGCTTCGTTCACATGACCAAAAAATTATCATGCTTGCTCTCTAGTGCCACAATTTCTATATGATATTATCTTTTTCTTTTATTGCTTACAAGGCTATAAAACAAAATACAACAAACCCAAAAGGTCAAACCTCACCGCATTTGCTATCACAACTTCCTTGTTCCATACGGTTCAAAGCCTTTGAATCTCAACTCTCAAGATACGTGGTAAATGATGTAATGAGAGGACCTCGAAAGTTTCCTTTTTTATGGATCTTAGGTTATTGAAGATCCAACCCTGCTTTTGAAATACAAAAATATAATAGCTAAGGAACTCTGTAACTTAGACATGCACCAGGGGTGTGAGGTACACTAGTCCCAGGGAAATCAATGTGTGTACACGTCGTGAGACTCGTAAAGTTAGTTTGATAATATAGAAGATACATTATAATGTAAATATTGGTTCCTATAGGTCTACAGTGAAAAAGAAGTATATCTTGATAAACTGATATGCACAAATTATATAAACTAACGTAATAGCCTAAGACAAGATAGATTAGGATTTTTCCTGCAGGAGTGTCTTGTGTGTTTGATACCTTAATTTTTATTTTGAACCATAGACAATCCGTGTTAAATAACCCAGATGGAATTCTTTACTGTCAATTTTTCTGTATTAAATCATAATATATCTCCCAAGTCTTAACTAGAACTTGGTTACTGGGACGGAGAATTTTGGTGTAAACAAACTCTAAAATCTTAAAACATTTATAGTGCAGCCTTTTCACTCACTCTCCCACTGCTGGCATGGCCCACACACTACCACCTCCTTACATGCAGCTACCTTTTATCCAGCTTCCAGCAACGTCCTTATTGAGAGAGAAATTTGTTCCAAGTAATATATGTATCAAGCTGAACAGGCTATGTTTTTTAGATGCAAGTAGTTTAATTATGCATCTTTAATGCTTGATATCAACTTACATATGATCTTGTAATAGTCTTGAAATATGTTTGGTGGCATCTCCTTCTAGAAGTACGAGAAGTAACACTACGTTCAGTTTCTGGGTCCCATCTTTATTATTATCTGTTTATATATATTTCAAAGAAAAGTTTGAAAGTTGAGCATGTTTCACTGAAGATGTTCGATATATCTGCTTCTATCCCCTGATCACTTTTTTCTCTATAACTTGTAAGTTGTAACTCATTCGTTACTATGGACAACTTCTGAAGATAATTAGTTATGCAGGCACATGTTGACATTGCTGATAATATGATCAGAAACATGAGTCTGCTGACAAGTGACAAGCCCGTTATGGAGTATGACTTGGGGATTTTAAATCAAGAGAGAGCAATAAGCCCCTTTCTTCTTGACTCTAATGTTGGGTTGTCAAGTTATGGATTGGAGAAAATTGAACATATAAAAGATGAAAATGAAGTTGAGATGAAAATAATTGTGCATAGGGAGTTTCCAGTCTCTGTACATGTACAAGAGTACAGGCACAGTTTTCTTGATATTGTAATAGATTCAAATATTCCCAAAGAAATAACGGAAGAAAGAGTTTTGGAATGTCACCAGGAACCAGCTCTTCTAATAAGTACACTGGAAAATCCAGTATTGTGCAAGGAAACTCAGATGGATGAGATGGAATTCAAAAATAAAACTGGTTTGACTGCGAAAACTTGTCTACAAGAAGACACTCGGTGCAATGCTTCACCAGAGGAGGCCGATGGTCATGTTAGTCATGCTTGCAAAGCCGCAAGGAGCAGAATCGTTGAAGAAAAGGAGGAGGTTAATTGCAAGGAAGGACGAAATGTTATTGATTTTGGTACTCCTAAAAGTGGCCCAGAAAAGGCTGTCCAAACAGATAAAACTGCTCAAATGCATATGGTACTAAAAAATGGCTTGGGATCAACAAGTTTAATGAACTATAATGATATGATGACTTCTTTGGACAGAAAGAAAACAACCTCCAAGGTGGAAAGCCAGGCTGTTTTTACATCAGCTGAGCCCTCTACTGCCAAGAAGCAGCCAACAAAGTCTTCTGTCAAGCTGCAGAGTCTGCACAAGGATTCTTCAACTCTAGGATTGCGAGTTCTCTCTGAGTCGTTAGATTATAATAAGGCTGTTAACTTTCCTAAACAACAGGATCAATGTAAAAGAGACCAAAAGTGCATGTCAACAAAACTGAAGTTAAAGCAGAGCCGTAACCATAATATGCTTACTAAAGAAAACAGGGCAGATTCTTCCTTGATAGCTCCCAAGGTAAGCTCCATCTCAGTAATACTAGTTGTATCATGTCATCTTGTTGCGTAATTAGTGGTGTCCTACTATTCAGGGGTAAGCTTCCATTAAGTTGTGCTATTTCCAATGTTCAACTAGTTGAAGTTAATTGATTTATGAAAATGCTTGATGGCAATTTTGCAGAATCAGTCAGAGCCAAAAGCACTACCAAACTTTGAGTCTTTTGTTGTAAAGGAAGAAGAGGGTTCAGGTATTGAAACTTCATTATCTGTTGATTTTCCAGTTAAATCTCTCTCAACCCATTTATTATGATGTGATCTTCTATTATGCTTGCATGTGCAGGTGGTTATGGGACTGTCTACAGGGCTCAGAGAAAGGATGATGGAAAGACATTTGCTATTAAATGTATGCAAGACAACTAATGACCGTTTTTATTTACAATTGTCCTTGATCATTCTGTTTCTGAATCCGGATGTGTAGGCTAATTCAGTAATACGTAGTGCAACATCCTTTGCTGCTTAGGATCTTGGATGGATGTTACTGTTTACCCATTGAAAATAGGAGCTTCTCTGGAATCTATACTAAAAACACTTTGTTATATCGGTAGCTACTTTTAAGACAATGCCACAAGTATTGATGAATCTGGACCATTGGTGTAAGCCTGTGCTTTACATTCTTTTGTGCTGAAAATTTGATGTAACAAGTAACAAAGTATTAGTTGACTAATACTTATAAAAAAAAAAAGTATTAGTTGACAAATCATACATTACTTTGTGTTGAAAAAAAGTAATAGTTGACAAATCATACATTACTTTGTGTTGAAGGTTTCTTCATTGAAAAATATTCTGGTCAATATTTTGGATCCAAAAGATACCAAAAATATAGACTCATTGAAGTGTTGGATATAATCTCATTCCCATTCCATTTTTGAATAAAAGGCTTTGTGGCCATTGGAGGTAAATGTGGTTGGAGTAGGAATCACTTTCTTGCTGTTCTTTAGCTATTAGGGTCCCTTGTTAGAGAGATTGTCAGTCTGTTAAATTTTTTTTACTGTAAATGGATAGTCAATTGGAGACTAGTAACCGAGGAAATATTCACTAATTTGAAGTTATATATATCTGAAAGTATCTTAACATCTTTTTTATGTTTTTTTAAGACTATATAATGTGTCGTGCCAACAATTTACAAACTCAAAATGGAAATTAGAATGAGTTAATGCAAAAGTGAAGGGAACAAGGTCAAAGGGGATGGAAGCCCCATACTCCCCAGGTTTGCCAACATTCAACCACATCATTGGTTTCTGATGGGGACACGAAGCTTAGCAAGATCTTCCCCATCTTGAGAAGTCAAAAGCCAAATTTTTTAGCTTCCGTTTGTAGTCAAGTTTTAACTACTAGAAGTTAAAAAAACACCATTCAAACTATCTTTTCAATGTCTTGACATAATTAAGTCATGAAGTTACTTTTTTGTGTGTTCCCAAATGCCCCTACAGACACCTTAATTATGTAAACACTTGCTTATAACGGACTATTAAGTACTACTTCTACGTATCATTATTATTTTTATTTTTTATGCGTGTGAACATAATACTAATATTTCTAGCTAATTAGAACATGAATGTACTAACATGATTAGAATTCATCATATATGAAAACATTTGATGCATTAGGGTTCCCTCTTTATTATTTTTAAATTAAAATTATTTATTTTGAGATTTAAAATTTTTTATTTACAAAAATAATATTATAGATAGATAGATAACCAATCATAATTCATATCTACTAATGGATGAATATTACGTGTAATCTATAAGCCCTATCTACAAATATTTGTTAAATTTATACTTAATAATATTTGTAAAATTCTTACGAAGAATATTTGTCAAAATTTACTCTGCACTGAATATATTGCAATTTTGTAAAACTAAGTTTTGATTACTTCAGTCAAAATTTACCTTTCATGGAAATATTTTGCAAAATGAATAGCGATTTCAGAAATATTTCATGAAGTACATATGAAATGTAAGAGAAATTTCTTGCTGATTTGTCTGGAAATGGATTTATATCGTGAACTTTCTTTATATTTTGTACCTCGAATCGAACTATACATTATGAGTTCATGAGATATCAGAATCTTCAACCCCCCCAAAAATCATGTGTTAAACATATGCGTATGTATGGCTGTGCAGGCCCTCATGCAAATGCTCATATACATCATGTTAACAATGAGATGAAGATGCTGGAGCGATTTGGGTGAGGAGACTAAGAAGTTTAGTGCACTTTGAAGAATTTTCATATTCGTTGAACTGAAGAAATTGTGGGTTTTAACTACATGCTAATTCTTATGATGCAGAGGTAGGAACTTTGTGATAAAGTATGAAGGTTCATTCGAGTGTGGCAACTCTGAGTGCTTTGTTTTAGAGCATGTTGAGCATGACAGACCCGAGGTAATTATTATTATTATTATTTTTGTTAAGTAAAGATGATTCATTAAAGAGGGAAAAAACCTTGAGAAAAACAAACAAAAAGCCACAGACTGAACTCCCTAAAGGAGATGGGCCTAATTATAGGGTGCTCAATTAGTTTGTAATGTTATTCTTTCTTCTCATATAATTTTTCTTTAACTTTTAGGTGTTGAAGAAAGAAATTGATATATTTGAGCTCCAATGGTATGGTTATTGTATGTTTAGAGCCCTTGCAAGTTTGCATAAGCAGGTAAGAGAATCTGCAACAGGATTTGTACATTCCCGTGAACCCTTGTGCTTTTCCAAAAGGAAAAAAATTGATTTTTTTCTCCTCTTCAGGGAGTAGTGCATAGAGACGTTAAGCCTGGGAACTTTCTCTTCTCTCGTAACCTTAATAAAGGTTACCTCATTGATTTCAACCTAGCCATGGTCAGTGATTCATCACTTACTACTGTTACCTATCTAATATATGTGCTTTTACTAAACATTTGTATCAATTGAACAATGTGTAATCTGATGGTTTACTATTTTTTTTTAACAGGATTTACATCAGAAATATGGTACTAACAGTAAGCTCTCTGTCCTCTTTGTTTGTTTGTTTTTTATTTTTTTTATCACAGTTTAATTAGAAAGAAAAAACTTGCAAACTTTGTTCGCATGGAGCTTCTATTAGACACATAATTAGCTAAAAAAAAGGAAAAATAGAGAAGAAAAGGCAGAAACAGTTCTGTAAATTAAACAGGATTGCCAGTTTAAGTATGTTATTATGTTTCTCTTTTTAACTTTTGGAAACTTTAACTTTCATGTTTCAACATGTTTATGTTTCCAAACATAATTAGTTTTATAGCTTTTTTTTTCGACCCCTTTTGGCTTGATTTCTACTGCCTTATGATTGGTATCTTCTAATCATTATAATCTGCTTTATCCTGTTTTATCTGGTCTTGCTATGAATGATTAAATTGGTGTATTGAATGGAGCTTGTTCTTTATCTGCTCAGGCAAATCAAAGACAAGCTGTAGTATGAGCTTTGATCATGTTCCTCTTCCCAGTACCAAATCTGCTCCACCTTCCAAAGGTAGGAGAGTAGTTACTAGCAGATTTTTGGAAGCAGTAAGTTGGGAGAAAGCAAAGGACTCCAAGCCATCTCTTGAACCCAAGAACATGAAGAAGAGAGCCGATTTGAAGGCCTACACTGACTTGGGCAGTAGACATGTATTCAAAAGCCAAGGTGCAGATTGCTCAGGCATAACCTCAACGAAGGATGCCACGAGCACTAGAACCCCTTCAGCAGAGAGATTGAGGGAACCCCTGCCATGCCAAGGAAGGAAAGAGCTGATCAGCCTGGTACAGGAGGCAATGCAAAGTCCGAATCATGAGGCAGTAAGTGTTCCGGCTTCTCAGAGGAAGAGGATTGCTGCTCCTCCTGGGAAAATTGACAGGAAACTTGTTTATCTGACTCCAATGCCTCTGCACTCTATTGGTATTGCTGTTGCTGGTGCTGGATTGTTAAAGCACAAAGGTATTTTGCCTGTGTCAGGTTATTGGGAGCATTTGTTTAAGTAGTTATCTTTCCTACAAGGATTAATTGTGTTTCAATTGTGTAGGGGATGGAAAACAGAGGAGAGAAGGTCCTTGTGTTGGAACTAAAGGGTTCCGGGCACCAGAGGTAAGGTCATGCGATCACCCTCGCACAACCACATCAATCTGTATCCAACCTTCAATTTCCACGTACCTGACCACACTCCTTTCTTAAACCGTTGTCTTATCAGATGTGTGCCTGTGTGACTGTGTCATGGGCGAAAATTGACATGTTTGTGAAAAGAATGGATTTTGCTTGTTCTCCATGTGTGTCTTATAACTATTACTTAATATTTAAGAGAATGAAACAAATCTAAGTAAATAATAAGCAATTAATCTTATCTGACAAGATATTAAAAATCAAGTTAGTAATAGGCAGTTTGGCAAAAAAGAAAAGGTAAGACTAAAAAAGAAAGGTACAGACCTGTTCTACTAGTGAAATATCAGTTAACCTTTTTCAACTCTCTGTAGAAATAGATGGGTCATACTTGCCGGTTGTCAGGGGGTTGGGTAGAATCATCTGCATACCAGGAGGTATTATAACACCCTCGCAATGGCTTAGCTGATTTTTTTACTTGATGCCAAGTTAGTCAGTAAATATCTTAATGGGTGAGTTGCACATGCAGCTTGGCTCTTCCCTTTTAAGTGTTTTTCTGTTTTGGCTCTCAAAGAATAAACAAGCCTCTCGTACTTGGCTAAATCGTACTGATTCAACGATACAACCCAATTTTAGTACTGGCTAAGTTATTCACAGATACCAATATCTAAGACCTTGGCATATCAGGTCTCTCAGACTGACTTGTGGATGGACACAAACACACTCACTCACAGACATAACACTTTCACCACAAGCAGTTGTGAATTTGGGATGGTTTCTGCAGGTCTTGTTCAAATCTCCACATCAAGGTTCCAAGGTAGATATCTGGTCTGCTGGGGTCACCCTACTTTACTTGATGGTTGGAAGAACACCCTTCGTCGGCGATCCTGAACAGTACAAATCTTGCTCTCAACACAAAAATAGGTTAGATACCATTATTTCCTGACTCCATTTTGCTAATAATATTATTATAATTGGCAGGAATATAAAAGATATTGCAAAGTTGAGGGGCAGCGAAGATCTATGGGAAGTGGCCAAGCTACACAACCGTGAATCCTCGTTCCCTGTGGTACTGATTACTTCAAATGTTCTTCTGTGCAGTTCTTTCTTAATTAATGAGACACCCTGTTTTGAAGAATACCCATTTGTGGCAGGAACTGTTTGATATACAGTCCTTACCGTCGATAGAACTGCAGGAGTGGTGCAAGATGAACACAAAGAGACCAGACTTCCTTGATCTGATACCCAGGTCACTTTTTGACCTTGTGGACAAGTGCTTGACTGTGAACCCGAGACTGAGGATCAGCGCAGAGGAAGCACTAAGGCACAAGTTCTTCGCAACATGCCATGAGGGCCTGAGAAAGCAGAGGCTACTCAGGCAGGGTCTCAGTGTGGACTCCGGTAGTGCCCATGTTTCACATGGACAAGTGTAATCAGTGCTGTGAAGGTTTCACATAGGCAAGTATGATCGGAGTTGTTAAGGACCCAAGGTTTCAACTCCGAACTGACCAAATGTTGTGCTAAGCCAATCTCAGTTGGTTTCTTGAATGCAAGCTTCATAATCCTGATGTTGTAAATTGTCAAAGTCTTACTGCTAGCTTTTCATTAATTCTTTGTTCCATGGAATTCCCACATCCTCTTTACATGTATCTCTGTATTAATGATTTTAAATTTAATTTAAGATGTATATGCATTAGTTTGTGATTCTTTTGTGAGAGAAATAGATGGGTCAATATAGAAAACTGTGATGGCTCTCATGTGGCAAACACCCCATATCGTCACTGTATATCGTCAGATACAGATGGTTATCATTAGTTTTTGCCGATGGACCTGTAAAATACTGGGACAAATCTAGTTGCATACGTTTGCAGGCTTAAAAAGTATGCAAACATTGTATACACTGTCGAATGGTCTTTGAGAAATGTATTTCTAATTTATAAAATAATTGTTTTTGAAAACATTGAAATAACATGTTTTTCAATGGACATCTGACGGTCCAAGTCATCCTGGTCAAGCCCCTAATACAATCCACTTTCTTTTTTTTTTTTCCTTTTCTTCCTGGGCCCTTTACCATTTCCTTCCTGCCTGCTATAACTCGAGAAAAACCTCTGAAAGTAAATCATGCCAAACTGGTAACACGGACACAAATAAGTGGTGCTAACCTGCTCCTGCGGACTGCGGCAGGATGCTGCACCCAATATCAACACCCTGGAACCCTAAATCCAACTGCCATCATTTCCAGTCCAACACGTACTTACAGAGAATGCAGCATCCAAGGTTGCCAACGCAAGGACTGCCATGGTTCTCAAATCCAGCTTAGAACGAAGCTGTACAAATTAGCTTGAGACTTTTATCTGATTTTTAACTCTCAAGCATCTATGATTGAAAGATTTTCAACAAATTTTCTTCTTTCCTTGGTTACAATACGTACATGCCAGTCATCAGTGAAAAATTGGAGCAACAAACAGAAGAGAAGACCAAAATATTACACTGTGAGTGGGACTGACCACCTTCTCTTCACCTCAGATTTCCATCGGACCTCCTTGAGCTTCCCATCTATCCCATAGTCCCTCTCCATAACAAGATTGATTCCTTCGTCTGAGTACCACCCGACTCCAATGCACAGGGTACCATCCTTGTTAACATCTACGTATCCTGTGACACCACCAGGCAGCCAGAGGACAGCTACATCCTGCATGTCCAGAATCTCTTCCTCTCCAAAGTAGACAGGGTTCTCAGGCAAGCTCCTCTTCTTCAAGGTCTCTGTACAGAGGTACACGTAAGGTGTGGCATTGCTTTCCCCTGTCATTGTCTCCTCGCCAAATATTGGAGTAGCACTCACCTCAAACACCTTCCAAGATCCAGTCAGCTCTGATGGTTGAGTACGCTTCCGCAGAGAAAATGGCTTCACATCGAAATCCAGATCACTGCTCAGAGACAACAATTTAGATAGCAAGATTTTGGTTTTCCACTGGAAAGCAAACAGTAGCTCATCACTAAAATGCTCAGAAGCCAATGCTGAGTGATCCCATACACCAGCACAGCGACGCATCAAGTAGTGTGGATGAGAAAAGGATTGAAAAGATTTCGCCGAGTAGATTAGGTTGATAATTAATATTAGTAGTAGGAATATGGTTTATAATTTGAGGAATACTCGTTGAGATGGGAAAACAGGAAGAAGCCATCCTCCTCTACTGGGCCTCAGATACGGCACACATGCAGCATGGTCGGGACAATTTGATGGGTCCCACCTAGGATATATATCCAAACTTTGATCCTGTTGGATAGTCCCAACCATTCAACCCCTTGCATGTGCATGAGTAAGGCACAAGGGTGGTGGACTGCCTCCTTCCTTCCTTCCACCATCCACCCTGCCACTTATTATTCCTCTTGTAGACTATTGAGAGACAAAAAACTAAACATAAAAACTACTTTTGAGAAAAATAAAAACTAAAAACAATAAAAAATACATGAGAGAATTTTTGCTTTAAAAAATCATAAAAAAGAAAATATCCAAAAATAAATAATGAATAGCAACAGATGTAGAAAACTTTGTTATTTTTGCTTATGATGCATATTCAAAGCCCCTACCCTTGACTAGCTTGAGGAAAATAGAGATAGAAGTCAAATGATTTTATTCTTCGAAATTCCAGCTCTGCAGTGGCAGTGGTAAATGCTGGAGATGATCGTATTTGAAGCTAACTCAAGCAGAAAGATTCTAGGTCATCAAGCTGATAAAAGCTTATGAAATCCAAATACATTTTGATGATATTCAAGATGAGATTATTAGCAAGGTGTAAAATCTCGGTCTCGCTCAGCCCCTCGGTAAGGTGATAGAACGAGATGGAATGAAACATTGAAAGCAAAGATACAAATGTACATTGGATTAAATGATTGTTATCGCAAAATAAAAATAAAAATGTCATCTATTGTTTATGTGTTGTAAAGAAACATAAACTATTAAACATGTTTAAATTACGTAAATTAGGATTTTGCTACAAGACGATACATATTTGAATGTCTCGTCTTGATATATTGGAATGAGACATCTTGGCCAAGATAGAATGAAGCAGAACAAGACTTTGAACCATGATTATTAGTTTATAAAACATTATATAATAGAAAATACAGAAGATGCGAGTGAAGCATAGTGTTTACCTTTGGTCATGGAGATTAGCAGGACTGACCCACTGTTCTTCATACACAGCAACCCTCATTATCTGTATATCTGAACCCCCATTATTGAACTCTATGGTGTGCACAATACGCAGTCTTTTGTGGCATCCTTTAACCAAACACTAAAACATGAAAAATATGAGATTACTTATCCCAATCTCGCCGCTTTCATTTCTATAATAGAAGGTACATTTATTTCACAACAGTCCAAGAAAACTGGCATGACTAACAAAATAAATAGATTAAATTAGTAATTTAGCTTATATTGACAGTGTAACCTTCCGTGCATGGGCTTCTCAAAAACCTACTAAGGCATCTCATTTTCATAGTCTTTGATCCTAGGCATATCCTTCAACCGTATATGTTGTTTGTTGAATTAGTATATCCATACTTTTATAAATAAATGCTTCTTTATTACTTATCAAGGAAATTTTTTTATATCCATGCATGCTAATTAATTTGTTTCTAATGGTCCACATGCACCAGCTTGCTAAAAGTAACATCCAGGAAAATGTCTCAAGTTATCATCCTACAAAATCAACCCATGGAACCTCTCACATGGAAGATTGTGGTTTGTTTGTGATTCCCCCAAACCGACCGTTGAAGGAGAATTCGTTGCAAAATATCCATCGCCACCCCAGTCATATCTCCACTCAATATTCGTTAAAGAGGCGGTCATAAATATTATACATCACAAGCTTATCTACCCTACTTCAGTTACCCACCACGTCCTTGGAAATCCAATGTTCCAAGTGAACGTGTTTTTGCAAGTCCAAGGGGTGGGACTAATGCAGACTAGTCTTGTCACAATCTCCCTTGATTTTCAGCTCCTACTTGGTCAGAGCTTGATGACCTAATCAAGCCATCGTCTGTATGAAATCACCCTCCATACATGGTTCCAACCAATCAAACCATTGATCATGTTAATCTAATCAACCCACTGGACCATAGATGATTTCATCTCATTCCACGTTCTTCATCAATTCATCTTCCCTTGATCAACAATAGGAACATAGACAATAAAGAATCCAATAATTGAACTCAACTTCTAATTAGCATCAGAACTCAACAGTTTATATTCAGATAAATAAACTAGAAGAGCATGTTTGTAGTAGTTCTAGTTCTATTTTAATTTGAGTTGATTTTTTTTTGACAAGTATTATTCACAAGGGGGAAACCCCAAAATGTACAAGCAAAAAGGACCTCAAGGAGAGGACCCTAGACAACACAGGCAAACAACTAACATGAAGATTCTAACATCTCCCATCTAAACACAAAGGAGTCAAAGTAACAGCCTTTAAACCCCGGATCTAAAGAAGACCACAGATACAACAAGGCCTTGATACTCAGAACCACCTTGAAGAGTTCTTCTTCCTTCCCTTCAAAGATACTGTTGTTTCTCTCTCTCCAAACAGCCCACATGATCGCGAAAGGAAGGATGTGCCACAGAACTTTACCTCTTCCACTGAACATGTTAAGTTGACTTCCTCGATTGACATCAATCACCTTTACTCTATATCAATCACCTTTTTTTTATTTGAGTTGAATTATTGAAACTAAAGAATTCAATAATTCAACTCAACTTCTAATTAGCATTACGACTCAACAATCAGAACTTATATTCAGATAAATAAACCATAAGGGCATGTTTATAGAGATTTTTAGTTGCCAGCTGAAACTACAGTCCAGTATAACCTTACAATGTATGAAACCTAACTCCTAGTTTTTTAGGGAGTTAACTAGTGTTGAGTTTCATTTGAAAATGCACCGACCAAGCCTATGGGAGGTGGAAATGCAATCCACATGCTACCCACACTCATTCACACAATTTAATGTCTCCCATGTAAATTGGTACCATGCAACATAAGCTTTATCGTTAAACACACACTCCAAATACCACCAACTCAGAAAAAATACTACAGCATTAGTCCTGTATTGTTGAGTTATCATCATCCCAGACTATGCGTACACAAGTGGCTCAATAGATGGTATTCTTGGGATCAATGCAGTCCACATTGACCTCATTGATATACATTAATTATTGCAGTGTAATGACAGAGAATTGAATTCAGCCTTGCATCTTTTTTTTCTTATCAGTACAGTGAGAATCAGTATAGTAAAAATGTACAAGTGTGGCCCAAACAAAGAGAAAAAGCTTAGAGTTATCGGGAGGGTGACCTCGATGACTATACAAAAACAGCATCAACTTGAGTTGATCCCCAACACTAGAGGCTCTAAAGAAAGAACATAATCCTCAAAAGTCATCCTGTGAAAATCTTGAGGGATAACAGCCCAATGCTCGATAGTAGGTATAATCCTATTGAGAACGGTATTCATGGCACTATACTTGTCCTCAAATATCCACCCATTACGCTCTTTCCAAATGTTCCACCCAATTGCAAAGGGAACACGCCTCCAAAACAATCTTCATTTTACACCCAAGCCATCTAAATTCCAGCATTTGAGAAGCTCTAATGTGCTTTTTGGAAACACCCAAGTAACACCTAACATATCAAGGAACATATTACAAATACATAGAGAAAAGTGCAATGTATCAAAAGATGATCCATTGACTCGCTAGCCTCTTTGCACATAAAAAACATGTTCGGCATAATCTTCTTCCGACTTATCAGATGATCTACTGTAGGGGAACTTGTCCAAATGAAGCAGTACATATAAAAAATGCTACCTTTAAAGGCACTAGAGACTTCTAGAACCTAACAGGATACGATGAATCATGGCACTCCCTAAGAACCGAAGACAAGAACGAACTGAGAATATGCCTTCAGAGTTCCCAATCCTGATACATTTGTCTTCCTCATTAATAAAGATTGGGGTTATTTCCCCACTTCCCAATCATTCAAGGTCTTTCTAAGCTGGATGTTCCATATGACTCTTCCTTCCATCATCTCCCAACAATCTGAGATAAGCATCGCTTTAAGGCTTACCCTTTCATGTAAATGAGTAAAGGATGAGTGTAAAGTAGTATCACCACACCAAATTAGTATCAACCTTGCATCTTTCCTAGATTTAATATCCAATAAATGACCATAAATAACTAGTCAAATATAATCAGGAGGGTGGATATAAAAAGATAAGATAAAAAAAAGTGAAATTGGTTAAATTGAACAAAACACCACAATACACGTACTTGTTCAAACTTGAATGTTGGCGAAAGGAAGTACTTAGACTCTTCTAATTCTCCAACTGGTAAGTCGACTGGGCCTCTAGAATATGATCCATCCTGCAAACCAACAGAAAATATTACAAACTCATGATGACGGGTAACCGGGAAATACATGAAGGGGGTCGCTAATTAACGATTTACAACAATTCATAATTGTATAAGCAACCTTTTAGCAGTATCTTCCATCAAGTACAAAATTCATGCTAATCTTTCCATTTCTTAGTTTACTATTATAGCAATTTACTGATATCTCAAAATGAAGGAATCTTCAAAAAGACACATTTGGTAATTTCCAATGCAAATCTTCCTCATTAATATCACATGATGAATTTTTTTAACAAAGGCTACATATGAAAATTAGATTAGGTTTTACTAACTGATTTAATCTTTTTATTAAAGAATGGAAGTGTAACTTAATCAATAAACTACTCAGAAAACTACTATTTCCATCAATTACATATAATCTCTTTTATATAGAGAACAGAGGAGAAGAGTAGGGAAGAGAAAAAGAGAGAGTTGAACATATATTGTTCGGCCTCTTCATAATCTTATTTATAAGAGCTCAAAGTACATAAAAAGGTGAAAAGATAAAACTATCCTTAACGAAAATAATGAACTCTAACACTCCCCCTAAGTAGAAACATCACCAAGTTGATCCTCTGACTTCATATATAGAGTAATGATCCGCTTGCTTATAAGCATGTCTCGAATGAAGTGACAATCTATCTCAATGTGCTTAGTTCTCTCATGAAACATTGGATTACTAGCAACAAAGATAGCTGCCTGGTTGGCACAATACATTTGCATAGGGGTAGGAACTACAAAACTCATCTCTCGGAGTAGAGATTGCACCCACATCATCTGACATGCGGTATGGGCCATAGCCCTGTACTCGGCCTCGACACTAGATTGAGCAACCACATACTTTTTTTACCCCGCCAAGTGACCACATTGATACCCACAAATGTACAAAACTACCTTTAATGAAAATAATGAACTCTACAATAAAAAATTCCTTTTTTTTTATGGGTCATATAGTAAGTCTCAATTCACACTACTTTCAGCTATATTATTAGAAAATTTCATAGCATCACGAAGTGTGTTAAGAGTAAACCACAAAAATACCTCTATGGCATTACCCAATTCCAGAACATCGTCAATATTGTTTGCCGATCTCCATGGACCCCATCTAGATGTCCAACTAATTTCATTGGGCAAATCTTACCTTAGAGGTCTTTAAAAAAGGAGAGACACTCTTACCTCCACCTTATTGGAATCCTTGGACCTTCAGGATGTCAGCTTCTTTTTTTTGGTGATTAGCATATCAAACGCATGGTTTATTGATTCTTCAACCATTGTGTTTGCTTACTTATAGTATGAACAAAATTCTAGCCCAGTTGAAATATCAAAAATCAAATCAAAGGCTCCAACTACCTCCAAGATGGTAGAATTGCAGGCATCGAAGCAATCACTCCAAATATAGAATAAAAGAACAAAAACATCCTTCACCTAAGGCTTCCACCTTTCTAACCAACAGTCCATAATGACAAGAGGTTTGGCAGTAGTATTTCCACAAACTTGGAAGTTTGATATAGAACATACCCCCAAGATTTGTTAGACCTAGGTCCTTGTGGACCTCCCTACCTTGAAGACTGCACAATGGCATTAGCAAAATCATGTTCGATTTTTAGGGAACATGTTAGAGATGATAGAAAAATGTGGATGCAATTTTAGCGACGTTCAAGTCTTGTTTTCACTTGAGTATTTAATTCCAACAGGCCCATAATAAGTTTCCAATGCTCAGCCTTCATCATTTGTACGTTGACAAAGAGTGAAATCACTCGCTTCAAAAAATCTCTATACAAACCAAAGCGCCAATCCAGCTTGTTATTTGTTTATACAAGGCTTGCATATGATCCCAGGCTTCTACAGAATCTCTTCCAACAAAAAGATTAGCTAATTTTTCCACCAAAGAGTTCTCTTCCCCATGAATGGCAAAAAGAAACTCTATCTTTTGGAATAGTAAAAGGAATTCTCATGGAATAATGGACTCCTCACAAATAGGAATCTCCTTCAAGTCATGAGCGAAGGGATGAAAGCTCAAGGGAATCTTCACGCTGTTCAAGAGATTAACACTTCTACATCTACTGCTTAAAGTAATACAGTTGGGTCCCCAAAATGATGCAACAATGACATGGACCCATGTGTCGGTGTTCGACATAGATATGAGGTGTCCGACAGGGCACCTTTAAGAAGCCCGAAATGCAAACATGTTTGTATACATGTAATACAACATAAAATTGTAACAAAAAAATTTTTTTTTTTTAAAAATAAACATTACAAAAGAAATATATGAAATGAAAAATGAAAGATTTCTATATATGCCAGAAGCTATCCAATAACATAACAAATATAAGTAGATTTATAAGTTGGAAGACTATCAAACAATTATAGATGTGTTTAACAAATTAAAAAGTACTGTATGGACTATGGAGGATAGAGCACATATGAGATTGTTGAGATGGATGTGTGGTAAGACAAGGAAAGACAAAATTAAAAATGAATGCATTTGTGGAAATATAGAAGTAGCCCTATTAAGTGACAAAATGAGGGAAAGTTGATTGAGATGGTTTGGTTATGTACAACGAAGACCAATGACATCACTAGTGAGGAGGTATGTGCAAGTCAAAGGGCCTAAAAGGGTGAGGGGAAGGCCAAAACAGATGTGGAGTGAGGTTTTGAGACGAGGTTTTAAGAAACTTGACTTAACGGAAGAGATGGCTTTAGACAGGATTGAAGGGTGCAACATGATTCGTGTAGTCGACCCCATACCATTGGGTAAAGGCTTATGTTCATGATGGAGGATAGACAACACCAACCCTCTTTAAGAAAGCATTTATTTCATACATAATCATTAAAATAAAGGGTGACACTATCTTACGCGTCAAGATGTGTGTCGGAATATGCCGCCAACATGAGAGTCCGTTTGTTGATGTATCCGTCATGAAAAAAAACCTTAAAAAAGTCATATCCTTGTAACATAGCTCAAAAGTCTTTATTACGATGCCTTCATATTCCCACAAAGTCCGGCATTCTTCCTCTCACATTATTCCCCAATCTATTTATTATAATGATTGAGAAAAAAGAAAAAAACTTCGCTACTGTCATCAAAGTTAAGCCTGATACAACCTAGTGATTAATCTTAATTACATTGGTCTCCGAAATTCTTTGTTATTGTCATTTTAAAGTACTTATAGTTCTTGCTTAAAAAAGTATTTCTAGTTCTTCAAATTAATTGGTCTTACTTATTGCTATGTTAAATGAGTCAAAATCAACAAATTTGGATTTATGTGAGAGATTTGACATATTTTTACACCGGCTGCCGACCTGACGTAATTCTCCTCCTTTATCTGGGTTTAGGGATAGACTATGCAGTGTAAACAAAGATACTACATGATGCTTTGGTGCAAGTCATAAAAAGGGGAGAGGAAAACCGAAAAATGGACTGAGGTAGTAGTAAAAGAATTGAAGAAATATGGTTTGACAGAAGATATAACTCTAAATAGAGTCAATTGGAAAAATAAAATTCAAGTTGGCAACTTCAAACATATGGGAAAAGGCCTAGATGATGATGACTTAAAATATTTGTATGTGTGTACATGAGTATACACACAGTATTTATCAAAGTTCTAAACTTCGACTTCGCCTTAGACTTCGGTCAGTTAAAATTCAGAATTAATTCGGGGAAGTTCAATTCGATTTAGAGAATTTCTGTAAAAATTCGCTAACTTAGAGAAGTTTAAAGATTTTTTGCCAAAATGAGTGAAACGATATTAATCTTGCTTAGGTTGCTCTAAATGGTTGTTTTTATGATATAATAAGTTATAAGCGTTTTATCGTATCCTTAAAAATCAATGTGTTTTACCAATATTTTGCTAAAAATTCTCTAAACTTCTCTAAGTGAACTGTTTACTTCGAATTAAACGAATTAATTTGACGAATTTATGCAATTTTTGTACTAAAAAGGCTAAATTTCGAGAAATTAGCCGAATTTTTACTGTTTACTTCAAATTAATTTGGCGATTTTTTGTAAATTTTTTAATACATGTACATTTTAATTCGGTCAGTCAAAATTCGGAATTAATTCGGCGATTTTTTGTAAATTTTTTAATACATGTACACTTTAATTCGGTCAGTCAACATTCAGAATTAATTCGGCTAATTTCGCCGAATTTTGTTGAATTTTAAAACCATGGTATTTATACATGTGATTCTTGATTGAATCATTAGCTTATTCGAATACTTGCTTTCATTGACATCATATATTTAAGCTTAGTTGATCATTCAAAATCTAGACATTACTATTTTCGGAAACTTCCATTGTTATTATTATTATTATTATTATTTTGGATAAGTAAGAAGTATATTAAGAAAGGGGAAAACCCCAGGAAACACAAACACGGGGAGACCACTTGACCAATACTTACAACAGGGATACAACAAGCTTAAGGAGAAGAGTCTCCTATTAATTCATTCCATCTAAACACAAAGGAATCAAAGACACAACTTCTAAACTCAGACCTTGTGGAAGCTCAAAAATACAACGAGGCTTTTACTCTTAACACAACCCTAGAAACATCTTCCTTCCCTTAAAAATACGGGAATTCCTCTCTTTCCAAACAGCCCACGTGATAGCAAACATGAGGGTTCACCATAGAAATCTTCCTCTTCCTTGAAAGGCCTCCCATACACTACCTTGCACAATTCCTATCACATGCTCTAGGACCACAAAAGCGATGCCAAAAAGGAGGAAAACGATCTTCCAAACTTTGAAAGTGAAGCGACAATGGATAAGCACATGATCAATTGCTTCCACAGGATTTATACAGTGAGCACCTATTTGGTAGCATCATGCCCCTTCTGATTAAATGATCTACTGTCAAAATCTTGTCTAGTGTAGTTATCTAGACAAAAGATCTCACTTTGGAAGGGACAAACACCCCCAAAACTAGAGACGATGGAAACACCCTTTGGCCCGTTGAAACCAAGATAGAAAAAACTGAGAATGTACCCTTGGAATCCCTCCACCAAATCCATCTGTCCAACTTCGTAGAATGCACTGGCACATCAACAACTTGAGATAAAAGCGAAACGAGACTATCCATCTCCTAGTCATTGATATTCCTCCTAAATCCAAAATTCCAGGAGCCATTGCCCTCTCTACTGATGATGCAATCTTGGACTTTGGCCCCTTTAAGATCAGAAATGAGATATAACGAAGGGAAGGCTAAGAAAATAGGTTCCTCCCCACACCAAGGGTCCTTCCAAAAGAGGATCCTGTCTCCCTTACCCACTAAATACCAAATCCCTTTGCCAAACCTCTTTCGCAGTCTCCAGATGCCTCTCCACAAATTGATCCCATAGGAAGAACGAACTGGGTCACTATCCCATCCCTCATGAGTCACCCAAAACTTGCATCCAATTACTCTCCTCCACAAACTTTCCTCTTCTTCTCCAAAGCTCCACAACCATTTACCAAGCAACGCCCCATTTATATCTCTAAGGTGACGAAACCCCAAACCTCCTCCTTTTGGGTTGCAAACTTGCTCCCATTCCACCAAATGAAATTTATGGGTGTCTTGCTTCCATTACTATTTTTTGAACATTTAAATTTTTAAAGTGGCAAAAGCCATGTGATACAAGCAATTCTGCTAAAGTGGTCATGTTAATCACGTATTTGTTGTGTTATCTCATACTATTGTTCACACCATCTAGTTATTTCCTAGTCATCATGGACACAAAATATGAATACCTCTTAGGTTTACGTTGCTGATTTTAGTGTTTCACCTGTATAGATCAATACTTCACCTCCACAAATGAAGCCTTGCCCAAGTGCTCATGAAACTTACCTCCTACAATGAACTGAATACCTCTTTGGTTTACGTTGCTGATTTTGGTGCATAGCTTAGTTGAGAAGGTTTAATTTTGTTGAAAACTGATACATGACCAAGTCCTAGTGATGTATGTAGCTGACTGCAAATTGAAACTTGAGAGTTTGTAAAGCTATCCTCTCATAACACATCCAATCAGTTAAAAAGCAACAACTAAACAAAAGAACTTATGTTTGGTTTGCACAGCTTCATAAACAAAATTACAAGCAGATGGTGCAAGTATTATAATGAACAAACAAGACCTTGCAAGAAAAGAAATAATCTAAGAAAACAATCTCCAATGTTAGCATTGTCTTAAATGAAGTGTTTCTCATAAACAAGAAACAGTTATTCATGAATCCATATCTGCAAGAAACCTGAAATCTTGTAATTTAAACATACAAAAATGAGGTAAATTCTACCTCGAAGAAAACAAGACCAGGCTCCATCCCCATGAGATCTTCTTCCAACAAATCGCTTGACCCAAAGTCAAAAGATTCAAATCTAGGCAAGTCGTGACTTTTCATGCTCGCATCAACCATTTCCGTCATGGGGAAAGACACATCTCTATCTTTACCTGCTTCTTTACTTTTGTCACTGCCTCCAGTTCTTTGTTGTTTTTCACCATATGGGTTCAAAGTCACCCAATTTATTTTCCTTCGGATTTGAGAGCTATGCCCTTTTGAAGGTGATGGCACCGCTTCAATGTGGGAAAGAGTGTAGGAGTCAAACAGATGTTCATTTTTGTTTCCAACTTCAATAGGCTCCATTTCAGCAGTAATGGGTGAAAATACTGCTCCGACTCCCTTCCATATCCCACTTACACTGCTTGCAAATGTATTCCATGCCGGTCTTATAACAGGTTCCTGAAAAAAGAAAACCATATCCGAGTATTCATAATTGAAATAGCCTTATTTCTATTTTTCTTTTGAGTGGGGTATTATGGTGAAATAAAAAATCTAACAAGATAATGTTAGTCATGCGCATTTCATCGATGACAGGAACAAAATATTTAATTGAAACATCATTTTGTTAAAATCAAACAGCTAGAATGAAACTCTCAAACCAAGTTAATGTTATCTAATATGTTTCTACATCCACAGAACTGCAATTTAAAAAAAAACCTTCAACAAATACTTATTCCCATAAATTCCACAGTATAAAATAAAAACCCGTAACTTTCGATAACTGAGACAGAATATCAGAATCGGTGTACCTGTGTCTGCAAAACGGTTTCAACCTCCATTAACATAGCTCCAGAAATCATAACTCTAGAATTCTTATCCCTCTTCCCAACGTTCTTCACCCTCCTCCCTCTCCTCCTCCTCCGATTCACATTCTCCTTCTGCACCATTGTTGCTGCCTTAGCAAGCTCGTTATCGACGCTCCACACATTCTCCTTCTCCTTTGCCTTGACTTTCTCTCCACCACTGTTATTCCTTTTCTGGTTCTTGCCTCCTTTGGAATTTCGCTTGCCTCCATTGAAGCTGCAGGAAGCCCTAGGAGAGACCTTTCGATCGGAGAAGAAAACCAGAGAGTTCGAGAACGAGGAGAGGCTGCGATGGCGAAACCCTAGAACTGGTTGAGAACTCGGTAAGTTCTTCCAGGCATCGAGACATGGAGACTGCATGGTGAAAGATTAGTTAAAAAATGGATTTTTAGGGTTTTATTTGAGTGTGTTTGGGGTTTCGGAGAGGAAGAGGTTTCCTCATCTGAGCACTGGAGCGCGGGAATTTGGGTGGCGGTTAACGATCTGAGCTTGCTGCGTGGTAATACTGAACAGCAGTTGCTGATTAGAAGCTACATACTATCGTGCGCCGGGGTGGAAAGCGTGCAACTCGGACGTGTTGGGAGCCAACTCGTTGACTCAGACTTGGGACACATTCAGGGATGGACCGAGATGTGTTGATCGAGTGATCATGCACTTGCGAAGGCACTCGTGGACTCGGGTGTAATAAAGAAAGAAGGCGTAGAAACATCGGCAGTTGCTTGAATAAGTCGAGTGTATGTTGTGTAACAATATTGCATGAGTAATAATATTGTATCTTGTTCTTTGTTAACTTCACAAAGTAATACATTTCATATATGGACGAGGTCTCTTTTTATTTTTTCCTGTTGAAGGTTTCCACTTAATAATCGTGTGTTGTGGTTTGATTTGTATATATCGTTTCCACTCAGTGTTGAATATATCATTTGTATATTTGAACCGAGTCGGTTAGATCAATTGCTTTAATAAAATTAAATATATTTAGGATTGTGTCGCATGTGGTTAGATTACCCTAGACCAGACCAGTAAAACTTGTTTAATTTGAAGCATTTAGATTAGTTTTTGAAGTTATAGATGAAATGTGACTGGATTTAAAAATCACGACCAATGGACACGATTGGGGCCCACTTATGGTCAAAGTCAATAGTCAAAAAAGGGCAAAGTGCCCATTTACAAAGTATATTCAAATGAACTCGAAATTAGCTAAAATTTTATGGGTGTGTTCCTTGAAACATTTTAATTCGGTGTATGCATTGTCTTGGCTAGATTCTTTTTAGAGTACAAGACATCGCAAAAACTTTAAAGAGAGAAAAACGTCAATTTACAAAGGAAGTATTTAAATGAACTCAAACTGCAATTTTATGGGTGTGTTCCTTAAAATATTTTAGTATGCAGTGGCATGGTTAGATTCTTTTAAAGAGCAGATATCGCAGATACTTTAAAGAGAAAAAAGCATTGTTTTACAAAGGAAGTATATTCAAATGAACCTGAAATCAGCTAGTATTTTATAATTGTTTTCTTGGAAATAATTTAGTTGGGGTATACAGTGGCTTGGCTAGATTCTTTTTAGAAAAAGATATCACAAGAACTTTAAAGAGGGAAAATGGCTAGTTTACAAAGGAAGTATATTCAAATCAACTCGAAATCAGATGAAATATTATGGGTGTGTTCCTTGAAACATTTTAGTTCTATTTATGCAATGGCTTTGCTAGATTCTTGTCAGAGAAAGAAATATCGCAGAAATGTTAAAGAGGGAAAATGATCATTTTACAAAGGAAGTATATCAAATAGAACTCTAAATACTATGAAACTTATTATTGTTGTTACTTGGGTTATTGTAACCAATAAAAATGATTTTAAAGGTCATCGAACAAGTATCGGAGCAGTTGTAGCGATCAGAGCAGGGAAAAGAATCCAAATCAAGGGTGTACTGTTAGATCTCATGATCTGGGATGATCTAGACCAAACCAAAGGAATACACCCACATTAAATCAAATATTATATGGGCATATACCCCCAAAAATGCTTCTTGTGGTGTCGGTCGAGAGATACTACTAGATCAATGGTAGATAATGTGCACCATTAGATCTCGCGATCTGGGATGATCTGGACCAAACCAAAGGTATACGCCCATGTAAAATCAAATATTATGCATGTGTATACCCTTAGAAATTCTTCCCGTGGCTCCAATCGAGAGATACATCAAAATCAATGGTGGAAGATAGGCGCCATAAGATATTGCGATCGTGGGATGATCTGGACTAAACCAAGGGATACATCCGTGTAAAATCAAAGATTAAATGGGCGTTACCCTCAAAAATGATTTTTGTGTCTCCGATCGAGATATACAGCCGGATCAATTATGGAGAATGTGTGCCATTAGATCTTGCAATTTGGGATGATCTGGACTAAACCAAAGGGACACACCCATGTAAATAAAATTTATACCATCAGAGATGCTTCTTGTGGCTCTGATTGAGAGATACGACCAAATCAATGGTGGAGAATGGGTCCATTAGATCTCACCATCTGGGACGGTTGGACTAAACAAAGGTGTATGTCAATGTAAAATCAAATATTGTACATGCGTATACCCTTAAGAATGATTCTTGTGGCTTCGATCGAGAGATACAACGATATCAATGTTTAGAGAATGTACACCATTAGATCTCATGATCTGGGATGATTTGGACCAAACCAAAGGGATACACCCATTTAAAATCAAATATTGTATTGGTGTATTACCTCAAAAATGCCTTTTGTTCCATCGATTGAGAGATACTGCCAGATCAATGGTGGAGAATGTGCACCATTAGATCTCGTGATTTGTGATGATTTGGACCATTCAAAAGGCATACGCCTGCGTAAATAGCATATTGTATGGGCATATGGCCTCATATATTGTTTTGTTGACTAGATCAAGAGATATCATAGATCAAGGTGGAGGCTATCTACAGTTAGATTCTCATGACGAGGATGATTCTAACAGAACGAAAGCCATACACCCATGTAAATGACATATATGTATGTGCTTATGGCCTCATAAACTATTTGGGTTGAGCAAAAGTGGTGTTTGTGAGTCCCACCCCCATTAGCCAGCCGAGAAGCCATTATGTTGCATAGATCCCTAGGAATGGCTAAGATTTTATGGAATCTAACTACATACACATACGCTAGTAGGGGAACTAAAATCATAAGGGTGTATCCCCTGGGAGTGTAATTATGTGCCGTCATTCGGAAGAAAAGTAAAGAAGAGTGAATTTGGATTGTTCAGGGTCAAAATCAAAATTTTAAGGACTCACACCAAATCTTAAAGAAGGAAAGGTATAGAAAATTCGATTCCCCATGGGCGTATGACCTTATTTTTTGCCAAAGAAGTAATTTTTGATGCATTTGGGAGGTTTTCATTTAGTTGGGAGTAGTTCAAGTAGTTTTGGCAGTTTGCGAGTAGTTCGATGGAGAATTCTTTTATTTCAATGGCAAATATTCATCAAGGGACGTATTAATTAATAATGTGGGGTCTGTTACATTGATAGAGCTGAAAGGAATATTTTCATATTCAATTTGGCAAAGATTTCATTTGACATAAAAATATTCTTGTAACCGTTCCTACGAGCACCGGTATAGTGTGAAAATGTTGTGGTACGCATACTTCGTCGACTACGTGAAGACTAGAAGACAGAGTGTCACGCCCCGAATCCGGGCACCCAAATCGAACTCGAATGCTTATGGATCAGCCCGTTTACCCAAGATCCAAGGTGTGATAAAAATAAATTGCTAAATAAAAAATAAAATAAAACACCAAGAATCAGCATCGTGATTGATGACGAACAGCTCAGCTTCAATAGTCAAAATAATGCGGAAGCGTAAACAAGTTATTACGGTGAAATAACCAAAGTCAAAATCAAAGTCAAAATTTTAATTTTTGTCAAAATCACTAATTAGGGTCTCTATAATTACCTAATATTTATATCAAACATTTTTTGTGAAAGCACTTAAGCCAAAACCCTCATTTAAAATAGTTTTGAAATTTAATTTTCGCGGTTCATGGGAAAACGGTCAACTTTTGGTCAAAATTCAAAGTATGTCGAAAAATTATTTTATTCAAATATTTTATTCTAAAAATCATAAGATACAACTTTAACAAAGACACTTTGGTTAAAAATGACATTTACAAATTTTTGGAGTCAGTTCTCCACTCCCAATTCAGCCTTAACGGTAACCGTCAAAAATAGGTAAAAAGTAAGATTTTTCACTTGTATTAATTTTTATAGTTTTTATTGAAATCCAAATCAAGCAAATATATCTACTCAAAATAAACTAAATTTACATGTAATAAAAATCATATGGTCCTATTTTACAACTTAGAGAAAAATTAAGACAAAGATATGTAAAAATTAGATATTTTGCAGTAAGGCAGTTCTGACCTCCTCTTAGTAAAATGGCTCTACAGAATATGTCATATCGAATCTATTAACACACTATATATGGATAGAAAGATAACTTAAAAACCTACAATTTTTGTATTTTTTCATTAATCAGATTCAGTCATATAATATGTGTAAACATTGTTTAAAGTCAGAATAAGGGTGTTGATTATGCAAAATTAGTACAAAAATTTTGAGATTAGTGCCAAACCGCACCTACTTATGTAAGTCATATAATCATGAAAAAATTCAGTAAAATACTACATTGAATTATGGTTTCAACCTATTAGAATCATATTAAAATATTACTATATGAATATTTT